>PVJX010000002.1:0-600000 GCA_004027295.1 Dolichotis patagonum | reverse complement strand
TGAAAGCAGAAACAGCTTTTCCAATTTTTCCCTACAAGGGTGATTTTCATAAGCTCCTGTAAGTTAATACAGTAAGGCTTGTTGTAAAGGAGCATGGGTCAGCCTTTAGTCTCTGCAGAACAAGTTTATAAAGTTTTTGATCTTTGACAAGGGTCGGAACATTTATGGCTCCTAACCTTTAATGTTATAAATGAAAATGAGTCTAACTCAAAAGGCTTCCATGAGTAATACTGGATAACAAGAAACAAAGAATGCCTGATACAGTATTTGTGGTACAAGCACACATCAGCAATTCATTATTGAGGGATTTTATTTATTTTCCCTTTCCTGCTGTAAAAACTGTATATCCAGATAGATGATTAGATTACAACAGATGTTAACTACTTTATTACTCACATGTAGAAAGAGGAGACATACTTGTCAAAAATACGCTCCTCAGTAATATGAGCTTGGAGACAGCATTAGGTTTCCCTCCTAGCACTATACTGGTCCCTTTACAGGAAGCAGGGGACAGCAAAGAAAACAATGCACACTCTTAGTCTCTGCAGCATTTTTTCTTTAGATCTCATGTACTTTTCTTCAAGGTTGGAACACTGCACTCATTTCTGATAAGCAGGTCTCCCAAGAAAAAATATTTCCCTGAGTCAGCAGTTAAATCTGACACATGCAATGAAGATTAAAAAAAAAATGCCACTAAGTCCCCTGGAGCAGTCTTGGCTCACACTTAGCCAACACAGAATTAGAGCATCTTACTGGGGTTTTATAAACAATCTTCTTCATTCTCCCCACCAGTGATTTCAGTGAGATTCAAACTCAGAACTCCCGTGAGCCTGACCAGTTTGTTACCAACACAATTAACATTCCAGATCACACTTTTTCTCTTCTAGGAAGTAGAGTTCTTTGATTTCTTAATAATCAAAAAAGGAACCAAACAACAAAGACTGCTGAGAAATTTAAATAAAATTAATGTACCATGTCTGAAATTAAACGTCTTTTTTTAAAACCCAGAAATACATATATTGTGCTGAAAGGACACTTGTTGCTTTTGAATTCAAGACACTAGGCTGAAAAAAATTCTGTCCAGAGTAAATTACTAACCAGATATATTCAAAGATGGTCTAACAAATGCAGTCTACAGTAACATAACCTATGGGTGAAATTCTGATTCTGCCACTTGCCATCATTATGACATTAGACATTAGTTTCTACTAATCTCTGACTTATGTATTCTTTATTTATAAAACATAGATAAAACAAAAAGAGATTGAATGACTTACTAATGTAAAATTGTTCATGAAAATAGTTTAGCAAGGTGCTTAATAGGTGTCATATGATAGCTATTGTTATCAGTAGTCATGCATATGTGGGTTATATTAGTAACTTGATGTAGAAATACTGCATAATAGAGCACTATCATGCAATGTTTGAGTCTCAGAACCTATGCTTTGTAAACACTGAACTGGCAACATGGTATGCTTTTATAAAATTCATAAAAGCATGAAAGGCTTGTAGCTTATCACATAGAAAAAGAAACTAAAACATCGGTATCCACTCCAGATTGCAGCTAGCAAGTTTTATGCATTGGGTTGGTCGGGGATCCTGTAGCACCATAACATTCATCATTTACTTTAATGCCTTGTAGATTGCATTAGTCAGAAGAAAATTTAGGGAAGGCGTGTATATGTGTACGTGCACATGTATGTGTGTGATTGTATGAACTTTAGCCAACTGGCTCTTAAAGTTTTTGTTCATATCTATCTCTCACTGCTTTTATGCCATGTAGCCCATTCCTGTCTCTGTTTTATAAACATGTTTTTCACAGCCATTAATGCCTCGCTTCTGTTAAGCTTAAGTTAGTCTTAAATATAATGTAAAACACTACATGATCAATTGGCAGCAAGCATTTGAAATTAGCAAGAATATGAACTTCTACTTGAAACAAATTAGAATCATTTTTGCAGAAATGGATTAATCTATACCTTAGGTTTGTAATACATTTCTCATGTTTTATTCCATCTGTGTATTTCTCTGACAGAGATCCTCAGCAGCTGATTTAGTTATAATCTATGTAAGAAATAATTAGGGTATGCATTTAGACAAATACGTCATTTTTTAAATAAAATATTTGCTGAATATCCATCCATGGAGATACGATACTGAATCATCAGCATTCAGAGCAGCGTAATAGCTCTCGTAAATATTAACCACCTATGAAAGGGTGTTTCCTGGAAGGGATCTCTCCAATAGGAGAGGAGAAGAAACTGCACTTTATTAGAATTGTTTGAGGTGCACAACTCCCACAATCCTTAAGTGACGAATTTGAAAAAAAAGATTAAAATAAAAAGAGCCCCCTGGAAACCCAGCCCTGAGGCAGATGAAGTAGACAGTCACCCAATAGATATCCAGGAGATTTTTTTAAAAGCACGTTATTCAGTGGTGTAGGAAAACTGACATTGTCTTTGTTAGCGTTTTACAGAAGCATTTATTTTTAGTTATACAGCTGAAACTCTCCAGCCCAATGAACTGTGGCTGTCTGTGGTGTGTTCAGCAGAAGAGAAAAAGAGACGCTTTGCCATTAGTTCTAAAAATATCGGTGACATGTCAGGGTCATCATCTCTATGTTAAGAACTATGGAGAGTTAGAGAGAGATGAATTTACATTTTTCACACTCAGCATCTTCAGTGCAAATAAAATTTTAAAAGGGCTTTTCACAGTTTTTAAGCTGAACATACATCTCAATTTAGTATCTAAAAACAAGTATGCCTATAACTCATGGTATGGATGGAATAGTGGTGGGAGTTAGCTCACATGAGATCTCTGTTGGGTGGTAAAACTTAACTTTAATTGATATAAACTTATTAAATCTGTAATATGTAACAATGCTATATATTGCATATTTAAGACATAAGCCTTATAGTATCATATAGATATTGGATAATGTCTCAGAGAGATTGCAGCACCTAATTAAGAGAGCTGTGGGGTAGAACTTTATGCTGAATCTGGCAGTAACTAGCTTTGTAATTTAGGATCAGTCCCTTAACCAGTATGGACCTCATTTTTAATGAGTGTGTTCAAAGTAAAAGGGGTATTGTGAAGGGGTTAATGGGAATGAGTCTTTTATTAAGTACATTTTTAAATTTAAACATTAACACATCGTACATAGAGGATCTAGAGCTCCAAAGAGTTTAGGCAGCCTCACCCTCACTATCTTGCTGGTTTCAGTCCACATGGCATCTTCCATGGGCTGGCTTTGCTCATGAACTCCAGCTATCCCCAGCAGATGGTCCATCTTCCTGCTATTTCCAAATTCCTGGAGTCTCTTCTATATCCTTGGCTTTGCCTTTGTCGTTACAGTTTTATGTGTCACCTTCTCAGAGACATATTGCCTACCCTCCCTGCCCATTCTATGAGCTCTGAGTAAAAGCTTGCATGACCTCATGGCTTTTGTATTTTGAATGCCTGAAAAACCAGCTGGACATGAAAGATGCCAAGGTCTTCTATCAGCTCCAGAATTGGCCAGGCTCTTTTGGCCCACACTTGCACAAGTCCCAGAACACATGAACGCTCTGAAAGAGACTTTTCCATGTGGCCTTCAGTGAGGGGTGCCCCAGATTTTGTTTAAAGCAAAGTTAAACAACTTTACACTTTTATGCCCAGGACCCTTTCATAAATGGAGTCTACCAATTTCTGAGATGTTCTCAAGGCACCTTTGCTATTGTCCTGTTATAAATAATTCACCTTTCTAAAAATTTTTTTTTCCCTTTACTTGGTATTGAATATGGAGCTTTCACACAAAACTACATACCCAGTTCTTTTTATTTTAATTTTTAATTTTTATTTTTATTTTGAGACAGGGTCTTACACGGGCAGTGGTTGAAATTGTGATCTTTCAACCTCAGTTTCCCAGAGTGTTAGGATTACAGAGGTGTCACCATGGTACTAAATTTTTAGTGATCACTTTCTCCTTGGCCTCAACTTCACACATACTCTGCTAACTTGCAAACATTTTAAATCATCTTTTGAGTATACATTCTGTTTCTGATTCTCATTGAAATTTGGTTGAAAACAGTCAGCAGTATTGACATCAAAATGTTGAACATGGTGCTACCTTGAAATCTCTTCCCGCAGAGGAAAGGGTCTACCAGCTTTAAATTTAACCTCATATGAGGTCTTAACACATGGACAAAATGTACATAATTTCTGTGTCAGGAAGTGACACACAGGACTGTCAGTCCTCTTTCTAGCAGAGCTTTCATTACTGCCCAAAACCTCACAGGCGTGGCCTTTACTTTCAGCATACCTACCAGTATTCTGATTTTTGATCTACCGGAATTGCCTGTCAAGCTCTTCTTACAGTCACTGAGCATAAAGTTCTCAAGTTTTATCTATTTTGTAGCATATATTAGAATATTCTCCCTTTTGAAAGCTAAATAATGTTTCACTATATGGATTCTAAGGTTTCTCTAGCTTGAATCTCTAAAATTTTTCAAATTTCTTCTGCAAACCAGTTTCACAAGCACCTGAATCACATGATAAGGTATAGACATTCCACTCTTGATAACAATTTTCTGTATTAGACACTTTCTGTCATTGCCACAAAATACCTGACACTGCCAATTTAAAGGAAGAGAGGTTTACTTTGGCTCGCAGCATGAGGGGATTTAGTTGATGCTTGGCTGGTTCCAAGGTAGAAACAGGATGGTAGAAGGACTTGGAGAAGAAAAGCTGGTCAATCTCTGGCAGCCAGAAAGCACAGAGAAGGAAGGGAGGAGCCAAAGAAAAGAATGCAATGTTCTGGGTCATGCTTCCAGTGCCTCACCTTTATTGACCATTCCCTACCTCATACCAGCAAATTTAGCTGTGAACTGAGCAATGAATTAATCCACTGATGAGTATACTTCCATATCCAATCACCTGTAAAAGCGCCACCTCTGAAGACATGAGATTTTGGGGGAATATTTGATCTAAATTATAACAATCTCTAGAGAACTAAAAGTAGCATCTCAACCAGATATTTCTACAATGATGCTCATAAAAGCAGTATTCATAACAGCCAGATGTCGAGGAAACCAAGTTTTCATTTAGACATGAATGGGCAAACAAATGTACCATATCCATACAGTGGAACTTATTTCACTTTCAAAGGGAAGAACATTCTGATATAAGCTACAAAACAGGTAAAACTTGAGACCCGTATGCTCAATGGCTGAGGACAACTTTATGCTCAGACAGACAGAGGGGAGATACTGTACCATTTATATGAAGTAACCAGAAAAAGTCAAATTCATACGAACAGAAAGTAGAACACTGGTGGTTTGGAATTATGAGGAGGGAGAAATTTGGAATTATTGTTTAATGGGTACAGACTTTCAACTTTGGAACATGAAAAGAGTTTTGGAGATGGATGGTAGTAATAAAATCAGAATGAGAACATAGTTACTGTTACGGAGTCATACATTTCAAAATAGTGAAGATGGTAACTGCTATATATATCTTGCTATGATACAAGGAATTTGACTCAAACTTGTAGTAGCTGGTCTTAAGGTAAACAGCACTTCATAGCTGATAAGAAAAAAGACTCTGGCAATCCTTTCTTTAGATCCTGGCTTAAGCTTTTACTCATAGTGTGCTACACCGGACCAGTTACTGAGGCTGCTTGTAACTTCTTTCTCTCATGTGTCATTTAAGAATAATAACATTATCCTTGTATATTTATTATAAGAATAAAGTGTATTGATACAGTAAAACATATCCAAGGAAATCTGATGGATAATAAGCAGAAGGTATGTTGCCTTTGTTATTATTAGTGGTTTTGCTACTGATAAAATTTTTCTGAGAAATTGTACATATATCAGCTTTCTTCTCTTATATATAGTAATAAAATCTTTTTAGATAGATTGACATTTGAAATACAGCTACATCCAAAAGGTTGATTACTCTTAACATAAGTAGGAAAACTAGAATATTTTTAAATTTTTGATGGTGATAAGTAATATTTTAAAATAATTTATAAGGATAGAAATATAAAAGGTTTTTTCAGCAAGCTTCTGTGATTCAAGAAACATCACACAGCCTATGATAATCAGTAAAATGATATACCATGTATGAAAAACACGAGTTGCTGTAAGTGTTTCTTTTCCTTCAATGGTCATACTTGAAAATGCTCGCCATTGTTGACATGTATATGGTTTAGTAAATATTTTCCCTGAAAGATTCTTGGAAAATAAAAACTCTTGCAATGATGGGAGGAATATTATAATAACTGACAGACAAATAGCTAATGCAAATATTTATTTACTTGACAAATAAAAGCTTTGCTTTTTATTTTTAGGAGTGTGTAGTATAAAATAGGTTGTTTTCAAGGTTGCTGAAGAGTAGGTTCCCTCACAAAGCTCTTAAACATTTTGCATAAGTTTAAAGAGGTAGAGAAAAATCTGTAAGAGGAGGACATAAATAAACCTGAATTACCAAAATCTTAGAAGCTATTACCTATGCAGTGTGATCCCATATCTTTCAGAGTATTAGGAATACTACTAAATGAATCACGTGCTAACAGAATTGAGGCTTTCTTCTATGTTTTCGCTTCACAAGTGAATTGCTAGAAGAGAGAAGAGGGTCTTCTAAGACGGATCAGAAGTTAAGGAGAAAAAAGGCCATCAGCATACTGCTCACATTTTTGTCTAAGGTAACAATACCCTCTGTCTAAGATGACAACACAGGGTTCAAACCACAACCGGAAATGGCAGAGGGAAACAGAGGTATCCTTACTGGTGTGCTAAGCTGTAGGAACATCATTCTCCTACAGAGCAGCCTCAGTCAAGCCACAAGGGCCCCAAGATGCTGCATGACTTATGAGTGTGGGTATTCCAATATCAGAGAACACATACCTTTAATATTATCTGCCTGTACCTGATGAACAGATGGCGTAAACTAAAATCAGCTTACCACAAATAATTACATGAAATGAAAATTAGATGGATGAAACCTAAAATTTGATGCTTTTTATATTAAGTCAAAATTAGAAATAGATAAGCTCATTTATGTAGCTAATAAATTGAAAGCAGAACATCCATCTTGTGTAAAAAGAAATACTCTGAAATGGAAATTAATATCCTAGTGCATAAATGCTTTGAAGCACATGTGTTTCTATCTCTCCTATATTTTGTGCAAAAGTGCTGTTTTTCCTTATAAAAATGCACAATAGAAAGTCTGGAATAAGGATATTGGTAAAATAAGAAAAACTAGATGTGTACCGTGTGAGTATGTGTGTACAGTGTATATGTGTGTGTATGTGTGTATACTCTTTGCAATTAGAAATGGAATAAAAATAGTACACTTAAAAAGAGTTAAATGTCAGATTGAGTTAAAATTCATTCATCAGTATTTAGTAGGCATCTACTCTGCCCATGTTTCTGATATAAAATGAAACAGAAAAATCATTGTCTACATGAAGCATTGAGCTAAACAACTCCAGAATTAAATCTTCTGCCACCTCCCCAGGCGGCTACAAGCAGTATGGGGTCTCCACTGGACCAGAATGTAAATAAGTGACCAGAAAAAATGTGTCACCTTTTCTGCAGACTAGTCCAACTCCACTATGCCAACTTTGAGATTTTAGAATTGTCAACCAAAGAGAGACTCACTCTGTCTCTTTCTATCAAGAGATTATTACGACATCTTGAGAAGTTGTCCCACACATTTAGGACATGACGTGCTTTGTTACTGAGAGCCAATGAGAAAAAAAATTAGTACAGCTACTTAAAATTCATTCAGAATTCATGATTCAGTTGCTCTTTCTAACCTTCTAAGGACAATAAATTGGTGCCCCTTTCAGCGTCTTCCTACCAGAGACACTGTAGATTATTTTATGGAGAATCTATGAAATTGATTTGTAATAAATGTCTGTTGGAGGTCGAGGGGCAGCTAAGAGCAGCTGGGTGTCTTTTGAAACAAGGTCATGGGTGTTGCATACAAACAAGCTTGAAAACTATAATCACCCTTGAATGGTCTCCTGGGTCAATGACAACTTAAAAGCTATATAAACCAAGGAGATTTGGGGATACACAGAACAGCCTTTAAAAGCAAGAACCAAATGAACTTGAATTATCAAAGATAAACTGGGACAGCAGATTCAGTTAACTTCTTTATCAACTAAAATTAATGTACTGACAAATTAAAAGCAACAGTGAATTACATGCATTCCATATCTGGCAGAGACATCAGTTGGAAAAAAAATAAAAAGAAGATGGATAATGAAATGTTTTATGTTAATGTTCCCAAGAGATATATTTGAAAAATATACACATATATCAGCAGCAAGGGAGTAATCTAGGCCTGTAACACTCAGAAATGCAGCATTTCAACGTGAAGTCCTTTTCAGGAAATTTGGTATCTTGTTTGGATTGAGATGAGTTGTCTGTTTCAAACAAGAGCCATGTTTTCATTTCAAAGGCCAGAACAGACCCCAAGTGATAAACTTCTATGTTTTGTATTTGACTATTTACAAACTCTTTTCTTACAGTGTTTACTCAGTGAACAAGAAACTCCATATGACAGGAAATTTCTCCAGTTTCTCAAGAGAAAAAATATAACATTAATGGGTCTATGAATACACTGGAAAGAATGGCACAGAGATAGAAATACTAGATAAATGGGAACTACAAAGATTAGAAGGCAACTGATGGGTTAATCCAGGGCACTTTCCTGGGCCTCACGACCCTGTGAGTCCAAATCATAAATACTCTTTTTTGATGAGAAACAATGGCACTTGATTTATGCATTCTTTTATTACTCTCCTCTTATTTTTGGCAATGGCATTCTACTTGTCCTTGAAGAAACATCCCTTCTCCTATTTGGGAGGGAATAATTCCAATATAGACTTCCACCATGTATATATAATCCCAGCTTGAATAATTGCCTTTCTAGTGATTGAGAGATAAACAATGTCTACAAGCAAGACACTAAGAGGGCCAGGACTTCTGTAAGAACAATGATAGAATATAGATTAGATGGGATTGTTAGCCAAAAGTACTATGCAAAGCAAAGGCAAAGCAGGAAAACACAATTAGTAATCCAGTGAGTGAGAGAAAGTTGGAGTGGGTGAAGGGAATCAGGGAGAGGAAAGGTAAAGGGGGCGAGCAAGGCAGGAGGAAGGAAGCAGTGAGAGAGGGACAGAGAGTAAGAGAGAGAGAAACAGTAAAACAGAGGGAGGGAGGAAAGGAGAGAGAGAGATCGGGTGCCATTGTTCTTTGAACCTTGCATTTAGCCATGCCTAAAGCTACCCATATTCACCCCTTGATCTTCCTAATTATAGGAGCTGACAAATTCCCTTTCATCTTTGTGCTGGTTTGAGCTACAGTTCCTCATTTGGAACAGTAAACACACTGACTCTGCAACGACACAGGTTTGAAGATGAGCATTGTACTTGGTGGAAATGAAAGACACTCCCCACCCCCTCACTGCACTGCCTCCAGCTTTCTAGGAAAAGATTCTGTTCATACATTATCAAGGAATGACTCAAGGGCATCGTGCTCACTCCTCAGCCAATGCCTTTAATATACCTTTCTTGGTGATCCCTTGTGACCCTGTAATATGATTATAGACATTGATGATTTATAAGAAGTGAAAATTCAATCAAAGTGATTCAAAGTGACTTTGATAAACTACAACCTAGGGTGCATGCGTATTCTTGAAATACACATTTTCATTGATTACCTATGTCCCTAGGCAGTGGGAAGATGGCAAATTATAAAGCTGAAAACCATACCAGTCAGGAATGGAGGAAGATTTAAAAACATATTAGTAATTGTTTGGAGCATGATTCATCTAGTGAATATTCCAAAATGAATCAGAGTTCCTACCTAACAAAAGAGCCATTTCTCTTTTGAAATTTACACAGAAGAAAATTGAATGCTTAGATGATTGAACGACTGAACTGAGTTTGATGTTTTTGCATTGGCTCGGTTTATGGTTCTTGACGCTAGTCTCTAAATTAACCATTCTTTCGATCTTGACATAAGGGTGAATTTGGGGTCTCGAGACCATTCTCTCCCTGGCCTAGGAACTACATGTGGGTAAAAGCAACAAAAAAGATAGTGGCAACCTTCTAACTTTAATGACATCTCTTAGAAACAGAGAAACTGAGGTGACAGGAAGATTTCATATGATTTGTCCAAAATCACACAATCAGTTAATGATAGTCATTTAGAAGTTTCCTGTCTTATTTTCGTAATGAGATTCCAAGATGTTCAGAATGCTATGTTTTATTATCAAGGGAAAAGGTAGATATGTCTTTATTTTACTCAAACAATAATGACTGGGAATGCTCATCCTTTTCTTTCTTCAATTAGAGATGGCAGATACATGGAGGATGGGTTCACAAACAGAGTGAACTATTTCAAGACAAAATATGTAGCACGAAGAGGATTTTGAGAGGCTACATGAACTGGAAACTTTCTAAAACTCTAATAATTTGTAACCTGTTGTTTCCTGATTCTATTCCATTCAATTAAACAACTCTGGAGCCTCAAAATACATGAACAAAATATGCATTAAATTCTTTCTCTGCTGATTTCAGTCCCTCAACCTGCTTTCCTTGTGTTCTCTCTCCTTCTCTTTCTGCATCTGTAGAAATTCAACATATCTTAAAAAAACTTACTTTCTCATTCAACCTTCCCATTCAGCTACACAAATGCCTTCATATTTGCACACTGGCTAGCCATCTTGGTCATTGGCTGTAAGAATCTGAAATCACATTAGCAAATTTGATTTAATGCCAGTATAGAGATGTGACTCTAAATAGATCCATGCCTTAGGGTTCTAACCAACCCAGAGAGCTATTTTGAGTAAGGTATACCACTAGCTTGCTTTTTCAGTTCGAAAAACTTTTTTTTGATATAGTGGAAAATGACAGCATCACTAAGTCTAGTATCTCTTTAGCCATGAACTGGCTTTTTCACCCTGGCTATCTCATATCTCTCTTGCATGGGTCTGTGTTTCTATCACCAAGAGAAGAGGCTATGTTGGGTAATATATACTCCTGCTATACCCTAGACTTATATAATGCACTACTAGGAGAAGACAAAATGAACCCTTCCTTCATGGAACCTTGCAATCTAGACCACTATGACGTCCAATATTTAATGTATATACAACTGTCAGCTCTTGAGGAGGCATAGGGAAAAAGGTTATCTATATCTTCAGCCAGCAGCAAGTATATAATTAACTTGAATAAATATTTCCAATTCAAAGTATTTCTTAAACTCGCTTATTTTTCCTTCATAAGTCACTATTATTCATTTTTAAAGAAATATGTAGTAATTCTTTATGCTCTAATTACATCCTTTTTTAAGTCATAAAATCTGTTACGTTTATCCTCAAATGTTTAGGGAAACTTCGCTGCACCTTTACAAACTTCAGTTGCTATCTGGTGCCCAGTCAAGCACCTTTAACACAGAAAACATCATTCCAGAAATCTGGAAAAGTGTGAAAACTAAACAGAGAAAGCAGAGCAGAAGTGGGATTGTGATCTAGACCACTCATTTTGGTTTCTCTTATTTCAATGCAAAGTCTCTAATTTCAGAGACTGGTCTCCATACTGATAAAATAAACATAAATAGTCATAAGTAGAAGAAGATCCTGAAAGCAGAAGTTCGGTTATCTGAATCAAAAAAAAACAAAGGACCATTGCATAGTTTTCAATTGCTCCTTGCTGGCACCACACTGTCTAGTCATACAAAGCAGTAATTGAAACCATGTGGCGTATGCAGAGGGCTCATTACAGCCTCCTCCTGACTAATCTCATGGCCGAGTCCTGTGGGAAGTCACTGATAATCTCGGGGTCAAGGTATCATGCCTTGAATATGAGAAACTGCACATCAACTTGCCTCCATAAGGAAAACAAAAGCAGTTTAAATGTACTAGTGTGTTCAGATAAATACTTCTATCACCAAGTGCATGTTTAGTATTATTTTATTGACATCCTCTATAGAAGAGGAAATGCATTTTATGAAACATAAAATGTTTCATTTCACAATATAAAGTTATCAGTCTGTAACAATGTTTAAAATGGTGGTGTTTGTAACAAAAAATAGGAGGTTGTCTATTCTTGAAAACATTGCATTAACAACAGATATCAACATATTAAGGAGTCAGAATAGTGAAATATGATGTGATATTAATAGTACTATCCCACAGAGAAACATGCTTAGCTTTTGACTAATAAGTCATACCACCCAGTAAGGTATCTAATTTAGAACAGAATGAAAGTTGTAAAAACTAAACCAAGTTAATGCCGGCTAAGAATGAGGAACGTTGAGAACACACAATCTGATTTCATCCTAAACCTTCCTTGTGAACTCATTTCAAGCCCCATTAGCACTTTCTTTTTAAACACTCTCTCTATTCATTATTTCTTACGAAAAAAAAAATTGACTTAGACAAATCCATGGACTTCAGGATATAAGTACACCAAAAAGGAAAAGTCAAAAAATAAGCTTATTTTTCTGACATTCTTGCTTCCCACAAGCACGCATAGTGCATTGAAGAAATATTCCCTGGACATGAAATAAATGATAGCTCTTGGTTCTGTCAACAGGAAATTAGACAAAGACCGCGATCTCATGAAGCTTGTCCTGCAGAACACAGATTGTTAATAGTCAAGTAAACAAATAAGATCGGTTCTGAAAATAAAGTGTTGCAGCTTCACATCGCTGTGCACCTGTGTACCTGTGCGCCAAAAACCTAAGAAAAACAATTTAAAGAAGGAAAGCTTTATTTTCATCTCATAGCTTCAGACGTTTCAGTACATGGTTGGCTGGTTTCAATGCTTGAGGCCTAAGGCAAAGCAGAGTGTCATAGTGGAAGTACATGGTGGACCAAAGCTGCTCACCTTAGGGCAGCTAGGAAAACAAGAGAGAGACAGAGACAAAGAAGAGACCAGCGATAAGACACAGACAGCCTTGAGATGTATCCCGTCCCAGTGATCTCCTTCCTCTGACTGGCTCCTGCTTTTCATAACCTATTCAACTGTGAGCTCATCAATAGATTGGTCCACTGAGAAACTCAGTCCCCTTAAGATCCAAACACCTGTTTATAACCTGCCTCTCCACATTGCTGCGCTGGGGATTGAATCCCCAACAGCCGAGTCTTTGGGAGACCTTTCAAGTTTAAGTAGTAGCAATAAACAGTAAAAAATGAAAAACATACTTCTTCAGGTATGAGAATGTCTTATAAAATGAGGAAGACACATGGGGACTTCCTGTTCCATGCCTATCAAGCATGCCTCTTGAAAAGCTGAGAAAGTGTTGTCATCACAGGAGACAGAAAGGACAAAAGCTTTTGTGCTAAAAATGAGCTTGCATTTGGGAGGAAAATTTTTAAAAAGACAGTTTTAAGATAATAGTGGATAAAAAGAAGCTACGCAGCATGTAAATCCAGAAGAAATAGGCAGGGGCCAAAACACATAGACTTTTGAAAGTCATGTGAGCTTTTTTGATTATTCATGCATCCACAGGTCCACTCCATGCCTTATACTAAATAAAGGGAATACATTATTTCATTTTTTTGTCATGACGAAATTCTGATTCCACTGGTATACTTTGGAAATTAGAAAGTAAAAAACTACAAAATAATGCAATTATCTTTAAGCCAATCAGCCTATCCATCTGTCTGCCAACGCACACATCTTCCGTGTCTGTGTAGTCAGCCACCAATGTAACCAAGCTCAGCTGTCATTGCAGCTCACAAGGTAACCTTCACTCTTGCTGAGGCTTTGTGTCTGCAGAGGCCCTGGAGCCACCACACCTGAGAGGCTGGGATCCTCCCACCCACCTTCACCTCCTGCTCATCATAAATCCTCATTAGCATGCTGTCAGGGCTGGAGTCTGTTAACCTCTTCAGTGCCTGAGTGTCAGGTAGGGTCTGCTCATTCATCTACCGGAGCTTTATTGCCCTGTTGTCTGCAACTCATTCCCATTACAAGGATGTTTTCCCCACAAAAGCAGTAAACAAGCACCATAGTTGCCTGCATTCTTCAGTTTTTTACATATAAACTGGCAACATTACCATTTTACTTTGGAAACAAATTTGAAATTGTTATTTTCCTATGCCCAGATTTTTATAGACAACCCTTAAAAACATAGAAATGTCTTATCATATAGATAAGAGGGAATGAATAAAATTCATGTATGGTTTTAATGGCAACTGGACTACTTTTAAAAAAAGAAATAGCTTTACAAGCAGCAGGTTGTTGTTTCTCCTTTATAATTTTGTGCTGTTCTCCTTAGACTAGGCCAAGAACGAAAGCACTTGTTTTAGTAAATCATCTTCTAATCACCCTTCAGCTGCCATGGAAACTGAGGCACATTTACTATGATGCATTATAAAGTGATATGCCTAAAATTCATGAATTCCAGTTCCTATTTATTTGGGCATGTAAACTTTCTTGGAATGTTTCTGTGAAACCCGTTTCTTTGATAATAAATGCATTTAATTTTCATTCTAACATGGTACATATTGCTCCCTGGTGCTATGTGTTGGCTGACAGCATCAGCTTTTGCACATCCCTAATCAAATTTCATCTAACAAAAAGCTGAACTAAGCATATTTGTTTTCCTATTTATAGCAGCATGTGCTTACATAACATATGAGATAGCAAGTTTTTTTTTAAAACCCGTCCAAATCTTAAAATGCATCCATTATGTTTAGTTTAAATAAAAGCTATGTTCTCCCATTCAACAAGAATATTAAAAACAATTGGAGACAGACAGAAGCTTATTGCTTATTTTCCACCCTGTATAATCACTGGGTTCAGCCACAATAAACCAGAACAGCAGGCAGAAATTTATTGCTAGTGGGGAAAATTTTCTTCCACTGCCCTCCCAATTTGCACAATTGCCCTGGCACTCTCTCCCTTCTCACATTCACTATGTCTCTGGTCACACTCATACAGTCATGAGTTACTACAGTGCAGCCAGTGGGGGCAGGGGACATGCCATTGTGTCGCATGTAAGCAGCGATTTCACCATATCAATAATTCTGACTGCCACTGGGAACCACTGTAGCTGAAACAGATGTTTCATGTTGATAAGTAGAGGCTGGGAAAGGGTTTTTTTTTTATCCCACTGTTCATTTTTCTCTATTTCCACTAGCCATACCTGGCAGCAGCTCCTCCAGTACAGCTGTCTCTTGCAAGCCAATCTGTTCAATCCAGGCTCCTAGGTCTCATTTCATAAATCAAACTCAGCCCTGGACTAGCCCATGATTGCAGAATTCCCTTGCTGCTCTCCTCAGTGGAAACGCCTCTGTCACAATGAGAGACACTGGGCCAGTTGTGCTTAAATTAGTGCACTGTCACAATTCATTAAGAATGACAGCATGGGCAAGGGATCTTTTTGGTGTTCTGCTTTAACTGTTCAGCAGAGTCACATACATGGTATTTTGCACAAGGCTTTCACCTTCAAATGAAACATTTGGGAGACAGCCCAGAATTTCCACGGGGGAAGCATTTTCATGCAATGCAAGTGGGGTCAGGTGGTGTCCTTCATGTTTGCAAAGCACTCTCTGGTACACTTTACAGGAAATAAAACTTTACTGGCCAAGAATCAAATAAGAGGCACTGGCTTCAGTCTGAGTTGTGACAATATAGTAGTTCTACAAGGATCAAGGAAAATCATTAAATTCTCAGTGGGAGGAGGCAGAGAAAAATAAAAAAATACAAAAAAAAAAAAATAAAACAAGTCATTAACAAAAAAAAGGTCCAAACTAGTTCATTGTATTTTAATATAAAATAATGCCAATACAAATCTAAATTGCTTAACTGAATGCATGCTATGTAGTAAGAACATAAGACAGCTAGAATTCATCAAATAAGCAGTATGGGCCCGAACTCAGATTACCACATGTTACTTGATGTAGTCCACACCGTGTCTCCAGTGGGTTTGGCTACTCTCACTCCACTGAGTAGGAGGCTTACCTAGAGACGCACAGTAAGCTTAGAGCCAAGCCAAACAATTTCTAGAGCCCACTCATTGGCCATGTGTTGTGTCAATCCCCACTGAATATCATGCATGTGTTCATGTGTGTTTCAAAGCTGGAATGCCGAGAACTCCCATTATGTAGCAAAAAATGCACATCAAAGAGAAATCATCTCCCTAAGAAAACTGGCTTATATATTTGTAGCATACAGTTTTATAGCTGTTTTGCATACATGAAGAAAGTCATAATAAAAGGTTGAGAAAAAAGAAAATAGTTCAGGTACATAGTAAAGGGAGGTGAAGGTGGTCTTCTGGCCTTCCTATTACCCTACTGTGTTATTTTCAAATCATATACTTCCAAAAGCATAAGACACTGACACATTTTAACTGGCCCAGGAGAAGATAAACTTTAAAACGATAAACTTCCCAAACTGGATGGTGGAGTGATTTAATCGCTGCTGAGGAAACAGAGAAAATGGGGGGATGGACCACTGATATTTGTAGATATCTTCTGGGGTTTAGAGGCAGTTGCCAGGACAGAAGGCAGAAATGCACTATTCATAATATTTTCCTGTCTTGCCTCGATGGAACTAGTCAGTAGGTGGGAAATACACTACCAGGCTGTAAAGCCATCAACTGCTAGACTCCAGGATGAACAAAAATCTACCAAAAGCCCATTTCAAACTGCTTATAAATATTTTTATCCTTATATGAGCCATTTATTTTTAAAATATTATTTAATATTTTTGTCCACTAGTGATTAGACAAGAACAAGATGGTTATTGGATGCTCAGCCGCCCTCTCATTCCCCACCTTGTCACTACATCGGCAGCTAAGGCTTCCGGCCAAATCTCAGGGAATGTCGTTCATGCCATCGGAGCATTATTTTTGCAATGATTCCATTTAGCCACTGTAATTAGCACATCCATAAGCACCAAGACGAATCCAGGCTACTTGGAATAGACTGTGCTCAAAAGCCTTAAAATAGCTCTACTCTTCTTATTTCTTTCGACTCCATTTGTGGGGTCCACACAAGGTGCATTTTGGGCAGCTACACCAAGGAGTAAGCGACAATCTAGCCAACACCACCTCTCTCAGACCCACCAAGCAATGAGAGGTGAGAAAACCACGGGCCGTGGACCCTAAAGTGCTCCTTCAAATCCGCTTTCACCATACCCTGGCTGCGTGACTCTAGGCTTGCAGCTCAACCTGTCAGGCTTTCCATGTGTAACACAGGGATGGTAAGAACCACCCTAAGTGTCATAGGAGATGAGGTGTATGCATAGGGCCCCTGGCAAACACTGTTCAGTGTTTTTCTCCTGTGTTCTCATAGTCTTACCTCTATCTTGGCTAAAATGGCTCGATAGCATTGAAATTACTTATCCTGTGTGCTCCTTTTTGGTAGGCTGCTCATTGAGGGCAGGACAACTTTATTCATCTGTTCTCTGCCTGGGCAGGGTAAGACAAAGCCTGACACATTTTATGAATACGTATTGTAACATATATAATAGATTTGACATGTAGTGTCTTCTGAAGGAAAAGAGGACTGACTTATATTTGTATTTTATGATGAAAACTGGACTGCACGCTTTTAATTGAGTATATTATTCACTTATACTTTCAATTAGGAAATGGGGAGAGATCAACTGAGGCACAAATATTTTGAACTTATATTCACCTGAATGTCAATTATGGAAATATATACAATTTGGCTTCAGGGTACTAGACCTATGGAATATAGTTCAGTGAAATACTTTCCTTTGTTATTTGTCCAAATATGCAATTATTGTAAATGTTTACTGAGCCTGTACCCAGTGCTACGGTATTGAACCTAGGGGTTAGAAAAGACCCAGGGATTTCCTCCTACCACCTGGGTATCCCACATTCTTACTAAAGTATACTCAGCATAAAATTATTGCAATCAATACAATAGTACCTAGTGAAAATCGGAGGACTGAAAAATTTTTGGAAGGCAAATCTGATTTTATTTCTTTAGGGTCAATAACCTACTTCTGCAGGTTCTTTCTGTACAAAAGATGTAAGGAGAGATGCTTCTTCTAACCTGCATTTGTTGCAGGTGTGTCTATGTCTGTTTTAGATATTTGCTAACAGTATTTTTTAGATAATTCATTAGTTTTACATGAAAGCTTATTTGTACACAAAAATATGCATTATTTTGAGTGAGAGCTTATCTGTTACATATGCAAATCACTGATGTAACTTGAACAACTATTTCCAAGATGACAGTATGTAATTTATCAAGTAATGATTTCTTAGTGTATTTTTGTTCTTTCCTTTTTTTCCTTGGAATTCTGTATTGTTCCTATCCTTTTTTCTGTTTTGTTTTTTTTTTCTCTTTAAATAAAATTTTTTAAAAAAGAAAATCACTGTTGAAATTTTTTATATGACAGTTTTAAGAATTGTGAGTAAATGAATGGGCACACTCACACATACATGCCTTTGAGAGTCCCGCCTGACGTTTGATGTGTGAAAATATTAAATAAATTTTATGTTATATATCTTGAGTCCTGAATTGTAGGTTTCCCGTTACCACTAAGATACGCTGTTAAAATGAGTGTAGTGGTATTCTTTTTTGGGTTAATGAAACTATATTGTGAATATTGTACTTATCTACCATAACACCAGACACCATGAATTGAGGGTATATAAAATATAATTATTCAACATTGATGTGCCAATGAATATGCTAATATTTTAATTCTATTTTAAGTAAGGCTTTTTGAACTTAATGAATTACCTTAGTAGCATAAAAAGACAGATGTTTTGAGTAATCACAAGACAGATTTCTTACCACTAAATTAAACACTACAAAAATTCATAAACCGTAATTTAACTGTCTTTTTATTGTAAAAGTTAAAGAGTTACTGTGTAAAAGAAGCTCATTTTTTTTCAAGAGAGAGATTATCTCAATAATGTATTAGAAATTATAGAAAACAAAAGGCTCGATTTACATTAGTGTTTTCCATAAAGTAAAATATTTTCCACAAATACTTTTACTATAACCCTAAGCTCTTTTAGGATAAACAAAAATGCTTTCTAAACTTGGAATTTCATTATAAGCTTCTCACCACCATAGTCCATATACTAAGAAAATTATTAACAGTTCTTTAAATATTTTACAGAAATATAACACAGGATCCAGGAGTCTTATTTGCAACCTATCTATCAAACTCTCAAAATGAAGTCTAGGGTTGGTCACAAGTAAACCAGGGATGAGTGACTTTTCATGTGTGAAACCTGATAATAGCAATTATAATCTTTACATTAGATGGTTTTGGTTGTAATTTCTCTTTTTCTTTTTTTTTATTTAGAGAAAAAAGGTAGAAATAATACAGAATTTCAAAAACAATTTCTCAATGCTGCCTTTGTAGGAAAGGCAACAATTGGTAAACACATAAATAAAATGATTTTCTTGTAGTTAGGTTAAATTTTTATTTACAAAACCAAGTGTTAGCCTGAGTGAAGATTAGGCTCTAGCTTGCCAACCACAGCTAGACCCACATCACTAAATCTCTGTGGATGCTGCCCACCATTGCATGGAGACTCACTTTCTTGCATTTTGTGACTCATTATTTCAAAGGATAGAACATAGGGACAAAATGTTGGGCTGTTAAAATGTCCTTACTACTTAGAGAACTCTCTCATAAAATAATAAACTTTATCATGCCCTCCTTCTTGACACAAATGGCCAATTTTCAATGACCATCTACCAGTGTGACCCTCTGTGCATTTGCAAACTTTTGGACATGCAACCACTTCAATTTTTGCTCATAAAGGATAATGCTTAACAACTCATTCCTGTATAAGCAAATTAAGCAGCTCCAGGGCAATGACACCTGAATAATTGGGGCAGGGTTCCAACATCTTCATAACTGACCCATGATAAATTCTGCAGCAATGCTCACATAGACAGAAGTTCCTTTGCTGTAGGGGTTAAGGGTGAATCATCTCCCTGAACATGTGAATGCACTATGCAATTTTTTGACTATATTATTCATAACCTGTCTAATAATTCCAATATAGACAAATGTTAGTTTTGAAAAATGTTTGATGATTCTTAAGTCTCCAATACATTTGACTCTCTTACATTAGAAGTTAACTTTCTCAGCCAATAGATTTAAATTAAAATGGAAGCAAAGTTTATAGTTGAAGGATATGATTTTTTTCTAATAAAATTGCAAATTCCATATGAATATCAAGTGTTGGTAAGATTGTGGAAAAATGAACATTTTCTCTGCTGCTGGTGGAAAGCTGAATGATATAGCTATTTTGAAGGCAATTAGGCAAATATATAAAAATTAATTTCTATAGCATAGCAACAGAATAAATCTATTTCTAGATGTAAAACAGAGACACACTCACATGTATGGAACAGTATTCACAGCATTTTGTGTAGTCCAGAAATATACAAATAGAGCATTCATTAACAATAAATGGTTAAATAAAATTCACTCATGTAATATAACGCTGTTAATAGCTACATGTAATTAAGCTTAGTTGTGTATCCCTATGTCAAAACCAGATCTCAGAATATATAACCTGATGTAAAAACAAGTCAAAGAATGACATGAATTTAGAAAAAAGATTACCTGATAAAAATGAAGTGGCTTGGGTTTGTATAGTAGTTTTTTTTCAGAGTGGAGAAAGTTAACAATATTCTAATTTTTTAAAAAATAAGAATTTTTTTTGTATAACCAAACTTTTAAAGTGAAACTCGAGGCTTAAGAGAATCATCCAAAGGCACATGTCAAAGGCATTGGATTCCAGGAAAACTCAGCAAGGGAGGGACTGGCTGTGACCCTCACTTCCCTGTAGGTGCACTATCCTTCCACAGAATACACATGACACCCCCACCCCACCCTTCTCTGCTTATACACCAGCATGAGCTCAAATACTGAGCTCCAGAAAGGGAAAATAAAAAGTATTTTGAAGAACAAGCAAGTGAAAAAGATACTGTTCATTAGGAAAAAAAAAAGAAGCTTCTCAACATCCTTCCACAGTATAAAATATGAAATATGAAAATCATGTTCTTCCCTCTCTTTTCTACCCAAGAGGAAGGTTACGACCATGTCATGAGACTATGCACAAAAGTTACTAAGAGTAACTTTTCTACAGATCCAGTTGAGAATAAAATTACTTGGAAATTGATTGTCCTCATTAGAATATGATAAAGGGGGATTTCTGGGGTCAGGTTGATAGAAAAGCAGAAAAACAGCTGAACAAACCAAATTCGCACTTAATGAAGCACATGCTGATACATTATACAAAATACCTGATGAGTGACTTCCAAAAGCATCTACCAGTAGTCTTCTATAGTGAGTTTACTTGAAAAATGAAGTGATGAGAAAATTCAAAAGATAGAAAATGAGTATCAGTTTTGGGTAATGTTGAGACAGGTAACCGTCAGCAGCTTGTGCTACATTTGCTTAGAAAATTACTGTACCTCCCCTATGACTGCAATAAAAATTACTTTTCATCATATGGTCAGTGTTATAACAAAAGCTGCTTTAGCAGGCCTTGGAAAAGAGCTAATTTTCAGGTAAATGTTAGATTATACGCAGGAATCCCAAAAGGCAATGAACTCTCCATGACTGGGAGTAGTCCTGAACCTGCTACAGATGGGTAAGCCCGCAAGCATTTTCAAAGCCGTCATCTTTCCATTACCTATAGGGGTGATGTGGAGAACCAATGCCTTCTGGGTCATTAGCCTCCGGGAAGTTGGGAAGGGGGTCAGCACAGAGCTGTCAGGAACATCTATGTGCTGGTCGGGAAAAGCTAGCTGGAGTTCTCTATGTGATCAGTATCCAATTAGAAATAATCAAACAATGTTGTTCTAATTTGCCACAGACTGTTGACTTTCTTGGGTTCTTGGCTTAATAGCTAATGACACTGTTGATACTCAAAAAACCTTAATAAGAAAGTGTCATGGTTTATGTTGTGGTTCCCAGGCCTCATGGGTTGGCATTGTGCATTTGTGATTGGTTCATTGTCTAGCGCTTGGATTGATGGTGTCAGTGCTACACCCGCCTAGGGGTGGAGCCAGCATACAGTGTAATGGCAGGAAGAATGTGTGTCTCTCTCCTGCCAGTTTCCACCTTGCTGTTTGCAGCCACCATGAACTGTGGCCCTGCCATTCCACCGTGCCTTGGAGCCAACTAAGTATGGACTGACACCTCCAAAAACTGTAAGGAATAAACCTCTCCTTTCCCAACTTTGGGCATCACGTATTTTGTCTCAGCAATGAGTAAAAAGTAACTAAGACAGAAAGAAAGAAAGATGTAGAGAAAAAAAGCTAAGGAGACCCAAAGACTGAGTAAAAGAAGAGGAAATAAGGGAGTGTGAGTACAGAAAGTGCTAGACACTAAAAAACAAAACAAAACAAAACAAAATAACTCCAACCAAACGACAAAAAAAGATTAAAAGAAAAAAATGTTGTCTAGAGTTAATGTTATATATAGATTTTTACTGTCAAGGGGTTCAACAGTAATTACTTGCTGAGAGGAAAATATTTTAAATACTTTTTTTCCATTTCCCAGGAATCACAGATATTGCATACACACACCTTTTGGACAGAAATAATGAATATATGTTCAAGACCAGCATATGCTATGCCTGTATTCATTATCAGTGTGGTGCCCTTGTTTTTACATCTGAATGATGCTTCATAATCCTTTTCAATGCAGGGATTGGGGAAGTCACTTCCACTAACCTGTAGTATTTGACATCTCTTCATTAGAAACATTGTCCTACATCTATATTTCACTTAGCATGAAGCTTTTAGCTCAGGAAACTCATTGTATTATGAAAATTCTATTTAATAACAAAATATCATTTATTTTCATTAAATTGCCAGAAGTAGAATGATCTCAATATATTATGTAAGAGACATGAAATTATGGCTGTGTTATCTATAGTTATCTCATTAAAACAGGATCTGGTTATAATACATAAAAGGCTGGGTAGACAATTTTTAAATAAAATCTATTTGCTGCAAATAAATTATGTCTGAAAACATTAGACTGCAGTAATTGGGGAAAGGTTAGAGCTTCCAAATACAACAGGACATTTTCCCAACTATGAGATGGTTGGAGAAATAAATAAAATCATATAATGCCTTTATACTTTAACTAAATTGGAAATGGCAAAAATGTATTACAAAACAAGTTCTATCTTTTAAAATATATCCTTGATAATGATTTAGATTTTAGTACTCTTCAAGAAAAATGTACTGAATGGTTTCTGGCCATCAGATACAGTGATGAAACCATAAAAGATTCTGAATCCTTTGTGACAGTCTAAGAAATTGAGAACAGCAACAGGACAAAGAAGAATAATGTTATAAATAATACTTCCACATGTGGAGAAGTTATTACATATGTGTTTTGATACACTACATTACTAATTCATGCATCAAACTCTAGGGAATTGGTATTACTATTCCAGCCTCCAGAGCAAGAACTCAGCACAGAAAGTTTGAGCTCCTAATATCACAGTAAAAAAAGATGCAATTCAAGTTTTCACCATTGGATCAGGCCCTCTTTATAGCTGCTGAGTCAGCTATTTCCAGATAAGGTGATAATTTATAGACATTGGTGTTTCCCAGTCACCATTAAAGGTTAAGAATCTGCAAAGTAAACCATATTCTTTCCAAGTCTTCCCATTTTCAGGTGACAGGCATGCTATGATTTTATAGCTCCTAATCACACATGCCAAAGGTCATGAGCTTACATTATTTCATCATGAACAAGAGATAACTTTGTTTTCCCCTTCTTCCAAGATAAGCAAATGTCTACAAGAGACAAGGAAACAGTGAGGACATGTAACATTCAACTAAATCTTCAGATTCAACAGGATTTTTTCATATGCTCTAAGAAACTCAAAGTTTGAATTGACCACATAACATCATCTCTGTTTGGAGCAGATATTGTAAACAAGTAATAGTATATCAAAGTATATTCTAATACTCTAAAATTCAGTAACTTTATTGATACAGACTTATGAATCTGTCAAGTTCTTCTAGAGCAGTCATTATACTAACTTTGGGAAATGCTCACGGATAAGATGCGCCATGTTACACATTTATTAATCTTTATAGATATTTTTATAATTGCTCTATGAATTTCAGAAGTTCAATAATTGAACTAGAATTCATTTTTGAGGTATATTTGAAATATGATATGACTGCTTTTTAAAAACAATCTGGCATGGGGATAATTTGAGAATGAGACACTAATGAAAAAATTATATTCTGTAGTTTAAAAGTGCTTTCATGTATTATTAAATTGTTTGATTATCTTAATGCATTAATATAATTCCAAATATGTTTCTATTTAATAGCAGTTTGTATTAAGATATTTTAGAATATCTGAAAGGTAGGCTGCCCATCATGTTAATTAAAACTCATGTTCCAATTAAAATGTTTTAAATAAAAAGATAAAGGGATTCCAAGGCGAAATAATTTAAAGCATTTTTATGACATTGATAACTTTGTAGTTGCATCTTTTTATAAAAAAAACTTCAGTTACCCATGGATAGCTGAATAATTCATATTAAATTATAGTTTTTGCAAATATATCAATTTAAAGATAATTTTTAAAACAGAAGGTAAAATCCTAATAGGCAATTATGATTTTTATACCAAAATATTACATTGTCATTTTTAAATTGTTAACAGTTGAATTATATTTTCACTTTGGTAGATAAAGATAGATGTGGAAATGAAGAGAAAGGGTATATATCTGCCACAAAGATAACAATAGCACAATGTTGAATACCTCTAAATTCAGGTATTAATTAGGATCAAGATGTAAATCTAGGGAAAAATAAATTAAAATACACTCAGTAAATTGCTTCAACTTAGCTAACAATTAGATATTCTGAATTTAAAAAAAACACCAACCAAAGTCATAAAAGAAGAGAAAGATCCTTGAAAAGAAAATAACATAAACACTAACAATCTAAGTATCACTTTGTTCTCAACTCTCTACCATTTCCCTCTAAGTCTAAGTTGTGAGGTTTAAGTCTTTATCTCATTGCTTTCCCTGTTACACGGCCCTACCTAACAGAATACACTCTGCACAGAAGTCATTGATTGACACATTTAAAATTCTGGTTAAAGTATCTCCACCAAGCAAATGACTCAAAATTCCTGGCATATGCCCATAATATTTAATCTATATTAAAATTGACTTGAAACCAATCGATATCTTACAAATTCAATTTCAGGACAAACTATATCAGTCACTTGTTATTAATATATTTCATAGAGCTAGGAAAATACAGAAATTATGTGTGTATTATTGAAAATATATTCAGTGTTCATTATCAAAATATGATTAAAAGTTTGGGAAAGGAAACAACAATATACTGTTTACTCTAGGGGGGATAAACGAAAATAGAAATTTAATACTCTAAGTGTTGCATTTTAAGGCACTCTAATAAATCCTGAGCTTTCCCTTAAAACATTAGGGCATTCATTTTTATTTATTTTTCGCTTATTGACATTAGCGCGGGAATCGATCTTTGTCCTGAGGCTCTTCATATGAAAGTCTAAATTTTGGGAGAGGTAGAGGGAGCTGTCACGAATCATACTCCATCTAACCACCTTGACATTTGCTGAATATAAAGTTAGACATTTCCCATACCTTTACAAATAATTCTCAGAAGCATGGAGGAAATGAGGGAGAAAGGGAGCATTTAAAACTTAACTGGAATAGAAGGCAAAAAAATGTTTTTCGCTTATGAAAAGCAGCACCAATAATTATTCAATGAATTTGGAAATCAACTCCAGCAGAGAAGTATATGAGATTCCTGCTGATATTGGTCATCTGAGAAATAATGATTTATTGCTGTTACTTATGTGAATACAATTTTCCACTGTGGAATCAAAATAAAATAAGTGTTCCAACTGCTTTCAAGGTTTCTTCAAAGAGACGAAGAGAAACAAATTGGGCACTAATGAGTACGTTTAGCAAAGCTGATTCATTCCACGACTGTAAAGTGTACAACGAGCAGAAGAAAAATATGCATTGGGATTATCTTTGCCAGTTTTTATTTTTCAGATATGGAGAGGAAATGATAAAGCCTATGTCTATGGAAATGATAATTTAGACACATTAGAAACCATTGCTTTGCAATTTTTCCTGCTTCATACGGAAAAACTCAAATGTTAATAATTCAGATTTAAATATAACAGGTTCATGTCAATGATGGGCCCTTTTATGAGCATAAACTACTCAGCATGCTTTCCCGAACTGGGAATCTCTCATAAAAATCTATGGTTGCAAGTAAGTAATTGAACAGGGGTAACAGTTTACTTCTCAAAGAGGTCTCACTGCTTCAGAGCTTACCTTTCATACATTTTCTCTTATCTTGGTCATTATTTTACTCAAGTGTAGATAGACACTTTAAATTTCAGGTTACATAAGGCATTGGAACTTTTCGTATTATGAAACAACTCTTAGAATTATAAGCAAAATGTCACTATAAATATATAAATGATTAAATTTATTTTATTCTTATGATGCAGTGAAAATATTATTTGAGAGTACTGCCCTTTAGAAAGTCACTGGCAGGAAAACTTAGCTTATCTAGTTCTACAGAAGCTGTGATAAACATGCACATGGGTATATAAATTGATAAAGCTCTATGGTTGTTTATAGGGATGGAAATGTATAGGTAAGTAGGCATATATTATTTCAAGATTGAACTCAATGTGTTTTGTAGAAAATACCAGCCAGGCAAGAAAGAGGAGAGATATGATAACAGCCCACAAAGCATCTTGCATTTCCTTCTGCTTGTACGTTTCCGGAATCCTGGCTTCCAAAGACATAGTCTAATTTTTTAAAGTGATTTTCTTTACTATCTGTATGTCTTTTAAATGTTTTGCTCCTTTATTCTTCCAAATATTTGGGATACATTTTGGTCTCAAGGTTAACATAGTTTAGAAATCTTCCTGTCTTTGCCATTAAGTGTATGGGGAGCAAATCTCAGCTATTTAATAATTCTTTTCTGAAAATATCCTTATTTTTTTCCATGAGCTGATATTAATCAAGCAGTAAAATAAGATGTATCATTTGCCTCTGAACATAATGGCTCAGATAAAAAGAAATTATTAATTGTCTTAATGATCTAAAACCTAAATGTTATACCTGCACTGTGAAAATTTCGCTGTAATATCACAGCTAGGCTAACAGTAAAGATTTTTAGCTCATTGGCTTTATATTTAAAGGTTTAACTCCTTTCCTTAGGCAAAGTTTAGCTTTGAGAGTCTTTGAAACAAAAGGCAAAATACACCCTTTAAATACTTGGATATTACCTCTGACGGCAGCCAATCAGGTCATTGCTTTAAATCATTAAAGTTCTTAAAATTTTAAGGTTCCATAAAGTTTCTGGTAAACATAGAAACATTGGAGGCAGGAGATAATAAGAGATAATTTATTTCTATTTGCTATTACATGTACCCTTGAAAACTGTAGCCCAAATTATCTGTTAGGTAGTGCACGGCTGTGAGAATTTACAGGCAAAATGAATGATTTTGGATTTGAAATGGTTTTCTTAGAAGAAATATTTTGAGAGCTGTCACATTTGAGCCTAACGGATATGTTAGTATTGGGGAAAATGTCCATTTTTAAAAACCCCTAAAGCCCAAACCTGTTTGGGGATGCTGTTTGTTTGTTTTGATGTTTGCTGCTAGGGCCACCCCATGGGGCCTCTTAACAGGCGGCATCTCCTCCCATTCTCTCTGGTTATTCTAGTTGTGATGGCACTTCCAGCGGAGAATAGCTAAAATTAACAGACAGTA
Organism: Dolichotis patagonum; assembly: GCA_004027295.1. Classification (NCBI taxonomy): domain Eukaryota; kingdom Metazoa; phylum Chordata; class Mammalia; order Rodentia; family Caviidae; genus Dolichotis; species Dolichotis patagonum. The sequence goes on along the minus strand of PVJX010000002.1, from coordinate 572,202 downwards.
AACTAGACCCCCTGCCACCCTGAGAGACCCAAATGCCAGGAATCTCAGAGAAAATTGTCAGAAATTTCAGATATTAAGGGAGAGGAAAGAACACAAAACAAACTAATGAATAGCCCCAGCTAGATAAGCAAGAGGACATTTAAAAGAGACTTAGAAGTGGTTACCTCCAGGTACTGAGCACTCACGGTGAATCAGTATTTCCGGTGGATGTTTTATTTAATCGAGTTAAGCTGATCACAATGATGCCCATTTTACAGGTAAGATAATTACGGCTTAGGGAGGTTTTAGCATCTACACCTTGATGCCACTCTAAAGCCTCCTAAGGTCATAAGTGAGATCTCAGGACCATGGGGGCATGATAGTTGACTACTGGTGAGGAGGTCACTGTTTGCAGGGGAAGGTTCCAGTGGGCATGGCCCAGAAGGTTAGCACCTCTCCGGCTTCTCCCTTGACATAAGCATTCCCCTTTGGCTAGGCCCCTCTGCCGTGCCATGCTACCTTGGAGCCAGGCAAGTTTGGACAGTAAAGCTGCGCCTAAATTAACATTTCCTCCTTTAAATCGTGGGTGTTAGGAGAAGAAAGTGACTAAGACAGGAAACAAGTATCAAGAATCAACTTTGGTGGATTCCTACAGATGTCATTATTATTCAAAATAGGTATATTATATATCTATTGTACCATATCAGTTCCTTCTAAAAATCTAACAGTTTCCATTTGACTTAAAATCAAAACTCTTTATAAATCACGAATCTAGCTAATTTTGCCATTGTCCCATTGACCAATGTCGCAAGCACCATGGAGTTTCTTTTTCTTTTTATCCACACTCCAAATTCTTTCATTTCAGGGTATTGGGGTGTGCTACTTTCTCCCAGGTTAGCAGGTGATTGTGTCATTCCTGTAATTCCTTTGGAGGTGCAAATGATTCCGATAAAAATTTCCTCCTTGGGGAGAAGACCTTCCTCTCTAGGCCCATCATGGGCTTTCTATTCTGAAATCATCATTTGTATCACGTTCCTTTCATCTGTAGCCCTCACATGCTGAATTCCGTGTACACTGAAACCACCTCGCTTATGCCTGCGTCTGCAGCACCTGTGGGAGGACCTCCATGGAGTCAGTAACCCAGTATGGATTAATTTAGTCCACACAACAACCTTTAGAGAAAGAGAAGGCGAGTTTGCACATGAATTCTACTCAAACCACAGGGCTTGCTGCATAGAGAGGAACAATTAAAACAAACCCAGAGGCAAAATCATGACCACTTTTCTATAAACTGATGCTAGACCCTCATTCCTGCCAGAAGTCGTCTTAAGGAGAAGCATTGATTTTGAAGGAGAAAATGACTGGTTGCAAAGCAGGTAGAGCTATGAGAAAGCTTTAAAAGATATTTATATCATAAGTTTCCATTCAAAAATTCCATTTATATATTTGCCAGGAGAGAAAATATATATGTGAATAGAAATACTTTGTGGGAATGCAGAAAGAGATGGGTTTAACAGAGGACGAGACTGAAGAAGGAGTTTTAATAGTAGTGGAATCTGGTCTCATGAACTGCTATAGACATTAGGGAGTACAGAACAACAAAATATGAAGACCTTCTTGTGTAGCACCCTGAACACTGTTAAGAAGGAGAGGAAATATATTCTTCCCTCTGCATTGAGCTTAGCTTTGACTGAACAATTATTCAAGGTGGGCATTGGTTGCAAAGGAAACCAGGGATAAATAAAACACACCCCTCCACACACATTGTTCTGATCTTTATACTAAAACAAGGCTACTCAATTTTGAGATACGATCCAGTACATTCTTCAATGCTTCAACGTAACACACTGGAAAAGTGTCTCAAGCACATCAATCATTCCTCACTTTTGCAGAGGCAGATGTAAAATTTCAAATTCTTTTCTCAATTGCAAAACCTATTTGAAGCAGTCAAACTTGGATGCGCACATATGATACACAAAATGGAAAAAACCAAAATCTCACAGTTACACCTAGCACATCTGAGGCAGTCAGATAATGAGTGTTATTGATTATTAATACATTTGAAAACCAAAATGTGGCTGTGTAAAAATAGAGGCAATGAGCTTCTTAAAGAATTTCAATAATCTATAAAAATTTTACAAAAATAGAACTACTTAATTGAAATTTAGTTGTGCTTATCAAAGGATAATGTCACTGAGGCATTTAAACCTTATTGCTTTGGAAATAGTTGAGATCTGTTTCTTACTAATTATTTCAGTACAGCACTAGTAGTTGGTATAATTACTTCTCAAAATAGTCATAATTTATTGGGGAGATAGCATTATCAATATTTCTTGGTTGTTCTATCTTCTGCAAGGATAATGAATTTACTTAAATTGGAGATATTGAAGATATAAGGACACAGAAAAACACAAAAAGGAGCAGAGAAAAGAATTCTGAAATGGTGAAAATGAATGGAAAACTACAGAATGGCAGATATGGAAATCAGTGATCGTTACCATCACTAAAAACACACATTTGCTGTCTTGCTGCTTTCTTTCTTTTCTTATTTTTTCCTCCTCCCTTTATTTCCTCCTTTCTTTCCTTCCCTCCTCCTTTTTAAATTTTATTGTATTTTTTAGGAAGATAAGACACACACGAAGGCTGGAACTTGAATGACCCATGTTCCCTCTCTGCTCTCAAATTTCTCAACCATGTTGTGGCTTGGAAACGGTCACAGGAACACATCTGTCTTTGTGGTTTTTTACTCCAGGAACTTGCTTGAAAGGATGAGCTATTTATGTGATGCATGGAGCTCTTTGTGGTAAAAATAATCTTGGAAATGATCAATTACACATCAAAAGAAATGCACAGCATACGTTGTTTTGAATTTCACTTGCTCCTAGCTCCTAAATTCCTGTTAAACATTTGCTGAAAACCTCTAAAAGTAAACTATTACAGGTATGATAAACAGAAACCTCCAAATGTATTGACAATCAGCCATATTTCAATGAAGATAAAAAATCAGTAGAAATAAATGCCAAATTAGTAAAAAAGGAAAATGGACCTCGATCATGCTAAAGCAATCAAAATTGCCTCTGTAAAATGAAAGCATCAAGAATCAGTTTACATTTAGCTACTTTTAAATAAAATATTTTCCAGATTACTTTTTAAAATACTATTTTTACAATACGTATTGGAAGTGATGGGATAGTGCCATTTTTCTAGGGCACAGCTAATAATATGATTAAAAAACTATGTGCTTGATAAAAAGATTTTTCAAATGCTGATTGATTAGAATTTCAACAAGATTGACTCTGAGGCTTGGCTTTTAGGGTCACAACCAAAAGAGTCTGGGTTTCTCAGTTTGTTTTGAAGCCTGTTTCATTATTAACAATGAGTAGAGTCCTGCTGAGGTGAAAAGGACTTCTGAATGTCTAAGGCAGTGAGGGAAGGGGAGGACAGGCAGACTTGCCATCCTGCTACTCCAGGGTTTCCTGAGTTCCTGCATTTTGAAAGGCAGAGAGTGAAGATGGAAAACTCAACAGAAATAAAGATGAAAGATGAAATATAGCTGGGGTGGGGCATGAGTATAATCCCAGCACTTGGGAGGCTGAGGCAGGAGGATCACTATGAGTTCAAGGCCAGCCTGGTTACAGAGCAAGGCCTTGTCTCAAAATAAATAAATAAATAAATAAATAAAATAAAATGATATGAGATATGCCCAAAAGTGATATGCTGCCAAATATTTCAATCCCTTCAACTGAAAAGTCATACTATAATATTATTCATGATAATAGTAAAAATACTGTTGAAGAAAGTGCTACTAACAATATAAAAAGCTGACAGAGTACTTGCTGTGTCAGAACCTGTGCTAAAGTTCTTAGTAAGGAAGAGCTCAGTTCTTTAGCCTATGCAATAGTGATAACCACTGTCAATTCTATTGACATGATTGTTTGACAGTTGAGTAAACAAACACAGAAAGATTAATTTTCCCGTTTTTATAGTTGAGTTATAGAGCTAAGCACTAAGAGGCTCTAATACCACACCCGGTACTTTACCTTATCTATGCAATAAAATGCACAAGTTCTCAGAAAAAAAAAATAACCAAGCAGCATATGATAGAGTAAGCACATATATGAAACACAAAAAGCTGAAGGTGATAAAGAGAGCCTGATGCAGGAATTTAAGTGTACATGATAACAATGCCTGGCACATAAGAAGAGCTCAATGGCTACTGGTTCATTACCACTAATCCATTTAATGACAGGGCTCTCCTGGTAGCTGAGAATTATCTCTGCCATTTACAGCTGAAGGTGTTAAAAGGTCCAAACACCTGTTGATCCCACAGCCTTTCCCTCTTCCCAGCAACTTCTCTTGCTTCTGCAAAGACCGGCACACATTTTTCTTTTTGTTGATTGGATTATTTCCTTTGACTGCCCAGCTTCTTTTATCAGTCACCAGAATTACAGTTTTATACTGCCCTCCTCTGTCTTGGGAGGAGTTAACTGGTGTTCAGGAATAACTCAGATATTTGGAACTCTCATACTTATATGCACAACACTTACAAATAAATGTTTCATACTGCAAAGTAGCTACCATAACTATATATATATATAAAGCTATCTTTATTCCACTTGGACATTAACACCAAATTGCACTGTGAAAAATCTTGTGATAGCTACATTTCATTGGCAAATATTTATTGAATTTCTGATACACTTACAGTAAAACAGCTTAATCCATCATTTCAACTAGTTATGATGAATACATGATTTTTCTGCAGATTGTGGTGCTTCCTTTATGAAACATTATAATTCCCAGAGTTGAGAATATGAGTGAAAATAACCAAAACCTCAAGAGTAATACTTTTAGTAATTTTGGAATAAGCAATACACTAACAAATGCACAACCCTCCAAACTCCAAGCCAAATAGAAGATTTTTTATACACGAAATACCAAGTTCGTATAATCAAAACATGATTTTCACAAAACAAAATATAATCTCACCTTTCTGGGGGGAATATTAAGAGCTTTTAAAATATGTCTACTTTAATTATACTGAGAAGTGAAGCATTCTTTAAGGATCTCTTTCCAGTAATAACAATCTGGATAGAATTCGGATCACACCAATTAAAAATGATGAGATTGCAGCAAAGTTATTACACTTCTAAATATTGAGAATCATTTAATAACTTTAGTCTTACTACTAAACACAAGTCTAAGCAGAAAAAAATCTTCAAAAGTGTAATGAGGTGACTACTTTGTAACATGGAGAAACAAGACTCATTCGGATGAATACGATGTAAACCATGATCTAAGAGAGCCTGCAGTTCACGTGTGATGGGAGTGGGGGGCAACGGAAGATATCTAACTTGTTTAAAATCCTCTAGAGATGATGCACAAAGAAACAGATTGTGTGGGAGGAGGGGCAGAAAAAATTACCTAGAAAATGGAACAACTTTGAAGGATGTAGGTAAGCGTATCAGGTCAGCAAGTTCAGGGCTTATGAAGTGGGGGGAAAGCAACAGAGGAAAAGTGTGGAAACATCATCCACAGAAAGTCTATTTGTGCAAGTCACAGGCAGACTGTTCAAGCACTATCACCAACTTGACCATTTATAACTGCACAAGGGATTTACGCTTAGGAGAGAATTTGGGCGACTGCAGAAAGACAAGGATTTAGAACAAGTAACATTAGTTCAGGACGATTAAAGAGTTGGGGAGTGTTTTCCTCATGGCACCTGCTCTCCAAGGGGGCAAAATGTGTGCCCCACGTGAGAGTCACAGAACAGTTAACCTGTGAATTTCAGAACACTTGAAACTGAACTTCACTTAGGGCTGAGGCTAAATAAGTCCAGCATTGCTAATAATGCAAAATACATCCTAAATGCCTTCTGATTTTTCTGTACAACACACAGATAAATGTTGGGCTATTGTTTCCAGGGAAGGTTTTGGTGACAAAGGAGAGCAAATGTTTAAGGACAGTTATTCAAAGGAGGATTATTTACTTAGTAATATTTCAAGGAGGGATTATTAACTCTCGGAACATCAATCCTTCAATGTCTCTTTCTTTTAATTTGCATAAACATCATAATTGACAGCTTGTTAACAGTTCATTAAGAACACTGAAACCTCATGCTAAACAACGCCCCGCTGACAGCACAGTGGACAGAATATCTAGCCATGCATTTTATCCACTTCCAAAGTCACCTGCTTCACCAAGAGCAAGTCCAAAGGGTGGCTTTACTAATCTATATGTTCATACAGACAAGCACTCGGACATGGTGAGGTAAAGCCCTCATTAGGTAATGATTAGCAGTTAATTTGTATCTGTCAGCTAGCTAAATTCACTGGGTAAATGTGCCCATGACCCCTAAAAATGCTAAACCAATTTTGTTTCAACAACTACAAGTGTTAGGAACACCTTCACATCATAAAAAGATTCTGAAAAATCAAAAGAATGGCAGATGCTGAAAATCTGTATTTCTTTTCCATTGCTTAAAAAAAGCATCTAGTACATGTGTGTCTTTTTCTTCTTAGAGGTCTGAAGTGGAACACTGCTATGATTGCAGTTTGCAATGTACTGCAGAGGAGTCGACACTGTAAAACAAAAAGAATGAAATCTATTTGTATTTTCCTGGTAAGAGTGTCTCAAACAACTATTGAATATTGTCTTTATCTCTACGAAAGTCTGATTATAAGCTCATTTCACTTGAAGCAATCTTTCTGGAGTTCCTGCTGAGCAAGACATTTAAACTTTAAAGTAGAGAGGTCTTCATTTTCTGCAGCCTGACAGCAAACTCTTTGCTACCCTGGCATCAAAATTCACATGGATACATTGGCATTCTTGGGGGGTGAAAGAGAAAGTCGTCTTTCTCTACCTAATACATTCAGGTATTCGGTACTCCCTTTGAGCTTCTTTTGGAAATGGTCAACAAAGACCACTGCTATCACTGGCATGAGTCCTTGTAAACTCCGAGGTCTCCCCAGCCAAGATGTGTTCTCACAGGAAAGGGAAATGTGAAATGAACATGTATGGAATCATTCAAAGAACATTCCAATGTTGAAATAGAAGCAGTAAGCAAAAAACAAAACAAAGAAAAAAACAACACAAAAAAACATTTAGTCAATGTTAGACATGAACAGTTAAAACTTCTTCAACCTGTAAGTATATTTATTTTTCCTGTCTATTAGATTTGGGGCATTGAAATTCCTAAATAGTCAATAATTATTCTACTTGTCACTCTGTACATCGTGGTCACAAATGCTACAAGGGTATGATGTTTAGTTATTAAAGCCATTAAGTATATACTAGTAAGAGAAAGGACAAACATATTTCTAAGAATGCTATCAAATACAACAGTGTGGTAAGAAATGTATTTATTTTTTTCATGTAATATTCACGAAGTTTTTGTACAATATATTCTGTTACCTTTCTTCTTCTTTTTTCAAAGAAAAATGCAAACACAACGTAACCATTGTTATCTCTCTTTTATGGATAAGGATACTCAATTTCATGGTGCGCTCTCCAGTTCACTAGGGTGTCCCTGCTGTTCAAATCGGAGGCTGCCTGTTGAGCAGAAGCTTAGTGTCTTTTAACACCTTATGAAAGACACTATCAAAGGTACCATGCTAGGTCGTGTCAGATCTCCAGGTAATAATAATAAAGCTGCAGCAGACCTTTAAGTTAGTTGATTGAGAATAAGGTCAACATGCATATAGGATAAACGTTAATTTTGATGCGCCAGACTACTTTGTCACCACCATGTTTTGAAAAACAACCATTAACATTCAGATATAATTATCTTAACACTATTGTCAAAAAACAATACTCTGTTCTGGAGTAGGATAAATCAGTGACCTAAATCAAGCTGTTTCTTTTGAGATGTCAAAATACGCTTTTTTCTTTTTCATATTGGTTTAGCTAATTAGAGAATATTTTGAGTTTTAACATAGATGTTATTGTTTAACTATGACCTCAGAATACTTTTAGAATTTTATAAGCCTCTTATGATTCTTAATACACTGACTCCTTTGATCCTAAATTTGAAGGTCTTCTTTTCTCTAGCTAATTCAACTTAGTGTTATATTTTAGAATTTATACCTGTATATTTTTTCTATAGCAGTCTTCAAACTACACAAATTCACTTATTCCTTAATTTCTTTATGCACTAGATATTTTGCATGTGTAGGAATCAATCAGGCATAGTTCTAAGCATATGACTAAACAAAGAACGTTGCTGCCCTGAAATTTATATTTCCGTGGGGAGAGCCAGGTGATATGCAAAAGTGGTGATATATAAATAAATGACACAGTGTTTCACAGGGTGAGAGTACTGTGAAAACACAAGGGACTGTGGGAGAGGAAGTTATGTAGGACGGGAGCTGCACGTTTACACCATGGCCACAGCAGGTCTTACGGAGAAAATGATCTTTGATCCTGAAGGAGAAAGCAGTAGACGTAGATATCCAGGGGCAAATATGCCAGACAAGAAAAGCCAGTGCGAAATTCTCCAGGATGGAACTGGGTCTGATTCATTCAAAGACAATGAGGCTTATCCAGATCCTCTAATCAGAAGATCTGACACACTCCAGCAAGTGCTGGGAAGGCAGCAGCAGTATCCACGAAGCGGTGGTACAGCTCTCTCCTTCCACGAGCATGTGCCTTTCACGTCACGAGACGCTCTTGCTTCCAGGTTCTCCATCGTGTTAGGTTCCTGACTGCTGGGGATCTGGGCGGCCCTTTGCAGACTACAGAACTACCTATCTGCTTGTATTCTTTTATCCTTTCACGACTTCACTTCTATTTTCTTTGTAACACACTTTCTTTCTAAAACTCTCACTGTGTCTAATGTGCGCTGTGATGTTTGCCAAATCCTAGACTCCGTTTTCGACAGAATCTAGGTGGAATTTGATTATAAGTAATAATGAGAAGATGTTCCAATCATTTGTCTTTTAGCCTGGTCTTAACTCCAATGAGGACTGAGTTTCCCCTTATTTGATCTTCTCCATCTTATAACAAATATTTTAATGTTTACTTCACTGAAGAGAAGTTGTACACCTTAATCAAAACACTGAGAAGGTAATGAGCAAACTCGGGATTGCAATTTAAGTCTGGCTGCAGCGTGGATTCACTTGTTCGCTATCTTAGGGAGAGGCAGTGTTGAAAGTGTAAACTGTAACTTTTATTTATTTATTCATACAGGGGATTGAACTCATGACCTTACGCTTGCCAGGCAGGTGCTTATGTCACTGAACTAAATCCCGAGCCCTTAAAATGCAAGTTTAAAAAGGCTATTTGTTTGTTTCAGGATTCCTGACTTGACAGGGATTTTCAGAAACTAAAGTGAAAAGGAAATGACCCTGATGAAATCTTATATTTCTGGATATCCAGCCATCAACAAAATACTCAAATACTTTGCATATATATATATGTATATACATATATATATATATATGCATTCTATATGGATATGATAATTTCTTTTATATTATATAATCACTTGGCATCATATAATGTTGAATGCATATCTATATAAAGTTTAATTTAACAGAGATTTATATATCAATTATATATAATTACATTATACTATATGTAATATTAATTTCCCCAAAATGCTGTTTTGTTAGTCAGTAATATTTAAGTTGCCTTGAAGTAGTTGTTATTTAAAAAAATTAACATGACACAAGCATGTCTTAATACACATATGATAATGATTAGCATTTATTTTTATAACAAGGAACAGTATATAACTTCCTCACACCAATCCAGTCAATAATTGCTTTTGACAATTTCCTCATCCTTGACCTTTCAAAATAGAACAAGACACAAAGTAAGAATAACTAACCCCTTCTTCCTCCCAAGCACTCTTGGCATTTTTTATGGAATAAAATGTTATTAAAAAGTATATTCTAAAATGTTACAAAGTTAATGAAAAAATGAATGCATTGAAAAACTCTTGGTATTTTCAATGGAATAAATTATTTATAGCAAAATTCTAATACTAGTCACATGAAGTTTTTAAATATCTAAATCTCCACATCTTCCAGTTGTTCATGGACCCTTTGTAATTTATGCTTTGATTATTATTCTGGACATGGCTGGATGGTCAGGAGTTTATTTGCAACATTTGACTTTTCTGAAGTGTCATAATAAAAATAATATAATTTTCTTGTAATTTAGCAGATGGAAATATTAAAATACAAAAGCAACAAAGCCCCTCTTACAGAGTTACATGATTAGTTTAATGTTCACCTCTACTAGGGACTATAGGTGCAAAGTATTATATTGGAGGATGAAAAACGTTTTGATTTCTATAAAATAGATTAATTTGATTAGAGTCTTGGTGAGGACGCACATGTACAAGCATAAATATTAAGTGATACATTATTTAAATTAAATTAATACAGTAAAAGTGAACACACAAATGCCAAATGAAATACAGGGTCAGTCTCCAAATGTACACAAAGGAGGTGAGGAACGTGAATTACCAAAAAAATGAATACTGAATGCAAATTGATACAAGGGTAGTGGCAACACAACCCCACGCAGGCAGGGGACCAGTGAGACGTGGTGGAGGCCACATCATTGTAAAGTCAGGGTAGCTTACATTCCAGGTCTCTTTCTTCATAATGGAAGGAAAATGGTTCCACACTTCTGTTTTCTGCTATGAAAAGGGGAATCATGTGGTTTTAGCTAGATAATGCATGAACAGCACTTAGCACAGTGCCTGGCTCCAAATTTAAATAAACAATCATTAAAAATATCTAATTATGTGTAGTAGGGAAAGGGTAAGAAAAAGAAGGACAAAAGCCATAGGTTCTGTAGGTTGAAAGACAATAAGCAAAGGCTCCATGCCACAGGGAGGCAAAATGAAGTAACATAATCAAAACTTGAGAGATCCATCAGGCAGCTTGGTGTATCTAGGCTGGACTGGCAAAGGGTGAGAGGTACCACAGAGCTGGACCAGGGGAAGTCACGGTACTCCAGGCACACAGTGATCAAAGGGGCCAGGGATAAAGGGTGTAGAGATGGAAAGAAGGGGCAATCTAAGACACTGTTGGGAGAGAAGCAGCAGGTGTTGGAGATAAATTGGATATGGAAGGTGAAGGAGGAGAGTCAAAAATAACTTGTGGATAAGAGCTTGGGAGAGCCAGAAGAACACCAGAGGCAGTGACAGAAAAAGGCATGGAGAATTACCTACCGATTACCTACAAAGCGAAATGCACAACTCTGGAATTACTAAAGAAATGCTTCTAAATGTGTCATTCTGGGTAATTGCTATTAAGAATGGGAGAGGGGTTAATGAAGATCCTGATAGTGATTTTTTTTTTTTTTTTGTACTGGGGATCGAACTCACGACCTCACGTTTGCCAGGCAGGCGCTTAAGCCACTGAGCTAAATCCCCGGCCCGATAGTGATTTTTTTATAGACTGATTTTGAAACATTGACATTGACTTTTCTATTGATGAAAATAATGACTATCATAAGGGAAGCAAACAAAAATAAAACAACTCAGCTTTCTCAGATTTGAGAAACAAAAGGGATCAATTATATGTACCAAATTTCATTATAACTGGCTAGAAGAAAAAGGAGTTTTCAACATGAACCTGGCTTGGCATTTAATGTTAGTACTCGGTCATTGGAAGGAGTATGATTGCAGCCCAGTAATCATAAAAAGCGAAAACAGTAAGGGAGTAATTCTCAAACAGTAGTACTGAGGTAACATCACAATTATACACGTTTTGGTAATTTTGCAATAAATTTGACCTAATGTGGTATTTAGCCAGTATTTGCATTGCCAAACTTTATCATTTTGAGCCTTTTAGAAGCATCTGACAGTTTGTTTATCTTGAAAATAGTTGCAAAGCAAAAAAAGTAATGTTCCATTTTAAGGTGCTTAAAAACTACTGGTTATTAGGAAGCCCACATGTACCTAAATCAAAACAACCCCAGCAATGTTTTTAGGATTGCTGTAAATGCAACGCAAAGATGAGAATTTACAGTGTTCCATAACCAGAGAAATTGTGATACCAGATTGCGTTTACTTGTATCTTACGCAAAGTAACATTATATTCTGCAACCATAAAGAAATGGGACTCGCATATAAATCTGTCTAAAGGAATCGGCACCATTACAATAAAGGCATTCACATACTATGGCTTATTCCTTGAATATTAATCAAATAACCAGTGGTTAGGAGGAGAGACTTTTGATTTCTTTCTGAGTTGCCACTAAGTGCCCCCCTTCTGCCCTCCTGCTCTTACACATATATCCCTCAAACTATGTCAAAAGCAGGAACAAATTCCCTAACCCACACTGAAAAGTCCTTGGCTCTCCAAATGACTATAAATTGCATGGCTGAGTGCATATGGCCACAGGGCTGTCACAATTACTTCTTTTGAGAATTCGTCATGGCATACCGATTCTATAATGTCATTATAGCGCCTCTTTCACTGTACTGATCCAGCCAGCTAATTTAATCAATGAATAACAGATTCAGAAATAGATGCAAGGGGCCCTAGCACTTCAAATTATATTAGTAGAGATGTACCACAGTGCAGATGATACATTCCTCACCATTCGACCTGACCTCTTCTCCCACCTTTTTCAAAGAAGATAGGTGAGGTCACTTCCCATTTCAGTTCCTTCCCATTTCAACATTTCAGATGCAATGTAACTAGAGAATTTTCTTTCAAAATCAATAATTTTTTGAGCTTAAAATATATTAACCATGTCAGGAGGGGGAAAAACTCACTAAATGCAGGGTTCATTACAGACCTTATTAAGACATCTGAAACTCAGTTTTCACAAGTAGGAGGAAAATCAGACTTCTATGATGAACTGCAAAGTGAGCCATTCAAAGATGGACAATTAATTTTATTAAATTTTAATCTTCTCTGCAAATGTCAATGGTAATTAGAAAACATTATTCTTTAACATCACAGTCCATCTTGCATGGCATGGAGAGTAATAAGTTAATTTACTGTGAAGGGAAAAAACCCTGAAAACATAACACTAGAAAATACACAACAGGGAAAATCTGTGCCACAAAAATATGCCACAAGTATGTGTGCCTCATTTGTTTAAATGTAAAGTCAAAATTTGTATTAATAGAGTCAGTGCCTTGGAGTGAACAATATGGCGTCTTTTCCGGATGCTTCTGAGAAAAGGACTAGGTTTTCTGTTCTAGTGGGATTATGGCACACAGCAGAGATATCACAGCAGGCCCAGCAATCAACTCTGAATGCAGACTTGGTTGCAACTAGCAAGGGAATTTATATACGATAATCACAGGGCCTCTGCAATCTGTTACCCCTGTATGCAGTTGTGAGGGTACCCTGCATGTGGAAACTTGAAACAGAATGGGCTCTACTTAGAATATTAACTGAGATTTTACAAGGGTGGTATTTCCACGTAAATTATAAAGATTTGGATATTATAAAGAGCTGGCTTTCCCTCAGCCCTCCCCCAACAGCTAGGATAACGTTTGCTCTGCCATATAAAACAATGTTCCCAGAGGCCATAAAACAAGTTAAGTCTTAAGCAGTGTAAGTGCTGAAATGGTACTAGCATGGGTTAAACTTGTTCTTCTTCCCTACTTCACGTTTCAGTGCTCTATTAACATTAAAAGTTCAGGTAAAACTCTGTGTTTCAATCTCTTATTGCAAATCACAAGAACCAGTATCTTCACACACAGAGGCAGCTGAGAAATGACACACACCTGTCCTACTGCCACAGTCCCCAGCACTCTGGTATTTCATCAGCCATCACTCCCTGCACGTGGCCTTCCATGGTCATCTCACACAGAACCAAAGTTATCCATTTTATTTCTGGGACACCTGTGGCTCCCAGAATTTCCAAATTCTCTAACTTAATGGAAATCTTAAAAAAGATTCTCCTCATGTAGTAGTTTTTTATGAAATGTGTTTGTTTTTATTATAGGATTGTTATTTCTTTTGAAAACACACTTTGAAAATTTCTGAATACAATAATTCTACAAAATTGGCTTATGCATTTTTAAGATAATGACCTGGAAACTATATGGAATTGCTTTTATCAGAAAATTTACAGTAAATATATTTTGTCAAAAGTTAGTGCTTACCTAGTATGACACTTCCCTGTTTAAAAAAAAAGTGAGAAAACTCTGATCATGATAATGCTTCTTTATAGTTATTTTGAGAAACAAGTGTAAATTCAGCACAATGTCCATGCAATGTCAACCTTTTCTAAATGTGATTCAAATCATGTTTGCTTAGCCTAAATGCAAGGCATCTCCATGAGCACTGTAATATAACAAAACAAATAATTTTCCTTTCATCAATATACAACAGCTTTGTTCATTATTGAGAAACGTTAGGTGGTAAAGTATTGAGTGCTATGCATTTTATGCTTAAATCAATGTACTGTCTTGCAGTTATGCCACCTAATGTGTTTTTAAGTCATCTGCTACAGAGATCAATGTGATTCTTATTTGATATTCAGTGTTAAGTTCAGCCTCATAAATTTAGAATTGCACTCTGTTATTTTGATGGTTATATATTAACCACGTACTGAAAGTTTTATGATTTTTAGACTCAGCCTGGCTGTAAATCATGCAGGGTTCCATACGTAAGGCATAGGGTCTAGCTTGATTTTTATTGCTCTGCACAGAAGGAAATGGATGGATGGCTGAGTATTTGAGGGAGGTAAACCCACAATGCGTTTGGATAAATACCTTAGGTATGTAAGCATTAAAGGCATGGTTCAGAAAATTCAGATTAGACAACTCATTGCAACCAGCCTTGTGGGCATGGATAATAGTGCAACGCAAGGAGTAGTAAATTGACAATCTTTTCTATCAGTACCCTCATCGGCAAGGGCCTTGGCCTCATGAAAGTTCATCTGTGCTCACTTTGGTAGGTAGTCAGACAAAGCAGCTCCACCTTCATTAAATAAACAAGAGTGACCTCAGAGAGGTCAGACTAGGGGTTCAATGTCATTACTGAGTTTAAAACCCATGCATTATTTCAGAGACTAAAATGAAACAAGTTACACACATCATCTTGAAAAAATAAACTGAGTCCTAATACTGGAATACACTGATGTGCAAATAGAACAAAATTTATAGAGAAAATAAAGACAACAAAATTAATAATGATACAGTAAAAAACTAGAGCAAAACTTTTGAAAATGATGACAAAGTTAGACACAATAAAGAAATCTTCCATGTAACCGGTATCCCTCAGTTAAAAGTACAGATGTTAAGCCAGCTCAGATTCCCAATCCTTAGTTCTGTTGGATGGAATGAACATTTGGCAGTGTCTCAAATACTCGTCCTCTGCAAATTTGAATTTAGTCCCTTTACTATATTTTTGAAAAAATTTAAGTCACTTTTTTCCCTTTTGATGACATATTTTCAGACTCTGCACTCATCTCCCTAAGTTAAACATGTAACATCTTAAACTATGACTAAACTGACAGACATGACAACACATTTCAAAGAGAATTATGCTAAACTGGGCCAAAAGTTTGATCAGTTTTGATTCAGCGGCATTTATCAGAAATGCAGTAGAGACATTTTTCTAATCATTAGGCAGTACAAATTGCCTAACGTTTTTGTTTTCCCTGGTATAATATTTCCTTGATTAGTGATTCACAGGAGAAGTATAACTTAAAAAGTATTCCATATTTTCTTTTGCTGCCTCTAAGCTCCATTAATAGACAATCTTGTGTCAAAAAAGTCATACCAAAAAATGGTAATAAGTCCTTCGGTAATCATTTTTCTGAACAAAAGATTCTCTGTGAAGGTATTTGCAGAGCTGTTACCTCTATGTATTTCTGAAAGATAAATGTTTTATTTCCAAAGGTTGCCTTTGGTTCTCAGATTGGTATTACTCAGAATCAGTGGTCCTCAAATTTGAAGCATGCATCAGAATCACCTGAAGAACTTGTGGACACAGGTGCAGGCCCCTGCTTTCTGAATCAGGAAATCTGCCGAGGGCTCTGAGAATGTGTGTGTCCAGTAAGTCCTCCCCAGCTCCCGTCTCTCCCATGTAACAGCGCTGCTGCTGCTGCTGCTCTACAGATGAACACTGCAGGAATTACTGAGGGAAACACTGCCCGGCTACCTCTGTACCTCTTCTGCTGAGTCTGTTGCAAAACAAAATTTAGTCCAGTTGGAAGAGCTGCTGGACCCTCAGAGATTCAGTGGGCCTGGCAGAGCTAAGTTTCTGTATGGCTTCCAGGTGAACCAGCAAATCCCACGACACTCACCGGAGTAACCAGAGACGTACGTACCAATGAAGCACATGCAAAACATTTCTGTGGGTAACCCACTGCTAATATCTTCTAAGAATGGCTAAAACCACTCTTGTTGAAGTAGGAAATGTCTTTCAGGGGTTTACATCTCTACCTTTTGTCCTTTTCCACATATTCATGCAGTCCAATCAGCAGGAATTCAAGTGAAACAGATGAAGTGTTAATATTTTGAGTTTATAGGTATTACAAAAAGAACACCTAATAGCTGAAAGATGGAAAAGCTAGCTACGGATCGTTTCTGCATTTTATGCGTAGAGGATTATTCTTGACAAAATTGTTTGAGTTTTAATAGCAGCATCCGGCAGTCTGATGTAGAGGATTATTCATGTATTCTAGTTTACTTTACAATTTAGTCTTCTTCAAATCTGGAATTACTCAAAATATTTTAAGGTAAGTTATGAAGATTCCTCCTAAATTCTCTCTCTCTCTCTCCCCCTCTTTCTCTCCCCCCCCCCCACAAATTCCCTACCAAATACTGTAACTTTTAGAATCTGATCATTTAAATCATGTTCTTGATCTCACTTCTGATAATGGTACTGTACTACATCTCTTTTCAGTTAAAAAGTCAATGTTCTCTAGAAAGGTGCTGTAAGTATTATAATGCATATAAATATACACTTTATTTTTAATTTAATTTAGTTTCAATTACTTATGCCACCATGAGCTCTTATACTCTTAATCTCAGAACATTCTGGTGATTTGCCATGTATCTTCCAGATAAGCCAACAATGAAACTAGAGCCCATCTATATGGAAGAAAAAGACTATGCTCTCTCATCTTACCAATATGTTTTTACCAGTTGACTAAATAAATTTCTGTTTTCATGGAATTTACACCTCTAAAGAATTTCTTTAGGGAACTAAAATATTTAAAATAAAGGAATGCCTATTCAATGTTGAATTTCCTGTTTTGGAGATGTGCCAAATCATTTAGACGTGCCTGGGAGTTTAGTAAATCAGGTCTCCATTATGCTACAATACACAAGAAGCTGCTAATTTTTGTAACCATTCTCTGCAATACTAACTACAATGCACTGAAGTGTACCTTAATACATCAAATTAAATAAACTCTTGTCTACCGGCCCAGAGACATTATAAGTTTTTTGAAGCCTATTGTCAATCTAACTTAAATAAAAAAGAATAGCAGGCAAGCTACACATCTCTAAGGGATTCTTTCTGGACTGATTCTAGACCTGCTTTATGTATACCAAGAACTCTGTCAGTTTATCTAATCTTCAAATACATAGTTAACACTTTGGGGGAGAATCATTGATAAATCAGAGAACTGTTCACTTAAACATATTTAATGTTTTTTTTTTTTTTTACAAAAGCTGAATTCTCCATACAAATTTATTCCTCACTTGGAAGCTTTGTTAATTTTCATAAATGAGTTATAGGGAATGCAGATATGATAAAGACATTGCAAGAAAGGATTTTATGTCTACAACACAGAATGGAATAAGTCAATTCATTGAGCATATGGCTTATTAGGCTTAAATAGCTCTTTTCCAAGATGATTTTGAGCACCATATTTTGAAAGATAAGGTAGTGGGTTGTTGTTTTTGGATATTTGCCTTTATAAAGATAGGCCATCTGTCTCAACAAGTGAAAAGATTCAAATGCTTTGATTGCTATTTTCCTAATCAAGACAAATTCTAATATATTTTAATATACTGATTAACCAGATCTGACATTATATCTTGGAGGTGATTGCTGGTGGCTTCACGGTAAGAATTTTACTATTGCCACCCATATTCCTATGCAATCCATGGTGAACATTTAGGACTGTAATTTGTTGATGCCAAGCAGAAATTCATGCTGAAGCAAGGCAGCTATATCATAAGGAAAATATAACTTATATTTTTTGAAGGATGAAATTACTTAAACAGTTGTACCCTAAATCTTTCACTGATATTTTCCTCATAATATTATCTGTTTTAAAAGCTAGTATAAGCAGGTTTTCAAAACTATAAGAAAATTCTAGTATGAAATACCATCATCAGTGATAAAAATTCTGTTGAGGGCCAATCACACAACTGATGTTTCTGTGCTACTAATCCACAAATATGTTCTTGAGTAAAAATGGCTTATAATACATGTGATACTATCAATGTATTTAATATTATACTAAAAATATTTTCTTCATACAAAGAAATATTTTTTATTATTAAATGAGAAAAGTAGAACAAACAAAACCATCTATAATTTTATTATGCATGCATGCTTACCACTGTCAATATTTTTAGTACACATTATCTCTTTACCTAGCTTATTTTTTTGGCTAATTGGGTCTATGATGTGCAGTCCAATTTTAAAAACTGTTTATTAATGTAACAATAGAAAGATGAGCATTTCACGAATACTTGTGAAATTTCTTACACTGTTTTTACAACTTTTTGTAAGTTTCATTATTTTGTTTGCCTGGGAATTACCATCATATTTTCTTGAGGACTAACAGTTGAGAGAAAACAAACTCTTGTCTCTAATGAATAAATACCCTTTACACTGTACACAATTTGTATTCCTTGTCATGAAAATAAATCTTTCTTAAGGATATAATTGGGTTAGTAACTTATTCCCGTTGCCTAGATTCTTTTTACATGATATCTCCAGTTCCCAGGCAAGGAGACCTGAGTTCAAGTTTTGTGAACAGTATGACCAATATTTTCTAAATAACAGAGTAAAGCTGTCTTTGAAGTTCTACTCAGTATAATTACATCAGACATTAAGTGGTAGCACATACTATGAAATAATAGCTCACATGTTTGTATTTTTAAATTGTATGTAACCCTATATTAAACTTGAGAAGAAAACACACAAAAAGCATACAGGTCTAAAATACTGTTTCTTGGCTGATGGGTGGTCCAAGAGTAAGTACTTTAGCACACCGCTAACACACTCAATAAGCTTGCTATTATTAACTAAAGACAGCATTTCAAGTACATTATGGCATCACTTGAAGTAATAGCAACTGAAATGTACCTACTTAATGGAATCGATCTTTCATAAAGACTGCAGTAAAAGTATTATCAGAAGTCACTTATTGAACTTTACTTCTCAATGATATAATAAAAAGTAACATGTCAGGAATAAAAACGTCACTTGTCACCTGAATCTCTGGTTATCAAAAAGTAGGGGGCATTCCTTAAATACCACAATAAAAGTAAAGATTAGCCATCTACCTAAAGCTTCTTTCCAAAAGATCTCAAGTTCTTTCAACACCCGGACTCAAACACTAAAGCCACACATACATAGAGAGCTGTGTTCTTGAGAATGATGAATAATATCTGTATTGCTTTTTCTAAGTAAATTTCATACTATGTCTAGCTCTCAGCAGTCTGTGAACTTTTGGGAATTGAACCAACTTCACAGATTTTGAAATAATTTTATATATTTTGGCACAGACTCATTTATTTTATGTATTGCATTTTTCTAGTTTGTCTTCAATGTGCGCTTTTCATGGTAAACTTGCTAAAATGGATGTCCTAAGACATGACACAGCACCCTTAATGAGTGATACTGGAGTAGTGACATAACAGAGTTCTGGTGAGTCCTCAGAAAAAGAATGAGAATTTGGTAAACTGTGATTCGTTGGATACATTTCTGCATACTGATGTGACCAGAATGTAAACATTGACCATAGTTTTCACCTTTGGTCCCTCAATATGTGGAGACAGTTTCTTTTTCTCTAGGAAGATCTATTTAATGTGAAAAGTTGAAAATAAAAGATCTGAGTCCCAATTCCTGCCAGCTTGTGGTTTTTGTCTCACAAAAGACATTCTTGCATTAAATTTAATTAAGTCAAAGATTCAAAGACTTCACAAAAAATAGGAAGAAAAGAAAAAGGCTGGGGTTGTAGCTCTGTGCAAAAGTCTTGTGTTCCATCTTTTGTTAACATGCCAGAGACAGAGAGAGAGAGAGAGAGAGAGAGAGAGAGAGAGAGAGAGAGAGATTGATTATGAATCATCTTTACATTGGTGTGAAGCTGAAATATATTTGGAGGAACCTGGACTTCATGGTTTAGATTCTTCTTTTAGTGGGCCAGCCAGAGGCATACAATAGTCTTGTGATGCTGGACCACACTGACTTGGAACTCTCAGGCAGCCCCATGTTCATGAAGAAAAACCAACCAGCGTTGTGCAGTGTAACTTGCTGCTAAGTTATGCTATTCAATAGGCTATGTGTGTGCTGTTAAATGCATATTTTACTTGTGTTATTTTCAGTTTTGGATCTATTCATCAGGACCCAATGTTAAATTAAGGAGCATAGGTACTGACTTCTGGACTTACTAGGAATATCAAAGATCTGGGAAAATTCTGTGCTGATTTGAAGACAACAGCAACCAGCCTGAGCACAGTACCTGCCCTTTCAGGGTAGAGATGATCCACTCTTCTACATTCCCTGTCACTTGCAAAGCACAAATATATGCATGCATAACTACTGTACACACAGGTGTTTATGTCCTCTGTATGCTTCCTGTAGGCATTTGATTAGGAGATCACTGTTCTCAGCATCCCTGTATCTCCACAAACCATGCTAACAATTCAACATAGGACAAGGATTGGGGTTGGGGGAGAAGAATCCGAATGACCCAGAAGCAAGGACAAAGCAGGTGGTATATTTCAAATGCATATAGAACTAACCTATCTTCATTTCCTTTGTTTTCCCATTTGCATTCAGTGTTTTCTCAAATGAATTGCTGATGTGTGTTTTCCTTGAATGTTTAATTAATAGTGTAAACAAACACCTTATTTTTTATTAAATTATTAATCAAGAATTACATTTATCCTGGCATCTGGAAATACAGCATATCATCTACCAATGAATGTCCATGTGCTCAACCAGGAAATTAAATTGATGCCACCACGACATATACACAGCCTAAATAAGAATCTAAAGAAAGAAGGCGCTTGCAAACACAAGGAAACAAATCATTCCCAAGATACAAGAGGACACAAAGAATGTAATAAAGTGCTAGAAGTCAGAAGTTTCCAGATTTTAATCTTGCTTTACAACTTACTAATTTCATGGCCTGAGATGAGACATTTCTCTGCATTACAGTCAGTTTCCTCATCTGTTAAAATGCTTTCTGTTCACAGAGTTTGGGAGGAAAAATCATGCTCATTATAATCGATGACATTCCATGAATTATAAATCAAGGGGTAATATTGATGGTAATTGTCTTAAAAAATCTAACTGATACAGCAAGGCTGGTGGTTTCATGCTGACATTCATTCACATTTTATATTTCAAAGATTTGACCAGACTCTGAAATATTCAATCTACTTTACTCCAGCATATGCAACTAAGCATGCAATTGCAAAAAATAATTGAGCTCTTTAAGTCCATCGATAATACTTAATTCTATGAATATGCATGTGAGAAATAATGCAATTTCCATGGGGTGCCTAATGTCAGGCTGGAAAGAGGGAGAAGCTGATTTTGATTTGGAAGCTAAAGCAAACCCATCATTAGACATCCTGGATGAGAACTGACAAGGTGAATTACTACAAATTCTAAGCAAACTTTACAAGTAAGTTTAATTAAACAGAAGTCTATTCGTCTTTTGCAAACTCATTTAGAAGCCTTCATCTCGGCATTGTATTTTTACTGAACGATTTGGTTAGCTATTCTCTTTGACTCAATTACTGAGGAAACTTTAGCATACTCTGACTTCTCTGAGGGAAGTTGTTTATCCTCTGGTTAAAATTAACATAAGTAAGTTTTAACAGCACATGATAACACCTCAGCTCCAACGATATAAAAGGCATACTTTGGGGGTTTATATACACCCTGCAGTATCTAATGAATTGATTACAATAATTTTACCTCAAGAGACAAGGCCACAAAATGGGAATGTTATGCCATTTCACCTTTTCGAGTGATTGATAGTCAGCAGAAGTTCTGTCTGTCTGTCTGTCTGTCTACTGGGAGTCAAACATGGGGTCTCACACTTGCGATCCAATTCAACGTGCCACTGTGCTATATCCCCAGCACTTTGGGCATTTTAAAAATTGCGCTATATTTAAAACACAAGTGTGTGTGGGATAACAGGATACAGCTGAGTCAGGAAAAGATGAACAGAAACAATTCCCATGGAGCTTTGCTCAGTCTTTTGCAGTGCACACTCAATTCAAGGAGAAAGTCTCTGCAGTCTTCCCTT
The DNA here is from genome assembly GCA_004027295.1 of Dolichotis patagonum. Taxonomy (NCBI): domain Eukaryota; kingdom Metazoa; phylum Chordata; class Mammalia; order Rodentia; family Caviidae; genus Dolichotis; species Dolichotis patagonum. Next base: position 549,780 of record PVJX010000002.1, on the reverse strand, counting down.
GGTTGATTTTAAATAGAGTGTAATAGCCTGGCATTACCCAGAGTACTTTTATGTACAGTGTATAGGAACCCCACGGAAGAGACATATAATGTGGCTACCTATTCAAGACTGAAACTATTCAACTGTTTTCTCACTGAGTCCTTACATCAAGCCAGAAGGATAACATCAGAATGTCCTTTTTATACAGAAGGAAGAAGCAGTAGATTATGAAAACAGTGTGGGTCAGAGTCCCCAGCTTATCACCAGCAGAACATAACTTTGCTCTGGGATGCATGTGATTCCAAAGCCTGCACTCTTTGTACCACACGCACTGAGCAATGATACATGATGCTAAGGATCAAAAACCTTAGGAAAAGACAAATGGATACAATCTAATGTGCATTAACTGGTGAATAGAAGATTAAATATGGTATGTCTCTACGATAAGATGTTACATTCCGTAGTGGGTTAATTCCAAGAACGTTAAGTTAACTGAAAGAATTCAGTCACACAGATCATATCCTGCATGATTTTGTCAAATGCAATGCTCAGAGCAGGCAAATCCAGAGAGACAAAATACACTGATGGTTGCTGTGTAGGTCCACCACCGGCTGGGAAGAGCAGGAAATGACTGCTACAGGATTTTGACTTTCCTGTGAGCGGTTTAGAAATGCTCTAAAACTGATTGTACTGGTGATCACATAACCCTATGATTATATTAGAAACTACTGAATTGTGTGACTTAAATGGATGATTTGCATACTATATAAACTATATTTCAACCATGCTATCACAAATAACAAAGTTATTGGAGCAACTGAAAAATAAACCATCACTAAAGAATGCTAAGAAGAGAAAGGAAATAAGCAACATTCACGGAGCATATCATTACAGATTTCAATGGTCATTACTGCTAGTTTCACCCTCACTGGAGAATGTGGCAAAAAAAGAGTTCTATACAGGAACTATCGTGATAAACTTTCAGAGGAGTCTCTTGGGGTCCTATTGACAAAAGTGGTATAAAAGGGATCCCTTCAAAGGTTTCTCTCTCTTGAAGGGACTATCCCAGTGCTTTATCATTTTCATCAGCTTGAAATCACCTTACAAGAGGACCAAGTGACAGTCAATCATAATATTTGGCTTCGGGAATCCTGTATCTATTGCAATGCTAAGATCTTCTGATCTCAACCTGTCCTAGTGGACAGTCATCCTTATAACTCCAAATCACCGTCATTAGTTCTTTCTCACAGAAGTGCTCCAGGAAATTCTCCAATTTCATAGCTGTTTCATCTCCTCTCATGCCTCTCACCATGACAGTGCCTTTCTCTGCTACTCTTCTACAAATCCTCAAGCTTAATGACTTTCTCTTAGACTAGAGACAGGAGAAGAGGCAAGATAATACATCTTGAGAGTTAAATTGGTTTAAAATTTAGGTGTCATTTTACTCAAGGAAGGTAAGTAAAAGATGGAAATAATTTACAATTCTCCATGAAACCATTATTTTTAAACAGGAGGAAACTGTTGAAAAGGCCATTGTACTTCACATGTTTTAAAACATTCAGCTTTCTTACGCATATCCCTTAAAAATGACAAGAAAATTCTTCTGATGTTAAGAAAATTACCTATCAAAAATATTAGTATCATCATGCTATACAAACTTGACCAAGGATGGAAGGAGGTTAGTATTATGTCTATACTAATTTCAAAGTCACCAGCAACTTTCTGTGTTATTCCCTGGTGCAAGTTTGTACATCTTTATAATGCCCTCAGAATAATTTATCACATAGTAAAGATTTTAAAAAATCATTATCCTTTTGATCTAAAAATCCTTATATTTCAACTTTAATAAGTTCTTTCTGAAGAAGTTGCTACATATATTTTACTCCTCAGAGAAATCAACAGTAGAACATTCAACCAAGGTTTTAGAATCTTCCAATCTCATTTTTAAAAATTTCATGAAGGTTTTTTTTTTTGTTGTGTCTCTCTACCATGACACATACTTTTGGGTGCTGTATCTGAATACCTGTGAAATATGAGAAAAAACCTAAAATTGTAGAGTCATTAGGAAGAATATTCAGACATTTCACCTGTTTAAAATTAGTTTAATATTTAGCAGTATTTCTTGCCTATAGCAATTATATTAGCATAGCACAAGCAAGCTATGGACACCACTGATTTATGTTTTTGTCTTTAGGCTACTTCAAATTGTTCTTATTTTAGTATCAAAAATCAAGGGTGGTGGCCAGGGATTTAGCTCAGTGGTGTAAGCACTGCTTGGCAAGCACAAGGTCGAGTTCAATCCCTGGTACCAAAAAAAGAAAGTTAAGAAAACTAAAATCAGATATTTCAGCTTAGTTTGGCATCCCAAAGGTACATCTTTAAGAATGTAGTCACAAATCTGATGTACTAATATTACTCTCTCTACATTAGAGATTATTTTTTTCTAAAATTAAAGTGTTATGCACACATACTTTCACAAGTGTGTACAGGCTTCGCGCACGCGCGCACACACACACACACACACACACACACACACACACAATTTCTAAGCTGACAAATCTTGGAGGAAAGAAACTAAAACCAAAACCAAATCCACTCTCCCTTGTTCCCTGTAAAGGGTTTATCTCAAATCCACCAAAAGCTGTACAATTTGGAGCTTTTAGGCCTTCCTATGCATTAGCTTTAAGCATATGTTCTTTTTACAGGGCCCTCAGAGGACTGCAGAAAGAGAGAGATCAAAATTAATTCAAATGATCACAATGCATCATTGCATCATCTAAGTATGGTCACCCAAGGGTGGATTAGGCAACGAGGTTCTGACACTACTGACTCTAAAGAAGGCTCTTTAGACTCTTCTTAAACCATGGAGCTATTCTTGTGCTAAAATTCCTACTATTAGGAGGAAAGGGGCATTAAAATACTAGTAGCTATGGTTTGTATACTTGTGACACAGTGAGGACTGTGGTATGACATTCCATTGTCTGTGCACTGGAATTTAATTCCCTTACATTAGGGGATACAGGAAAGAGAGGGAGCATCCATGCTTTGCTGGCTGTGTGAGGTAGGAGACCTGAATCTGCTCCTCAGTCAGTCAAGTCACATTCCCCTAACTCTCACAGGCTGTGTGTCTCAAAACTCTAAACACAGCCACATTTAATACATGGTCACATCACATACGGTATGTTTCTGCAAGCATTCAGTCTTTACACATGCCTTTCGCTGTGCAGTTGTATGCACAAATCCTTGCATCTTTTACGTTAGAGCCTCTTTAGCAGTTTTCAAGGCTGATGGTTTCAGTCCATGATTATAATTTTATATCTTGGTTGAGTACAGAAACAAAGAAAGATGCAATGCTAATATAATGCACTAGCTCATATAATCCCCACAACAACCTGTCAGAATGGCTATTTATATTCTCTTTTGTCCTGTTGCTGGTGACAAAAAGAGGCTCATTTTAAGAAGCTGGCCGGCGACTCAGCTTTTAAATTGAAGAGATAGGATTCAAATCCAGGTCTATGTGACTCCAAAACCTAAGCTTTAAGTGGTTCTCTTATTTTAAAAAATGGTACTGCCAATGTTGTCTTATTTTATGGAGGTGATTAAAAGATATTGGACGACATGACATCTTCTATTAAAGAATCAAAAGAAAGGAAGGGCCATTAATTATGCATTTACTTGGTGTGTGTGGGGTAAAACAGTGGGAAGGACAAGCACCCTTTAGTTTCTATATTTCTTCCTGCCACTAGGGAAATGATAAAGACAAAATGAAGCTACAAATGAGAACACCCAAAATTAACAAAGTACCCCAAAAACTCACATTGTCCCTGACTTGTATGTCTCAAAACTGAGCATATCCGTATTCTGATAGGAAGCTTCCCTTCTGCTCCTAAGCCTGGAAAGTCAGGGATGTCTCAGGCTGGAAAACATTTATTTAGTTTTAGATGGGTCACTGAACCTATTTATTATAAAAATAAATCGGGTGCAACTTCTGATTAATGGTGGGCAGTGGTTTTAGTTAAAATTCAATGTTAAAACTTGCAGGTGGATACATTTTAAAGTTAAGTACTGTAGTCTATTCATAATGTTTTGCATTGTGTCGTTTTAAAGAACTAAGACTTCTTGTTTGATGATAATCCTCAAATGCCACATGAAGTACAAGAATCTTGCTGATTATCTATGGTTCTCGGCAAACACAATTCTTTAAATCCTAATTTGAGTAATTCTATGCACTAGCTTTTCTCTGCACTTATATTTGGATCAAGGTCCTCGTACACAGAAAATGATGAAAACAGTCACTCAGCCTCTTTCCTTCAAGGTAGAAATGTCCAAATATACAGTTAGAGAACTCAGACCATGCACTGTATGTGAGCCATTAGTAGAGTAACGTAGAGTCTTTTCATACGTATGCAGTGTGAGGCCCGCTCTCTGATTTCATTTCTCTCATACCCTCCTCTCCATTCGCCACTTTAATCAAACATCTTCTATGGCCTCACGTAGGACTGCTCCACCAACTGTTACCAATGTCAAACCCCAAGGCTGCTCCCCATTTGATATCCTAATCATTTTGCAACTTATAGTATAATTCATTTTGCTCTTAACAGTTCCTTCTTTCAGGAAAAGTATGAGTTTACCCCTCTTTTCTTTGAGTACTCACCTTCCTTTGATTGCCTCCTACCAGGCAGCATTTCTTGGAGTCTGACCTTGGCCTGATCAGCTTACCTTCCCTCTGCTATATTTCCCACCTCCTGACATAGTCCTAATTACAATGGTTTCCATACCCCACCCCAAGTTCATACTCTGCCTTATTTCCATCAAAGCATTTGCAAATGAATATTTAACGTCTTTACACGGAAGCAGGTAAAACTATACTTAGTATTTTCCATAGCCAAATTTCTTGGTTCCGTGCCAGGTTTTCTCCTTCTCCTCATCTCTCTCTCATTTGCTGATATGACTTTCTTCTAATCAATTCATTTCACTTGTATTTCTTAGAATCACAGTAGAATTTTCTTTTCCCCTAGGAACCTACCCTGTCCCCTCTGACTAATTGCTAAGGCCATCAACTGGCTACTGAAACCTCCCTTTACCCACTTCCTTCTAATCACTCAATGGGACCGTCATCAACCTCACTGACTGCTAACTTCTCTCTCTGGTTCAAATCCTCCTCCCCACAATGTAGAATCCGTACTCAGGATGACTTTTCTAAATGCAAACTGACTCAAGTCATCCTTTTGTTAACAAAAGGTCTATATAGTGAAATTAAAATGTTTTGCCATGCAACAAATTTGAAGTTTTCCAAAACCTGGCCCAGGTATTCTTTCCAGTTTCCTCACTGTTCAATCCTTCAGCCATATCAACACAATTTAGCTCTGAAGTCACAACATTGCAGCATCCTGAGCCTTAGATGTCCCCTTTTCTCTTTCTACCTGCAACAACCTTCCTCTAAGTCAAAGCTTAGCCCAAATGTTAACCACCTTGTACAAACCTTAATCATACAATAGTATGTGGCATGTTGCCCGTACTAGTAGGTATTATGCAAAGGCCATTCTAAACATTTTACTCATTTACTCTTTACAGGAAATCCAGGAGTAGGTTCTTTCATTTCAGCAATGAAGAAACTCAGGCTCAGAGTAATTTTCTACATTCTAAATCTTAGGAAGTAACAAAACCAAGCTTTATACCTGAACTGTCTCATTTCAAAGAAATGTGCTTAATTACAGCACTCTTCTGTCTCCTGCCACCATGTTGGTCTCTTTCTCCCTGCTAGGATATGAGTTACCTGAGGGTAGGGATTATGTGGAATTTATCTTTATATTTCCAGTTCTCAGCATGTCATGGATAGTCAATAAATGTTTGATGACTTGTGTTCAGAATGAGTGATGCTGCGGTGTTCTCCCAGAGTAAACGGCAGCCTTCACTGCAGACCACCATCAGGTTTCCCTCGTATTCTGATGCCATGTCTCTCATTCCACTTGCACTGACTCATTACTGGCTTGGGTCTCTTTCACAGTTCCTGTTATCATAGGTTTGTTGAAACTGGGATGGTTGCTTCTCTATATTTACTGGATTAGACATCTTAATTAATGTTTAATGTCCTTTCCTTGAAGAACAAAATGAAAGCAAAAATTGAACCACTTTCTAGAATTCCTGTTTGATACGCAAGAGAAATGCCCTGCTTGTGACAGCACCCCAGAAAAAGAGGACTGTCACTCTTATGACCTAATCCCCGTCACATTTCACCTTAAGGTACGCAAGGACTTGATAGCTAAGGGCTCTGAAGGAGACACCAAAACCATGTTTAATTACTCACATGTGATAAACCTATAAAATTTAAAAGCAGTTTAAATTGATTAAATATGCAGTAAACAAAATTGTTAAAACTCTAGCAACAAGAAGTAATCATTACTACACAAAGTGCTTATCATATGCCGGTATACTTGCCAAAAAGTGGAAATATCTTGTTTATTAATCACAAAATGAATAAGGGTGCAGTAAAGCATTAGCCCCATTTTATAGAGGAAGAAAGTAGCACATTGAGGGCTTTGTGATAACTTGGAAATGTCACACAACCAGTGAAGAACAGAACTAAAACTCAAACACTGCCTATCTGAGTAAAAAAGTCACACTTAATTATCATGCCAGGCTGGTTTCACTGTGTTAATATTAAGAATAATGATACTGACACCAGGACAAATTAGGTCTGTTGCTCTCAGCCAAAGAGGTGGTTAGTGTCAAAGCTAGGACAAGAACCTGAGTCTCTAGTATTTTTCTGTATAGCCTAATAGTCTGTCCCATTTATACATTACACTATCATAGTACATGGAGTGTATATTCTTCATAAGTTCAAATTGGAAATTGAAAGAAGTATATGATCTGAATAGGTAAAGCCTACCTAGAATAGAAATCTTTTATTTCATTTAAAGCATTAAAACCTACATAAAGAGTCTAGAAAAAAAAATCCTGACTCATTTTGAAGTCTGCTCTTTCATGATTGAAATTTCGGTATCACAAAAGTACACAAGATCATAAGAGTCTAGTACTATTTCTTAACCCTTTTCATCAGAAGTAAAATGCTATCTTGTACTTTATGTTAGAACATATATCTTTCTTTAGAAAGCACAAAGTGATTTTCTTGCCCCCTCATTGGTCCCTCCCTTTTGACGTCTTCATTTTCATCATTACTTTTGGTTTAGTTTCCACTGTATTTCCTTATAAATCATTGTATTTATTTCTTGTACTCCCCTACCCCACTAGTGGTTTATGATATTTGACATTGGATTGGTAAAACCACAGCCTTGGTTAAATCAGACTCTACTTTACTCCTGTATTAGCTAGCAGAAGGTCAGTCCAAAGACACACACACAATCTGACCATGAAAAATAACATTCTTGCTCTCTATACTTCTTCATATTTCTTTTCTCTCTTTAAACTCCTAAAAACTCCTCCTCCATACTGCCTTTCAGCAAATGACCATAATTTCCACTTCATTGAGAAAATTTAAGTGATCCACAGAGAAATACCAGGAGCTTACACTACCTATCTCCCCAGCTCCTGTAATTTGTTCTTTCCCTTGATCATCAATGAAATTCCTTTGTTGCTATAATTGTGGAATAGATCCCCTAAGCTTCTCTGTTATCAACTGATCATTCCTTCTCTATTACACTTCCCTGCACACAAATGTATAGTTGTCAGAAAAACATTTCCCTGACTTCCCTACCTACATTTGCAACAAAACTCTGGAAAGAGTTATCTCTATTTGCATCTCCATCTTGTGTTATTTCCATCTCAATTAAACCTACTACAACTAGATTATCTGCATACACTGCTCCACAATTTATTCCAGTTGAGTTTCAGTTGGTGAAACTTATCTTTTGAGTTTGAAAGGCATCTTAATCTCCAGATGCTCAGGCCAAAACCTCAGGGGACATATATTTTTCTAAGTGTGAGCAGCACAGATAATATCAAGTTTACCATCTCAATGTATCTTTATGTATATAGTACAATAGGGAGAACTATAAACACAGAATTACTCAGCAGATTGCTAGAAATATTAATATTACATAATAGAAACTTTATGTCCATTATACAATAACTCCCCAATTCTTTTCCAGGAAAATCCAGGCAAATATCATTTTATTTTCTAATTCTGTGAGTTTGGCTATTTTAGATACTTCATGTAAATGCAATCATGCAGTCTATGGCCTTCTGAGATAGACTCCCTACGTTTAGAGAATGTGCCCGAGAGTTATTCATGTTGTACAACATGGAAGGATTTACGTATTTTTATGCCTGAATAATACTCCATATATGTACATATATATCACATTTTTCTTATTCATTTTTGTTGATGGGCATTCTGATTGTTTCCATATCTTGGCTATTGTGGCTAACACTGAAATGAACATGGGAGTTGATTTCACCTCTTTGATTTCAATTCTGTTGAATAAATATCCAGAAGTAGAATTTTTAGATTGTATGTTAATTTTGTAGAAAAATTTAAGTCCTTCCATATGGTTCTCCATAAGGACTGCGTTATTTTACATTCACACCAACAGTATATTAGGGATCTAATTTTCCCACTTTCTCACCAATATTATGTATTTTTGTTTTGTTTTGCTAAAGGCTATTTTTCATAGTTATCTTGTGGTTTTGGTTCGCATTTCCCTTATTATTAGTGATGTTGAGTATCTTTTCATATACTGCTTGATTACTTGCTGGTTTCTTTGGAGGAAGCTTTCTTAGGAAAGCTTTATCTCTAAGAACAAGGAAAAACAGCAAAGATACTCACTTGCCTAATTTCTACTCAATATACTGCAGTTCTAGTAAAGCAATTAGGCAAGAAAGTGGAATAATAGATACCCAGTCAGAAAGGAAGAAATAAAATTATCTCTATTTGAATGTGATATGATCTTATATGTAATGTCCATAAAGATTACACACATATATAAACAGACATGTGCATTCACACACACATGGATAAACCCAGTAGAGCCAATAAAGAAATTCAGCAAAGTAGTAAGTTGTAGGATAAAATGTCAAAATACAAAATTCATTCATAGATCTATATACTGACAACAAATGCAAACTTAGAGAATAATCCCATTTCTGGTACCATCAAAACCATACTTAAAAAACTTAAGCAAGTAGGTAACAATCTTGTATTGAAAACTATAAAACTGATGAAAGAAATGAAATAAGGTACAAATACATGAGATGACATCTCATGTTTGTGGAATGGAAGGCAGTATTGTTAAAAATGTCCATGTTTCACCAACCAAACTCAAATACAACAAAATCTATCAAATTACCAATAACTTGTCTCTCAAAAATGGAAAAAAATTCCTAAAACTTATAAGGACCACTGTACAACCAAAGTAGTCTTAAGCAAGTTGAATAAAACTAGAAGTTAAAACACTTTCTGATTTTAAGTATATTATAAAATTACCAAAATCAAAACACAAAAGTGTTATAAATACAACATACAGACCAACAGAACCAACCTGAAAACTTGGACATAACCTCACATATATGTGGTAAAGTGATTTTCAGTGAACCCTATAAGAAAGGGATGGTATCCTTAACAAACAGTATTATAAAAAAAACTAGATATAAACACGCAAAATTATAAAACTTGACTCAACATACAGCACACAAAAATCAACTCACTCTGATGTAGACTTATTTGTAATACCTGAAACTAGAAAACCTGTGAAAGAAAACATAGGAGGAAATATTAATGACATTGATTTTCACAATGTTTTCTTGAATATGATACCAAAAGCACAGGTAACTAAAGGTAAAACAGAGCAGTGGACATACTCTCTACATAGCAATGGAAGCAATCAACAAGGTAAATGGGAACCCACAGGATGGGAGAAAACATTTGCATACCACATATCTGATAATGGATTAATGCCTAAAATACACACTGAGATCCTTCAACTTAAAAGTCAAACCAAACCAAACTGAACAAGAACAACAAAAGTTAAATATGTGCAAGTCATTTTCAAGATCTCTTTTTCACACAACTCAGCCAATGCACGAACAAATATTACTGCCTTACCTTCAAAATACATTGAAACTCACATCACTACTCACCATCTTCCCTGGCCTTAAACACTGTCATCATCTGTCTTGATGACTGTAATGGTCTCTAGTCTCTCCTCACCCATTTCTTTTCTTATTCTACACTCAACACAATAGCAACAATGATCTGAGGTTTTTCTTTATTAGTACATGTTTATAGTACATAATTATCACATTCCTTGGGAGTTGGCACACGTACATAACACATCTTAAACTTTTTTTGACCTTCATCCATCTCTTGATCTTCTTCCCACTTGAGAAAGACCTATCTTCCTACTTCCTGTTCTCTATATTTTATTTATATTTTGTGCTTCTCATACAAGAGAAACCAAGTGATATTTAAGCTTGGGAATCACATTTATGTCGCTTAACTTTATGAAGTTTTACATGAGAAGTCATATCAGACCATTCATTGTCAAAACATTGTTTCTTTTTCTCAAAATGAAGACCATTGTTTTAAATTATCTATGACACTCCACATTCCTGACCTTCCCTGTGCTGTCCATCCTCAATTCTGACTGTCCCTGCTAGTTCATACTTTGCAGAAACTACGCTGACTTCCTTTGACATGTTAGGTATATTAAAGTTCTTTCCCTGGCTCTTCCCCCTAACCAGAATGCCATATCCCTGAAATGTGCATATATGTGAACACACACACCACAGTCAATTTTCTTAGCTAGCCAGTTTTGTTACTTTAAGTTATTGTTAAAATGGTGACATTCCAGTGACATCCTCCCTATCTCTCTATCACCAGTAATTCCTGCAAAATTCACATAACCACAAGCTCCTAGTGACTTTTACTCTCTACAGTTCTTTTTTCCATTACTGTTATCACCACCTACCATAGTCTTCACGCTCCTTTGCTCCATATCCTTCATGGACATGCCTAAAGGAATTAAGTTCCAACAAGGCAGAAGGTTTTGTTTTTCTACTTTGTTCACTGAAAAAACAGTGTCCACCTAGGCTTCATAGCTAATAGACGTGCAATAGATATTTTGAATGTAGTAAAATCTTAGAGCTAACTCAAGCTGCCTCTAATTGCTCAATTCATTTGAGATTACTCAAGCATATCAGTCAGAATTCTCCAGAGAAAGAGGACTACAGGATAGGAAAGATTGATATAAGATATTGACTCCCATTATGAAAATCAAGAAGGCCTACACTCATCATCTGAAAATTGGAGACTCAGCAAAGCAGGTGCTGCATTTCAAAGTACCAAGAGTCACAGGGTTTATGATCTAGATCCATAATCAGCTCTGCAAATTTGACATTCATGAACACTGAAGGCAGAAGAAAACTTAATTTTCAACTCAAAGAGATTTAATTCAAGCTTCTTCCATATTTTTGTGATCTTCACACCCTGAGTGGGTTAGATGAAGCCTACTCCACAATATGGAGTCCTACTTACTATAATCCATCAACTTAAATGCTAATTGTTTCTAGAAAAATCTTACAGATATGCCCAAAAATAAAGTTTATGCTATAGGGGCATTCTGTGGCCCAGTAAAGTTGACACATAAAATTAATCATCACAACAGTTTGCCAGTCCATGAGAAAGCCCAGCATTTTTATAGTCCCTTTACCAGTGTTTCTTTCTAAATTAATGTCTTTCTTTTTTCAACAAAGATTAGACTCATTCAGTCCTGTCTCCTTTGAAATAGCAAGAGTTTTTAAGAGAGTAGGAATAGAGACTTTGGGTGGAGATATTACGAATCTCTGTCAAAACTGAAAGCCACGAGGAGTCCTTATGACAATCACATAAACAAGAATGACCAGAGAGCCTCTCTGTGTACAGAAGTGGGTACTCTTCTGTTTGCACTACTCAGAGTTTATTCCTGGCCTCTCCTCTTCCCTCTCTTCTTTTCTCCTTGGGTTAGCTTTTCTACTCCCGTGGATATTTACATATACTTGATATATACATATACCTATACACATATCACTGTTATGCTGCTGCTTCTCAAACCACCGGCTCTTCTAGCTTCCACTCTTAATAACCACCCAACTATCCACATTTCCCTCATACTTGGTAGTCTTATTTCATGAGAAAAATGAACAGCCTCCCTTTCCCTGTCTTCTCCATAATTTTACCATCTCTCTACTTAAGAGTCCATCTAATTACTAAAGTTACAAATCATTGATTCTTTTTATCGTTCCTCCATTCAAACTGTCATCAAGTTTCGTGTAGTCTGTTCCCTCAGATGTCTCAAATAATTTGTTCTTCCCTTTGTTGAAGGTTATGCTTTTCCTAAATGCCAGGAAAAAAATTGATAGATAAGATGTCAAAGAATGGAAAGAAGGGAGAGCTCACATGCGATTTAGGAGAACAAAATGATTTCACAGAAGAACTGGATGTGGGATCATTCTTTTGTGTTGTTGGAAAGGTGACAGATAGGTGGGCGAAGGGATGACCATGCAAATGAAGGAACAGCATATACAGAGGCAGAGCAGAGCAGAGTATTCTCTGTAGAAAAAGAAGCCGCCCAGTTGGGTTGGAGCTGAAAATATATTTAGGGGAGAAGTGGGAACAAGGGCTAAAAACATAAAATTGGACTATATTGTGGAGGGCCTAAAATACCACAGTGGGACAGATTAAGTTGATTTGTGTACTTCCCGCTTTCCTAATGTGCCTTGTTGTTCATAGTCATAAATGTGTATCAGCGGAAATGGACGACAACCTGTATTCACTTAATTGTTCTGCATTTCACTTAGGTCTTTTCCATTCTGAATATACAAAAGGATGCTCGAGAATATAGAGATTTTTCTATTTCTTTTTTCTATAACATCAATTATTAAGCAACACTGTATATTAGTAGAGCCATATGCTTATTATAATAGTAATTGCTTCCACATGATTATTTTCAGAGCATTTTCTTATGTACTGAGATATTTATCTTGCATGCAGAACTAGCTATTTTGTAAAAATACCAATAGAAAGGATACCACTGCGTTTATGATTACTAACCTCACTGAATCAAAGGCACCATAGACGGAGGAAGTTTTAAGAATATTTAATACATCATTTACTCAATTCTATCTCCTTGAGGTGCCTTGCAGATTATCTTAGTAGATGTAAATTTTCTTTCATCATACAGAATGCAATTCTAACCATGCTCAGTCATAAATTAACAATCTGAAATAATGCCCTGCATTCTGAACAACAGTTGAAATATTTAATATGGAAAAAGAATTCTTATCTTACAGCTAGCTGTACTTCTTTGGTTAAAATAATCATTTTAAATGGCTTTTCAGCTAGACAAATATGTCTGTCTTTTGCCTCTCTCTGTCCCAATGTCTCTGTCTCTCTCTGTCTCCTTCTTCCTGTCTTTCTTTCCTTCTCTCTCCCTCTCTCCCTCCTTCTCTCCATATATATATATATATATATATATATATATATATATATCTGTGTGAACATCTGTATATATGGTTCTCCACTCTACAGAAATCAAGTATGCTTTTGAAAATGTAGCCAAGTGACTTTCTTACCTGTAAATGGGACTTTTGAAAAGTATCTTTGTAGATAATGACATCAGACCTACTCTGGGATGAATGGAAGCATCATAAAAAGTTAATACAAATTAAAAACTGAGAAGAATCATTCCAGTATGTCCTTACACAGAGATAAGTTTAAAATTACAAAATTAAAAAAGCAGGGAATGTAAGGAGTTGCTCAGCTTCATAGGCATTAAACTAAATAAAAGCAGAGAGAAAATATTTTCATCTAGAGCTTAGCAGGAAGTGAATGTCTGTTTCTGGAGACTGTGGAGCATCACAGGAAAGTGGGCCAGGTGATTCTCTCCCAGGGCTGGCACAAGGGTCGCTGCTGCCCTAGGAAAGTGGCTTAGAGGAATTACAGGAAAAGACAACTGTGCAAATTCTGCCTCTGTCAGGAATTCTTCCTAAGAAAACATGGTTAACCACAGGAACTTATCTGAACGGATTTTACTTAGCACATTGTTCTTCCTGCAACTAAAATAAAAATAAATTAAATGCTCAACAAAAAAACACGAGAAAATTTTTTGGTTAAACAAGTGATATGCATCCCTTTGGTACAGCAAAAAATTTTAATGCTAAAAAGATGCTTAGAGTATATTTACTCAAAAAATAAAGTTATGTAAGGCTTGCAAATCATAATGCCAACTGTATACAAATATTTATCATTTTATCTCTTACTCAGAAATAAAGACAAAAATAGATATGCATAAAAATATGAACTATAATTATTACTGACATTAAATTACAGGTGATTTTTATTCATCATACTTTTTATGTTTGTACATACACATATATTTCACATATACACGCAGTATATACACACATAGTTGTACATACACACGCAGTATATATTTCATATAACTGTAGATCATAACTATAAATACGTTGTATACACATATATATGTAATATATATGCATATGCTATTCTCCAAACATTGTAAAGAATCAATAATATATTGGCCTTCTTCAATATTCATCAGTAATAAACTGAAATAATTGTATGCTACAATTCTGCTCTATTCAAAATGTCTAGAGGAACCAAAACTGTTTAATAAGGCAATGAAAAGATAAACATGTTGTATCAAATTGTTTAGGGCATGGTAATTATAGTCATTCTTATTAAGGAAGATTGAAAGCGCCAAAAGCTAGCACCCATTCTAAAAATTTAGAAAAGAAACAAAATATATTCCAAAAATTAAAATGAAGTAATTATAACAAGGAGGAACTTAATGAAAAATTAAAAAATAGAGTACATAATAACAACAAATAGAAAGCTTCAAACGCAAATGGATCTATGTTAAGCCTGATTACAACAACATGAGAGATGAAAGTGTAAAATGCTGGGGATAAAAAAAACACATAAGTGCAGTTACAGGAGCAATGAAGCATTGAATGAGAAAATGACTTACAAAGAAACAGCAAGGATATAAAAGCAGGTAAAATCACCAAAAAACATTAGCCTAGTTCTAGCTCACGTACACCTGCAACACACCACTTGTTCTTTTAAAAATAATATTGTGACCATTTTCCTTGTACATAGCAATGTTTTATTGTACTAATCATTTGACTGAATGTTGTAATTGCTAGAGTCTCATTGTTGTAATATTAGCTCTATAAGCAGATACTGTTACACTGCAAGGAATGTTCCTTGCATTGGTTGAGCAGGGAAGTATCTACTTTCTTTCTTGTTATTGTTTCAAATTAGAAGCTTTCCAAATTTTAATATATTAATTACAAATATTCAGTTTTCATATCTGACTCAAGGGTTAATTCCTCTTTTGCAAATGCCAAGAAGCAGGGAGACTCATGGTCATCTAAAAGTTTTGTATGTCCTTCTCTTTGGATTATGGCTTCCAAATCTGAGCACAGCATCTAATATTGTTATCTTACTGTACAAACCCGCGCGCGCGTGTGTGTGTGTGTGTGTGTGTGAGTGTTTTAATCAGTGGCTTTGGAAAATTGAACAGTTTCTGATCAAATACACTATCAATTGTTTTCTAAAATCTCCTGGGTTAGACCTGAACTCCTTAGGATAAGACACTGTTCTTAGTCATCCAGTTGCTACCCATTTATTGACGTAATTGTGCTTGCCCAATAAAATCACTTCCAATTAGTCTGACTAGACTTTGAAGTTTCCAGAAGACACTGTCCCCTGAAAAATCATCTCTTTCGCCCCACTTCCTTTTTTTCTTCTCACCACACACACTAACTCTTATTCATCTGCAATATCCATCATCACATTTCTACTCCTAGAAGCCCTGATCCACATTTACAACCTAAATATAACTATCGCCTCAAAGCTGCCCTTACCAGTCAGCTGTTATATTCATATTTTTCTACTGCTAACAGGCAGGATTTTCTCTACAAATGAATAAGGGTGCTTGCTTTCTTCAATAAACAACAAAGTAAATGTTCTTATCTGTCTGCATAAGGAGTGAAAGTCAACACAGGGAACTGACAGAAGGCAAGAATTATTTCACAAAGGCAGTAAGGAACAGTCAGCAGAGACAGTCATAAAAACAAGAACAATCTGACAGATTGCCCTAAGACAATGAATTGTCCAAATATTCCAGTGGATACTGACTACTTAGACATCTTTTCCTAAGGAAAAAAATATCTAAAATATTATTCACTCAACATTCTGTGATGTACCTATATCAATATAAACTTGTGACCAAGCTTTCAATGTATACATTTCTGCACTAACAGAATCTGTCCTATATATGTATATGTGCACATTCACAATGTTACCTGTGATAAAATGTAATCAAAATTGAAATTTTAAAGCATAATTTTTAAATGCATATGCAAAAATTCTAATATATTTTTTCTGCATCCCAAGGAAGCATACATGCTTAAACCATATGTTGGAGACAGGATCTTAACGAATTTTAAGAGATGAATGAAATACAGAGAAATCAATTCATAATGAGGTGACCAGACCTTGTTAGATTCAGGAAGGGTGAGAATTTCCTGGAAGAAGATAGAAAGGCTGGGGAAACAGAGGGACATAGAAGATGAGATATTTAAAGAAAAAAATTCAGACACCCCATCAAGTCAAACAGATTTCTCTGTCAGACTCAAACTGATTCAGGGCTCCCCAGAGGCAAGAGTTCTTACATGGGACTTGAGAGAAACTGGGCTTCTGTGCAAGGACTTTGACCTATGTGCGTGGGCCAGCATAATTGGCTGAAAGTATTTGAGACTTTAAAGAGCGTGCTTCTTGGTTTAAGAGGATGAAGGAGGTTCAAGTCAAAGAAGGTCAACACTTTTTTCTTCCTCCTTTGCAACTGTATCATAAATTTATCTGGCAACTTCAATTTCCTGAAGTCTGTCCTTCTCAAGAACACACTCTTTCTGAATGGCACCTCTCCCACCATGGACATAGACTATTGATATATGCACACAGAGACACACAGAGAATAGCTTTGTACAATGCTTAGCAATGAGTGGCCACACCTTTACTCTTTTCAGAAGTAAAGAATCTCCTATATCAAAGAATCTCAGCATAAGTTCGTGTCCCTTTCTTTGTGTTCAACACAAGAAGAAATGCTACTGTAGGGTCCATCTTTAAGTATTCCGCTCAGGAGAGTTTAAACCTCCAAAGTGAACCACTTTTTTTTCTAAAGAATGCTAACTCAAAAATTTGAGTTACATTCCATCAGGAAACATGCTTATACTTCAATTACCACTTCTGTTTCACAAACATCCCCAGATCTGTAAGGTAATGGGAATATCAATCATGGTGAATGAGAGACCTCCCTGCATAAGGCTAGGGGATCCTGCTTATTCCCCATAGAACGCTTCTCGGCCTGGGCATACTGTTACTCACCCTTACTTTCTCCCATATCAGTGTCACCCCACTTTGTTCCTTGCGCAGCTCAACTTCTTCCCATGCTACAGCTTCTTTGTCTCCTAGCCTAGCCTTTAGCGGTTTTCACCTCACTGTAACAGACTCCCTAAACCACTTGCAGGATCCAAACTGAACATGATTAGTACATAGTTATTTCCTTCACCTTTAATGGCTTTCTTCTCAAAAGCTCTGAGTTTTCTTCAATCAGTTGGGGTAACTCAAGTTTATAAAGAAGGTTTTCCTTCTGTCTATTTCATATAAGTCCACAGGTGCTTTCATATTAAAAAGGCTTCCAGATATGCGCAATCATAGTTTCTTTGGCCTTAACTTTTCAGCACTTCAGTGCATCTCTTTGAGAACATGGAAATCAAGTATCATCCATTTAAACCCCTCCCCCACCAATATATAATTATTTTATTGCTTCCCAAATTAAACTGATCTTAATTTGATTTAATTTTATCTGAAGCATTTAAATCTAAATGACTTAAAACTATTTTAGAAATTTGATACAGAAAACACACTTTGCAGATGAGTCAAATTTACAAAAAAGAAATAATATTAATCTAAGCACTTGTTTAATTAGCATAACATCACTAGATTCTAGCTTTATTTCTATAATGTTTATTAGCTCTGATTTGCAGCAAGTTTGTAAGTGAGTCACTTACAAACAGTGGTAATTTAAGTACATTTCAAGGCTAAGTCAGACCCAAGGACTAGCATGAGTGGCCTCAGGAAGCCCCTGGCCTGTCACAGTTGGTGTCCCCCCTAAAGGTGACATGATTGTCACCTTTCCTCTAGAGTAGACCTGTGCAGAATAAAACCTGAACCATCATCAATGACCTTCCTATGATTCAGGAGAATCCAAAGACAGAAATTCCAATATGAACTCTATCACTTTTAAAGTGTTCATGATCAAATTTAATAACTACTGTGCTGATGAATGAAAACAACTCTATGGGCTGGATTCATAACTTGTGCTGTTGACAGATGCCACATGAATCTCTCACCCCACTGAGACTCCTTCAGTATCATTCACACCATGCTGAGGGAAACTTAGAAGGTATAATTTCCTAGGCAGTTGTTTTTGATAGTTTTAAATAATACTCAAAATTAAAGTTCAAATCTATCTCTATATATCTATCTGTAATTCCTGCCCTCTGTACAACTATGTAATTGCTTGTAATTTTCTTTCTCTAGCTGTACCAGTTGTAGAATGGCTAATTGAAATGTTTTATTGCATCTCTTACGATCTTCCGAGATCCTTTTTAGTTTGACATTATTTTCTGTGGAGGTTCATCCTGATTCAGTTGTCTGTACAACATTTCTACCATTTTAGCTTTAACTCAATTTATTTAGGACCCTAATACTTGATTCATTGCACATCTCTCTATCTCTTACATAAATTTAATTTTATCCTTGACAAACAACAGTCAAACTAAAAATATGACTGAACAATAAGCTAAAATGTTAAGTTTTCTTACTGCCAATGCTTCCAAGAATGAACTGCCAGAAACATTTTGCTTCTTACTCTTAGTCTTATACTGCCTTTGCTACTCTAGTGAAAGTTAAAGTACTGATATCAGGAACTCAGCAGCTTAAAACCAAATGATTATCCACCAAGCCCAATGTCTCCCCAAAGGCCTGGAGATTACACATGTAATAATCAGACTGCCCTTGCCAAAAGTGAGGCTTAGCGCTTCATTTTATTTATTGCATTTATTGAATGGAGTCATTGCTTGATAGCCCCTGGGAGCATTAACAAACATGAAAGAAACCACCAAAGGGAAGAAAGAAATATATAAATAACTAAAGACCATGCCACTGAAGTTTATAATCTGGAACGTTGCAGTACTAAAACAAGGCACATATTCTTAAATTCTTGAAACACTCTGGTCTACTTTAAAGTAATGACAACATTGCTTAATTTGCCCAGAATCTAAACCTGTAAAGTAGCATCCAAGGCCATCATAGACCATCAGTCCTTCCACTTCTTGCTTATGTATCCTGCCACATGACCATATGAGAATCTTACATTGTATTTCTGGCAGTAATTATGATTAGCTGTGTTTCAGCACTGTAGTAATCATATCCTGCAGAGTCTCATCAATAAACATTTAAAAAATAATGTGCTTTTAAAATCTCTACTACCTGGATTTTCTAAGAAGTTGAATCTGAGTTGCTAAAGTGACATTGTTTCATTGGAGAACACGCAAGGCCCAGGACCTGTCACATTTTGTTCCCAAGTTTGTTTCTTCTTTCAGTCCACAATAACTCATTTAACATTCTTTATAACTGTTATTCTTTCAAATTGGCAATAATAAAAAAAAAAACCTTAAAACACTTTGACAAAATTGCTATCAAAAATCCCTTGAAAATTTGTTCCTTTTTTTCCCATTTTTTGATTTAAGGAATTCAGATCATTTTTCTTTAGGTTATATAGAAATATTTTCTATAAAATTTGACTTAAAAAGAAATTATGCCATATCAATACCAAGAGTAGAGCTTGGTGTTTTTTCTGTGGCTATATGTTAACTTTTCTTATTCCTAATTTTTTTGTTTACCGGAAGAGCAAAATTATGAATCCTTGACTATGTTCATAGTTAATAGTTTCTTTGTTCTAGGCACTTAACAATTTTTACATGTGAGACAGGGTAGAAGAAGTATATGATAAAATAGAAAATAAAATTACATGAAAGTAAGACTAGTCAATCAGTATGTAAGTGAAAACTCATTATCAAGTCTTCTAAGGGAACAGTCTACTGGACACATAATTTGGGAGACTTTAAGAAACTTAAAACCTATAAAAAATAATGCTATTTGGTTGGCATTAACAACTTACCTTGTCCTTGGGACTAAGCAAACCCTTCTTTCCCTAGGGTTCATTCCTCCTATCTCAGTTAATAACTGGTAAGCACCTAGACAAGCCAAAGCTTTGCGGAGGACATGGACACATTACAGACCTCTGCCCAAAACACTCACAATCTAATTGAGTCGTGTTCTACAAATACACTTTACATAAGTCCATTATGTGCTGAGAGCCAGCTAATATTATAAATATGTTTTGTGAAATGCAGTTGAATAAACCCAACATTTATAGTTTCAATTTCAAAGAATATCATGAGAATTATAAAACTCCCAACTGACAACACAGGAAAATGAACTTTGTTCTTATTTACTTTGAGTGAAAACTGAGAGGAAAGAAAAAGAATAAATTTTCTAACTCTTTGACCAATACCAGATTTAGTTGTTTGTATTTTCTGCTTTTCTTTCCCATGGCCAAGCTTAATTTCTTTCTTTTTAGATTTTTAATAAAATAACTGAAACTAGGGTTACACTAGGGGTTAAAAAAAAGAAAGAAAGAAAAAGAAAAAGAAAAAAAGAGTTCTCAAAGTAAAGAAACCGCCTAAGGGAGCCAAGAATTCATAGACCAGATTTCGTGTCTTTAAGGAGGCAATTAGTTATTCTTGCATACTAGTGACTGCCCCATTTTTTTTTTCTGTAACTTAGGTGATAGAAATGGCTTCAGCAAGGCTATGTTATAAGTGGGACACTTATTGCTAAAATAAAAGGTAAGATTCTAATTTAAAGTCTCTAGGAAATCCTTTTGTACCGATGCAGTTGAATTTCACAGAGCAAAATCTTGGCCAAGCTGTTCTCAATTCTCATTGTCATATCTAGCCAAGCCATCATTAGATACAGATAAAAATCTGACAAGATTTGGTGAACCTGGGAATTTCATCTATTTAAAGCAACTCAACTCTTGCCAGTACAATATTAGTTTTGCAATTGTGCAGGGAGGGTAATGTGTAGAGCTGTGAGTAGTAGTATCTTTGCACTTTCTACACTGTAAATACAGTAAAATAAAATAAATTCATCAATATGTTCAGCATGATGGGACTATCAAATTAATGGGTTATTTTTGACACAGACATATAGGAAGTCAAATCAACATTGATCTAGAAAGAAACATGAGCAATATCAAAGGTTTTGTTATATGATGTTGAAGATTGCATACATTATATTCTAGAAAGAAAGGTTGCTTTTTGAGACTTGACTTCACTCACTCTGCTTGGCAAACTCACAATCAGATTTTTAAAAGGAAAACTTTAAGTATACATTGTGAGAAACCTGTGTGAAATAATTCTACCAGAAAACCAAATCCCACAGAAAAGTTCATTTGATGATCACGTATCCTCAAAACTGAATTGAAGAGCTTCTTCCTCGAAGTATAGATTTTGTGACTTCCCTTTCAAGAGAGCTGTACCTAAAAGGCTATTGATTGGGTTCTGAAGGACACAGTGTTTATTATGGTGGAAGCCATTGCTGGGTCCAAGTGTGAGAAATTAATGATGGCTTTGTAAGTGTCCATGCTGCGGTGTGGACCAGTGGGGCAACTGTCAATCTATATGATAATACATTCCCAAACTTCATAAAACCAGTGATGTGAAAAAGCATTGATTTCTTTGTGAGCTAAACAGAATTGGTCAGAGAGAAAGAGCAAAAAGTTTGGAAGTTAATGCTTCAGGCTGCAGAGTTGTTTGTACTTTATTTTTTATTTGCTCAGAGTTTAGGGTGAGACATGTAAATTTTAAATTTTTATTTCTTGCCACAAGTAAGATTAGAACCTGCATTAAGTACATAATTTGCATATACGACATACTGAAAATTTCTTAAAAGGAAGAAAGGTAAGAAATTTTGTCTGCATATCTAAAAATAACTATCACCTCCCTTGGACTTTGCCTTCTATGTCATTCACAGGCTTTTCCAGATGCACCAACATACATTCCTCTTTTTTTTTTTTTTTTGTCTTTTTGACACAGTGTCTCCCTATGCAGTTCAGGCTGGCTCTGAGCTCACTGTGTAGCCCAGGCTGGTCTTGAACTTGCAATGATCCTCCTGCCTCAGCCTCCCAAATGCTGGGATCACAGATGTGTGTCACCATGCCCGGCTACATCCCTCTATACAATCTCAATTCTACTATAAGTAGAATTACAAGAAAATCAAGATAGCCAAGGGTTCATTGCCTATTAAATGTAACAATTTATAAATACTCTCACAAAGTCAAAATTGTTCAAATATGAGTTCCAAATAATATTGAGCAAAAGAAAATACTACTGGTCTACCAAATACACAATTAACGATAACAGTTTTTCATCCAAAGCAGTTCTGCATAAATTCAAGGCAAGAATTCTTTTCTCACTTGGCTTCTCTGAAAACCTTCCCTTACTGGCTGTGCTCAGGATGTAGATGTAAATATACATACACGCACATATACACACATATATACCTACACATATCCCTATTCGTATATGTGCAGAACTTGAAAGAAGAGGGCGCAGACTCTATAAATCTGTGTAAAGAGCCTCATATGAATGGTTCCTTGTAGAGATGTGAGAATGGCAACCATGGGAGACTGGCTAAAATGCCTTATTTAAAATGTACCATAAATTCTTGGATTACAAGTGATTTTATTTATTAGCCAATCAAACTGTCTCCGTTCAAACAGTGTCTGACACACACAAGTTGAAAAAGGACATCAGTAAATGAATTCAATGTATGCCTTCACGGAAACTTCTAAAAGTAATTTCCTATCAAATAAGCACCTCAGAATGTTGAATGTGCTACGTGTAAGAATTTTTTTTAAATTGAAAAAGAGTCAAGTGCAGATCTTTCCTTGAGAGTAAGTACACCTTGATTAGCTACAGGAATGGAGGCTGAGTAAGACACATCCCCTTGTCCCACTGTAGAATAAATTATTTCAAAATTAAAGATAGATTTAAATGCAGCAAAGTGATATCTTTTTGAATATGTGCGACTCACCGAGCAAATGATGCATTTTCAACACTTTCGAGATTAAATGGTATTTAGCTCTGTTTTTGCATTCACAACAAGCTGTCTGCCTGTAAATTTCTTTTTCTTTTTTCAATGAAAGAAGATACTTAAAGCTGCTCTAGCAGAAGTTTATAATATTTTATATAAACATTCTTAACTGATCTATTTGTAAACATTTTAATGGTAATTCTTTTAGCAAACATGCAGTCTATTCATAACAAACTGCAGAGCATTTGATGTTTTCTTCAGAAATCAGCTGTACCGAGTGCAATTTATCTGCTAAAAACTGTATTTAACTAAACATAGTTCTGAGTCTCTAGGAAATCCACAAATAAGCACCTTATCTCTTAAATGACTTGCTCAGGCTTCCCTGTATTCACCGCTTAATGATCAGAAGCATTTAATTTTCAAAGTTTCATTAAAACCCACCTACAATGCTGACGGACAGGCAGAAGTGATTTGTGACGGAAGCTGTGGGAGCCACTAACCTACATCGGTACCAAGGGGAAAAGTAAACCTGGAAGAGAAGATTTTTCTGAAGACCGTTCTCTTCCGATTTGTCATTATTAAACTCCAGAGCATGTGTCCCAAGTTTGATCTTCAGTACGGATATGAGGCGATGCCGCCTGGAAATGAAAGTCTAAGATAAGGTAGGATTCTTAAGAGATCTTCATGAAAAAAATAACCCGGGTTGCCATTTACAGAGAAGGGGAAATCAATACAAAGACCTAGAAACTTGTGTAGAGAGGACATTCTCAAGGTATAGGTCATAGTTTATCAAGCTGCCTCTTTTGCCGTGTAATTTACTTGCTAATAAGACCCACCGACTATACCTGAAAACCGTGTTATCACCAAAATGTGATTTTAAAATTCTCTTCTCATTTCTCCTGTGCTTGAGAGTTGCTGGTTTATTTTCCCCCAGCTCAGCCTGGGTAGACAAGGTTGGTTTAAAAGAAAATGAATGATTTTCTTATGCCTCTTATTAAAAGACACACAGACATGCACACACACGTGTGCACACGCGCGCACACACACACACACATCCCAAGCCCCGTGGTGGGCATGGCAGAGAACACTGAAAGGTATTTAAGAAGCGGGCCTACCGTTCTCATCATCTGACTTATTTTCGTTGTCGGAATCAGTCAGAGTAAGGGCTGAGTTTTCACGGCTGGACAGACCAGAGCTGCGCCTGGACTTTATCCCTCTCCCCCACAGCCTGATGGCGTGCTCGGGGGACATCCCTCCCTCGGTGTCGGAGTCAGCATCAGACCCTGTGCTCAGGGAGTAGCCCTGGTGAAGAATTCCCATGTCGGAGCAGTAGCCACTTCGGTGCGGAGAGGGCTCACAGATGCCCAGTTCTGCAAGGGTGAAGTTTGTTCCTAGAGGGACAGCAACAAAGACAGAGATTAAGATACATGCTTGACAACATTTTATGCATCCTTACAAAAAAGCAGGCAGACCTCATTCTCATGCAGCAAGTATATCTAAGTGGACAAGATACTACTGTATGCGGAAACAGGTCTTGAATGAGAGTATTTAGGATGTGGGAGTAAGTGAAGAAAAAAACAATAGCCAACATCAGTCTTCAAACAGACTGTGCAGATTTCACTTCAGTGATGTTGAGGGGTTTTAGCATTGTTGTGCAGAAAGTACTGTGTAGCCAAAAAAGAAAAAAATACCAAACAACAACCACTGGATTTAACAGTACCATACACGATACATACTAAGTGCTTATTTGGGGATTTTTTTCTTAATTTGCAAGTTCCATTTTACATTTATAAAATACCTCTCCAAATTTATAACATCATGAAACAATACCCTGTTGGCATCACTTTATAGAGGAAGAAACTGTAGCAAAACCTAAACTGATCCCTTTTCAGTCTATCTCCATGTCGCACAACCTTAATTCTCTAACAAAGATGAGATATAGCTAGAAGAGTGCAAAGCCTGCCCTGTTCCACTGGTAAAACTCACATTTGTGGCACGTCTCTTGCCTTCATGAATCCTGTTTTATTTTTTAATCTGTAAAATCTAGGTATCATTCCTTATTAAATTCCTCTCAGAATCACTATGGGTCTAAGGTCAACTTGTTTTTTAAAAAATAAACGTATGTAACATATTGCTGAAATCCACATAAAGAATGAAGTGCAAGTTTAAACATATAATATAGTTTCTCTTTGTTAACAAACAAAGCTGCCAGGGGGCTTCCCCTATGGAAAATAAATTGCATATGGAGGGCATACAAAGCATCACCCATGGGTGATGGGAAGCAAAGAGAACCACACTGTCACTGAACACTCACATTACCATGTATCAAAAATTGGGTCAGGTACCTTACAGGTTTTATCTCATTGAAATCTCATAACAGTCCAGGACTTTAGGGTGTTACTATTGGCAATTTACAAAAAGAGTTTGAATACTGGGTCCAAGGTCACAGCCAACCCATGATTCACCTCAGTCTCTGCAGACCCCTGTCCTATGTTCTTCCTACAGTGTTAAGCAGTCCCAGAGAAAAGCCAACCGGGTAACATTTTCTTGCACCTAAATGCTCTATTTGTTTGCCCTCCTGCTCAGCTGCACAAAAAGATATTTTAAGATTTCAATGCAAATTGGGTGGAATCACATGGTCCGCACTGTGAACAGAAAAAGCTGATTTCTTTTGTCTTTAACCAAATTATGACGATGAAAAGAATGCATTAAAGAAATGTACTTCGATTCTACAGTTGGAAAATATAAATAGCAAAGCCAAAGGCTGGCCCTCTGTATACCCAGTATATTTATTACCCTACAGCCATTCTGATAATTCATCTCTGCAAAACTCATCGATATAAGTATACACTCTGTGATAATCCAGAGTAGTATCATTTTTCAACTTTTATTTTAAAAAAAACACTAAACAATTTTTGGTAACTTAGCACGAATTTAATTTGCAATGGACACATGTATTTTTCCTGCTTTTTAATTTTCTTTCTTGACTGTACATTGACCTTGCCATCACCTTATTAAACTGCATAAATGGAATGAATCCACTTCTACACATAATTATTCCTGCGATGTGAGACTTAGTCACTGGGCACCTAACGCAGGTACAAACTCCTCTGGGCATGGGGTGGGGTAGGAGGAAGGAAGCCCTTGCTGCCTTTGGCATGGGGCTGAGTATTGCTGGTTATTCTCTAGGTACCTTTTATCAGGCTGGCCTCAAAATCTCTGCCTGATGTACTCTGTAGTGCCTCCTTCATAATTAGGTATTGTCTAATAATTCTGCACTCAAATGCTATTTATGTCTCACACTCTATAAAGATAAGGTAGTGAAAAAAATATATCCTGTTTCTATGTCGGTGCCTTCTTTACTCTGCAGTCACTGGAAAAAAATGTTTAGTATTCAGATTTTCCCATCTTAACTTTCAAGTTCATAAAATATTATTCCTGCATTTCCCTAAATAAATTAAAACAACCCAAACTAAAACGTGATTTTTTTCTATATAAGTTTTAGCTAAATAATACATTTAAAATGAGTTACAAAATAAAGCATCTTCTTTTATAGCTTCTCATCTCTTTATCTAGCCAAAGGCTGAAAGAACTAATGGGGAAAAATTAAAAAAAAAAAACAGACGATGAATGAAAGAATGCTTATATACAGGACATCCCACATACTTTTAGATTTGAGCACAAGTGGTAATAGGCAATAGCAGCATGGGACATGAGAGGTAATGAAATAGATATGTCATCTTCTCTTACTTACTAAATTTCCTCCATGTTAGGAAATTCAAGCTAGCACCTTTATGTTAAAGCAACATGAAATCATTGTG
This sequence comes from Dolichotis patagonum, assembly GCA_004027295.1. Taxonomy (NCBI): domain Eukaryota; kingdom Metazoa; phylum Chordata; class Mammalia; order Rodentia; family Caviidae; genus Dolichotis; species Dolichotis patagonum. The sequence goes on along the minus strand of PVJX010000002.1, from coordinate 522,732 downwards.
GATAATGCATAAATATTAAAGTGATCATAAATATTACCAAAGCAAAAGGATGTTTTAATAATTTCAACTTCAAGTTTTAGCTTCCAAGCCTCCAATAAGCAGTGCCATAAAGAAAATGGGAAGTACTGCGTGGCATTCACAAGGAAAAGCAAATGAATAAGTTTATATTGGTTTATATAAAGGAAAATTTTTTCCTCTAAAACTGAAATCATTTTCTAGAAAAATTACCTTCTAAATTCATTTTCATCTTTCAACAAAAAAGTATCTTCAACACTCATCTTCATCTCTCCAATACCATATGTTCTCCAGAAATCTTAGTTCTTATCTTTTTGTTCTCATATGACATAACAAATAAAAGCTCTATTGTAATTACCTGGCACAGATGGGGGCCACGCTCCACTCTCTCTTGCTGACTTATACCACAAGAAGCTGGTGAGCCATAGATTAAAGAGGAAAAACTGGCCTATCATTGATTAAATCATTCAACACACATATATATTGTTCCAATGATATGCTAGGCATTGGGGATATAACAAGAAGCATTATAAAAATAGTCTATGACATTTACAGCCTAACTGGGAAAGAGACATTAATCAAAGAATCACATAAACAAAGTGCAATCTATGCAGTAATAAATACTATAGAAGAGGATAGGGACCCATGAGAAGTCATGTGGGGGTCATGCGTTCACAGCTCGCCTATGCAATGTGCCTGTAGAGTAGGTGAATGCATAGTGCACCTGGCAGTTAACACCACTGGGAAGCCACCTTGCCCCCTCCAAACAAAATGTTCTCTTCTATGAACCAATTGCAATTATTTTTCAGGTGGTTCTTCTTGCATCGTGAAACCCCTTGTTATGCACTCTGCTTGGAATAGAAAAGACTATAGGGGAATTTTTAATACTATGTCAACTTATTGTTTTGCACTTACTTTGCTCATTGATGGAAGACTGATTTTGTTCTAATTCATCTTGTGTATTTATATCTTTATTAAGCTCCATGGCAGCTTTGAATGGAAGAGAGAAAGCAGTCATTGTGATTCTCCAAGCTAAGATGTCTAGTGGAAAGCAGTCAACACTTCATTCCTTCTTTACTATCTTGTAGAAAGATAAAGAGGAGGCACAATAGTTCAGTATTCATGGAACACATGTTTACCCTCTTTCTGACTCCAACCTCCCTGATACTGCTGATTAACGTAAACATGAGTCATGCACATATAGCTGAAATCCATTTCATTTCAGCTATACATGCCTGTTGCCAGTACATTGCCCAGTGTGGCCCCATATTATGATATCTAGGCCACTGTCATTTTTATAATAAGTGATTACCCATATTTCAAGTGTAGGGACAGACTGTTAATTTCTAATAACAAAATAGGGGCACATAAGTATTTAAAAGTAAATCTCTTGAGAAGTTTTGCTGGCTTTTTTCTTAATCATAACCTCAGCGTATATCCCAAATCCTCTTTACAATTTTTTTAGAGTGTAATTTAGCAATAGATATCATGACTTGCCCTTTGACCCACTAGTTCTATTTGAGGACACAAGTCCAAGGAAAAATATTTTGGCACAACGTGATCAAGGCTTTATTTTCTAAGTTTTTGCCAACTTCTCACACTTTGAAATAACCTTTAACTAGGAGAAGCACATATGTAGCTAAGTCAGAATTACCATGTCATGGTAATACCAGGGTATACAAATAGCACTGAAAATGTCAGAATTGGAACAGATTTTCCTCTATGAGGGCATAAAGATAAAAGTTAACTGTAGCAAGTGGTAGTATGCAACATACAAAACACTTATTATCTAAATGCCACTAAGCTCCTTGAATGTAAGACAATACATTTTATACAGGGAAGGAAAAACCATCGTAACATCAAAACAGTCATTAGTGACCACTTACAAAGTGAATCCTCATCCATTTTGTCCATTTGCTAATAGTATCATTTCTCAATATAAACTACCTTATCAATGTCTACTTCATTAATCCCTTCCTGATATCAGAGAGAACTAAAAAAACAATGTGAGATTAAATTGGAAAGCTGGCAAAAATTCAAATTTTCATGAAGATAACTAGGAAAAAAAACAGGATCATGAGCAAGCCCACAGAATCAAGATCAAGCAAACTTAAGGTATGTCAAAGAGAGAAAAGGGAAATGGTATTATTGATACGATGTTACAGAAGCTAAAAGATGATTTCACAACTTTCTGCTTTTGTATACAGATTTCTCTCTTCTCATTAAGTACAGCTAAAATTTTTGGATGTTACATATAAAAACCATATAAGATTGTGAAAGGAAGAAAGAAATCAGACCTTTTAAGGCCTTGGAAACTCAAGGAGAGACACGATGGTGAGTTGCCTGATTTTTCATATTACCTCCTATATTCAAAACCTAGGGAGAGAGAAACCTCCAAGTTGGAAACACTAACAGGGGCAGGAAAACTAAGGCCAAAATACAGTCTGCTGTCACAAGGGCCCCACTCCTACACCTCCACAGACACGTGTTGGTAGAATTAGAGATGGTTAAATGTGAGCCAGAGCTTCTCCTTACTTAGCAGCAAAGTCTTTTCTAGCTCCTCATACTGGTGTTAGTGGAGGTGAGGTGGAGATTTTGTATATTAAGTTTACTTTCCGCATTATGGTCAGAAAAGGCCTCATGCACAAATATAACAAGATTCCTCTCTCTTTCTCAACCAGGGTGACACCTGCAAAACCCTAACAGAGATTCTCAAAATTCAACTTACCCCAGCATCAGTGACGTCCCTCTTTCACTCCACCCTCACCTCCTGCCTTGTGAAAATACGTGAATTGAACTGGGAGACTTTCACCTACATACGACAGTCAAATGGCAATGTCCTACTTATCCCTTTGGCTCAGTGCCAGAGGAGGCCTACTGAAACAGAAGACTTAAATGGAAGGTCCAGAGTTTCATAACATAATATTCTAAAGTCAGCAAACAGTAAAAAAACATGATTAGTCATACTAAGAATAAGGAAAATAGCAACCTGAAAGAGCAATGATAATTATTTAAACCAAAGGTTAATAAGTAGCCCCTAGAAAAATTAATGAATACATCAGAAATATATACATATATTTGCCAAAACTTCATCCCCCATGATCATGCTGCAAAATGTAAGCCTAAAGTTAAGAATGTAATACTGTATAATCATGTAATTTTGCCATAAAATATATATTATGTACAACCCCAAGTTATTCTTTATCTTTTTGAAAAAATGTTGGGTAGTTGAATAGTGAATATTATTAAACATAAAGTAAAATATACTGTTCTCAGTTTTACTTTTGAAGATAAGGCTGCAATAAGTTATTCTTACCATTGAATGTAAAATATTGGTTGTTTACACATTAATTCCTTTTTAAAATGGAGATTTTCCAGGAACATTCATTTTAAAACAAAGAGAATCTCTTGTAAATAAACATGGGTCATTTTTCTTGAGCAAATGTTAGAGTCTACATTTTAAAGCCAGGTATAAATAAGACTCTAAATTTTCTGGAAGTTTTTCAGAAAAAAAAATTACAATGTGTTTCTTCCCATCCAAGTAACTGAAGTAAACTGAATAGATACCACAGCTTTTGCCACAAAGACTGTTATAAAAATATGGCAATTATAAGATGAAATTTACCTCTTTTTGATTAATAAAAACATATTGCCATATCATTACTTTATTTTTATAAATATATTTAGGTATTGAATGATTGTAGATATGTATCGGCTATTCAAAATAATTAAAGAATCTAACCAACATATAAGACAATAAATAACCATAGCAAAAATTTTTCAGACAAATAAAGCTATGTATTTGTATGCTCAGGGATCATAATTTTGAATGCCACTAAAGAAACTACTTATGAATTCTAATGTTAAATACTTGCATTTACAAATATTCTTCACATAAACTCTCTTTTAATGCTCTTCTAAAGTTCATCTGCTTTAACATATTTAGATATTTTTCCCAAATGTTGACAATACTGTTCACCAAAAATCCCAAGCTTAAAACTACAGAGTAAGTGTACATGCATTATTATTCATAGAAATTTAATGCAAATATTTATAGTACAAAAATATACTTCAAGAATCTCTATTTTCCTTTCCCTAGAACATCTAAAATGTTAGAGCTCTCTGCCTCAAAATTTAGTTCCATGATTTGAATCTGTGAGAAGTTCTCATGTGTTAAAAATTTTACAATTCATAACTAGAAATATTCTAATGCAAGTGAACCCATTACAAATAAGGAAAGCCCCAAATGGCTAGGAAAGTTTCCAGTGTACTCGTTTTTTTCCATAAGCTGCGTACCTCTCCTAGAGAAAGGTGAATGTGGCATTATGCTATGAGGTGGTGGCATTTTCCTGTTCCAACCTTGAACAAAGCCCAATTTGGAAAACCCAAAAACAGTTACAACAAAAGGTCCTGCAGAACAACTGGCAGATCATAAATAGAAACGAAATGTTCAGGAACCCAGGTAGCTGGAGTCTCTTTCCAGCTGATGGGAATCCCTGCAAGAGGGAAAGTCAATTCTGGTATTTAAAACTATACCGATCGTTATGCTACGTGAGAACATCACAAAACACATAAAACTCTGCCTCCGCAAATGAATTTTTTAAAAATTAGAAGTGGAAAAAAAAATGAGTCATGAGTTAGCTGTGGTAGGCAGCTGCCCCCTGTGTAGGAATGGGCCCTACCGTAACTCACATTTGCTGAGGGCTTTGTAATACGACATGTACAGTTCTAAGCTGTTGCTATGTGGGTTTTTAATTAATTATGACACTAGCCCTCTAAAATGGCTAATATAAACAGCCTAGGATTAAGAAAGAGGGAGTTAGAAGGGCCATTTTAGAAGTATTCATTAAAAGAGACAGTCTTAGAATTAACTAATTCCACTGAGTCTCCATCTGCTCATTCATACAGTAGACATAAAATAGCGCCTACCTACACAGGGCTGCAGAGAATTAGATAAGACCAGTAAAACTCTTAAACCTTGTCCACTGGAGTCACCCCAAGCCACATGTAACTATTATGATGATCATTAGTTAGAGATAAAGTACCTTATTTCTTCATAAGAGTATTACCACCAGCTTCTATTTTTTATGTGATTTAGAAAGTTCTTGAACAAGAAATCTGAGTAGGAACATGCCTGTTTCACCTGTGGTTCAAGTGGGTGGGCACGAAATTATCCATGTACTTTTGAGTTGTTAAGTTTTTCTACTAGTTTTATAGAATGATATTTTTGTTTATTTCCCTTATATTATTTATTTGAGCCCTTTTCTTTTCTGGATTTTTTACCAATGATTATTTTCTCTCTTTCTAAATAACTACCGTTTACTTTTCTGATTGTATATGTTGTGTGTATATGCTTTTTAGTTTAATTTCTACTCTAACATAAGAAAATCATCCCAATTTTTTTAGTTCATTCAGCTGTTAATTTCTATACTTAAAATTTGAACATTTATGCCTCTATTTCAACCATGGTTCTTTGTTACAAGCACTTTATATATGTCTATACATTAATACTCAATTCCTATGTATTTGTCCTATCAGTAACTGAAATTTTCCACTATGATGGGGTTTATTTTAATAGTTTTACTAATGTTTGCTTTATATATGTTCAAGTTTCTATTATAGTTATGTACAGGCTTAGTATTACTGTTTTCTGAGTGAACTTTAATCCTAACTTATCAAATATAAAGGTAATGACAGTAAAGAACATTATGTGAAACATTAAATAAAATTTTGACAAAGGCAAAAAATATTCGCATTCTCAACACTTATCAAAGTCCATTTCCATCATTTTCTTGGTATTTTAAAACCATTTTGACTTTCTCATCCTTGAAAAAATGTCCTAGCAGGTTAACAGACCACAATCTGCCATTAGGTGAACATACGTGTAGAAGACATTTTGCCTCAGTTACTAATCAGACCCCTTCTTATGATCAAATATATTCAAGGAAAATATTAATGATATACTCTTGTTGGTAAAATAATTTCTCACTGATTACATTAGTACTGAGATACTTTTCGAAAACCCCTTAAGCATCCAGCCATGGAACTCTTGAAAATGGCAAGACTATAGTTTCCTAGTGTCTCTTCCCATCTATCAAACAGGGAGATGGTAATTGAAACTGAGTCAAGACTTTTCCTTCCCTTTCTTTCCTACCTTGCTTCCTGTGTTCTAAACACATGTCATAAGTTTGAAATACATGTAAAGCCTTAATTACATTTAGCATCTGGCAGCTGTTGACTTGCAGAGAGTTGTCGAGTCACACTAAGCCAAAGTCAAAAAATAAATTCAGAAATAGAAGGCAGAATAATCCTCTGTCATCACAGCTGAAATACTCCACCTTCAGCACTGTTATAGCCATGTTATGGGATAATACTGTAACTAATAAGTTTCTACAATGCCAGAGATTAATTTTCCACCAAAACATAGTATTCCTTATGCGGTTGGAGCTATAGAGCAATGTACCTTATGATTATCACCATCAATATATGACAGGTGAATTTACAGGTAGTCTAGACAGCAGCCTCGGGAATATTCCAGCAGATACAGCAGCACCAACTGACGTTTTCTACAAAGCAAGGTCTTCACACTACCTACTCCAAACTGTCACCAGAGTTAGACGTGTTAAGTGATTTCATTTTTATACTGCTTATCTCAATAGTCCTTTGACAGAAATGTCACCTGAAAAAGTAGCCAAAAGAAACAAATTTCTCTCATGGCTCATCACTTGCCATACAATAGCACTATATGAGTAATGAATTATAAAAGTCATTGGCCTTTTTATTAAAATGAATAAGTCTTAGATTACAAATGTTAGAGTTATGAAGCACAGTAAGAAAATATAATGCACTAATGTTATTTTAGATACTTGTACAAAACTGGATAAATCTGGACTGGAAGTTTTACATCAAACCCTTAAAGATAATTATTTCTGGAGATGGAGGGAAAAGAATAAAATTGAGAATGAAGATGTAAAATAAATTTGACAAAATGTAACAATTATCAATTGGCAGTGATAAGGATTGCTTAGTTCTCTGTATTTTTGCTTCAAGTTTTTGATTAAATAAATCTAAAAAATAAAATCTTTGGATCACTCATCCCTGAGTTATATTTTGAAATATTTGTGATATATTTCTTCTACTAGGTCACATCCTTCAGCATTTCCACATTCACGTCTTGAATTAAACTACAAAGGAATATATCTATTTGTATGTTTCTAAAATTCCAGTCAATAGCATTTTGAAGCAAAGGTCCTTGCAACAAAATCACTGTGACTGATACACTGCCAGGAAGCCCACACCCTTTTCTCCCTGTGAGAGTGACTATGTGTTTCTATGGGGAAGCATAGTTTGGAAGCTAGTGACCCAAAATTTGATTTCCTACTCTACCACTTATAGTTTGATTACATGCAACTTAGTTAACTCCTTACTCCTAACCTTCAGCCTTCTCATCTACAGCATAACCTTAATAATATCTATACTGATAAGGCTGTAATACTAAAAGGTATCTAGGCCCATAGGTTTCTTCATAATATGGCTAGAACACAGCACATTTTAGAAGATAATGCCAAGTAACAGTTGTAGTAGAAACAGTAACAGCTGTGAACATATTTAAATCCTCATACTATAATCAACTTTCATTCATGAGGTGGGAATACCAAGGACAGAAGACTGCTGACTACCTAGGGCCAGACGTGTAATAAATAAAATATAAACTCAAAGAATGTGACTCTGGAGCTAACTGAACAAAGGTAAAGAGCCCTACTCATTCCTGCACAAATTCCTTCATTGAAACAATATTTTCTTATTAAGGGCTTAAAATGTATCAGCAAATAAAACTGTTCAAGGACTCTGTCCTTATGGAGATTATACTTTAGCTATAGTAAACAGTAAGTGGTTAATGTATTGGAAAGTTCGATATGTAGGATCATAAAGGGTGATATATTCTGTGATAGGAAAATAAAGTAGAGTAGTTTAAGGCCACTGATGAATATTTTCAATAATTTGATGTGGAGATTTCACTGAGAAAGTGACATTTAAGTAAATACTTAAAGAAATTGAGGATGTTAGTCTTTCCAGTACCTATCAGTGCAGAAGGCCCAGGCAACAGCATTCCTGCCATGTTCCGTAAACAGGAAGGGTATTTGTAGCTGGAATGTGGGAAGCAAATGTGTAGCCTTAGAAGTTATAAAAGAACAAGTAAGAAAGCAGCATCCTGTTGAGAGTTAAAACCTTAGTTCCTATTCAGAATGAAATGGAAAGTTATTTCATTGTTTTTGGGAAGAAGAATGATATCATTGAATGTACATTGAAAAAGAATTGCTTTGTTCATTGTCTTAGAATATTAAGGAAAGGGAGGCAAGAATAGAACTGAGGAGATCACATGAAATAAAATAATAAACAATGAGTACACTCCATCTGGAAGGAAGTGGTGCCGTTGTGGGCAGAAGTAGGGTGAACTGATGAAATGCACATGGGATTTGGTATTAACAGAGGAGTCTGAAGTGGCATGCACAGTTTGGGACCAAAAACTAGTAGGAGGAGCTGCCATCAATGAGACGGGGAAAGTGACAAGAGGAGCTGATGTATGTGTGGGTGCAGTGTGTGTTTGTGTGCACGCAGAGAAGGTCAGGATTCACAGGCATGTGGAATTTGAATTGTGTGTTTGATGTACAAATGGAGATGCTGATACAGTAGCTAGATATACTAGAAAGAAGTCCACCATAGGAAAAAGGTTTTACAGTCAGTGACAGATAGTACTGATGGGAGACTGGATAAGATCACAGTCTAGAATCACTGTAGGGAGAAAAGCATTCTGAGGACTGAGTCCCTCACACTGAGAGGCTCAGATGCATCTTCTGAGTACTCAGTCATTTAATTTAAAATGCTGGAGCAAAGAGGGGAAAACAAAAACAAAACAAAACAAAACAAAACAAAACACAAAGTCACCAGTGTAAAAGCAGAAAAACCATAAAGGTATGGTAGAAAGAGTGTAAGTGAAGAAAGAATCAAAGGGGAGAAAGCGCCTGTCTGTTTTCAGTGTTACTAATAGGGCATCGACATGAGAACCAAACACTGACAATTATGACAGAGCAGGATCATAATCACTGGGGACCTTGGGAAGAACAATTATGTGGAGAGATATATGTAACAGCCTTACTCAATTGTGACTTTTAGAAAATGAGGGAGAGATATCAGAGGAAACGAGATTGACAAAGCTGAGATTCATCCTAGAATTATAAAGCACATGGGAGCATGGTGAAAGAAATGGGTGAAGAGAAGCAAAGGAAAATAGCAGGATATTTGTGTACTGATAGCAATGGAAGAATGGCTCATGTAAGACAGAGGCAACAGAACTCCAGGCACAGTTTAGAGGAGGCCAGTAGCTCCAGGAACAAGTAAGGGTTCTGGAAAACAGCAGAAGTTGCTCCTCTCTGGTGATGGGCAGGAAGGCGGAGCAGTAGGCTGCAGAAACCAGGATGGTAGATGGTAGATGGAACATGGCAACTTGCTTCTCCTTGAACTTAGGAAGGAGGTCCTAGGGCAGTAGCAGCAAAGCTAAGGCACAGTGGCAGCAGCAGGCTGTTTGTATCATTGAAAGGACAAGAAGGTTTGCCACCACTGTCCTAGAGGTTTAGTAGACAGCTTTGTCAGAGGTGGATGCCTGTGACTTCTGAATAGCTCAGGAAACTGCCATTTTCTGTGTTTCTCAGCGTAGAAGGACTTTCTTGGATGCTAAGCCTGCATCCTTTGAAAAAAAAAAAGCATCTGACAAATGTCTTCTCTGAATACCAAAGAGTAGGAGATGGTGGAGTCATTGGATTGTGGGAGATATTTTGGGACAATGTGGAAGAGCCAAGGAAGTTGACGTCTACAAGAGTTAGAGAATGCATAGACTATAGAATTTAGAACAATTGCAGAGCTCTGTTAGGGACTATCTGAAATTCAGTAAATTTCAAAAAGTTGTGGGAACAAATTTATTTTAGTCACACATAACACTGAATTCATCATTTACTAGGGCCATCGTGACTCACACAGAAAAATTAAACTAAGGGGAGTACACTGAGGCTTTTAAAAAATGAGATAGTGAATGCGGCATGGAAACATTGTCCTTATGAAGGACGGTTCCCATGTTAGGAAGAAAATGAAAGCATTAGGACCTTGTGTGACACCTGGGCCATATTACTCCTTAAGTGTAAGCTCCAACTACAGTAATTAATCAACATTATGTACCAAGTTTTTGCTTTCCATCGGGTAAAAGTATTATCTCGCAGGTAAAAGGTCAGTGTTTTGGACCATTGGAACTGACATTCTTACATCTATGATGGACTGCAAGGATGGCAACACCAACACATCAATTTCAATCAGGTTTTCCTTCTGGAGACAACAAATCCACTGGTTGTGATAAGCACAATGCACATTAAAAACTTGAAATTCTTTTAAAGTCAGGAAAAAGCAGGAATGTTTCATACAGAAGAGTAATTTTTTATAATAATGTAGTTGCAAGCTTTTTTTTTTCAATGCCAGAGAGAAACCCCAAGGCCTCACATGCATGCTAGGCAAGTGTCCTACCACTGAACTACTTTCCCAGCTCTTATGGAGGAAGGGGCTGACCAAGGGCCCACAGGGGTTCCCACAGAGTGCCCTGTCTCTCGTGTAATCTTTATGTATATGAGGCCAAAATCACTAGGAATGAAACATGTATTTCCTAAAAAACATTTTTTTAAAAAAGAAATCTGGGTTGTTTTATAATATTGTTATCCTCCTAGAATGCAAAAATAACATATTTCTTTATTGACAAAAATCAAATCCTGTGGCCACTTGGCTTTTGTGAGGCGCAGGAACAGTGCCTGGGCTTTGCTGTCAAGTGTTCTGGCAAGGCAGGCCCTGTGCTAATATCATCCTGCCTCCTCTAATTAGTGGAACAACTGTTCAGTCATTACAGGCAACTTCCTTGGCTCTTCTACACTCTCCCAAAATATCTCCCAGAATCCAATGACTCCACCATCTCCTACTATTTGGTATTCAGAGGAGACATTTATCAAAGGCTTTTTTTCCAAAGGATACAGGCTTAGTACTCAACAGCATCCAGGAAAGTTCTTCTACCCTGAAAATAGGAGTTTTCTGAGCTATCCAGAAGTCACAGGGTATCCACCGCTGACAGAGCTGAGCACCCACAGCACCTCTTTTGCATCTGCGTGCCTTTAAAAAAACAATATGGGTCACTTCTGATAGACCGTTTCTTTCCTAAAATGCCACCATCTGCTGGAAAAACTGCTCTATCTCTGGAATGACGGGCAGTGAAATCCAATGTGACAATGGTCCTCTGTTGAGATGTTTCTTCTTGCTGAGGTTTTCCAGGTACTTTATGAAAAACATTTGCACTACCTGGCACCTTAGGAGTTTCCATCTAAGAAGCCACATTTCCCGTATCATAATAGCTATCCCTTCAAAAGGGACAGTGGTTTTGTTTGCTTCTTCATAGCACATGAACAGACCACTGGGGAAATTGCTGGCCAGAGTCTGATGTTCCCATGTCACATGGGGTTAGGAGCCTCATTAATTCTTGTGCTCTCATTTCAGGTTGGTTAGGGATCAACAGCAGATTATTATTTCAAACACTTATTTCTTGCTTCAATTTCCTTCCTCTTAGAATTGGCTTCAAATCACTTTCTCTTGTGTGCACTGTGCTCAATCTCATTTCGGATAAGGAAATCAAAATAGTCCTTTCAGAAAATCTATCCATCAGCATTATCAGGAACACACCCCACAAAGGCTTTGGTTGACTTTCCCGCATATCTGGCAGGTGTTTGACATCTTTGTGCTTAAGTCCTCTCAAGAATAGCTGCCATTACCCTGCACATACAGCCCCAAGGGCACCTACTGCTCATGTTTCAAACTGATTAGTTCAATTCAGCCCTACAAATAGACAAAAACGTGTGCTAAGAATCAACTTGGGATATGGAGTCAGAACAGCTATGTTCCTGCCTTGGGAGAGCTCGCAGTCTAATAAGGAAGATAAAGATATAAATATAGAACTATGGTATCATAGCTTGTTCCTGATAAGTTTATTTTCTATTCCACTTCTATAGGCAGAAGTGAGAGGGAGGATGTAGTACAGCAGTAATTATTTATTGTCCTTTAGTAACCTGATTCTAGATGATACACATATAACCTTGTAGAAGCTGTATAAGCCTAACTCTTCAGGTCCTTTTGAAAATACAAGAATAGGATAAGAAAGTAGGTACCTTTCATTTATTCATTCATTAACCACTAATGGTTTAATATTTGATGATTATGGGCTTTGGGTAAGTAAATACCAGGTTACAAATACTTTATATGCAAAAACCTTATATAAGATTAAGAGCAGAGCTAAGAGAAAAGCATGAAGATTAACGAAATGAATAACATTCCTAAGGCCAAATGAAGAGAGGTAGAAAAACTGTGATTCAAACCTTTATCTTTAAAAAAAAATCTTCAAAGCATGTACACTGTCTCCAAAGTCATGCTTTCTAGTTGCATCTAAAGTTTCAGCATTAAACTTCTGTGATTTTGGACAGATAAGGTACAGAGCCATTTCGGCCCGTAAGATGCTGGAAGATGGGCTGGGTCGGGGAGCAATGAAAGCATATGCTCTTTAAAGAGTTTATAGACAAAGAGCAAAGCAACAATGGTGCTGTTTTACAAAATGGCTCATGAACTCCTTAACTTTATTTTCTTCCAATTGTTTAAATCAACAAAATTAATTTGTAAGGTATCAAAGTAAACTAGTCTTCCTTCTTCTTTCTTCCTTTTTTCTTCCTTCCTTTTCCCCTCCCTTCCTTCCTTTCTTTCTTCCTTCCATTTATTCATCCATCCATTCATCCATCTATTCATGCATCCATTCTATCTTTCCTGGTGCTGGGAATGGAATCTCAGAGTCTCTTGCATCTAGGCAAGTGCTTTACCATTATTTCCCCAGGCCTAGGCTGACTTGCTTAAGCATCTTTCTTGCTGTAAATAATTTAGTAATGAGCATAAAAACATAGGAAGTGAAGAATGTAAAGAAGTATGAAGTTAAATGTTCCTTGGTCTCCATAAAAAACTGCTACAGTGCACCATGGACAGAGACTTGCTATTTTGTGAGCTGCCCTCGATTCAAAATCAGCACTTCCTTTGACATTCTGACTGATCTTAATCATTGTAAACCCAGGATGCAGTATCATATGTCTCCAAGAAACACTTGAGGAATTAAGCAAATGAAACAAACCAAGTATATTAAAAATAGTAAATGTCCCAAATCTATTAATCAAAAATATAGTCTGTTTTATTCTCTGCATTTTTCTTCATCTTCCTAATGTTTTTCTTCTATATATTTTAATAGATACAGAGATCTACTATAGATACAAATGTAATAGATACAGAGATCTACTATAGATACTATAGATACTATAGATTCAACATCTGGGCACTGTCACCTGCTAACCATATAACCACTATACCTTCAAAAATATTAAAAGAAAAAGAAAACACCTTATATAATTCACTGCCATTATGTGATCACCAAAGAACTCAAAACGCTGAAATATATAATAAATATACATATGTGTGTTTTTGTGTTTTCACATGCTACCAGGTTGCATTTCAACTGAATAATTACCTGCCCGGTTCCTCCGCATACCACAGAGCCAAGTTTCCCGTGTTTACACTCATTGCAAAATGTTCAGCACTATTTATCCCTTTTTTATAGTTCATATAAAGACATGGCTCCAAGACCTTCCATAACAAAAAGTTTATTTATGTATTTATTTTTGCATGGCACGTGCCGCTGAGCCAGACTGCCCGGCAAGCGGTTCACAGATTAGACACACGAGCATGGTTCCAGGCAAGCCTCTCTCATGCTTCTGCGCATGGGCTGATAAACACTTCAAAGTAAACCGCTCATAAATATGAAATGAAAAGCCGAGGAGTCGTTCTGTGCAGCTTTGAGATACAAATCTCTTTATTCCCTTCTGAAGTGGGGTTTGATTGACATAATGAGTCATAGATCCTGTCCAGGGACACACTGCCTTTTCCCCTTTTTCTCTGGAGACAGGGAGACTTTAAAGAAATCCACTTCAGAACTTGGTGATAGACAGCTTACTTGAAAAAATAATAAAGTTGAATCCTATATTAAATAACTTATTATTTTGCGTTAATGCTGACTTTGACAACCATGACATATGTCAGAGTTTGACTACACATCCTCACAGACATTATTAGCTACAATTCTGAGAAGAAGATTGCTCCGAATGAAAAAATAAATAGTACCATCCTCTCTCATCTCATATGTATTGTTGCTATGTAGATCATTTGTCTGGTAAGAGAAACACTGCCACAAAAATTAATTCTGAGCAGGATCCTAAAATCCTGGAAGCTAAAGGGCTACAGGGAGTAACACAGGCAATGGGGGGATAATTATTGTGGAAAATTCACTGTATAAATAAATTCTTCCAGAAAGGAAAGGATCACACAACAAACTCTCTATGAAAAACAGGTTGAAGAACAATGGAAAGCAGAGATATGTTTTAAGAATTATCTGCCTGCCCGAAAAAAAAAAAACCAAAAAAAACAAATTTCAACAGTCATCCAATTTTCATTAAATCACATTTTGCAAATTCAAATGACTTATATGAGGTAGTCAGTTAACATAAAGGAGCAAAGGAAGCCGGAGAAGGAAGCACTAAGGAGCAGATGGGCCTGGGGCAAAATGGAAGAGGCTACAGTCCCAACGAGGTAGCTGTTACATAGTGGCAGAGACTTCTGCCATTAAAGAAACTGGACCTTAGGTCATCACATTCTCCAACTGCTTTAGGAAAGCTGGAGCTCTACAGTTTATGCGATATTTACTTATTTTGTAATGATGACAAAAAATGCAATTTTTTTTTTTTAAAGTGCCTTTTTGTGCCTGAAATTGCAGCATTTTGTGAGGCTGAGGCAGGAGAAGCATAAATTCAAGCCCAGTCTGGGCCACTTAGTAAGATCATCTCTGGAAAAAAAAAATTGCAGTTCAAATAAAATAGACTGTCGGGGTGTTAGCTCAGTGGCATAAGTGCCTGCCTTGCCAGCATGCGGTTGTGAGTTCGATCCCCGGTACCAAAAAAGCAACAAAACAAAACAAAACAACAAAAAAACCAAGCCTGCCTTGCAAATAAAATAGATTACTGAGCTGCCTGTCTTTAGTCTCTAGACTCTTGGCAATGATCACTTAAATATGTTTTTGTTAAGAAATAAAATAGTAGGGAGAAAAAATTAAGACCTTAAATGAGAAGATGCTGAGGAAGGGAGTTCTAAATTGGTCCACTCCAGTGGTTTTGATCTCTTTTTCTGGGATCCTTGGGAATATGTTAAAGGCCTGCAGTGGGTGCAAAAGCTCCGATTAGAGATTCTCCTTCCCAAAGCTCCTGAAACCAAGACTTCCTGGGTCACAGAACTTTTGTAAAATGCTAATTAGAATGGCTTTGAAAACAATAGTTCTCTCTCATGTCCCTGCTCTGCCCTTGCTCACAGGGTTAACAGTGGGCCAGTGGGTTTTTATAAAAATTTTACTAATATAATTTACCATAATTTAGTATCATTATGATATGTCAGCTTTTGGGTCTCTATTTATTTATACTTAAATTTTAAAAAATGCAGATATTCCAAGTAAATATTCTGACATAAAGAATTACTTGGCCAATATGTAATACTATATTATATTTCAATGTAAGCCATACTGTCTAATGAAAAACAAAAGGGATGTTTTTATACAAATGAGAAAAGAGATAGTGGCATCATTTTTAACATGAAAGCATATATGTTATACACACACATATATACACACACATATACACACACATATATATACACACACATATATATATACACACACATATATACACACACACACATATATACAGACACACGTATATCATGCTGGTTTCATAATATCGGCCATCAAATTCTAACATAATCTCCAAAATAAGAGACAAGATGTATGTATAAATATATTATTACATATATATTTATAACTATATAAATGTAAATACATATAATATATATTGTGAATATATATGAGTATACATATGTGTATATACATACATATTATGATAGCAATAAGATAACTGAGAAAAGAAAAATGCTGTGTGTGTGCTTACTAAACATACATATACAAGAATAACTAGAATGATCTTTGAATAATCTCCAACTTCTATTAAGATCCACAATGGCTCAATTTCAAGCTAGGAAGGATTGTGCAGCACAGTGCAAAGGGACTTTGGAATCAGACTAAACAAAGTTCAAATCCTGAGGCTTCTTAGCTCTGGGACTTTGGGTAAATTTCCTGGCCTCTCTGAATCTCAATTTCCTCATTTATAAAATAAGGATGATAACATCAACTGCAATGAAAAGTGCAGAACACAAGTCACAGTTGGGAAAACTAAACTCGACCTATTTAGGTGCTGAGCATCAACCATTAGAATATGAAGTAGGATTTGAAGCAGTGGTTCCTTTGGCTGGAAGTGGGAGAAACAAGCATGGGTATCTTTCAGGAATGAAGGAAATGCATTCGTATCAGATGGTACTGATGAGCATACAGCTCAGAAATTTACTAATACTCCATGTAATAGTACCCTTTAATGGAGGGGTTTTATGGTTTTTAAATTATACTTCAAACTGTTAAAAAATTAAACAGTCTGTGTGTAAGTGCTTTCCTGCATGTGTGTGAAAACTACAGAAAACAACAACAGTTTCAATACCTAACATGTACAAAGTAGGGAGTAAGCAGGTTGAAATTCATCTGTTTCTGCCATATCACGAAGAGAAGGAAAGTGAGAGATCTGAAGGTGCCGAGAAGACAATACTATTACAATGCCATGACTTTCATTTTGATTCCATTACCAGTTTCTGGGGCTAAAATATTCCTAGAATAATAGTTACTCATTAACTTTGCTTTGAAGAAACATGAAGACACAGGTCCCCTGGGACTAAAACACTCCATGTTAGCCACCAGAGTAAAAAGAATAGCCTTTCTAAGACTAAATCTATACGGGAATAATTTTCCATCTTGAGGTTTTCTTAATCCTCTAGACTGAAAATACTTTGATTAAACAGGCTGCACTGGGATCGTGTATTCTCTCTCAGTCTAAGAAGAAACAGCTGTCAGTCACAAAGCAGTTCTCCTCCCATAGTCCCTGGAGGCCAACCTAAGCAAGCTGTCGCCAGGATAAGCACTCCTCAGAGAATTGCCAGCTTGTCATGGCCTGCAGCTGAAAAGCAGCCATTCTACTCCTTCGGTCTATTAGCCCTTTGACTTCCTTCCTTCATACAAAAATATAAATATAATGCTTAAGTGAATGATTACTACTGTCCCCAAAGAAATTTCAATTAGATACTTGGAATCCTTAGGAATAGTACCTGAGGGGATTCCCAAACAGAGCTGCAATTCATTATGTATTATTAAGTCTGGCCTTGGATTATAAATCTCCTGTTTTCTCTTTTAATGTTAGCTGGGGCTTTCAATGAATCATCTCGCCATATGATGTGAACAATTCTTTCCCAAATTCTAAGCAGGAAAGTACAGTGGAGATGTTTGTGAACAATAAGCCCTCTGGTCTAGGGTGGAAAGGGTGATGAGGACACTGCCTTGCTACCAGAGTTTTGGATGAGATCCCTTTCTGATCTTTGCAGAGAAAGTAGAGGACATTAGAAAATATTGGATGGTTCCCTTCCATAGATTCTTCTGTGTAGTGTGTATTGCATGAGCCTTCATAGCCCTGGGACATTTCACATATGAAAGCCAATCACCAAGATTCAACTTCCATAAACAGAAATACTTTGTCTAATTTTCTTCTGTATTTTCATCACCCAGAGCTATCCTGAGTGTATAGCTAGAAGGTAAATGCAAGTAGACTATTAGGAAAGCAGGTGTTATGGTCTGTGTCTAGATGTCCCCTCAAAGCCTCATGCATTCATGGCGGAGCTGAATCTAGAGTTTGTGACTGATTCATGGTCCACCCCGGGGTGAGTAGCTGGCATACACTATAAATGTGAGGAAGAGGCTTACTTCTCCCTTTTATCTTTTGTTGCTTCTGGTATCTGCTGCAGCCTCCATACATGGTTGCCCCTCAGCCACACCACCCTGCTTTGGAGCCAGCTAAATGTGGACTGAAACCTCCACAAACTGTAAGCTAAATAAACCTTTCCTCCCTTCATTTTGGGTGTTGGGTATTTTGTCTTAGCAATGAAAGAAAAATAACCAAGACAGAAAACAATAAAGGGAGAGAGAGAAAGGGTGAAAGATTAAAAATTATTCTGACTTTTCTTTGTACCCATTGGATTTCCCATTTGATCTTACCATTGCAATTTCAGAATCTAGCCATCAATTTTTAAAGTATTTGGTTCAAAAAATTGAAAACATGATGGGATTTTGTTATTGTTGTTTAGTCCAAGCTCTCTTTTAATGAAGAGATGAGAACAGTGTGTTCTGAAATGACTTTTTCAAGGTAACTCATTGTTTGGCAAGTTGGGTAAAGGATACTTGACAACTGGGAAAGGTCTTCCTGTCCCATGCTTGGTAAAATTTCATAAATAATTTCAGGAGCCACCTGTACTATTGCATTATTCTGTGAGAATTTACTTAGGTACCAGATATTTGGTAAAACTCACATTATGCTTTCCCTTTACTGATTACTTGTTTTTCATCCTGTGTTATTCAGTTGATTTAAATGATCAGAGCTAATCAGATTATATTCAGAGATAAAAAGAAAAATGTTTCTTTTCAAAAAAATTTCATGCAGGTCAGCAGGTTACTAAATAACATGCCCTGCTAGGTTGAGATTCTGCGATTCATCCTCTTTTGATTTGTTTAGATAGTTTTTGAAGAGAGCAGGAATATTAGGCCTTTTCTAATACTCGGGCCTATGCCAGTTATTTAACATAATATTAGTAAAAGATTTCAATGCCCATGAAAAATACTTATTTCTACCAAAAGCAATACATGTATTAATATCTCATGAAGCAACCATTTTCCCAGTAAAAAATGAATGTCAAATCTTCAGTAAATTAAAAACAACAATTAAGCATAATTTAAACAAAATCTTTTTATTTAGCACCAATTTTCTTCCTGTTATTCCTACATATTTATAGTCTCCAAACTCAATATACTCAATGCATAAATAATAAATGATGGAGGTGAGTTCAAACACAGTTGTGGCTTCCATGGGCTCTGCTCCTAAAATTTCTACGGATACCTGCTTTTCAACAGATTTCAGACCCAAGAGAAAAAAACAGAGATTAAGGAAACTGGAGGAGATGATATAGAACTGGTCCTTTATGTCTCTCATAAAATGGTGATGAGCAATACAGCAGGAAAATGCTAAATAGGCAGAGATTTTTCTACTCGCCTTCAAAGGAAACTGTCCATCCATTCCTTCTCTCTCCACACCTCATTTCAGGGCTCAAGCACCATGAGAACAGAGGAGATTTGGAACTGGCTGATTCTGAAAGCTTAAAATGAGCAACCCTCAGCCTTTCACCATCGCCTGCAGGTGGCAACGGGTGCCACACACTGCTCTCTGCTGGCTCCAGGTGCTCAGGAACATGGCTTCCAGAAATCAAAGAAGGGAATGACAGCTTAACGGCTGTTTAATTCTGGGGTATGCCCTGCATTGTGTGATGTCTTTTCTTGTCACCAGTATCAACAATCAGATAGAGCTAAAAAAAAAAAAAAATGAAACACTGAACTATAAGATCCAAATTCTGGCTGATGGCTAGAAAGGATGATGGCCGCACAACCATTTCAATGCCTTTCTTTGGGAGACTTTTGCTGTCATTTGGTATTACTCAAAGGGATATACTCTTGATGAATCATCAAAAATGGCCTAGTTAGCTGAATACATATTTTCTCCGTTATGGAAGTTAACCTGGTTCCAAGCAGAAACACATTTCTTCTCAAAGTTTCTTTGTTCTAGTCAATGAATCTCAGATTAAAAACAAAAAAAGCAAATGTAGTTCAGATACTCATATCCTCAGCCACTAAAATGGGCTTTACTGAGCCCATTTCAAATATTTTTTTCCACTCACAAATATATTTACACTTCAGGAAAAGAAAAACTTGAATAATTATTTTAATACTAAGTTTACTGAGCCATCACAAATGAGATTAATCCTTACCTTTGGCTTCTACAATTACAAAATGCATTTTTTTTTCCTGAAATGTACATTTTTTTTTTGTTCTATCTCAGGACACTTGAAGTTTTATCCTAGTTTGGCATGTGGATGAGCCACTGTGAGGCAGAAATTTTAAAGATGCTTCCCAGCTATACATTTAATATATTTTATAACAACAATTTTATTAATTCTTACACTTATTTTTAATTAATTTATTTTTATGGTGCCAGGGGTTGAAACGAGAGGTTTACACATGCTAGGTAAGCACTCTACCTCTGAGTTACATCTGCAGCCAATAATTACTTAACAATGATTTTGCAATATCATAAATATTATTTGTGCCAGTGAAACTGACCATCCCATGTCCACTACCCTCTACTGTAGTATGATATTTCTCAGACAGATATGCCAGAAGTAGACCATCACAACTTAAGGTTTATACAAAATAAAATCAGAGTATAATTACTACAGAATAATCAATTTAATCACGAATGATCTTAGCTTTAAATCCCAGTATATGTAGTTAGTTATCAGCTCCACATTGACTTCTGATATTTTCCTTATACCTGAGAATACTTAGAAGAAAGTTATGTTCTCTGGATGAAAGGTAAAAATATAGCTTTGTATGAACAGTCTAATTATAGTGGTGCTACTAGATAAAGCAAATCATCTGTATCAAAACTTAAAGTCAATATGGGTCATAAGGAAGAAAAAAACAAAATATTACTTTCCAATGTTGTATGGGAGAAATATTAAGTTCTCAATATTCAACAAATCAAATAGTCAACAAATCAAACTGAAAATGGGAGACATCACATGAAGGCTGGTACAAAAGGAACACTGATTTCTGCTGTAATTCTCCACAAATAAGAAACTGGAGAAATGACTTATTCTAGGGGGCAGGAAATACAGAAGATGATCCTGGTGCATCTTATAGAGCTAGAAGGTAAGAGTGCTCTCAAAAAGTTCCCTGAAACAACAACAACAAACCCAAGATAACAACAAAAACCGATCAGCTCACAATGAAGGGTGTACATAAAAGGAACACAAGAAACGAGAAAAAGAGCTCCTGGTGGTCAAACCAGATGAACCTATGCAAGGATAAAAATAAAATAGTATTCATTTAGGAGTCAAAAGACATATTCAAAAATCCATGAGCCTATACTAATATAAAGAAATGAATAAATAGAAGATAAGAACAGTCTCCCATGCAGATTCAGAGAGTAACTCTCCAAATCCTTTATGTGCATCTACTGTACCAATGAGGTGGTCATCAGACCACACTCTGAGGGTGATTTATACATGATGACTTTTTCTTGACAAATGCATTGTGGAGAGGAAGATTATAAAAATAATCTTACCCAAAAGAAAGCTGAAAGCACACTGTCTCACTCAGATGATTATTGTTATTATCAACTATAAAGCTTAAGTTGATGGAATTTACCCTTGATATCATATGCAGTCATATGCTACTTCTCCACCATTTTGAAACTGTTTAATAATTGTTCAACACATATTAATGCAAAAATTTTGTCCCAGGATTCATTGTATGCTTGTTACTCAACACACAAGCTAGAACTTGCCTGGGGAGTTACTACCCTTTTCAGCGGAAGCAATATCTTTGGTGTTCATTCTTTCTGGTACTCATCTCACCTCCCAGAACCAATTCATGATGAGTACTGAGGTACTGCTGTAATGAGAATGACACTTTATCTTTGTAGTCTTCCTCTCTGAAACACATAACTATAATTAGCAGAAAAATACTAGTAACATGTCAGTTGTGGACTGTTCTATAAACTAATGGAACAATATTCCTCAAAATACCCAAGTCATTGAACACAAAGTCTGGAAAAACACTCACCTAGGGAACCCTAAGAGGTTTTGACCACTAAATATAATGTGATGCCCTTCACAGGATGCTGGAACATTAAAAAGAATATTAGGGTAAAATTAAGAATACTGGAAAAAAGTATGATTTAATGATTATGCATCAGTATTGGTTCACTGGTTATGACAAGGCACTATATAATTGGAAGAAGTTAATAATGCAGATAACTGGGTGCAGGATGAAGGTATTTTTGAGGTAATTCTATACATTTAAAACTTTGTAAATTTTAAATTAGTTCTACAATGAAAATTATTTTAAAACTTTCCTCTCAGAGAAAGGGAGGAAAATGGTACAAAGGAGAAAATTATCAGTATTTGGGAAGACAAAGTAAAGAAATGAGTGAAACATAAATCTTGCATTGTTTGAACCAGAACTAAATTTATCTCAAATGGTACCTGTTTCCAGAGTGAGAGCTATTCCCAGGTTGAGAACAAGAGATCTGTCCACAATTTTCTATTACAATAATTTTTAACGTATATATGTACATATATATATATATATATATACATATTTTAAAAATATAGAAATTTAACTTAGTTCATTGAAAGAAAGATTATGTTATTTGTTTCTTTTTTGTAGGAATCTTGTTAGGTTCTGTTTTGTTCTGAGTAACTACTCTGAAGATAACACACAGTGCAACAACTACTGTCATTCTCTTACTTGGTTTTGAAAATTGTTTTATTTTCACATAAAAATGAATGAATCAGGAAAACAAAAACAGACCTACTTTATCAATAAGATAGAGATTGATATGTGATTACTTCTTCATGAAATTTACAACAGTTTTCTTCCAAACATCTCAAATTTGAAGTCCCTCATAAAAAGTTACGCACAGCCTCCCTATGAAACTTTTAACAACCTAATAGAAACCACCTAGCCAAAAAGTTCACAGAACAGTCAAAGAACAGACAGAAAGATAATACAAAAATAAGAAAGAATCAGTTAAATTTGTTCTTTGCCAAAATAACAAGGCAATTCAGCTTAAATATAAAATAAAACAAAATGAAATGAAATGAAATGAAATGAAATAAAATAAAATAAAATAAAATAAAATACAATGCACACATCTACTGATTGACTTTCTCATCAGATATTCTGCCATTTTGGAAGAAAACAAAACAAAACAACCTAAAGAAGGGAGAAGTAAAAAGAATTAAGATGTGTTATGTAGATGTGTCAGCTCCTAATGATGAATATCATCTTGTGTCCTGAAAATAGATACTAATAAAAATTAAAAACAGTAAAAATAAAGGCAAGTATTACCGAATGAATAATCAAAGTGTACAACTTTTATAGCTCTTATAAACAAATAAAGGTTGCAAAAATTATTTTGTGGAAAAAAAGCAAAGCAAAATAATATGCTAAACAATCAAACTGATGATTAACAGATACTGAGCTAAGACTAAAAGGAGACAAAGTTTCCCTTTTCTCATTTAAAACATAATACTGGGAGGAAATAAAGAACCATATCCTTGACTCAAACCACTTACAATTGAGTTGGTCCTGAGTTGTTCTTGAAGGAAAGACAATGCATCTATCACCAAATTTAGATTTTTCTCAAATGGAAAGGGCATCAGGAGATGGAGGAGAGAGAACGGTGGTGAACAAAGGAATTAAAATGCATTATGTGCATGTACCAGCTCCACACAAGGAATGTAAACATGAAATACTAATACACATAAACACAGACTCATAAAAAATTAAAGTTACAACCAGAAAAACAGAGACCAGGCAGGAGCACTGGAGATACTCTGGGTGTGGCCTGGCCATGAGAATCTGTCTCATGTCACCAACAGGACCTCCACTGCACATATGGAGAGCAAGGAGGGGAGAGATGAGTGAGCCAAACTCCATGTCTACTCTGTTTTGACTTGCCTTTTTAGAACCTTGGTAAAATAAGCAAGCAAGTAAACAAAAAATAATCTAAAGTGGAATATTTTAGGGTATACATATTGATGCAATTTGCTAACAATATTCTTAGCACATAGTTTAACATTCTGTCAATGTAATTGACATGAATTTTACTATTTGTAATGCAAATCTGTGTTCTTGATGTAACATAAAATTTTGGTAGT
This sequence comes from Dolichotis patagonum, assembly GCA_004027295.1. Taxonomy (NCBI): domain Eukaryota; kingdom Metazoa; phylum Chordata; class Mammalia; order Rodentia; family Caviidae; genus Dolichotis; species Dolichotis patagonum. Next base: position 498,591 of record PVJX010000002.1, on the reverse strand, counting down.
GCAATTTCTAAAGTTTATACTCAACTAAACTTTATAAAAATATATTGTTTTCCAGCGACCAAATTTGTGTCTCCCTCCAAAAATATTTCATAAGCTGAATCCTTAAAATGTCATGAAAAACACTGGAAATAGAGCCTCTGAAAAGATGATTATGGCCAAATAAGATTGTGGGAGCAAAGCCCTGATCCACTAGAAAGGGTGCCCTTACATGAAGAGGAAAGAACACCAGATCTCATTATTTTATGTGAGAAGAGAGCATGGAATTATCTGGAAGTTAGGAAAGAGTCTACATGTAGACTTCTACCACCCAGAGCCTAGAAAATACATTTGTGCTGTAACAGTGACTAGCCTATGGTACTTTGTTATGGCAGCATGAGCTTTAGTACCAAGGGTTGGCGTATTGCACTAACCAATGTCTAGTCATGCAAAAGAGACACTGGGGTTCGGCAATGGGTAGACTCCAGGATTGTTGAGAGGTACATACTAGAAACACAGATGTTAGGGATAATTCTGGTGGAGCTTCTTATGGAAACACTGGAAATTAGAAAAAAGATGATCTCTGATATAAAGTGGCAAAGAAATTGAATGAAGTGATTTTGCATTTTATGGAAGGTAAAACTTGCAAGTGATGAAACTGGGTAGTCAGCTAAGATTTCTTTCCAAAGTACTGAAAGAATGTGTTGAAGTCTTTTTTTGTACTGCTATAGCAAAATACCCAAGACTAGACAATTCATGATAAAAAGTTTATTTCTCAGCTCTGTATGTTGAGAAGTTCAAGACCAAGATGTTGGCCTTTGGTGTCAGCTGTGGCATCCTGTCCTCTCCATACAAGATGATTCTTTTGCAGGTAAAATCTGCTGTGTGTTCTCACAGGAGAAGGCAGCTGGGACCAAAAAGAATGAAACGCCTTCTGACAAGCATTGTTATGATGACATCAGTCCATTCAAGAGGGTTAAATCCTTAAGAATCCAACACCTCCCTAAGGGTTACACCTTCCAACACTTTTGCATTAGCGATTAAATTTTTAACACACAGAATATCACAGCAGAATATCTTTGTTCTTCCTTATTGCTTATAGTATAAAACATAAAAGGAGAAAGATAAATTGACAAAGGAATTGCTAAGCAAACAGGAATCAGGATGTGAAGATTTGGAAAAAATCTCAGACTACACATATTGCAAACTATGAGAATGATGAGAAGATGGATAGCATTGTGGGTCTCGCTGAGAGCACAGGCATGACTCACAGACTTTTTCAGCTCTTGCAGAGAAGCCAGGAGTAGAGAGCATTATGTCACCAGTAACACTGTCTATTTACACTAAATGAGAGAAAGTGAGCAAGCCAACATGAAAGAAAGCTTTCAGATTTCTCACAGTCTACAGGACCAGGTAGTGAAAGTATTCTGCTGTTTATAAGCACTGTTCTTCAAGGAAAAGGGACAGTGACCCCCAACGAGATTCAGAGATTATGGGGACTCTTCCCACACCACTCTAGGGACAATTCTCTTTCCTCTTCACTTTCCAATGCAGGCTACATCTCCAGTGTTGGCAGGCCAGGAACATTTTGCCCAATGCATTTGGGGCTGGGTTACTCTCAGAGAGATCTGTGTGGGTAGAGCCATCCAGAAGCACAAAAGGTCAAGGCTGGCACAGAGAACTGCTTTACCCTAGAGTGGCTTTACCCTAGAGTGGAGTTGAAAGACAGACTATTTTGCCAAGGAAGATTATTCTAGAGCTTTAAAAGTCCAAACAGAAAGTCCTTGCCTATGCTTTCAACTATTTACCTATTTTATCTTCTACCAGATTTTTTCTGTTTTAATGTTTAGGTGTTAGATCCATGTTGATCTTAACTTAGTACATGGTGAGAGATACGGGTCCAGATTCACATATAGATAGCCAGTTTACACAGTACTGCAGTGTATGTTTTCAGCCACTTTGTCATAGATCAGATGGCTGAATGTGCCTCGAGTTGTTTTTGCATTCTCTGTTCTGTTCCACCGGTCCACACGTATGTTTTTGTGCCAAACTTATGCTATTTTAACCACTGTAGTTTCATCCTATAATTTGATGTTGGGATTGTAATGTCCTCTGCTTTGTTCTTCTTCCCCAGGATTGGTGTTGCTATTCAGAATATTTCCTTCTGGTTCCATATGAATTTTAGTATTCTTTTTCTGTAGCACTGTAAGGAATCCTGCTGTTAAAATGATTGCAACTGCATTAAATTTGTATATCAGCTTTAGAGGTGCAGGGGACACTTGACTTACAAACTCAGTTCATTTGCAAGGGCTGGTTGTAACTCAAGTTGGTTGTATGTCAAGACTATTTTCCCTATGAGAAATAATGAAAATACCCATAATGCATTCTGAACCTCACAAAGTACCCCTTTTCATAATAAAAAAAAGTTGTATAATGTGCATAATTTACCAGAAACACCAATAATCTTCCTAGCTATTCACCAAAAAGTTATAAATGTGATTAGTTTACCAGAAACAACAATTTCATACTGTACTCACCATTCAAGTCGACATATTTGGCCTGCAGGGAGGGAGCATTGAACGGAAGGTGGTTGTTGTTTGGAATGAGAGACTCTTTTGGTAAGAACACCAGGAATCTGGCTGTCTGGCACCCTTTCTCAACTTGGGAGAGTCTGTAGCCCATTAGGACCTGCTTCTGGCTCACTGGGTCTCACCCTCTGCAGAACTAAAAACTGGTCTAAGGTTGTCTGTTTCTGCATTTTCTTTAACACTGTTCTGCCATTGTCACTAAGCAAGTGAATTCAATGAATGCCTTTTTCTCAGTCTGAATGATTAATTTTCCTCTACAAATGTTTGTAGTTTTGTTCATTTTTTTTCAGGATTTCCTGAAGAAGAACTGCTGCACTGATTGTTGGTACTCCCTATCCTCTTCAGGAAGTCCTCAGCTGCCACTCTCTGTTGCTTAACTGGAGTTGAAGTTCCCCTGTAGACCATTCCTCTAAGTGTTCCTCCACCAGTTCCGCAACACCACTGTCACGCTGCAAGCCTCTGGGCTCTGCTATAGCGACAAGGTCATCAGCTATGGGGTCAACTGGAGACTCAGGCTCCTCTGCAGTAGCTTCCTTATGCATCCTTATACAAACCTTTGCTCTGTAAGTTTGTGGGGATGGTGGATTTGGACATGCTGTACATATTACCAAGACTGGCCACACGGATGCACTCTCGTGTTTCTCCACAATTTCCCTCTACTTTTTAATTGTGATTAGTTTATTTAACTTCTCTTCCTTCCTTAGCTTCTTTTCTAGCTTTTTGGGGGCCATTTGGATGGAAATAATCATAGCGATTATATGAAGTACTAACTGAAATCTCCAACTGAAGTATATCTGGAAATAGAAAGGTAGATCTTTTGCAAAAAGGAAGAGGACCAAGAGATGGAGGTAGGGGGGCAAAGAGGGAAGAATTGAGTAAAAAGTAATTAAGAAATGTTATCTACATGTACCAAATGCTCACAATAAATATAAGTACTATATATTAGAAACACACATTAACAAAAACAAGAATTAAAAATTCTAGCAGAATTTACCTTTCTAGGTGTTACACTTGCTTATTGTCAATCCTTCTTTCTCTCTGATTTCTCCCTCAATGGAAATTTTATCCTATGGGTGTCCACTCTTGTATTTTGAAAGCATATTACACTTTAAATGTCACAGGGTTGCAGTAGGACAGAAATTTTTCAGGATCAATTCTACCACAAATTTCAACTTATCTTATTTTCATAATGACGATTAGAATGTGGGGTTTTAGGAAAAATTTTGGAATACATTCAGGCTTGGGGATGCATGGTATTCAGTGAGTGTATCTTTTATGCAAGAAGCACATGGATTTTGCAAAGCAAGGCTGAATTACTATGGACTGAACTGTGCCCCCCAGTCTCATGTTGAAGTTTTAACTCCCACTGACTGATTTAGAGATGGGGTGAATAAGGTTAAATGACATCATTAGCACAGAGCCCTAGTGCAATACAACTGTTGCTTTTCTAACAAGAAAAACAGACATCAGAACTTTGCCTCGGCCATTTAAGGACACAGAAAAGGGGGACATCTGTAAGCCAGAGCCATATATTGAGAGCTAACAGAATATTGAGCTAGCTACACTAACACCAGGGTGGCTACACTGGCCTGTGATCTCAGACTCCTGATCTTCAGAATTTTGAAAATAATCTTCTACTATTTAACCCACCCAGCCTATGGCATTTTGTTACAGCAGCCTGAGAGGACTAATGCACAACAAACAACTCAGCAGTATCGCAAAACAATTAGCACTCTCCTCCTTCAAGAGGAAGACTTACCATAAAACCAGAAGGGAAAACCACATGAACCATTTTGGCCAGTGATATGTCAGCAAGGGTAACATTTGCTTTCATGGCTAGTCTTTAATAAGAGAGAGTGTGATTCTCGGTTTTACTTGGCTCTGCAACCTGTGGTGTTCCAAGCACAGGATGAATCCTTCATCAGCCTGAAACATCTGAGTGAGAATAATTCTGTCCACGTCCAAGTCACATGGACGTGTGAGTGGGAAATACACATGTTACTTTGAGTCACTGAGAACTTCTATGGTTAAGGTTGGCTTAGCTGCCTCAATCTCAGATGGCAAACAAGCAAACAAAACCATAAAGCAGGCAGGTAAACTTAAAAAGCCTTTAGTCCTCTGGGGAAGGGTTGAAAAAGAGGGAGCAAACAATAGTAAACTTGCAATGGTCCGCTAGAACCTAGGAAAAACTATGGTGGACATATGGTAGTAAGTAAAGGTGTGTTAAAATTACACTGCAAATATTTTAGTCATGGGACTGTCCAAATGATTCAGTAATGTAATAAGAAATCACAAAATTTTAACTTATGTTTTAAGATTTTATTACAGGTAGCTACTCAGATCCAAGATAGCTTTAGAAGTCTTTTGAGTTCAAACCCAACCTTGTTGAACACAATTTATAATATTTTTCTTATAAAAACCAAACACAAGAACAGTGATCTTACCTTATTTATAATGAAGTACCCCAATACATATTATGATTGAGGTTTATAGTTGCTCATGTCTTGGCATGAATGCGTTATAATCTCGTTTACATTCTGAAAATTACACTCTGTCTCTTTTTTTGTACCATGCACTGCTTTGGTCAGTGAATCTTTCCAACAATGAGCCATGTCTTTTTACATATTAAATCCATACACAAAATGCTTCCTCTGAGAACTCCCCTATCCCCACTATTCACATCTGCAAAATGATTGTGTATAACACAAAACCCACCCTTCCTGTCAACTGCTTTACAAGACCCTAGCCAACATGTGCAGTGAAAATTATTTCATCTATTAGATCCCTGGCATCATTTTATAAATATCTTTATTATAGAACTTAGCTCCCTTAATTATAATTTATCTCTTCATGTGTCCACTCATTGCATCTTATGTGGCCTAGAAACACTGCTTATTTATTGTATTATCCAGTTAAAATAATAGTTACTGAATAAGTGACCATGTCAAATTATGAGGTATTTCTGTCTGAAAATATTGGATACTTAATAAAAGTGGGTAGCATGTTCATATTACTTCTTTCCTAGTTTTTGAGAGGAAACTAAGTGTACATCTACTTAATTTCCTTTTTCTTATTCCTGCTGGATGTGTTATATGTGCCATTATAGCCTTGGAAGTTTCATCATACTAATATTTGAATTTGTTTGTAGTCTCTATGTAGCATCAAATTATTAGAAAGAATAAGAGGAGCCTTGGAATTCTTGACACTTCTGTTCACATTTCTCTTTGCAAACTTCTGAGTTGTGATTTATATTCCTTAGGTAATAGAGGGCCTTTCTTTACCTTTCTTCACAGTCAGCCTACTGAGCCTCTTCGGTGTCCAACCCTTCCACGCTTGTGACAAGAACAAAAGCAGAAAAAACAGCCACAGACTAGAGACACCTTTTCATGCTCCTAATCAAAGGCAATGGCCACCTGAGCTTGGCACACACACCAAGCTGGTCTCCCAAGGAGAGCTCGTTCTGATCAGCTAGCTATAGCATGTGGCCCACAAAAACAGAGAAACTACAAATTACTGCTCCCTCCTTTTCTCCTGGATCCTCTACGCTGAAAAAGAAGGAGAAAACAAAAAGAATCCCATAACATGAAACTGATGGATGGATTGCTGATGGTGTGCAGGAATCTTTTCTCCTGAGTTCTAGCTTGGGAGAAGAGATGAGATGGATTCAAACCAGTTCAGGAGGCAGCATTGTATGGTGGCTAGCATCAGTAAGATACAGGATTAAAAGTAGACTGCATCACTTCTTGGTTGTGTGATTTGCTACTTAACCTGCTAAGCTTTGCTTTCTTTGTTAGTCAAGCACGGGTTCATAGTAGTGCCCTAATAAAGTTGCAGTGAGTCATTGTTAAGTGCCAAAACAGCACAAGACAGCTAGCTCAGCATCTGAGTTCCGCTGACAGTTTACACTTTTAATCATTAGGACTCTGAGAATAATACACTACACAAGCATCTCCTTTATAGATAACCATCAGCATTATAGTAGCAAATGTTAACAGCTTGACTAATTTCATTTGTTGAGATAATGTGGGGGAAATAGTTGAATGGAATTTGGAATATTGGAGTTGGAGTGAGGTTCAACTTTAAAGCAGTTGTGTCATCTTTTACAAGTCACTCTTTTTAGATTCAGCTTCCCCATCTTTTGAAGCTTTGAAAGCAAGCTTTGAAAAGATGGGTCTCATCTGTTGTGCTAATGTAGTATCCTTGGGATAAAGTAGTCTTTGTGGTTCTGTAAGCAATCAGAGGTGGCAATCAGGATGGCATGGTGGGGTGGTGGTTACAAAACAAGTCCCTTATTATATCATGGCGCATTAGCTGCCAGTCAACTCACTTAAAATACTCAAACTCTGTTCATATCAAACTACAAAGGCTTTAACCTGGCAATCCAAGTCAGCTACATGGGATGACATTTTATTTGAATTTATACCGAAAATGGATTTTTTTCATCTTCTATGAGATTTTTAAGCCTTCACAAATTCTGATGTCAAAAGCAAACATGGCTTTGGTGACAATTGAAAAATGCTTGCAGATTATAACCTCAATTTGGTATCCTTTTAAGGTAGCAGAGAATGCCAGTTCAGGTAATATGACCTGCAAATCAGACAATATGTTTTAACATGTGGATCATTACTAAAATAATACAATGTATCCTGGCTAATACAAAGGTGTCAGGCCTGAATGAAATGTCAAGAACTGGACAAGAGGAAGTAAAGGAGATGACAAAATGGGAAAACAAAGGATAGGAGAGAAGAAAAAGGAAAGAAAGTAAAATATATTATTACTGTGTGAGAATTACTGGGATAAGAAGTCTATTGGTTACCTGGTCAAGTCAAACAATGCCACTTAATCTTCAATTCCCAGAGAAAGGGGCATGGTTTATACAGAGCATAATTAATGGTTTATACTATTCTGTGCAAAATTTACCATTTTATTTTAAAGGGTGAATTCTTTTATTATTATCAAGTACATTTTAAGGAAATTTAAGAAAGCTCCATTATCTTTTAACCTAATCTATATGGTGACCACTGATACGCTTTAAATCACTTGTCAGATGTGGAAGTTTTTAACTTGGTGAGATGATGATGGGAGGGATGGAAATAAAGAGGAAAAAATGCATCATATTCTTGTATCAACTCTCTATGAAGAATGCAACCATTATACACTGGAAACATGTACTAATAAAAATAAAAATCAAGAGGTCACAATAATGCAGACAGTGCCCCATTTCCTGGGCTAGAACCCAACTCTATTTTCTAATGTGTGAACTTCAACAAGCTACTTAACTTGTCCATCTAGATTGTTCCATTGCCAAAATTTAGATATGAAAATATACTAGATTAGTAGGGTTTGGTAGAGTAATAAATGAAGTAATTCATAAAAGCACTTAAATGTCTGGCACATAGTAGTAAATAGAAGATGCACTCTTCTCTCAATATTTCTTAGGGTTGTATATTTTGTTGCAAAGTACATACATTAATTCATAATCCAGTGTAGACCATGTAACCTATGCTACTGATTTAATGTTTTCATTATAATTTTTTGAAACTATATTCACGAGTATTGCTGCCATATAGCGTCAAGCTGAGTAAACCAATGGATTCATGAGATTAGGACTACTTTGAAAAACATTTCACAGTTTTTCAAAATCTCTGCTTTGCTGAAAAAGTCAATTTTCTTTTAGCCTCACTGCTTAGACAACTAACTCTTAAAGACATACTGCCCTGCCATGCTGATTGGTCCGCTTTGCCACATGACAGAGTGGGGTAGAAAACCCAAACATATGCACACCATAACAGACTGGAGAGCAAAAGCAATTCCAGGATTTTCCATCTCCCTGGAAACACACTTTGCCTTTGCAATCTGACCATTTGCTCATCCTCAAAAGAAAATGCCCTCTATTAGCCAGTCCAAGTAAATACACTTTCTTTTCAATTATTTTTGAGTTGAAAGACACTAGGAGAGAAATGCTTCTATCCCCTGTCTAAAGCATTTATTTCTGTATTTTAAGAAAAAAAAGCAAGAACTTCTGCTTTATGTATGGCAGGTCTTGCTTTGAGAACTTTATGGGAGCATTATCTCCTTTGATAACATTTTTTTCAGTGGATCCCATAATTATTCTTACTTCATACCTGTGGGAACTGAAGCTTGGCAGTGAAGGAAAACCTTCTTGTAGTTTCACAGTTTGGAAGTGGGAAGCTATATTTTCCCATAAGAGCAATAAATGTGTCCTTCTCTGCTTTCCTTTGATTTCTCTTAATAATGTATTAGGTAGTCAACCTACTTTTCTAAAAAGACTTCCTCCATTTTTTTCTCAACTATTTTAATGCCCACATCACTGTTGCTATCTTTATCTTTCTAAATGGCTAGGGGTTCACTTTGGAAATACCTTTACATGCACTATTGTTTTTCAGGTTTAAATTCAATGGGCTTTTAAAAATCCACTAGCTTTTAAAGATACTTTTTACCTGGTTTGGAACTTATGTTTACATGTAACTTTGAGGACCATTTTGCTTCCTCAATTTGGGACTTAGCCATAATGCCAATATCCAGTACCTTCTATTTCTGGCTTATTTGATAAGTGAGTCTCCATAGAATACTATTATTTTCCTGTAATATGTAGGGCATACAATATTCCCGATAACTCACTGAATCAACAACTCTGAAAGACTATTCATAAGTACTCAGATGTTCAGTGCTTCCATTTTCATTGTTGAGCTAATTAGTTTTTTTGTGATTAGTGTTTATGAACTTAACCCAGTACAATCAAATAAAATACTGCGCAGGATATTCCTGAAGCGATAGGTCACATTAAGAATCCCAAGGAAGGAGAGCATGGTACTCATGGGGATGAAACGGGGGCAGAGCCAAGCGTCCAGTGCCAAGCAAAATGAATTCTCATCATCTGACCCCTCCCCGGCAATACAGAAGCTCCTGGTTCAGCTGTCATAAAGCTGTTCTCTGGGGAACAAAGCCTGCTGCAGCAGAGGCGGGTGCAGCTCCTAGCACAGAAACCCTCACCATGATCCAAACATAGTTCAGACGCGTGTAAGGCAAAGGAAGCAATTTTGACAAAGAATAGCAAGCGCTGTCCATACAAATGTAGAACAAAAACATAAAAAGGCACAAAAGGTATTGATAATTAATTTAAAATACTGTGAGGAAACGCAAGCTAAAGTGAGGGGGAAAATAGAGCCTCAACAAAGACGAACTGAACTGCAGAGGCCATGAAAGCAAATGCCCCAACACTTTGGGCTGCAATTGCAACGCCCAAATTTTTTCCTGTAATTATGATTCTACTTATCCTATCTTAGATTCATAGAAAAACTTGAGTGGAGAGGGGATTATTTCATGCTGGGAATACAGAAATAAGTTTGAACAAATTGCCCATTTGTGATTATTTAAATAAAACATCATAATTGGAATATGTTGGTCGATAGAGGCAATTTTTTTCTTTCTCTCTCTTTTGTAATAAGAATAATACACTAAATGCTATGTTGATTTTTTTACTACATTTCTGTAAATACAGTATTTAATGTCAGGTGCCCCTTCAATTTTACATTGTGATGGGCTTCATAAAAGGAGGAGTAAATGCACTTTGTGTTGTTTCCCACTCCACTCGGGCTCTGACAAATCATTAAGCATGTTCTCTCCTTGAAGACCATCTTCTGCAATCATTATATCCAGCTTGACTCAGTGGTATTTACCTTCAATGGCTCTCACTCTAACCACATTTATTTCAAGGCTGGGTCCCTTATATAGTGACATTCATCAGTGTTATGTTCACAGAGTCTTTTACAAATACTCTTCAAATGGAAAATGTTCTCCTTCTTTTGCTCCCATCAAACAAAAGGCAAGAATTGTTTAATCACCTTCAGGTAACAGCGTTTCCTTCAATGAAATTACATTTTTTGCTGGTGAGATGAGGCATTTTAGGCTTCCTATACGGCCCTGGGATGGGCCCACTTAGGCAGTGAGGTCATCTCAAGGATGGGGGTGTTATTTCCGCAGGAACTACTTACTTATCTTTTGATTATGAATGAGTTGTGAGTTAATTGGACTTTTCAGCTTTTCCTACACATTTCTGAAAAACGTATCTTTTATTTCAATTGTAATCTAAGGGTCAAATTATGTTTTCATAATATCTTTCAATAGAAAGCAAATATATAATATGACTTAAAAGCATATGGAGAGCAGAGCTTAAATCTACCTAGGGAAGACAACCCGGGAAAATGAAATAAAAACCCCTGAGCTCCTCTCTTAGGTGGAGGATGAAGACAGAACACGGGGATGCTGAGAGATGTCAGAAAGCTACGACGGATGCTAAGTGCCGTAGCAAATGAGAACCGCAGAAACGGTGGTGGTGTGGATGTTCCGCAGGGCTCCTGACTTCTCGGTTCTCAGATTTAGCACATTTAATCTGTAGCTTGAGGGAATTCAAAGCCATTTAATTCTGCTGTCATCTCAGGTCCAGATCTGCTCTCTGAACACTGAGTGAGCAGAAGCCCTGGCTGTCCACGGATGCCGCATCTCTTGTTTTAATCCTCTTCAGAGAGATCCCTTCTGTCAAAGCAGCTCAGCATCTCTCTGCACTTTGAAAGCTCCTTCCTATGTGGAGTTGGAAGTGCTGCCAACACAGTGCTGCTACCCAGGGAGTAGCCTCGGTGTGCCTCAGTGTGTAAAAGGGTGGCACCTGGAGGCAGATGCCCTGTATTCAAATATGCATCTTACAGATAACCCAGTGTCCACTGGCAGACAGAGAACCTTACCTAAACCTTGGTGTCTTCAGTGGTACAACAGGGATAAGTAACCAATAACACCAAACTGATAACATGTGATGGACACAAAACCTGCCATTTATTTAGTACATCCTAAATTAAGGCGGGCAATTAAAATTACGGCAGCACTTTCGATATCTGAAGACTAATCTTTGGTGGCCTCTTCCCATAATCTTCTTTTATATCAAAAGGTGACAGCATTTAGAAAAGTTACATGACATGCTCAAGGTCACATATCTACTAAGTAACAGAAACAGTAAGAACTGAGATTCTTCTAAAAATCCAGAGATCTTCCTATTATGAAAACTTCCAAGAAAGTTTTGGATATTTTTATCAGGACAAAGGCATAGTATTATTTTCTAAAGTAAATGGTTATAGAAAATTCAAGGTGTATTTTAGTATTTCAGAAAAACAATTGATCAAAATGCTTTATGAAGAATTAGGGGTGTGAGAAACTAAAGAAAATCTTCCAAAGAAAAGCAGCTCCTCTAAGCCAAGAGTAATCATAATATAAACAAGAGCACATGACTTCCTTCTTCAATATTTCCTCTTTTTCATTTCCATATTAAAAGCCAAAAAGTTTGGGTGTTTGTCATGTACCTCATAGCTGGATTAATTTAGTAATTTTCTGACAGATTTTTCTCTAATTTCAATTTCTACACATTCATATTTCTTCCACAACACTGCCAGAATTATCAATATAAAACATAAGTATGCCACCTATCTATTTAAAAATTGGATGAAACTCAACTATGTTAGGACTGAGACCAAGCTCCCTGTCAATTTATTCTAGATTCTTCTGACTGGAACTAGGTCTACCCATTGAAGCTCACTGCACACCAACAACTGCTACAAAAAGTCAATAAAGCACCATGCTGATGTATACTAATTGGTCAGTAAACTGCAGTTACCATAACAACATTTGTTCTGGAAGATACTACCTCCATTCTCCAACTACTGTTATTTACTTATTCATTCAAACAATATGCACTAATACTGTTTTAGGCACCATGCGTACGGAATATAGTGTATATATATATATATATATATATATATATATATATATATATATAGTTCCTGCCTTTATATTTTATTGGAAAGATAAGCAAAATAATGAGAAATAAATTATATATGTTGTTAGATACTGATAAACACTGAAAAGAAAACAAAAAGTAGAGAAAGAGACAAAAATCTGTTGAAAAAGGAGGGTTTGAACATATAAGTAACAAAGGGAAATGTTATAGTTTAACAAATGTTAGAAATTTCATCCCAACCCCATATATTGATGGTATTTCGAAGTATGGCAATTAAGATTATATGACCTCATGAAGGTAGGACACAGCCCCTCAACTATGACAGCAATAGTAGCTTTATAAGAGGAGGAAAAAACCCTTTGTCTTATGGGCTTCTGTTTTTTTGAAACATGCTGCCGGAAGAAGAGAGACCCTTCTGTATGGGATTTCCAACTTCCAAAACCCTGAACAAATATCTATAAATTACTGACCCTCATATATTCTCTTGTTGTAGAACAACATCAGTTGAGATGAATATGAAGATATTTGAGCCAAGAGCTAAAGAAAGTGCAGACTCCTTTGAGAGTCTATAGAACACTGTCCAGCAAAGTGACCATGAAGTAGAGGATGACTGTCGTGTGACAATGTAATGGAAAGGCCAGATCAGATCAGGTCAGGGGGATACTGTAAGGAGAATTATTCAGAAATGTAGTAAGGTGCAACACATAAAGGCTTGAAGGTCATACCTCAGATTTCTATTCTTCAAATGACATGGAAGACCATATAAAGAGTTATGGACACAAGATTGATTTGTTTTTAGCAAGGCATACTTCATGCTGTGATATGTTATGGATAACTACATTCTTTCAGCTTGGACAACTATGAAAGAAAAATACATCATCCCACTAAATCCAGTCACTGTCACTGGGCCCTCCCATCTTTTGCCATGTGCCCTCCCACTCCCTTAGTCTAAACCACCACATCATAAAAATATAATTTGATACATGAACATCATACACATCATCTTTTGTTCCCACTTTACCAATGGTCAATTCATTTTGCAGAATTTAGGATGATCTTTAAAACCCTTAAAGCCCTACAATGCCTTGCTTGTTGACCTAAAATAATTTAATTCCTTACACCTGCAACATCTTACCCCATTGCATACTTTTGTTCTCATGTCATTCTCTGACTTTTTTATACATGCTAAAACATTTTCTCAACTCTAGGCCTTACACACTTGACTACCTAGAAACCACTCTATCAACCAATTTCACGAAGTGATATTATCTCCCTTCCTTCTGATCACGTTTTAAAAGAGAGATCCTCCTGGAGCCATTTCTGAACAGCTACTGTCCCATAATAGACCAACCATTAATTCATCCATTCATTTGTTCAGCTGTTACTGATTGACTGTACATGCGTTTAGTTACATAAGACCTTAAAGGCTGTTTTGTTCTGCCTTTTGCATTTATTCAGTTTGTGAATACATTTAATATCCCATTCTGGCCTCCTTGGCTGGACATGTAACTCCACAAGACTATGATTCCTGTGAGTTCTCTGTGCTATTAGATCCTTTCTGATATGTGGCAAGGAATCAAAAATATTTATATGATAAATGTTTAATGTTGTCAGATTCTGCTAGCTTTTCCTTTAAGTTTCGAATAAAGAATTTCCTCCATTAAAATTTTATATCAGAAATAATTATCAATAGTTTTTTCTCCAACATTTTTAGCTTACTTGAGGTAGAAATTATTCTTTTCATTAGCATTGTGTCTTTGCAAAGTCTGGGCTTTATAGTTTTTGTTTCTGTTTTCAAACTCTGAATGCTCCTGGAATTGAAGTCATGGCTGAATATAATTTGAAAGTTTTCTGTCATAACTAAAATGAATAATTACTGGAGACTTGCATTTATGTTGTTTTAAAACAGTGTATACAAAATTACTAAGATTCTTTACTTCCTCTAGAAGTGTAACACCAAAGGAGACATAATTTTCATACTTCAGATCCTTTGATTTCTCATTTTAATACCAAAAATGTCAATCTGTGGCCCCAGAATCCTGGAGAATATGTCTTGCTCCCATTTCAACAATAATCTTGGGGTTTTCTTGCCTCTCTTACAAAGGTTCAGTCACACCGATCTTTCTTTAATTGTTAACTACACAGAGCACATTCTTTTTGAAGCCAGCACACTGACCAATGCCTTGTGGCCACCACTACAGTGGACTTCCCACAAGTTGCTCCTGTTCCTTTCACATTCCAATTGAAAGGGCACCTTTTGAATGGTTTATTTACTTTTCACAATATCAACTCTACATTTTGGACCTTATTTACTCTTTCAGTTTCTTACACGAGAGAGACAATACAATGCTTACACATGCAAGTCTGAAACTTCTCATAAGGAAAGAACAGGGGGAAAAAAGAAAAGAAGGAAGGCAGAAGAAAAAATATATATGCATATACAAGATAGGTAAGATACTTATACTACTAATTTATATTAGTTTATTGAAAAGAATGATTTGCGTTTATATTGTTTGATCAATTTTGTATACCAATATTTTGTACTCTGAGCAACTACTTTGAAGAAAACAATATGCAACATATTAACCATTGTTAATTTCCTAGTTTCTTATTTTGCAATTCTGGCCATTGTTCTTTTCTCTTTAAAACTAAACTAAACTAAAATAAATATCACCTTGTGAAAGTGTTTTTTACCCCAGAAACCTCTGAGTAAAGTCTTTTCCTATTCCTCATCAAAATTAATTTCTATTCCATTGTTTTATTTTTGTTGCCATCTTACCTATAAAATTATTTATTTATTTATTTACAGATGCACCACTGATCTCCCCAGTGTAAGACATAAGCTCAGTGCAGCACTGATTTCGATGTGGTCACAGGTCCTATCTTCTGTGCTTAGAACAATGTCTGAGTTATAGAACATGAAGAGTAAATATTTGCGAAGAGAATGAATTAATAGATGCATAATTAAACTGTGCCACTGGTGTTTATTACAAGCAATTGACCAGAGTCTAGCTCTTGGACTGCGTGTCAGCCAAGGTCTACAAGAAATAATGAAGAAATGTTCTGAATTCTAACCCACAAGTAACAAAAGTCCCCTTACATGGATTTTTATACAAAAAGTGGAGGTGTTCTTCTAGGGTAAAGGATTACAGACTCTAATCTGGGTACTGAGTTACTCTGTTTATGAAATTGACTTTTCTTCTCTGTGGGTCTCTAGGAACCAGCATACTTTGGGGCTTAAGGGAAATCAACAATAGATGCTTATTGAATTGATCTGAAATTAGAACAAAAATCTATACAAGGACATGTGCTGCTGGAAAATTCAGCATCACTCAAGCTATATTTAAACCATATTTACTTATTTATAAGTATCATTTAAATAGATGAATATAAATTCCTGTTGGCTAATTTTCAGTGATTTACTGAAATGTTCTATTTAAAAATGTCAAGTGGCCATTAGCAGTAAACCTCCAAGAATTTATCTGCCATAATATTCCTACTTAAATATTGTCATTGCGTTATTTCATTTTATTGGTTTATTTTTAAAAATCTTTCTGAAATCACAAAGTTTTAAACAGCAATTCATTCTCTACTTAAGGTGATTAAAATACATGGAATAGAAACGGAAGTGAAACGCCCCACAGACTTAACACAACAGCACCAAACCTAACTGCCAGTAGGGCTGCTAGAACAGAGCTTGCACTTAGGTAAAAAAGAGGAAAAAAATCAAGGAAAATAAAACAATAAGATCAATCAAACTAAACCAGATAAGTGATACAGGGCTTCCAAACTTGTTAAAACCAATGGTAGTTACCACAAGGCTTTTGTTGTCTTCAAAATAGCTGCAGATATCACCTTCGGACATATTAAAAATCGAGCAGAACAGGATAGAATAGAAACAATAAAAACAAAACAATGAATGCAATAAAGAACCTCAAAACAAGCCAGTAGTAAAATACATAATGGCTTTCATAACATGCCTTGCTATCTTTCAAATAGCTGCTCAAGCCATCAGAGTTAACACAAACAAAACAAAAGAGAGTAAACCCAAACCCCAAAGAAAAAAAACAATGAAAGTGATATGGTTTCAGGGCGGGCATTCTTCTCCCTGTAGGTCGTGGTTCTCTCCCTGCACAATTCATGAATGATGCTGACTCACAGAGAGAGGATTGGATATGGAGAGGGAGCAGTTATTTGGAATTTTCCACGCTGGGCCAATGTAAGCCAAATTCCATCCATATGAACACTTCTGTAGACTCACAGGGAAGGCAGCACTTTACCAAATCCATCATGTGTCCTTTACCACATAAATTCCAACAGCTCATCTTCCTTAAGATACAATGCACCAGAATGCTGAATGCTTACGTGATTAATACCTCAAGGCAAGAGTAATACAACTAAAATCCCCTACACTTAGATTTATCTTTGTGTCTATTTCATGTTTATTTTTCCTGTTTTTTCTTTTGTGCTTCATCGATATGTGGTGCCCAATAACTGTTAATTTTTCTTGAAAAAACTTTAATCAATACCTGTGTCACTGTGTGTCTTTATCATAGGAGGCAAAAATGGCAATACAGAATGCCACAAACTTTCACACTTGGAATCTAGAGCTTTGTAATCAAAATGAAGCTTTCCTTGGAGAATTTCATGTCCAGAATTATTAGTTCAATTTACATAGATTAAAATACATTGAAAAAATCATCTAGCTTCTCTTGAAAGCAGACTTAGTTAGTAATGAAGAACCATATGTTATTTCCCGAGAAGTGCAAATTCTCAAACTGGCCATGATTGTGTTCCTTTGGCTTCAGTGCTATTTGCAAAGTTTAAATACTAACAACAGTTTTGCTCTCCTCAAGCATATGCTACTATGTCACTCAAAAATGTCATAGATCTGGGGTTTAGCTCAGTGGCATAATTGCCTGCCTTGCAAGCACGTGGGCATGAGTTCGATCCCTGGTACCGATAAAAAAAAATGTCATAGATGATGCTGGGCATGGTGGATCACATCTATAAACCCAGAATTTAGATGGCTGAGGAAAGCCAGGAGTCTGGGGCCAGCCTGGGCTACAAAGTGAGTTCAAAGCTGGCCTGGACTACAGAGTGAGTCCCAGTCTCAAAAACCAAAAAGCAAAACAAAACAATACAAAGTCATAGATTTGAACTGCTGGGGGAAGATATGATGACCTTATAGAATGGGATAATCAGTTAAGCCCCTTCGTGAGCTAGTCACCATATTCGATTCTTCTTATAATTTATCTCTAATCTCCACAGTGCCTCTTCCAGGTGAATATCATCTTCCATGAGAAACAGGGATGCATAGCATACTCCAAAGACAGTCACAGCTAAGATGAATTTAAGCTCAGAGTTTTCAGACAGTACATTAGGTCAAACTTTCTCCAACTTAACTGTTCATCACTGTAGTCTGGTGGGTGTGTTATAACCCAGATCACAGTGTCTGAAGTCCAGAATTTCTGACTCCAGTGTCAGGCAGGACCTGACTGTCTACATTTCTCTCAGGGTCTTAGGGGATATTCAGGCTGTGGGCCCTGGATTATAGTTTGAAAACTATTGTCCCTGTACATACTTTTGGCAAACATGTAAGTCCAGTAGTAAAATCAACTAAATGTTAATTTTTCTTCAGAAATTTTATGTAAAGTTTTAGATAATTTAAAATTTATGAACTTACCAATTATCAACATATTTAAAGATGTTATTTCTGGAATTCTGGGCAATTCTGGCTTTCGAATTGTTGCATTTTTAAAAACCAGGCAAGCATACATTTTTACTCATGAATTACATATATACATATATGTATATATATGCATATGAACATATAATGCATATTTATGTATAAATGTACAATACATATTTATATATGTACGAATGTGTGGGTCTTGCAGAATTTATCACCTGCTCCTGTTGATTCGCATACACATAGACACACACTGCATACATATATAATTCACCATGCACACACATGCGTAAATATAAAACAAAGACAAATGCTGAGGACCTATTCTTTATTCTCCTTTCCTTTCTAGAGCCATTTCTGTAAATGGCCTTGAGTCTCTCTCTGAAGAGAGGGTGGGGAGAGTAGAGCTTATCTGTACGTTTAAAAGATGCTGCTAGAATGATCCACACAAAAGTTAGAGGACTTTTAAAAGACCAGTCTCAAAAGTTCATTCCAGTTCTATATATTGTGCTAATGTAAAATCTCCTTCGGGATTTAAAAGGAGACAAAGGCCAAATAGCAGGTCCTTTATGATATGAGGGTCATTTAGACGAGACCAAGTAACTGAACTGTGTCGAGCTGGTTAAAGATGCAGAACCACTTGGTCAAAATGCTCCTGCTTAAGTTTTATATTTTTTAAAAATGATATCATGTCACATAATGATAGCACATGACCATTTCTATTCTGTGAATTATAATAACTAAGAAATACCACAGTATTTAGGAGATAGTGCATCTGTCACTATGGCCTAATGGCCCAAATCAAAGCGATCTGAGCTATTAAGATGATTTCCCTATTTGGATGAGTTTGAAGGACTATAGTTTTGAAGTCAGTGACAGATGACCTACTAATGGTGTTTAATGGTTTTCTCAACGAATTGTGAAGTACCTTGAATGACCCATTGGTTAAGTACATAAAAGGGAAATTCTGGTTTTAATCATTTAATTCTTAATTTTCTCCCATTTTACTTTTGAACAGCAATGTTTTATTTTCATCCTCAAGAAAGAGTCGAGAGAATCAGAAAGAGGAAGGGAAAGGATGTTAAGATTTCTTAAGCAGCAGGTTAAGCGTTTCATAGGAGCCATCACGGCCTTGCAGAAGGGGGAAATACCTACATTTTGCAACTGAAGAAAAGGCACAGGAAAGTTCCCAAGTTGCAGTCACCCAAACGGGTAGCTACGCAGTAGGGTTTGTATGCATCTCATCAGAATTTAGAGCCCAGTGTTTTCCTGTTTTTCTGAGGGAAAGGTACAGTTTCTTTCTTCATGATGTGTGAGTAAAAGAGACACAGTAAGACTCCATATCTGCTGAAGTCTGTGGTATGTCACACAGAGGGCTATTTACAGATGCTTTTAAAAATAACAGGTATTTTGGCATTTAATTGAGCGTCATAAACAAGTCAATCAAAGAGGACACCAAGGCATGAAAGCAAAAGATTCAAGGTCTAGGGAAACAAGCCTGTAAAAACAAGATCAAGAGGGTGGAGCCTACCAGAACTCATATACAAAGGAAACACAGCAGGAAGCACTCTTGGAGAGCTGAGTGATTCAGCCAGCCCAGCCTCAACTGCCCTTTTCCTCATTTGCCTTAGCAAAATGCCTGATCACTGGCCTGGAAACAAAGGCAAAACTGTTGGCTGAGGATCCAAAGTCTGACAAAGTTAGATCAGACAAATTCCTGGCAAAAAAGTTTCTTGGCCTGGTAGTTGGTGATAAATCCTGCAAGGGTCATGCCTGAAGAAGGAAAACAAACAAACAAGCACCTCTATTCCACACAAGGTTAATTTCAAAATTGTCTCTGGATGATCCCTGTCAGCCTCCAGAAAGACAAAGAAAAAGCAGGTAGGAGAGAGAAACTTGAAGAATGACATTCGATCCATTGCCTGTTTGGATGTTCTTAACAGGCCTTACTTTTTATTTTCTTTGCCTGTTTACATACACAGGTTAAATAAATGAATTTTTCCTCTTATCTTAGGTTAACATTTGTTTGTTTTGTGACTTTATGTCACAGCTAGAACTTCAGTTATAATGTCCAGCAAAAAGAGAATCATTATTTTTAAAGAAAAAGCCTTTCAATTTAATAATAATTTTCTACTTACTTCTCATTTGCAAGTAATTTGAAAATGCCAAGAGTAAGAAGTAATTTGAAAATAGTAAATTTATGTTAGGGGCACTGAATGCTTAGGGAATATTTGCTTTTAATCCTAAGGAAGCTGCCTGAGAGAAGGAAACAGGTAATCACTATCACATGTAGGTTGCTGACATTTTCTGATTCTTTTTTTTTTGTTTTCTAGGAAAAATTCTCTCCACTATTAAAAAGGATACCTGAAAATGAATCTGTGAACAATGTTATAAAAAATTGTCCCTGTATATCTAGACCTTCATTTGCTTCTGTTTCCATGAATAGAAAATTGGCCAAGAAATTTGAAATGTCCTTTAAAACAGGATTCACTCCCGTATTTAACAAATGATCTATTTATGCCTTTATTTAATTAAGTCCATTTCCTCTTTTAAGGTTTAACTGTGTTGTGTTGCTTTTTGTTCTGCCTGGAGTCATTTTGTTGTGTTTTTTAATACAAATTTCAACGGTATGCCAGAAAGTAAACATTATTTAACTTTAGAAATATAGTTCACCCTGCCCTGGTATGGATAGAATGGGGGAATGCTATCTAACCTTATTTGATTTTGACTTTCTTCATAACATAAAATGGAACTAAGAGTAGTACTTATTCCGTAGATTTTCTCTAAGAATCAAATTAGGTCACATAAGTAAAGTTCTTCACCTATGGCCTGAATGTAAGTATTTCAACACATATTAATTATCATTACTGTTAGCAGGATGCCAGGGATACACCAGAGAGACGTTTAACAAGTATCTGAGGAACGAACCGTCAAAAATTGATTGTATATTACGTATAAAAATGGTAGTGATCTTGTTTATTAGAATTTCTTATACCATAGGTACAAATAGTCCCTTCATTCCACATATTTAATAGGTTCTAGGTTGGTTAACATACAAAGTGAGGCTGACATCGAAGTTTTTAATTTTTCCAAGACACAAATGGAACACAGCAGAAATCACACTATAGCGGAGAAAATCTAGCACACACACACACTTTCAGCCTCCAAAGAGTTGCACTGGGATGGCCACTTGTTCAACTTCCCTGAACATTTCTACCAACTGTGAAATAAGAAGTGTTCGACTTCTTTTTTATTGTTTTTCTTTTAGCATTAACCATCTATGATTCAAAACAGTTGCCAGAGTAAGTTAGAAAAAAAATGCAGACAAATGAATAAACTGCCTGTGGGTTTTCTCTCCCTGGCTTTCTTGAGTTTTACAGACAAATAAAAGTAACGTAATAATGATCATACCAACACTGTCTGAGGACTTAAAAATTTCAATCAACTTGTTAAAGTGCCTTTATCCAGTGAATGGTACCACAAGCCAAAATAGAGTGGTATTATCTCCATTTAACAGAAACAATGAACACCTCCTTCCCCTGTCTTATACAAATATATTAATTGGATCAAAGTTATATGAGGAAAAAAATCAGGATCAGGCACTGGATCTGTAAGTATGGCCTTTTCTCCATACACTATGTTTTACATGTATTCTACATACATTCTACAACAGTGCAACTGATAGAAGTCTACTAACTTCACAAAAGTGTTTGGTCTTAAAGTCTTTTTCAATGATGGGCCCTTAGTGAAATAAAATCATTCTAAGTCTGCTTATTGTATGTTGATGAAGAGGTATAAATTGATTTTTTCGGGAAAAAATTTTCAATCTTTAAATTTCCTCTACCTTACAGCCTCACTTGACTAATAATCTTAGCAGCACATAACTAATCATTCTGATAAGAAAATATATTTTATCTGTTCTTTCATTATTCTTATTTCTCTCAATTTAATGGAAAATATCTCTAAACTGAAAGTCTCAAGAAGGTAATTTAAAAAATAACTTTCTGAGCGAGTCACATGTACTGATTCTACTTAGTGGTCTTGAGTCACAAGCAAGTTGACAAATCAGAAATTCCAGAATGAATATGAGATAACTGCAAATGGTTGGGGGCCTAATTCTCTCAATAGGTCAGGGAGGAAGTGTATGGGGAAAGATGAGCTTTCCTGAAACTGACCTTTCCTGGAAAATGAATTTTCCCCTAAACATGTTTTATACTACCATTGAAAAAGTAGACAGGCTTTGTTCCTACAGAGCATCATTAAAAGCCTTAAAGTTAATCACAGTCTTGTATATATTCAGTGTCTATCATTGGGTATTTTCAGATGAAAAGAAAATCATTTAATCACTGATTTGGTAAATAATGTTCACTTACTCCATTTCTGCTGGGAGGGGGAAAGTTATTTGTATTTTTTTAAAAAGCAAAAAAAAAAAAAAGAACAATTTTATCTATGCTTTAATTCTGTAACATCTATTCAGAGAATCTCTATTATTTTTGTAATCTAATGATCTAGTGTACCGTGTACCGTCTGTTTCTCACACATGAAACACATTTAAAAAAATCCACCATTCTGAAACAGTTAATTTCAAATTTTCCCAAGGTATTCTCCTCTGAGCCCCATTACCAACAAATGATTGTCACTGCTACATGGCTTTACTGACACATTGGTGTTAAAAGGCAGTGACAGAGCCAACAGGAGCGAACTGAAGCCATTTATATATACTGTAGAACTACAGTGACAATCCAAGGGAACACGCCATCTGCATTCCGTGTTGCTGCAACCTACTGAACTGTAGGTTTGCAATTTCAGAATTCAGAATGCCATGCCTGGCTCCACTGTAGGGAGCTCCCACGGCTGCTACTTTTGCTTTCCTGCCTTCAGAATTCTGATGCTGAAGTTAATACAGGAAGACAACCTTGTGTAGTGATGGAGACACGGCAGTAGGGCATGCTAGAGCACCATATATTTTTATGCATTTATTTCTTCAAGCTGTGTGGCCTTTTTTCTTCCCCCACTTTCCCCTTGCAACTTATCAACTCAAGCCTCAGACACTCACACTTGCACAAAGATCTCAGCAGGCAAGGAGGAAAAGCAAAAGCAAATGCACTTTAGGAACAGAACAGGAAAGCGACACTGAAATGGCCATTACCGGGCATTTCAGTTTCACCTGTGGTTTCAGCTTTTGCTCCAAGTATATGCAATGAATGTGGCCTGATTACCTTAATTCAGTGATATTGCCAATAATCACAATGACAGGCACTGCCTAAGAGATTACCCTTGACAGCAGAGTCGCTGAAATGGAGAGACAGAATATTTCCGTGGAACACAACACATAGAAGGAATAATAGAAAGATACGTGGGAGTCCATTTTCTGATAGACAGGTAAATGGTAAACGAGATGAATTCTCTTAGTGATTAACTGAAAGTCTGATGAATTGATCTGTCTCTGGTCCCTTCTATCTCCATGTTCGCAATTCCATGGGAGGATAAAAGAAAAGCTAAGATATATAACCACCACAGAGGTAGTTTAGTGCTGATTCGACTTAGTATGAAGAAAGTTTTAGAAAATGAAAAAGAATTAAATATAAAGAAAATCAATTGATTTCAAAGGCAACACACCAAAGGCCATTCCTTGGACAGGAAGAATCATGTGCCTACTGAAAAGATCTTTTCTACTCACATCATCGACTGCTGAGAAACCACAGATGCCCTGCCTTTGATAACCAAGATCATTTTAAACTAGAGAAGTCCACTGGTTTAGGGGAATTTTAGGTAGAAAGGAAGTCAAGCGTTAATGATACTTCAAGTCATTAATGTGATTTAAAAAAAAAAGGTTGAAACTTGACCACAGCATGAGTTCGGACTGACAGAGAAAATGACCTGAGCACTAGGGTTTAGACCAAGTAGGGTGCACACCTTCACACCTGTGTGCTGTTGTTTTTTGGATTTGTCGTTGTGTGTGTGTGTTGTGCATGTTGTGTGTAACATTCTCAGAAAAGCATAATTAGTCAGAATAAAATAGAATTTTTTACAGAATTCCTTACTTCTGACTTATGCAGTATGATCACCAGAAATCCAACTAAATTAACTATGGAGATTGACTTGTTCAAGACTCTTCTCCATTGTAATAATTCACTAAATTCTTCATAGACTTTAAAAACAGACAAAAAAAATGAATTGATCTTAACCAAGCCTACTTAGTGGGATACTTCCTTCAGACTTCACTGAAGTTAACAATATGAGCACAAAACGCACACATGGGTAGGTGTATGGGTGTGCATTGTACAGCTATGTGTGATACACACATGTACGTACAAATATGTACTTGTAATCATACCTACCTGAAAATATCATAAAATTAGATTCTGAAACTACATTTAAACCATTGTTAGAATGACATGGAGCAACACTTATGACTACAAGAATAGTTTCAGTCCTTGTTCAGTGGCATCTTCCATTTCCTTAGCTGCCTTGAGTCTGCATCATGATTTCAGTCTTTATCACAACATGGTGCCTTGGTACCAAAACTATACAGTTCTACACTCAAATGTTCACATACTTTTAATCAGGTTGGATTTATCAACTAGAGACTGGAAAATTTCTCCATTTGTGATTTTTTTCACAATTCATTTATCTATTCTGTCACTCAACCAGTATTTACCAAGTACCTATTGTACCAAGTATTGCTCTATCAGGTTCTTAAGATAAAGGAGTGAGAAAATGAGACAGAAAGACCTCCACCCTTATGAAGCTTACCTTCCTCCAGTATATAAAAGAATAAACAAGCAATTGGGCAAATGCAAGAGCATGAAGCATAAAACATGATAAAAGGGAATAAGGAATATGTGACAAAAGGGATGGAAAGAACCTTCATGTCTAATGGAAGGTAGACAGAGATGGATGATACCTGAGCAGACACTGAAGGAACTGAAAGAGTAAGCCATCGTAACAGATATACTCCAACGGTGGATGTGTGCCTATGGTTTGTAATCTGAGCAAATACTTTGAAGATAACAACACACACTATATTAACTGTTGCTAATCTCCTATTATTTTATCTTGAGATTGTGTGTAATTGTTTTTATTTTTTTATTTTAAATTTATTTTTTTTAAAGTGGATGTAAATAGTGCAAAACAGAAGGCTCACACAGGGGACTGCTACAACTTGAGCTAGCTTTGTTCCTCAGTGTCTCTTGCATCTAATAAAGGTGGAAACCCTGAAAAGTTTATCACCATCATCTGCATTTTATAAATGTTAGCTGTGGGAGTCTTGGAACAGGTCTTCTACTTCCGGTATTCCTTCTGTTCATGGAAGCCCTTTGCCCTTCTCTGGGTCTTCCTCTTGTTCAGGAATAGGAAGGATTTTATAGATCATAAAATGTGGATATGCCAGTTCAATTTTCAATTTTAGTAACTTTTGGAAAAATATCTTTTACATTATGTCTGTTATTAACTCTCTAACATTACTCTAAACAAACTTTGTTTTACTATGTGAAACACCACTCCTGGCAACAGAAGCAATTCATTCCATTTATACCTTTCTTTGAACTAAACTTTATCACAATTCTGTGATTATCTAAAAAAAAAAAAAGCCAAAAAAATTATAGCATCATATGTGGGCCACCTTGCCTATTACTACTTGTCAAAAAGTAAAATATAGAAAGCCAAATTAATAAAGAAAAATGGTCATGTTATCTAATTATCTGTGAAATTCTTAGGGCAGTTTGATTAAAAATTAGTTAACAACCATATGGTACCATCTTACCTATTTATTTTGTGGAGATTATAAAATAATGATGCAATTTCATGCCCACCTTGTACTTGAATTACAACTGTCATTAAATTACCGGTGATTGTGTAAAATGGGAGAAGTCATTTGGTAAGCAATTTGATCATGTTTAAAGAGCCACAGAAGTGTTAATTCTCTTTGATCTATTAATCCTGTTTCTAGAAACTAACAATAAATGTATATGGAACTGTTACCTGAATCTTGTTTATCAGAGTAAAAAGAATAAGACACCTAATTATTTGACAGACAGGAAATGGTAAAGTAAAATTTGGCTCATTCATTATTTAGGCATTCAGTGATTAAAAAGGAAGACATTGAGAATATATAAGACTATAGCACATTTTTAAAAAGCGTGCAAATCTAAGTACTCATGAAAAGAATCACATAGATGAATAGGAGCTGCAATGAATATGGAAAGAAAACCTTTCGATTTGTTAGGAATGACTAATATGAGAATGTAAATCATATCAATACATTCACATATAATACATATATATTTATAAATTAAAATGTCATTATTGCTCTGTCACTATAACTAAAATTATAATTTTAATATTTTAGGCAACCAAATTATTGAACAAGTTAGTGAAATAAATGTGGATGCCCCACTTTTTAAAAAATGTCATGATAACTATAACATAGTATCTATCTCATCTTATGTAAAGATTCCAGGAATCCTAACTATATTAAATCACATATTAAACATATTTTCTCATTTCTCCAAATTCAAGATTTTAATTCTCTTTAATGCCCTATTTTAATTGGAATGTTGCTAAATCCGTTGACAGTCTTACCAACTATTTTAACAGCCTTTTAATTTGTCATCTAGAAAATTATAACTCTTCATTAACTTTGGGAGACACAGCATTGCAGTTGTGATATATCATTCCTCATTTTATTAACAATCTACTTAATGAAATTCAGGCTTCGAGCAGATGATGGTGATAATGTAAGCACTTGCCCTGGATTTTTTTTTCTTTAACAAAATTAAGAATTTACTGATAAGCATAATAGAACAAACACTCAATTTATTAGGAGTGCAAGAAGTAAAAACCTAACTACAGAATTCTTTGAATATATATATATATATATATATATATATATATATATTTCATATGAATCTTTCAAAACGCCCAATCTGTTTATAAGTCCATTTGCCATGGTGGGTTGACATTGAGAGGCTAAGTCAGTCATTCAATATTTATAAACACAGCCCACTTGAGTCAGAGATGGGAGATGACATAATCTTGTACTGAATCTTAGAGAACATAAAAATGATACTCAGCACAGGAAGTAGGTGGTTAGGAAGGACACTTCTTTTGGGGACATCTGGAGGTTCTTCGCTCCAAATGGGATTCATTTATATTTGCACATTTAAATATAGCTGCTGTTTTTGCTCACCAGATTTCATATACAGTGGTATTAATTATGTGGAGTTAAAGAGAATTAGATATATGCTAACATCTACCCAGTCAGCTGAAGAGCTGGGCCTGCGCCTGCCTACACAGGAGCAGAGGAGGACGAGCAATCTAAGAGTGAACATTAGGTCCCTTTTGCCTCTCTTGCACCATTTTAGAGGACACAACTGAAGTATAAGAGGGTATGCGATGTGCCAGGGCAATAAGGCAAATTAGTGGTGAAGTCCTAATAATAAATACTGTGGCTTGTGCAGCCAGTTTGGGTGCCACTGGTCTTCACTTGTCCTCGGTTCATTCAGGTTTCTCACCAGGGGAACTCGTGCATCTGGTCTGAGACATACAGGTGCCCAGGAGAAACACACGAGCAAGAGTTCAGAAGTAAGCGTCCAGGCTTCAAAGTACAAGGCTCTCCTCGCACTTGATTCCCCTGCCAGGCTCCCGTATGGAAGTGCCTGTGTTGGCAATTCTACCAGGGAAGTCCCTCAGAACACTGTAGTTTATACCGCATTAACCGGGCAGTGCCCCACACGACTACACGAAAGAGATGGGTACAAAGCCTAACTGCAGAGGATAAAGGCATTTTCTTACAAGTTGTTTTTTTCTTCCCATTTCTTTTGTTCAGGTTTATGTAGCAAATGTTGTAACACACTAAGATTAATTTTCACATAAGACTTATTTTTCCCATGAGAATCAAACATCATTTCTTTCTTTCTTTCTTTCTTTTTTTTTTTTTTTTTTTGGTTCCTTTCTCATATCATGACACTGTCCTCCCTAGGGACGATTTGTTGTGTAGGTAGATAGCTTCCCACAGACACAGACAAAATGAGACAGAAAAATCCAGCAAGCTGATTATTTATCTCTTATCTCCATTTTATCTGTTTTGGGGCATTGGCATACTTTGGACCATGTGATAAGAATTCCTTTTGAGATAAACTCAAAGCAACAATTTATGCACAGGACAAATGGAAATCTATAGTGGGCCAGGGTGTTACATGGGCCACAGGATTCATTATTAATCCTTCAAGTGGTCACCTGATTAACACACTACTAAACAGCAAAATCATTGTTCTATACATATCAATTATTTTAATAACATGATACATTTAGTAATATGATTTTTATATATTTGTACAACATAAATCTATAAATACTCTTTCCATGTGTTCAATATATTTTATGTGATTCATAAAATAGATGTAGTTAATGTATATATTTGTGCACATATATGTAATATATGTGTTTATGTAACAACATATCATAAACATTTATAAAATATAAATACAACCCATTGAAAAAAATTTAAAAATTTACATGTACAATTCAAATATCCTAGGATATTATAACTATGAAACTATGCCAACATGGTAATGCTTGAGATGTATTTATAAGAACCTACATGATCTATTCCTTAAAAGAGCTCCTGAAAACTATAATGTGCAATCCCTAATGCACATTATAAATGTTTATAAATTTATAAATGTTTATCAAAATATTGTAAGAAAATGGTCAAACTTAGAATATTATATGAAGAGATCATTACATGTGTTCCTGAAAATTTTATTTGCAGTATATTTATAAATAGAATTTAAACACTCTTTCAAAATGCACTCCAGATTTGAGGTGCATCCTTAAGCATCCGGATCTAGAGCAAAGCTCATTCTATTTGTCCCTTATTTTCTACCTCATATATTGGCATAGATTTAAAATATCAGAATATTTATTTTAAGAAAATGAGTGGCATGCACAAAGATTTATGTGGAAAAATATTTTTCATGAAGTAGTATAAGAAGAGTACGAACACTGAAATTCCATTAAAAAATTTAGGTGGAAAGGTAGAATGATATATCCATAAGACAGTGCAATATGATTGTTAAAGATTTATGTTTCAGAAAAATTTCAAGAAAATGAAAGCATTTGTGACAACATGAACAAAGGACACAATACTGAATAAATAGTACATAATAATTCCAGTTTTTAAAGTGCAGTCCACATATACACTAGAGCTAAAAGGTTAGAAAATAAATATACCAAAATTATAACAGCAATTGGTATGCAGAGATGAAATAATAGGTTATTTTAATTTTCTTCTTCATATATTTGTGATTTTGAATTCTTTACAATGAATATTAATGGATTTTATAACTGTAAAAATTCAATGCAAAAAATTCAAATGACTTTTTTACAACCTAACCCATCATGTTAGGTACAATGCCACCCAGTAGCCTATGCCCTGCTCTTCTCCTCAGTGACACTGGGTTTAAGGCCATTTCCAAAGACCAGTGTCCTCAACCCTGAGCCGAATCCAACCACTAATGAACACACTATCCACTCCCCACCAAAAAAAAAAAAAAAAAAAAAACCAAGATAAGGGAAGATTTTGAGTGCTGAACAATGTATGCTAAACATTTATTATAATTATTAATGACATAATTAATTCTATTTAAAGATGTTTAATAAAGTAAGAATAAACTGGGTTTAAGCTAAGTGCTTAGCTGTATGAGGTTCAACTAGGTCCCAGCTTAACAATTATTTACATTTAATATAAAGTAATTTACTATTATTATCATTTTTATTAATGTCATCAATTTCTCTGATTCACTTTCACACATTCAAGGGGAAACAACAACACTAATTTTCCAGCCTATAATTTGTATGTAACCACTAAACCCAGTACATCTCTCATATGAAATTAATTCTTTCTTCTTTTAGTTGTTTCAGGTTCAATCCTAATCAAATGAAATTCGAAACTCTATTCTTTATTCCCCCGAAAACATAAAACCTATTCCAGAGTCACAGCGACTGCATTAAACAGGAGACTAATTAATGTGTTTATTAAGTTTTCTCTGTCATAAACATACTGCTTACATGAGTGAAAATGTTGTTTTTCCTTTCTTATTTTTTTAATGCAAAAACAAGACCCAGGTGATTGCATCAATAAATACTAACACTTCATCTTCTAAGGAAGACTTTCTGCAAATATTTTTAAGGGCTGCTTTTGCCTCAAATACAGCAATATATACGGACTGCCGCAGAAGCATGAGTAGGGGTATAGGAAGCCATAATCTGAGTATGTTAAGAAAATGTAAGCAAAAAAAAATTGCAAATAAAACTGCTTATATTCATGTAACTTGTTTGGCGACAGCCGTATAGCATAAGGAAAGCTGCTATAACTCATAACAGCATCTTGTAATAAAACAGCTCTATGCATCCCTCTCAAACTGCTCAGTGCTCAAAACTCATCAGATGGCTGAGTAAGCATTACACTTTAGGACAGTAAATCTGTTTCCAATATGGTCTACATTCACAGATCTATGCTTTAGTATTCATCCTAAGACACTTCCAGCTCAGTACTTATAAAGAAAGAGTAATCATATATTTAAATATTGGGATGCTATTTTCTCTGTCTATTTTAGTCGTCTAGTTCACACGAGAGCAAACCTAAATGGATCTCAGGAAACCTTCAGCAGATTCGGCTGTGACTCCCAGCACAGAATCTCTGCTTCAACAATCTTGAGAAAACCTTGCCTTCCACTCCCATAATACTGGGCTTTGGGGTACCACAACACAGTATTTGAGGTTTGAGCACTACCTGGTTGTTTTTGCCTTCCTTATACTACCTTGTAGGTTCCCACAGAGCTTTGATTACAGCTTCTTCACGTTTCCATCCCCAGCTCCCCAACAGTGGTAGGGATGAAATCAGCCCCAGGTGAATGAAGAGTTTGTTGACAGAGTAATTGCCTAGGGTTTAGTACCACAAGCCTGTCTTTGAGGCTCAGAATCCTCCACAGCCCTTCGGTGTGTAAGGAGGTGAGAATAATACAAAATAACACAACAGCAATGTGATTTTTGAGCCATCTACAGACATTGATTTTTTGCAGGGACTCGTTCTTGTTTGAATTTTGCAAGTGATTGGTTCTTTTCTGCTGTCAACCCAGGGAGATCAGAGAGAGGACAAGAGCATTCTTCTGCTCTTTCTCTTTTTCACTATGGCTCTACATCCGGACAAGCTTACAAAACAGGAGGCCTTGTAAAGGAAATCAGAAACGTTCTCCAAAGAGTTTTTTGGTCTTGTTTTTAC
This sequence comes from Dolichotis patagonum, assembly GCA_004027295.1. Lineage (NCBI taxonomy): Eukaryota > Metazoa > Chordata > Mammalia > Rodentia > Caviidae > Dolichotis > Dolichotis patagonum. The sequence goes on along the minus strand of PVJX010000002.1, from coordinate 467,245 downwards.
GTTAAACACCACCCCTCCATATTGATAAATGTTTAAACTACGGTAACATCTGGTAATTCAAAGCTCTTTTCTGTTCCGAAGCCGCTTTGAAGAAATGCCTCGGTGGATCCTAGATGAGATTAAGTTCTGAATGAGCAGCAAGAGCCCTCCCCACTACCCTACCCACCACAGCTGCCATACCCCCCCCCCAGGTTTTCTTTACGATGGTGTTCTACGTGTATTTTTCTGAGTCAGAAACTAGAGATGCTGAAATACTCTGGTCTCCCCTCCAAGCCCAGCACGGCAGACGTCCTGGCTTAGGGAGAGACCTCCGCAGGCAGAGCCCATTGCCACAAGCATGTGAAGTTCCTTTCGAGACATGAACCATAAGCAATGGTGTTCACTGCCAAGCAGTGAGTCAGATCCAGAGCTGGAAAGAGCTTGGCTCTTTCGCTGTTTGCAGAATGACTCTGGTAGGCAAGATGGACCCAGGGAAGCACAAGAGTCCAGCATCTAAAATAGCTGATGGCTTTGGGGACTACTGAGCTCAGTCTTCTGGGGATGAAATCCCAAAAGTGACTCATTTCAACACACAAACCTATCTGCACATACGAGGATTTTCAAATGAAGTTGTAGAATTTACCCAGCAATTTAGGCATCTTGTCCATGATGACAATGTAGTAGTAATAAACACTCTTTACAAATAATTTTGTCATTAATGAACTTCACGAAGAAGATGAAATTTTATGTAGGCAACTGCACAGAAGAGGCCATTTTAGCTGGGAAAGACTTGTCTGATAGCCTGTGATTCACCATGGGTGGGGCCCAGAATTAGAGCGAGATCTTCGTAGTTCATATTCTAGGCTCTCGTGTTGATGTTACGGAATCTACAAAAGCATGCTGGACATGCTATGCAGGAGGATGAGCAGGGAAAAACAGGGGGTGGAGAGACGAGTGCCTGGGACCTGGGTGAGCTGGAATTTTGACTTGCTCTGACCCTCACTTTTGCTCACGTAGGAAACAGCAGGAGACAGACAGAGATGGAGGAAGAAGGGGCCCAAGGGGAAAGGGAAGGTGAGGACACAGCTAGGAGCTGGCAGCTACTGCAGGTGTGCCTTCATTTAACAAGGGCCAGGTGACAACAGGGGTGTCCTTTTGTTCAGAGAAGCGAAAAGACCCAGCCAAAAAGAGTACATCAGTAAGAAAAGCTAAAACCCACAGTTCTAGGAGGAAAAAAGTACTTGGATGGATACTGGTGAGCAAGAGAAAGAAGTTCCTACTTGTGCTACTTATTTATCTTTGCCCCTGTGAAAATATCAAAAGATTTTGAACTTAACATCAAGGTCAACTGTATGAATTCAGAAGAAACAGTGAATTTAACCAGCACATGAAGGAGCTGAATGAACATTGCACCGGGAAGTGAGAACCGAGGTTTTAACCCTAAGCTTGGATGCGTAAGCCACATTGGTCACCATGTGAACCCAGGGAGGCTTTGAAAGAGACAGCCCTGGAGGACCCTCTGGGTTCTGATATGTGATGGCCCAGGCATTTCCAAGAGTTTCCACACTCTGGTCATCTACGGTGTCCAGAGAAATTGCATCTGTCACATCAATGACACAGCATTTGTTTCTCACCCTTTATTTTTCTCCTGCTAAGGTGTTTTAATCCTGACAGTATAATAGAATAAATCACAGCCATCAGAGATGGGAGTGACATTGGCCACACACATTAGAGATAAACAGTCAAAAACCACTCACCCATGCCTTCCCCTTTGCCCGCAGCCTCTGCTGTCTGACAACACTAAGCTTGAACTACGATTTCCATCTGGCTGCACAGAGCTGAGTACCCAAATAGCCCACTGCATTGTCTTAATGGCTGTAATGATACTGTGCTTTCCAGAAGCCTGGCTGTCCAGATATTTCAACAGAGGGATCTCATTTCTTCCCTCTGGCCAGTGTTAAAGGATATATAGTTGTTTCATAGTCAGTCAACAAGCAATTTTCAGCAGCCAAATGATCAGATGGCTTAGGTCTCTCTCTGTGTTAGGAATAATTAGCCTGCAGGCTTCATAAGTGACACAAAGAGTTGATTTTCTAGATGAGCCCTTTGGTTTTATGCTGTTTTTTTCTCTCTTTTTTGAACTATAGATGAGCTCATTTGTTTTGTGTCCTCAACAGGTGGCTTAGTTGACATTGCTACATCTCCCTGTGAAGCCACCTGAGAAGAGACAGCTGTGACATTCGCTACAACCAGTGACAAGGAGCTTTGTGCATGAGCGTTTTCTAGTGATTTCATGCAATTCCTCTTAAAGAATCTGCTCCCTTGCACAAAGTTGTTCTATCCATGGAAAGCCAAGGAGTACATTATCGCCCACGAAGAATGACAGAGAAGCAAGAAGCCAACATTTAGCATACACCCAAGGCAAGGAAGTGGATTATCATGGCGCTGCTGCCCCTTCTGAGATAAAGTATGAGAGGACCCTACCAGCTGTTCTGCTCCAGAGAGCGAGATGGACGGAAAAGTACTTTCACTGTACCCCACAAAACACCTACTGCTCAGATCTGCAACACTTACAAATCCAACACAATGTTGCCTGCGGTGTGCAAATGCCTTCCAGCTCTAAAAATCTGTTACATGCACCGGACGCTGTTCCAGGACCAAGGATCCTGTTTCCATAAGCAATCGGCATGGATTTTACCCACTATCCCTGCACCCCTCCAACCCTTTTGTCAGCTCTGTCCCACTGCGAAGGAAGTGAGTGCTGTACAACATAAAAGGAATTAAATTGCTCTTTACTGAAAACCCTAAGTAAATTCTCCACACTAGGTCCCTTTAACTGTGATTATATATGTTTTGTGTACTTCTATTTTTCCATTTTTAAAATAGGTGCTATCAGAATGTAATATGTAAGATGCACTGATGCATACCTGGTAATGAATGAAGTGAACAGTGGAAAGAATGATCTTTATAAAAAGAGAAACAAAACACTCAATGAAAGAATATGACTTCTGTTTATATCCACAAACTGGTCCCTTTGTAAAATATGCTGAATCCTGTCATGGAATGTTGAGTCTTTTAAATTACAGTAAGGATAGAAAATAAGTACTTTATAATATCAAACATCCATATGAGGTTCCATGGCTAATCAGCCTCCTGGGATGAAAGCTGAGTTTGAAGAAAAATGAGTTTTGCACACAGATAGGAACTGCATCTTTACAGTTTTTTGAGCAAGCTAAGAGTGTGAAAAGGGTTAATAGAAAGACCTTTTAAAGGTGTACAGAAACCTGAGGCTAAAAGTACAGCATGCGTAGTTAGGACTGTTTTTCTGTTAACTTCCCAGTAAATGAGCAAGATATTCACTTAGAGGATCCAAAAGGAAACAAAATACATGTTGGCAGTCACTCAGGGTGTGGCTAAAAATACACTGTGGCACCAAGTGCGCAGGTATGTCCTAGAAAGTTCTAGAAAGCCCTCGCAGTTTCCAGGCAGGCAGGGCACTGCTCGGACTTTCACAACAAAGATCACACTCTGCACTGTGCATGAGAAACTGTTAGATCAGGGAAGGATCCCCAACTCAAAAGTCTTGCCTCCCAGTGCTCCTTCTTATTCTGCTCTAGGCGGCCAGGAATCATACAGTACAAAAGCATTCATCCCTTGCTTTAGAAAGAAAAACAGAAGGGTGTGGTATGAGATGCAGATAGTGGTTTGGGCCTGGGTCCCATCTGTTCAGAATCTAATTCAACAATAGTTATTAAATACCCATCAGCATGGCACCATGATTGGGGCTAAAGAAGATGGAAAGATGCTTAAGACATTGTCTTTGCTATCAGGGAATTTATAGGTAATGTTTGCAGCTTCCTCTTTGACCCTTCAAAATCTGACGTGGCAGTTTCAAAGAGGGAAAACGATATTAGATTTTCTAGGCATGCAATTAGAAATTTCACTCATACTAAAGACAACAAAAGCAACAAATCCAACCAGCCTACTCTATAATATTTTTGTAACTTTTATGTAACTAAAGCTATTCTAAAAATAAAAAGTTCATTTAACTTCTTTTAAAAACCAACCAACCAAATACATTTTTAAAAAAAGATAAAATATCTTTTGTAACATAAAGTGAAATGCAAATAACAAGCTGAAAAATTTGGTAACACTTAGTAAGCACTAAACTATAGCTGTCATTCAACTCCACTGCCTTCTTTTTCAATCAACAAACCATTCCCTAACTGAGAAGTCTCACACTGACAGCCTTAAGAATCTGCCCTATAAAGTCTCTTCCCCTTGGCCTATGCAGTGACTTTTAAAATGAATTTAGCTGCCAAATGTCTGAACCCAATTTGCTCTGAAAGCAGAGGCTGCGAAAAGGTTTGGAAGTGACTCGCTGGAGCAAGAATGAGGGACAGGCAGAAACAGGACCAGAGGGAGCGCCAATTCATTGGTGGGTTTCTGTGGTTACCACTCCGGGTACCTCATGGTGGTGCTGGTGCTTGGGGCTTCCAAGATCCTTTGGCTGTGCATCTCAGGATGAAGAGGAGTATTCATCATCAGCTCTTGTCTTTCGGCTTCTGAGCCCTTAGTTGTTAAATCCCAGAAGTCCTGAGGTAACTTTGACTGTCCTGTGTCTGGAAGGACATTTAGCACCTCATTATCAGAAAAGTCAAAGCCCAGAAATGAGGCCAGTACATTGTGCAAAGTCTGCACAAACTGCTCTCCAAGTGGCCATTACAGAAACATTTAAAATCTAGAAATGCAATGAACAAATCTAAACCTTTCCATTTTCTTGAGAAACTGGAAGATTTGGCAGAGCTATACCTCAATTCTGCAGTGATACCAACCTGCCAACCCTGACAGCCACGGGCTGGATGTCTCTACAGAAAAGCAGCATAGTCCCCAATAAAACAGCCAGTTGAGAACATGGCCAATTTCATCCATTCATCTTACCTGCCTGGCTCTTGTGAGGATTGGAGTTTTTACATTTATTGGACAACTGGTAGATCTAGTGCATATTTACCCCGGAAAGGAGGTAGATATTTAGTATTAACACCATGTTTCCTGTGGCCTTCACCTTTTTGCAGAAACATAGCTCAGTTGTCTTTCTTATTGAAGCAAGTTCTAATCTGCCACAACTTGTTTTGACTTCAAGGGTATAGGATCTATTATGATAATTAATTAGTCACATACTACACCCCCAGACAGGTGCTCAAATTACATCATTTAAAATGACCTACACTTCCCAATACACTGAGACATGGCTGTTCACTATTGCCTTAGAAACACTACAGAATAAACTACTGGTTGGATATTAAGAGCATTTATTTACCAAACCCTGTAAGAATTAGAGGCTCTATTCAAATTAAATGCATGGGCTTCTGAGTGAAGAATCAGATCATAAATCATGCTAATATGAGGCTTAGTGATAGTCACATTAGTTATATTTTCTAGAGTGTCTCCTTATAGAGAATGTCCCAAGCACGATCCCTCAAATCCCTTCAGACATTTTAATTCTGAAAAAATACAGTTTTTAAAAATACTGATGTTTAGTGACCTCCTCCAGATGGTTGTGATTCAATTAGTTTGGAACAGAGTTTGTGGATGGGGCACTGGGAAACCACCCAGGAGCGTCTAACTCATCACCACTGGTCCAGAAACAGAAATGGGCTGGAAAGTGGCCACGTCACTCTCCCCTCCCTACTCAGCTAGGACAACTCAGCACTTTGCTGCTGCTGCTCCCCGGCTGGGTTTGGGAAGCAGAAAGTGTGAACTGGGTCAGGGCTTTGTAGAGCTTCTGCAAAGCATACAAATGGGGTTCAGAGCACAAGCATTAAATAAAATGTTACTGTGAACTAAGGAGAATTTGAACCCAAGGCTCCCAGGTGCACGGGGTCTTTTTAAAGCTCATGGTTTCCCTTGAATTTGCAGTCATTTTGACAGGGATTTGTTTGGCCTATGGATAGTTATCCTACAGTTGCATGGATCTGTTTTTTTTTTTTTTCCTTTGAGGCCATTAACGTAGTAGTCTACCCTTCTACCAGTGTTCCAGCTGCAGCCAACAGATCCATAGAAATAAATTTAACTGGCTAGAATTACTCTCTAAATAAATTCAACATTTTGGTTCAAAGTGCTACAAATAAATTTGGTGCATTAATTCTTGGTACGTGGATCAGACCTTAATTTACAGGGGCGCGCTGAGAGGCAGGTACTCCACAGTCAAGGTGGCAGTGGACATGGGGGAATTTAAAAGAAAATGCTTCAAACTATTTAAAAATAAAATGCATCCCCCTGGGACAGCAATTGTGCAATGCCAACTCTTTGTAAATCAGGGGAAACAAAAAACAGCATCACAGTTTGTGTCTCTGGCCAAAGAAAAAAATCTGGAAAGGGAAGGAGAATAACAGATTTGGCTAGGAACCTAGCTTTAGTGTACTTGATTTTAGCTGGTCCCCCACCCCCATTCTTGAAAAGATCTTTCTGTCTGGGAGAAAATACATTAAGCATAATGCACATAGTAACTTTGGTAAAATATTCCAAATATTATAAAAGACTGTTGAACATTATTAAATAAGTCTGTGTTGCACTTATTTTTAATATCTTTGTGCACACTCAGTATTTGTTCTGATCGCTCCCAGCAGAGATTTATTACCGAAGTAGATCTGACTTGAGCTTGAGTGGAAAGGAAAGCCGTCAGTGCAGGAGGAATACTGAGTAACTTGGTGGTGAGAGAGACTTTGGCTGCAGCAGACAGCGAGGGAGTTGGTGGCTTATGCATGCCAATTAAGGTGCTCAAGAAATGAACATGAATCCATTTCGGGGACACACCAGCCCCCCTCCTCCCCCTATGTCCCTAGGGATGCTTCTGGAATTGCCAGAGCTGAAAATTAAATTATAAACCTGAAACATGACATTGAAAATATAATGTCTCCTTCGATAATATCAGTGATGATTTATCAGTGGGCGGGGCAGCACTGCTCCTGGACTCCCACAGGAAAGCAGGGTGAGGCAGGCACAGGCCGGCCCTCCACCCTTCACGCTGCAGTTTACTTACAGGTTCCACCTGAACTGCATCCTGTCACTGCCTAAATATGCACTGAAGTCTTCCCTCCCATACAACAGACTACGCAGGTCCCAGCAGAGGCAGAACCGCAACATATGACACTGGCCTAGGAAAGTGAATAGTGTCCTTGCATCACCGATACTCAGAAAAAGCAAAGGCCTATGCAATTCAAAATGGTAGGGTCAGATATGGTGCAGCAAATTTGCAAGCTGGCCTTTCACACTGTGGGGCTTGCTATTGTCATGCTGGGCAGACACACTATCTGCATTTTCTAAATGAGTCCTTTCTAAGCCATGCTTTAAATTCTTCTCGTTAGAGGAGGAAACTAGCCATTAATAAAAACCAAATTCTCTTATACTTGCATCCATGAGTCAGAGCACAAAGCTGCAGAGTGCTTTGTTTATCTCCCTATTTGCAGGAGTCACAGAATCCATGTGCGTGGATGCTGAGTCACTCATAAAGAGGATAATAACAACAATCACAATCCATTAAAGGCTACAGGAATTCAGAAAGTAAAAAGTTTCACCAAAAAGACAGTCCAGAGGTTAAGCATGATGGGTTGAATAGATGTGGAACAAGTAGAAATGTATTCTACTAAGAAGGAATGGAGATAGAAAAGGCCAAGATATTTTTGCAATTGCAATAGCCTTCGGGGGCCTGGCATATAAAATAAATAACCAAAGAGGAGAACTTGTATCAGAAAAAGAGACAGAAACCGGGCCTGTAGCAAACTGGAGTGTGAATGGATGAATATTTCATTCAAATTGCCAAATCTGACGACATGCTAAACAAAGCATATCTAGGGGCCAAATATAGCCTGTGTCCATTGACTTTGAGGCCACAGGTTTAGGGGATAAAAAGCAGACCAACTCTGCATGTGACAAAAAGAACTAAGTATGGACTGACTATGTAAAAGAGAGTATGATTTTAACATCATCTTCTTTTTCCTTGAATGACCTCTGTCCTCGTGCGAGTGCCTAACTTCTTTTTCTTGCAAATTTTTTTCCTGGATGATCAAAGCAAAGCCTATAAAATGATCAGCTATCTGCTCCTGTATCTCTGCCCAGCTGAACTGTCTCTCTGGAATTTGAAACTGTACAGTCAGTTACTTACTAGACATCTACACATGGGTGATGCAAGAGCATCTCAAGTTCTGGATGTCTGCAGTTCCACATACCTTTGAACCCATTAACTGGTAGCTCATCTTCTGTCTCCAGCCCTGGTGATTATCAGTAACATTTAGTCAGCTAGCAGAACTGGAAACTGCAGCAATCACCTTGCCTCTGCTTTGCTCCTTTACCCTGCTTTTCGCATCACTTCTCAAAAGTATTGTTTGTTCTTATAAACATCTTTAGCTTTCCCATGCATGTTACCAGCTGGCAGGAATACAACATACACGTACACACACACAACTCCCACTTGCTGTGAATCTCGGCTTTATTTCATGCATGTCAGAGAATGCACAGGAGCATGCCACTTCCACAGAGAAAGGAGAGATGCAGTGTTGTTTTTCATAATGTTTCTTGACCTGGATCCACTTGAGGAACTGTATTTATAGTGCTGCTCTTTGCATTGGCAAGCATTTAACAACACCAAGAAAGATACCCCACATTCTTCTTATAACACTATATTTTTATACTCAGCTTCAGGTCTGCCATCATAGGAGACTTTGGACTAACAATCTATGTATTTCCATGTAAGGCATTATTTACATTCATTGACCATTTCAAGTTAAGTAAACTCAGCTTTGGAAAGGTGATATTCTCTTTGCAGGAAAAGAAGGTGGTCAGTGCCCAAGAGTCCCAGAACAATGTATCTGCCTTAGAGAGAGCATCTTGTGATGTTGACATTTGTTTCTGGACACTGTTACTCAACCATCTCCTCTCTCTACATTTATGCTCTTATGCTTGTTTGCTTAGGACATAGCCCCTAACTCACCTTCCTGATCATACTGTTCCTTCTAACAGTTTCCATAAATTGATGCCAACATTATTTTCTGAAAATTCTTTCATGACTCAGATTCTCACTACCAATCTATCTCACTTGTCTCTGCTCCTCACTCAATTAACCTCAACTTCTTTTAAATACTTGGAACAACATGCCGTGTCACCTCAGGACTTTGCATATCCTCTACTGTTATGATTTAGATTTAAACTATACCCCAAAAGTCTCACAAGTTTGTAAGGTGATTGGATCACAGGACATTATACTCATCAGTGAATCCATATATGCTTTTAGGAAGTGGGGCCTGTAGTAGGTAGGTCACTGAAAGTGTGATCTGAATGGGTATATTTTTGTCTCTGATTCCTTTTCTCTCCGCTTCCTGGTTACTATGGTCTGAATGCCTTTTTTCTACCACCCCTTTCCATCACGCCATTTGTGTCTTAGAGCTCGCCAGCCATGGACTAGATGCATGAATGCAAAACGCTCTCTTCCTTGAGGTTTTGTCCCAGCAATGTCCCAGTAAAGAAGGCAAATTCCTTTTACTGGAACGTGCTCTACCTCATCCCGAGCCCATTGCCTTGACTTGCAGCTGGTGCAAGGGTGCCGTGATTTGTGTTAAGCTCTCCCTTAGACGTAAATCCAGTTTTGCTGTCTCTTCAAAGTCCGCTATTTTAGTTGCTAGCGTTAATCATACTTTTCCCAGTTACTTGTCTATTACATCATGCCTCTAACATCACCAAGCTTCGTGAGGTTAGGTACCCTGTTTGCCTCAGTCTGTCTGATAGTTTACAACTTATGCTTGCCTTATAGGAGCCTCCAGAACATTTTTAAACTAATTTGAAGGCAGAGACAAAAGTAAAGTGATGCATTAGAAACTCAAAACAATCCTTAACATGTAAAACATGCAAAAGGAAAGACTTAGAGAAGGATGCAATTTAAACAAGGAACAAGTTGTTCCATGCTGAAATGTTGGAAGTTTCCTGTGAAATGAGAAAGGAGGAGACAATATTAATAAATCTGCAATAATAGGCATAATTTGGTTAGTACTAATGTAGAGAACCAAGAAGAAAAACAAAACAATATAGGACACTACCTATAATGTAAGGTTTGTGACTCCATTTATCTTCTTTCTTTTTTCTTTTCTGAGGAATGCAATTAACTTTGCTACCTGAATACTAAAGAAGAAATATTTCAAGAGGCATTAGGAAAGTACAGGCAGAACTTAGAAAGATGATACACAGTTGGTTATTTTGAACTATCACCAGTATGGGAAATCTGTATCAGATTTGTTAGTATACTTTGTGGGATTTTGAATGACTATGTCTTTTCTGTAAGGAATCCATTTTACCAGTTTAAGGAGGGACTCGTCCTACATTTATGTATGGCACAGGCTTAAATCCAGATATGGCCAACATGAGTTACAGAATGACAGAAACCATTAGCACAGATCACCTTGGGCCTATCTACATCTTCCTGCACAATATTCTACTGAAGACGAGGCAAAAAAAGTAAAAGAAAAAAAAAAAAAAAGAAAAATCCTGCTTCCATCATGAGAGAGCAAAGGATATGAGAGTGGGGTTTTCAACCAGCATCTCCAAAATATTGCTTTATTTTTGTCTCTGCCTATATTTGTCTGGGGTATAGAGTCTTTTAAAGCTAATGAGAAACAAGCAAAGGCAAGCCTGAGGACAGATGGTTTGCTAGATTTTGTACAGATATCACCTAAAGCATCCTTATGCATAAGCTAATGTGAGGTGGGATACTAAGTTTTCTGAACAGCAGTGCTCTAAAACAGTGTCATGAAGAAGACTAAGGACTAGAGGGTGAAAGTGTGAAAAAAGAACAGGAGTCACAAGAGTCAAAGATAAAGATGAAGTTGAAAGAACAATGGACAAAAGGTAATTGACTGAAGGATAGCAATTAACTGGCCAAGCATGAGGATTGTTGCCTAGTGGCTAAAATCATTGAAAAATAGTTATACAGTCCTAAAAGTGTAATGAACGCTAACACTGAAACGGTGATAACATTGACTCTCAAAATCACATGGCCTCCAAATTACTACAAGGAAATGATGAGAAAGGATTAATATCCAGAATTACATGGATTGTCCTCCTTTTAGTAAACTTATTCCTAAAATATATTTTATCTATATGTTATGGAATTCACACTTCTACAAATTTTCTGTATCTAATGACATTACCTTGGAGCATTTTTCTGGTCTATTTTTTTTTCACTCATAAAATGGTCTGACTAGCACCTCTTGCAGTGTGTTGGCATCAGCTGACAGTTTCTAGATGGTATCTTTCATTTCTTTTTAAAAATAGGGAAATAATGTCTGAGTTATGCCCATCATTTGGAGCAAAAGATATAGTACAGAGAGAGTCAGACATATTCTATCAAAAGCTAGAAAAGAATTCTGAGTCAGAAGATGTCAGAGTTTTTGCAATTCATGGGAATCAAATCCAAGGGGAAGAGAGATTTCCATGGACAGCAGCCTATCTCCACTTCTACTAGCAATAAGATTGAAATGGCAATAATTGTAGACATCAGCACTAGCATTTATTTATTCATCATTCACTAAAAGAAAGACAATGCCCATAGCATGATAAATTGGTAACTGAAAGAAAGGATTCCAATAACAGTAAGTGGCCAGAACTTTTATAGATGGAAGAAATGGAACAGTCTATGTTCTAGAATTTGTTCTAGGTCACATAGATAGTACTTATCAGCATTGGTATATACATGAAATTTAACTTTATGGTCTGTGTGCTGAGCTCCTCTACCAGGTGATTCTTATATAAAGGAATGAGGACTTAAGTTGGCCAGCAAGAAGATTATAGGTTATATAATGCCAAAAGGTTATAGATTCTGCTTTTCAGATTTTTTTAAAGTAACAAGACAACCAAAGACTAAGAGGTACTGCTTTATTCCTAGTTGAGTTATGAAAAGAAGTCTTATGAAGCGGCAAGAGAATAAATTGAAAGCAATTTTCTCAAAGTACATTTCATTCTTCCAAATATTAATGGAACTCTTCAACTTCACTAAAACCTAGAAGGTGTCCTTTGTAAGTAAATTAAAGTGGTAGTTTCCAACATAGAACCTTTATAACTGTTTTGGGGGTTTAGGAAAAATATTAACTGTTGTGAGACAATTATAAAAGGAAATATTTATAGTTTTCCACAGTATTTCAACCATCAATACAAACAATACTCTATCTAGCTTACTAGTGGCTCATGAGTTTTCATCTCTTCAGTATGGGTTACATTTGTGCTATGACAAATTATGCAGGATAAAATTTACTGCCAAGAAATACTGTAAAGGACCATAAAAATTAGTTTATGAAGTCCCCAAACCGAAGTTAGTCTAAAATGTATATATGTGGTCTCTTTATATATTTTTAAAAATACAACGAAGTGTCATATAATTTCTTACTGTGTTAGAACTGATTGAGAGAACTAATGCAAGCACACTTTCAAAAATGCAATCTTCCCCTCTATTCTTTCTTAACCTTGACCCAAAAAGACAGCCTGAGGTACAGAGAAAAAATTCAATCTCAGCCCCCTCTCAAGAGACTTGAACTATTAACTGGAAAGAAGGGCTTTTTGAGGAATAAGAAGACTGGCTGAACTCTCTGGCCCACTGACTTCAGCTGGCACACAAACCTACCAGTTCTGCTTACCTGAGCAATATCATTTAGATAGCAACACACTGCTTGGTTAGTTAGTGTTCCAGGTTGAGAATTTGCCCAGAAGGTAATGACTATAGCAAAGGGGAAAGAGTCAGTGTTGACAGCCACATACGAATTCTGGCCCTAGGAACTTTTCCTACTGCAATGGTGTTGCAGGCAGGAAAGATCCCAGGGGGCTGAGTGGCTGTGGAATGGAGGGAAAGGACGATAGGTGGAAGATAAATCAGCAGGGTTGGCAGCAGGACCCACTATAGCTTCAATCAGTGCATGAATGCCTACAGTATCTATTTTATGAAGAAAAATTTGGAGGTGTTGATCTTTATAAGTCTTGAAAACTGAACTTGATAGGCCCCTCCTAGACTTTGATTTAAGGTTTGGTGATTTGCTTTTGGGTTGTTTACTCATTTATTTAGAAGGTAATCAACACACTGGTATAAAACACAGCTGTAGAATATAATTTCCTTGGTTTAAAACCTGTTTCCATCTCTTTCTCTGTTTCTGGCTTTAGCTTATTTAGAATGTTACTATTCATTTGTTATTATTGTTGTTGTTCAATATAACTAAAGACTGTACAAATCTAGGTAGTGTTCAGTATATGCTAATAATATGACTTGTTATCAATATGACTAAAACTATGTATTAATCCTGGTGAATCACAGAGTGCAAAACTGAGTTGCAGTTACAGAAATATGCCAAAGGCAAATTTGCGTCTGGTTTCAGAGTCCTAAGTCACTAGAGAACCCTGGACATCACACTGTCCTGGATCGTAACATCAGAGTCCAACAGAAAAAGCTTGTGCAACCTACCTGGGACTGTGACTGACCGCCATGACTCCAAGTGACATCGTTTTTCACCCGTTGGACCGGAGGACTTGGTCTAAACTGGTATCAGCCTGCTGCTGCTCACTTTTGTCAGGTGCATTAACTCTCAGACCACGAGGCTGCTACTCAGTGCGGGATTACTCATTTACTAATTACTAATTACTCCTGTGGCCACAGACTTAAGGTCAGCAGTTCTCTCCCCTCACACCAGGAGGTTCTAGCATAATAGAGGCAAGGCAGGTAATTTGCATAGTGTCTACTTAAGAGAAGAGGTCACAGCAGCAGAAGGCAGAGGAGGCTTCTGTGTTGAAAGCAAACAAAGTCTGCACAAGTTGACAGGACCATCCACAACCTTCTCATGGGAACACCTGGCCCATTTTGTCTGCTGGGAAATGGCAGGGTCTTTCTTCTGATACTTCTGCAGGCCACGTGGGGGAGCCCATAAGGCCTGACTCTGAGCCTCACCTCATTTTACTGGCTGGCAATTCTTTTCTACTCTGAGCACCTGGAGAGCCTTCCAAGTGTTTGCCAAACTTGCTTGTGTGTGAGAAGCGTGTTTGTTTTATGATCAGTATCTTGGGTTTTCAATAAGAATACTGCAGGAGATGATCCCGCTATGATCCTTGTTAATGTACCTCTAGGCTAATAAGTGCCAAGATGATCCTGCTCTTTGACTTCATGAATAAGAAAATAAAATGAGAAATGCATGACATTTTAAAAAATTATTGTTATTACTCTGTGCAAAATTTCTTTTAACCCTCTCTGTAGTGCCTCAGTTTTAAGTTGCACGTGCTGCCTGCCAGATTATATCTCCTGTTCCTCCCCTCCTTAAATATGTGCTTATTTACTTCCTGCAGAGTTCAATTTTAGAACCTATCAAAGTAGATCCACTCAGACTCTGACTACATTTTCATGCATAAATTCATAGATGTCTTCAGAAAGAATTGCACTTGCATATGCAAATACTTTCCAGTGCCTTTCCATTTCTACTTTTGGACTGCACAGTTTTTAATTCATGCAAACACATTACACAAACAAATATGGGCTCAATAACAACACGCGGCATGTGTGAATTGTTAATTGCAAAGCTATGAGTTTGATATGGCCAAGCAACTTCCATTATTATCAATGGAGGGAAACAAAATTAAACAAGAGGAACAAAGGTATACTTGAAAATAAAATCCAGCACATGGTTTTGCTTTATGTAAATATTAATAAAGCAAAGGGTGACAGGCCAGCCCTCAACTCAACAGTAATCTAGAATTCCCAGCTCAGCACACAATGACCCAGAAGTCGGGATGAGTCTGTAACGAGACTTGGGAGGAAAAGTGTGTATTTCATGATGGAATCATGAGAAACAAAAACGTATGCAGAGACACTGCAAATGACACAAAAACTGCAGCAGAAAAGGAAAAGCTCAACCATGTTGGACGTGCATACCCTAGCAAAATATGAGAGGTCCATCTTCCTGATGCTCTTGGAAATAACAGGTGCCCTTATTTCTTCATATTGAAAATTTAAGCATTCTCTTTATTAATTAAGCCATAATTCACCCCCACCAATTTTCACTACCTGCTACAAGAGAACAGGTGAGAATTTAAGGAAGTAAATTATGTGTTGAAATCACACATAGATTAAAGCACTGAATCCAGAGCATATTCCCAGCAGCCTCTGCCCCTGCTTTATTAGAGGACGATCAGTATGTGTTACATTTTCATGAAAATAACTCATAAAAGCTAAGAAATGAGCAATGGACTTCCAAGATACTTTATCTCATTACAAATTAAAACTTCTTGCAACACTGGCTGCCGAGGACATAGAACAAGAAATAAAGCAGCAGTGTTATAAAACAAATGGTGCAATAACCTAGCAGTGCAAGGCCTAGACCTCTGGTGCCAGCGTAGTGACCCTGCCCAGTATACTCGCTGCAGCTTGCGTCCTGAGTTTTACTTCTGCTGAGCCATTCATTTAAGCTGCACACATGGCAAAGTGAGGCTGGTGCTCAAAGCATAAGGTGCAGAGTCTGTGAGTGAACTTCACCACTCTGCCCTCAGCAATGCTTTGTTTCCATCCACATGCTGAGGCATTGACAGTAGACCCTGGATAACAATTCTTCATGGATAGTGGACAGGAGGAGAATGCAGTTGTTAGTCCCTGGGAGAAAATATCCTTCTCCCAAGAGAAATCATAGCACTATAATAAAATTCAAGCTTGGTCAAAGTAGGAGAGAGAACTATATCAATGGAATTGAATGGTAATATATGCATGCACAACTATGATCTATATATATCTATCTGATATATATATCAGATGTCTTTTAGTCAATATACACCATTTCTGACAAGCCCAATGCTTAAAATTGGAGGCTTATGAATGGACTTAAAGAGAAGAGTTTAAAAATGACAGGTAATCTTATGTTCCTCCAGTGGAAGTTCACTATCATCTCAAGAATACTTGCTCTGGAGCCCTTGGTCTACTCTATGTTATACTTGCTAAAACACACCTGACTGGTCTCCAAATAACAACCAGATTTTCAAAGAATTTAGTCTCCACAATGAAAGATGCACCTTGTAGTATCTGTAGGAATTGGCTATGGTAAAAGGAATTATTCCTCTACATGAAACCCTAACAAGGCAACTGCTGGCCAGCGTACCTTTCCCCCTAGTTTCCATCAACCTCCATCATCAACAGGCAACAGGGAAGGGCAGGGAGGGCAGTGAGCCAGTCGGGAGGACAGCTCTGCTCACCTTGTCTAGGAAACTCATCTGACTCACGGTGCACAAGCTCAGTGACTCGGTTTCCATAGTGTATCCTGCTGTCGTGGTCATAGGCCTTCAGAGTCTCACTGGAACTGTAGGACTTCTGCGTGGGCACACGGCAGTCCTCACTGTCCAGGGAAGAGCTTGTGTAGCGACACTCTTTGCCACATCGTCCTCTGGTCAAAGAGCGGTGCCGCCGGTCCTTCACGTCCATTATTTCCAATCGAGCAGAACGTGGCTGCTTTGAGAAAGATCAGGCCTCAGTTTTGGCACTTGTCACTTTGCCCACCTAAAAAACATCAAAGACAAAACCAAGACTGTGATTCTAAGCAATGTTGCCTTTGATTCTGACTCATGCTTTGACTCAGATGAAAGCCCGGGAAAGCAAGCTTGGTTAGCCCTGCATAATGTCTTTTGCAAAAGCTTAATGTGTATTTAAACAATCAGTCTAAATAGAAGACCTCGATACAGTAAATTAATTTTGTTGCTGTTTAATTTAATAGATTTGGGGAAAAAGTAATAACACAACCTCCTTATCTTTTGATTATCTATAGATGGTAGGATAATTCTGTCACTCTAATGGAAGATCTATTATGAAGCAGTTCAAAACCAAAATGATTTTAACCTTCTTTAATTACATTCTTTGTTGTTATTATTTTTCACTCTAAAAGGGGTTAAGAGAAAAGAAATAGTGAAATAAAGAGAAAGAAAGCAAGAAAGAGAGAAAAGGAAAAGCATAGTAGCACACACAAGGCACAGATATGTGCCGCTGATATTTGCAATGGTATTAAATCATTTAACTAACGAGAAATCTCATGAGTGTGTCTGGAGAATAATAATAAAAGGCAACAATGATATGCAGTCTTCCTCCTGTTTATTTGATGAGCCTCCAGTAAACTCCCAGCCACTTATCTCTCCTTTGCAAATCTGTGGCTGGACACACACATAGTCACTTCTTGCTAGTCACCTACCAACGAGAGACATTATTGACAAAAGGTCCAACTGACATAACAACCTGCTCATCATCTAAGCCCACACAGTCCTCTTCATTGCTGGGACACTCAACTGCAGAAAAGGAAAATGAGGAAGAGCCCTGAATACAATAGGTAAACAGAAGGACAGGAAATGCTGTGACATATGAATTGGCAACCAAAGAGCCCCACAGCCTGGCATTTGACATCCTTGGCCTGGAAGTGTGTGCCAAACATCACTCAGAAAACATCAGCCTTCTGCCTAACAAATAATGACAAAAATGCTCAGGCGCCTCCAAGTTCCAAATGATAGGCTCTTATTGATTTCATTTGCCAGCAAAATAGCATACACCACAGGGCCAGGGCCCAGACAGAATGGACAAATACAAATTTTAATTAAAATGCAAAATACAACCCAGAGCCAGGGTAATGACTTTTCTGCAGGCTACTGTTGCTCACTAGTCCCTCAGTATGTAGAGAAATTCTTGGGGATCAGACCTCTCTGTAGTTCTGAATCCCTATGCTCTTCCTGGGCTATTGGCCATACTACAATGGGATGTCTATGCATGGCAAAGACTTAACCCACATGTGCAACAAATGTGGGCAGCATTGGCTCCTAGAAACAAGTCAAGTGTCTCCTCCCCCATCTTTAGGTTTAGGATCATGGTGTTTTCCTCTGGATCTGGACCAGTGTGCCTATTGCAAAAAAAAAAAAAAAAAAAGGACATTTTAAGAGGGAGTGCCCAAAGCTATTTAGAAAAAAGGAGACTCCTGACTGCAGAAGGAAAAGACATTAAAAATTCCTAGGAGATTTTAGGATTACTGCAGGCCTTGTGCCTGACCATAAATGTGGCTGTTATATACTGTCCCGGCTAGCATAGTGGGGATTCACTTGAGGCCAGAGGCAATCAATCGCAGTATAGATCAACCACGGCCCAGGCAGCCAATTTGGATGCCTCCATATTTGACCTAGGATGGTTTGTGATTGATGACTTGCATGCCCTGACACACTTGGGAAAGACCCCATAGTTTTACAACCCTAGGCTTTGGACACTTGGTTCCTTGGTGGCTGAACTTGGGCCTGCAGCAGCAGCCACATCACTAGCCTGGTGTTTGAACACAAGAAAGCACCCCACTCCAGCCGAGATCTAGCTGACCAAGGAAACAGGAAGTATTTGCTGGTCCTGATCCACACCTATTCAGGCTGGGTGGAGACTGCTCCTTACTAAGACTGAGACCTCTAGGGAGGTGACGAGGGCTGACTGTCCCCCAGTATTGGTTCTCCATGATGGCTGGGTCAAATAATTGGTCAGTGTTTGTGGGCAAAGCAGTCCAGGGATTAGCCTCTGCTCTGGGGCTAAAATGGAAGCTCCACAAGGCCTATGGGCCTCAGAGCTCTGGCCAGGTGGAAAAACAAAATCTCACCCTCAAGACTGCTCTGGCCAAGCTCCACCAAGAGAGTGGAGACACAGGGTGACTATGTTGCCAATGGCCCTCCTCTGTTCTCAGTGAAAGCCATACCAAGGTGGTCTTACTCCTTTTGAAATTCTGTTCAGGAGGCCTCCCCCACTCAGGCCTGTATTGATAGGACTTCTAGAGACTGGGTTACTTGGCCTTTGTTGGCAGTGATGGCTGTCCATCAGACCCTTGAAGAACCTCTGTGGACTGTTTTGGAACACTGTCCCATCCCTATACATATGCCTGTGAACCCTTTTAAATCAGGAGACAAGGTTCTGGTTAAGGGTTGGAAGAACCATGTCCATCCCAAACTACACTAAACAAGACTTGGCCCAAGACTATTGGCCTTGTATTTGGGCATTACCACCCTTCTATGAGGGTCTGGCTTCCCCTGAGAGACTCACTAACCTCATGGACAATTGCTCCACCTTAATAGATGATGGGACTTGTGCAGGTAGGATAGCCAGTGGACAATACCCAGGGATTCCTCGCAACATAACCTTCTCTCTCACTTGAACCATGAGAGTCCCAAATGGGAGTTGGTTTCTTTGCTAACAAGGCCTTCTTAGATTACTCAACCCAGGGACCATCTCAACAGAACCTTGTCGTTGGGTTATACTCCTTCCCTGAGTGTCCACCCCAGTGTGTGTGTAGGGGGAGTGAGGGACTACAGCTCCTCACCCTCTAGTCAGGCCACCAACCAAAGAAGGCTCCAGTCCTACTCCTCATTCTTTTGGGTACAGCCCTTATGGCGACTACAGCTCTTGGGGTGGGGGCAATTGTCCGGACTGAGACTGGACTTCAAGGATTCCAAAGTAAGTCACAATTCATTGAGGAGGACTCAAGGGTATAGTATGCAGTTCAACAGCCGCATGATCAGGTTAATTCTTTAGCCGAGGCAATTCTCCAAAACAAAAAAGGACTCAATAAACTTCTTCATGAAACAAAGAAGACTTTGTGTTGCCCTAAGGGGAAAAATGTTTCTATGCAAGTTGATCAGGGGTTATCAGGGATACCTTAGCTAAGGTCCTAGAAAGACTAAGCAAGTGAACCAAAATTTGCCAGAATTTCCAGGGTTGGTACACCCAGATACATAATTGGAATTCCTGGCTGACTTCATTGTTAACCAGCTTGACTGAACTATGGCTGATAGGCCTGGTCCTCCTTCTTATAGGTTCTTATTTAATAAAATGGGTACTAAATAGAATATTCATGGGTCTGGACCAAGTACTGGCTGAAATTCCACTTATAGATCAGGTTAGTACACTCCTAGACACCCCATATTAGGAGAATGTCCTAGAGTAGGGAATGACACAGGAATGGCCTGACTAATGCCATCTTAGGTCTTAGCCAACATCTTAGCTATGTAAGGATATAAGATTCTGCTCCCACAATTGTTTCTTGCAAAAATAACCTCACGGACCAACCTTGTCCTTGCTTTACCCTGAGCTGTTGTAAGGTGATTGGTTTCACCCTGCCCTCCACCCCAGATGAAAAGTACCCTCTGCGCCAGCTAGATTCCAAGCCAAATAAGACAATACACCCTTGCCCATTTCTATCCAGAACTAAAACTGTATATAAGTTTACAGTGTAACTCAGTTACACCTTAGGGTCAATGTCCCAGTAATTTGCTGGATACTGTCCACTAGCTAAGAAAGCTTGCTTGTAGTCACTTTCTGCCTCTGTGTGTAATTTCTAGTGTTTCACTCTTTGCTGTATCAAGCTGTGCTGTTTGCCATAGTTACTTAGGGAAAAACACACCTTGCTGTAGTCTACCATTCCTGACTCCTCACGGTGACAAGTACCTTCGAGAGTCACCCGTCAAGACCCCAGGACTTGGCTGGAGGACAAAAACATTGTTGGCATGTAAGCTTTTGTTGCTGCAGGTCGCTTCAACTGTTTTCGTATTATTGCAATTTCTGGATGCCAAAAATCCTCATTTTTAATTTCCACCATATGATTTCTGCATTTTGGAATCTGTTCATAGATTATTTAAGCACATGGCCATTAGGTCTAGATGCGATGTCAGTCTGACCATAGATGTTAACTAGCTATCGCCCTGATCAGAATCACTTCTGGGCTCTCTAACTCGGTATCTCCAACAGTGAAAATGGAAAATAGTAGTATGTACTTCTTGGTTTATTATTTTTAAAAAGTTAAAACAGATATTATCGTTTTCCAGACTCAATAAGAACTACTTTTCTTTCTGTTTATTTGTTTTTCTTCTTAACTAGGTAGTTACAGATTTATGAAAGATTGATCTGAAAATCCAAACTATAAAGCCTCCAAATTTACACTTCTAATTGTAAATCTCAGTACTTAAACCACGTGCTGATAAAATAAGACTTTCAACATTTGCTAGAAGAATACAAGACTGTACACATTGACAAGGAAGAGCCTCAGGTGTTTTGTAAGGGTCTGGTGCTATAGTTATTTTATGATTTCCCTCTGTCTTGCTGCACCACTAGTTTTTACTTGTTAATATCCTCAGTGTTCCTGACTCTTGAAATCTTATCTCTTCTAATTTGAATTGTGATTGGAAAAATAGGCAGTTTCTGTGTGTGTGTGTGTGTGTGTGTGGCTGTGTGTATGTGCTGCATTTTAGTTTTTAAATCATGCACAGAATAAGAGCCTAAAGGCTTATTATCTATTAATAAAGTACGAGAACTTTAGTGCATAGGTATTTTGACATCTACTTTAGTTTTCTAGTGATCATTCCCTGATAAATTCCTCTTTCTGGGCGCTGCTCTTTTTAGTTAAATTTGTCAGCAATGTCACCTCTGGATAAGTGATAGAAATTTATATATAATTGAGTAAAAATTGGCAAACCTTAGTCAGGGAAACCTCATTTTCTAAGGTGCTAAGCAGAATTCTCAAACTATTAGCAAACAGACATTTTCCCATTTAGCCTTCATGTCGTTAAAAAATTAATTGCAAACATTAAAAATGACCAAAGAGAAAATTTACATTAAAATCTAGACCCCTTATTTACATTTAAAATCTCAGACAGTCTAGAAGTTTCTGCTAGTCAAAAATATATCTATTCCATCTTTCTGAAAGCAGAATGTTCTTCTTGAATGCACAGCTAAAATACCTGTGTATTATCTTTAAATACTCATATATTTATGTATATATAAATGCATTCATATATGTGTGTGTGTGTATATATATATATATATATATATATAGAGAGAGAGAGAGAGAGAGAGAGAGTCTAAAAGATGAATAAAAACAGGTGGACCAAGAAGGGACCTCAGTAGCTGAAGAGAAATACAGTGGAGAGTTCTGTAGAGTTTTCCTCATTTTAAATATCCCAGGCTATATATTCCAGACTTAGAACTAAAGAAGCTGACAACCTCAGAACATCAAAAACTTCAGACAACAAAAGTAAGTCTCCTCTAGCCAAAGGCCTATAAAAACTCTCCCCCAGTAAGGGAGGAAACATTTGGATATCAACTACCCCACTCTAGCCAAACAGCACGGCCCCACCGCTATCAACAAAAGCAACAGAGTCGGATGTTCATATAGTACTTCCGCGCCAGTAAAGTAGCTCAATTGCAGCTAGAACATTGGCTGATAGAGCTAAAAAGGAAGGCATAGCTCGTATTACTTCCAGGAAAAATAAAGCTCTCCTGTTCATAAGGAACCCTGTCTTCTCCAGCCTCAAATAACCAGCAAGGTGCTCTTCCTTTCTCAAGGGGTGCTGTAGAAGAACATCCAATGAAGCGTCAGGTGTCTCACTATCTCCTGGTAAAAAGAAGCCCACTCGCCCTTTTCCTGGTGATAACAGTGGGTGTCAGTGGGGAACAATAACAAGGCAGTTCTGTGCCTACACACAGAGATTTGCCAATGCAGGGCTAGTGGGAACCATTGTGTATCATTAATGCCCACTGAGCACCCAGCAGGGAGCTCCATGCCCTTAGAAGTGGGTATGGGCTGATGCAGAACCTGGTCCTCATAAAGGGGATTCTCTCTTCCTTCAGCAGAGCAGTGTGAGAAGAAACAATCTGCAATAAAAGTTGTAGTAAATATCCATGTCTCAGTCAAAAAACCCTTCTTATACAAAGAACCAGGAAGATTGTAAATTGAGTGAAAAAGGCAATGAATAGAAGCCAATATTTCCACAACAAAGATGTTAGAATTATCTGATACACATGTTAAGGCAGCCATCATGAAATTAGTTTGACAAGCAATTAAGAACACACTTGAAACTAATAAAAAATAGAGATGTTCATTAAAAAAGAGACTATCAGAAAGCGAAATTTCTCAGTAGAAATTTTAGAATTGCAATTTTTAAAAATCTTAATGAATGAGCTCAAGAGTAAAGTGTAGGCACAAAAGAAGGAATGAAGAAAATTAAAAGTTGCCCAGTAGAAATTAACTAATATATAGAAGTTAAAATACTGAAAGTGACATAGAAAAGGAAAAGAATAGAACATAAGACAACTGTAAAATATCAACAAAATACTCAATAGTGGTGTTATTTGTGTCCCAGGAAGCCAAAAAAGGGAAAATGCAGAAGTGCTGAGAAAACAGCTGAATAAACCCTAAATTTGCAAAAGACATACAAGTACACACTCAAAAAGTTGAATGAATCCCAAGCTGGACAAATTCAAATGTCCAAAGCAAATAATAATCAAATTTAACAAATTAAAAACAAAGAAAAAATCTTGTAAGCAGTAAAAATTACCTTTGTAGAAAGTTGAGTGAGAATTGGTTTCTCATCAGAAACTATTGGAGCCAGAAAAAAAAAATACACTAACATTTTTTCAGGGGCTAATAAAGAAGAACCTTCAAACCATAACTTTATATTCAGTAAAAATATCCCTTTGAAGTAGATGAGAAATCAAGAGATTCTACAGTAAAGGAAAACTATGAAAAGCTGTTACCAGGAAAGCTATTTTAAAGGGACAGCTAACCAGTTCTCTCGACAGAACAGGAACAGTAGAAAAGGAACCTTGAGATTTCAGAAAGAAGGACTAACACGATAAATACATGGGCACATGAAATGGACATTATTCCTTCTGAGTTTTCAGAATTATTTTTATAGTTGATTAAAGTATAAAACTATGACACTTCCTGATTTGATTCTAATATGTAGAAGATGTACTTAAGGAATTATAAATGGGGGAGAATATTTAAATGAAGCTGTTTTCCACACTTCACTATTGTTGATAAAATGATGAACTTGGTAGACTATGATACACAGTATAATATAATGAATATAAAAGCAATACAAAGAAATGCAATCATAATCCTTCAAATAGGTTAATGTGGAGCTCTAAAGTTGTAAATTATCAACAAGGAAACAAGAAAAATAAAACAGAAATGAAAAACATAAGAGAATAAACATTGTACAACAACAAAAAAAAACCAGACTTAAGACATAAGATAGCAATAATTATACTAACTGTAAATGGTCTCAGAAAAACAATTATAGGACAGAGACCACTGGAGCAATTTAGAAAAGTCCTAGCTCCACATTGTCAATAACTAATTCACTTTAAATATAACTATCTAGATATGGGGAAAGTAAAACTAAAAAAATATAAAAAGAAAGCAGGAGTGACTATATTAATATGAGATAAAGTAGACTTGACAGGCACAGAAAAATCACCAGAACTACTATATATATTTTTTTTCCTAAGAAGCCATGATGATTCTAAGTATGTAGGTTTCTAGAAGAGAGACTTGCAAAATAGCAAAATATATGAAAGCAAAATATCTTTGAAATAAAACAAAAGAAAAAATCAATTCACATAAGAGTTGAAAGTCTCCATACCTGAGTCCTAAAACTTTCTAAATCACCTGGATAGAAAAGTCAACAGTGACAGAACTCAACACCATCAACCAATAGGGGCTAATCAGTATTTATAGATACTCTCCTCACAAAAGCAGGTTATGTATCATTCTAACATGACTAGGGCATATATATCATCAGAGCATAAAACAAACCTAAAGTTTAAATAACATTGAGATCATAAAAATTATATTCTCTGATAACAAAGTAATCAAATAGAATCAATAATGAAGAGATGAAAATGTTTAAACACTTGAAAACCAAATAACATCTCTCTAAGTAATCCACATGTCAAAGAAATAGTCTCAAATGAAGTTAACATATTAAAATGAGTGAAAGGAAAACACAACACATCAAAATTCATGGGACACAGTTAAAATAAGACAAGAAGGAAGCTCATAGAATTAGTGTATATAGGAAACAGGAGAAATCTCATATCAATAATTTAAACTTCCATTTCAAAGACTACAAAAAAAAAGTAAGAAAAAGATATGCCCAAAACAAGGAGAAATATAGTAATAATAAGTCAGAATCAATAAAATTGAAAAGAATAACAATAGAGAAAAGCAATGAAATATAACTGTTTCTTTGAAAAGACTGATAAAAGTGACAAACAAGTAGCAAGATTGACAAAGAAAGAATACAAGACACAAATTACCATTATTAGAAACAAAACAGGAGACATTGCAATAAGGAATAGTAAATATAGGAAAGGTGTCAATCCCCCTTACATGATGTACAGATTGAAGGCAATTTCAATTGTACTCCAACAATTTTTTTAAAATTCTAGATAAGATTATTCTAAAGAGGGACTAGAGAATAGCTAAAACAAAAATTCTAGTAGAAAGTAGACTGAATCAGTCTATCCTCCTCTAACATTACAGAATCAGAGTAATCACTGCTTGAGGTATTCACAGAGAGGGAGCCACATAAACTAGTAGAATAGAGTAGAAAACCTGGGAAGAGATCCATACAAATACATTCTGCTGATCTTGTAGAAAGGTGCATAAGTAATTCAATGAGGGCAGCATTTCTTACAGATGATACCTAGCAACTGGTTATCTATAAAACTCTAGACTTTGAATTTAGTAAATTACAACTCAAAATGTATTACAAAATAGAAATAAATCATAAAAGTTTTAGAATAGCTTTAAGGAAAAAAATACAACAATTTTTAGAAAAAAAAAAGAAAACTCTCTAGATTGACACCAACTGCTAAAACATAAAAGGAAGTACTAATTCATTAACTTCTTCTGATTTAAAAATTTTTCTCTGCAAAAGACCCTGTCCATGGTATGAAAAGATAAAAGCTGAGAAAACTTTATGTACAAACTACATATTTAAGGTAGAAAAAAATCAAGAATATACAAATCTCTTTCAAAACTTAAATGTAAAAAATAACATTAAAAATCCAACTTGAGCATTAATAAAGGATACTAAATATCATTTAACAGACTAGGACATATAAGTACAAATAAACAGATAAAAATGTGTTCTCATTGGTCCTGAGAGAAATGAAAATTATATGAGAATGAGGAATTTCCATAGTGGTCGTACCAGTTTACGTTCCTAAATGTTGGTTTTTGTGCCATTACTGTATTGTTTTTACCACCTGAAGTTAGACTTGAGACGCCTTATACTTCATTCTATTTTTATCCAGGATCATTTTTGCTATTCTGAATCTCTTCTGGCTCTACATAAATTTTAGGGTTTTTTTTCTCCAGTTCTGTGAAGAGTGTTGTTGAAATTTGGATTGAAATTGCTTTAAATCTGTATATCAATTTTGGATGTATGGTAATTTTCAGTATATTGGTTCTGCTTACCCAGGAACAGGGGATATTATTTCATTTTCTGAGATCCTCTTCAATTTTCTTTTTCAGAGAACTGTAGTTTTCATTGTAGAGGTCTTTCATTTCCTTAGTTAGGTTAATTCCTAAGTATTTAATTTTTTAGCCTATTGTGAATAGTATTTTTACCTAATTTCTTTCTCAGTGGGTTCATTATTGTTGTACAGGAATACTACTGATTATTATGTTTTGCTTTTGTATCTTGCTACATTACTGAATTTGGTTATTAATTCTAAGTGTCTTTTGGTGGATTTTCAGGGGATCTATGTAGAGAGGATCATGTCATCTGCAAATAATAACTTGATTTCATCCTTTACTATACATATCCCTTTTCCTTTTTGCCTCATTGCTGTTGGTAATGTTTTGACTACTCTATTGAATAAGAGTAGAAATAGAAGCTTTCTTATCTTGTTACTGGTTTTAGAAGAAGAGCTTTCAGTTTTCCCACATTCAATACATCATTCTCCAATGAATGGGGTATTAAAACATGAAGGAAGGAGGGAAAGAGGAAAAGTAAGAGGAAAAAAATCAGGAAATTAAAATATATTATATACATGCACCAACTTTGCGCAAGGAATATAAACATTATGTAGCACACTCCTGTACTAATACACTAAAATAGAAAAGTATAATAGTTGATATTGTTTGAGGCCTATCATTGTGGCAAAAAAATTTAAAAAGTGACAACACTATGTGCTAGCAAGTATGTGGAAAACAGATGACTCACACACTGCTGTCCAAAACATGAAATGGTGTAGTCACTCTGGAAAACAGTTAAGCAATTTCTTATAACAAATAAACAAACAAAAAGAATAAAATAATATTAACTGCCATAGAATCCAGTAATTGCTCTCCTGGGCATTTACCTTAGAGAAAGAAATACATATGTTCACCTGGAAATTTGTACAGAAATGTTTATGGAAAAATGTTTATAATACCCCAAAACTGGACACAGCCCATGTGTTCTTCAACAGATGAACAGGTAAATAAATTATGGTACTGCTGTGACTTGAAATTTTTCTCAACACTAAAGGGAAGCCAGTATATAGATGTAATAGCCAGGAAGTGGACAGTATACTGTTGAGGGTATGGCTCTATTTACAAAAAATTCTTGAAATAACAGAAATGGAAAAGCGATTGGTACCTGGAAGTGTTATGAAAGGTGGGGAAAATCAGTCTGGCTATCATCTGGCAGCGTGGGGACTCCTGTGGAAGTGGAAGTACACTGGATCTTGGCCATATCAATGTGCTGATTGTGATAGTTCACAAGAGGTTGCTCGTGGTATAAACTGGCTATACAATACACTAATCTCTCCATTTTACTTCTTGAGTCTGCTCATGATTCTACAAATTGTAGCAAAGCAGAAGATTTATCAAAAAGAGTCTAGAGCAGCATAACTTAGCTCAAATTCTACCATACAAATAAAGGCCTATTATGGAAAGTTTCTCACAATTTTTGACTGGATAGAAAACTTCTGCTTTTGAAAAAAATAATCACTATTACTTTACCCACCCTTTGAGTACAGCCAGCTTGCCTCACTTATCTGAACCATTCAGTTAGCCAAAATATTCTTTACAGTTATGCCATTTGTATAAAACAGAGAGCACTGGAAAAGATCACACAGAGCTAGTTACAATACTAAAGACAACATTTGGTAAGTATTTCTTTACATATTTTTATTAAGATAATCTTTTTTATTTTTAAGGCAATTATATAATAATAGAATATTAGTCTTAATTCTACTATACTTGAATATCTATCCTTTAAGAAAATGCATTTGTTGCCTCCTGTGGGTAAGCACTCTCTGCATCGTGGTCCTTGAAAGTTAAGGTCAACAATTCATGTCGGGAAATGGAAGTTTAGAGGATGCTTCTAAAAAGTAATTAAAATTGCCTTGAAGCAGTAGGGAAGATGGTAACCAAAATTATAAATCTTTTCCCCAAGCCTCCACCTTTTCTGCCACTGACAAATGGCAATCATTGGACTGCAGTGCCTTTGCCAGCTCGTTACTGCTAGGCTGGGGCTTTATTCTGTTACATTCTATATTTCCTCCCTTGAACAGTGTTCACACTGCTTTTTTCATCAGTTGCCTAAGTGGGTTCCATCACTGTAGCAGAACAGACTATAGAGATCTTGCCTGCAAGCCTTTGTCTAATTAACTAATCTTATGAGCTGTAACACTGTTCACTATTAACTTTTCAGAATATCCCACTACTTAAGGGGGCTGACTTGTTAATCACTGACAGCACACTTGAGAGGAGTGTGTGTGTGTGGGTGTGTGTGTGTGTGTGGTGTTGCTGTGTACTTGTGTGTCTGCGTATGTTTATAAATGTGAACAAGAGTGATGCATAGGAGGGTTTTAGGCACATCCAATGGTCAATTACTTTCTCTGACACAGAGAGTACAACAGACAGTTGTTCACAACTTGCCTCAACCTTATCACTGGTCTTTGATCACGCAGGTATCATTTTATTGTGCTCAAATATTTCCATTTTACGAACTGGTGAGAGCTTGTGTAATGTAGTACCAAGACAATACAATATTTCCCAAGTCACACATGTACTGCGAATCTGGTAGTTTCAGAATGCAGATCAATATGATGACATTTCTTCTCTATTTAAAAATTATGATAAATCATTGAGGAAGTTTATCTAGAAGGGAGTGGGAAGTCAGTACAGGTGAATCAAACTTTTATTTCCTAATCTGATCTGGTATCACATATATTTTAGAAATCCAATAAAAATCATATATATATATATATGAAAAAATATATACATGAAAGGTCTGATAAAAATATCTTTCTTCTGATAACACATTAATTAGATGGCCAAATTGTTTCTTAAATATTTCAGGTTCCCCATGTCTCTCTTAAAAGGATATAAATGGATAATGCATGGCTCCTTTATCCTTTACTCCTCTGCAAAATTTGCCTGTTATTTGAAGCAAAAATGCTAAGGCAACCTAAAACTGGTGTATCCCTGATTCCTTTCTTTGTGCATTAGGACTCCTCCATGAAAGAATTTTATTTAAAAATCTTTAAAGCATCACATAAAATGTAATACAGAACACATATAAGAGCAAGGCAAGCTAAACCAACGGAAGGGCTTGGAGTTTCACTTTGCGTCCTTCCATCCCCAAGTAGGGTTTTGATGTCTATAGTAGGAAAATTGGTTCTCTAACATTTTTGAGGTCTCTTAAGAATAAGTAAGAACAAATCAGAGAACATATACACTTTAAAATATTTAGAGATGGAATATCCCTGTGACCTCTGGGTGGACCTAAGAAAACCTGGTTTAAAAATCTACAAATGTAGGTAGAAGACAGTGGCCTAGGAATGCAACGCATTGGTAAATAAGAGGTCAAAGTCAGTGTGCTCCCTGTCTGCCCAGGCTGTTATATTGCTCTGTCTGGGGATAAAAAGCCAACACTGGTTAATGTCCAGAGCATGAAAGGATAAGCAAAGTCACAAGTTCTCTAGCTTCCAAGCTACATATGTGACTGCCTTTTAGAATCTGTTAGGGTCCCTGGAAACATTTGTACAGGAAAGTGTGAGAGCAAAGACAGGATCTGCTGTCTACCAATTTTATGAAAAGTTAAATGCAAGGACATTCTGATTCGTTCAGAGTCCTAATCAATCAGAGCCACAAAGGGGTAACATGCACCAAACAAGTCTAGATATTTGCTATGATAGTGCAAATGTGTGTGTTTGTGTACAAGCTTATTTGAATAGTAATGAAAAGGAAAAAGTCTATATCAGATGGCATTTACTCTAATTCATGTCTTTCTTCCCCCTTTCTCCATCCAAACTGTTTAACATTCAAGAAAGCCAGTGTGGTTACATCTCCTGTGAAAATTTCAACATGAAATGTAGAAGTTTACCGAAGCCTTTGCCTCCTCGGTGCCTGCTTCCCCACACACAGGCCCTGTCTGCTCTCCTCCCCTTTTCCTATGCACCTCCTGAGATTGGGAGCTGAACAGATGGTTGTACCTTAGGCACTGGCTAAGTTACCGTAACTAGAAAGACGGTCCCTCCCCACTCCTCCTCTTCATCATGCAGAGCCCAGAGAAGCAGAAGAGTGAGCCTATGTGCCCGCAGCTTCAAAACCTAATGAAGGGAAGAATTGAACACCCTCTTCCCATCCCACTGTGTCCTGCTCTACACATGAGACTGCAGGCAGCTCCAGATCATCAGAATGAGCCTGGTGCACCAGGCCACAGGGTTCTCGCCATAGCTTCAGTGTCAAAATCATTGTTAATTCCAGCTTCCATTTCCTGAATATGGATAATGCTCCAAGCTTTGACTCAGGATCCTAAATTATCAGTAATGCATCACCTTGCAACATGGATAGCCTTAGCTATGTTTATAGTGAATTACCAATCCCACACACCTAAAGAGTGTTCATGCAAAAATTGGGATTGATAGCTGATGCCAAGGCCTATAGAACAGAGCAATGTGCATCTCAGAACATTTTTCTCATGTCCTTTTAGTCATGAGATTTGTGACTGTCCAAGAACCTCATTCTACCAATCCAGGGAATTCGCCTCCTTGACGTCAGTAGTCACATTCAAACTTGATCTATTCAATAAAGAAACATGCACAGAGGAAAGTTTTCTAATTAATTGCAAAAGAAAACAAATATTTCCAATGGCTTAGAAATTTTAAAATGAATACTCAAAGATAGAAGCAGACTACTGATGTGCTGTAATGTCAGAATCAGACATTTGAGACATCTCCATTTCAGACATCTTTTTGTTTCTGAAGATATATGCTGAACCCTCACAATTACTATATGCAATAACCTATAAAATTTTTCTGTATTCAGACAGGACATCATTTTGTACAACATATGATCCACTGCAGCTACTCAGTTCTTCCATCATAGCACAAAAGCAGCCTTGGTAACAAATGAATGTGTCTGTGTTTCGATAAAACTTTATGCACAAAAACAATGAGCACATTTGATTTGTAGTCAGGCTACAGTGTGGTAACACTTGTTCCATGTAAATAGAAAGGAACCAAAGGAAAAGGTTTGGAAGTGTGTTTAAATATTTGTTTCAAATCAAGCATCCCTCCCTAAGGATCATACAGAAGCTGAGGGCTTTCTTACCAAAAACTTTGGGACAATATTGAATTAACATAAACCAGATATTTATGGTGAACAGGAATGGGGAAATGACTAGAACGATAATATAACTAGAAGAAATTGCTTGTATTAAGGATGCTACTGATACTAAACTGATATATTTTCTTCAGCTACAAGCTAAAGCTGTGTATCTCGAGAAAATATAGTTGCATTTAACTGCTTTGTGACAAAAGTTTGAATATTTGACCTTTCTTTATACTGTTCATTTAGTTCTTGCCTCAATGCTCCTACTAATTATTATTTTTCCAATTATTTTCTGGCATGAGGTTTGCGAGTGTATATAGGAACAGAAATGATGATAGAAAATTATATGTTTTCTTTAATATCTCATTCTCTTACTTTAATGTCTCTATGTCTTATTTTATACTCATGAGAAAGAAGAAAATAACTAATTTACTGAATAACCAAAAAGTGTTGACAGTTCATATTTCAAGATCTGGAAGAATACAAAGATAGAAAAAGAAATTTACATCCATTCATGCTAAAACAATATTTATCAAGAAGTAAAAAGAAAGAATTTGAGTAACAGTTTAAAGAGTTCATCTATACAAGCCTGTACTGTATTAAGAGAACTCTTT
This sequence comes from Dolichotis patagonum, assembly GCA_004027295.1. NCBI lineage: Eukaryota > Metazoa > Chordata > Mammalia > Rodentia > Caviidae > Dolichotis > Dolichotis patagonum. Next base: position 435,204 of record PVJX010000002.1, on the reverse strand, counting down.
TTAGCCCATGCTTACTATTGGAATTAGTTGTGAATCAATAGGTGATATGAAAGACAATATTAGAAAGTGCATAGCCCAATAGAAAGTTTTGTGCAAATTTAAAAATAACTCAATAACATCAATCTTAAGATTATGTACTTGCATCCTTGCATTTCCTAATGATCCCTCAAGGTATAGCATTATATTTTTGCAGCCATTAGCACTGCCATTCACCAGAAACATAATGCTATAATCACTCAGAGGTTCAAGGAAATGAAAGTCTTTCACATTTGCCTACTACCCTCTGTTGTCTAATATAGTGTCGAATGTTACAACAGTGTAAACTCTTCCACACATGCAGATAAAAGCCTCCGCAGGAGACAGCTGTGATGAACTGCCTGAAATATAGAGGTAGTTTCTGATTTTTGAGAGGGGAATGTTCTTTCCCCAAGCAATTACCCACATCCCTCATGCTCTGAACTGTTTGTATTCTGGTACAACTGGTTGAAAAGTGAATCCGGCTTGTTCATTGCCTTTGATTATAAAAATGGAGGGCCACTCTTACAGAAGAAAGAAAGAATAAAGGTTCAAAGAAGTCATCAAATCCCTACTTTCAAAAGATATACACTCTTTAAATCCCAGAGATGGGAAAGAAAGCCACTCTTGATAAATGAATATTGGTCCTCAAAAGAGGTTGCTGGAAACCCCAAGTAGTCAGAATTGTTGGGAACAACGGGTAAAGACCCACAGGACAAATGGAAGTACAAACAAAAGAAGGGCACATAGCAGAATCAAATGTCAGTGAGATTCTATCAAATACCTTCCCAGATTCACCAGCGGGATAACAAGCAATTCTCTATGGTGACTCAAATACAACTTCATAACACTTTATGGAAACAGCAGGATTTTAAAAGTAATAGATTGATTCGGCAGGACCAGTGGATGATTCAGACCATGGACAACTCAGAATATGTGGAGGCACGAGCAAATAGAGCAAAATGTTTCCTACAAACCTAACCAGAGGGACTGCAGATCGGCTTCTCTGTCTTGGCTTAGGAAAATCAACTCGACCAAAAGCACACATTCAAGATTTATGGTTTGGCATGTTTCCTCCCGAATTATTATTCATTTACACCATGTGCCTGAAAGCTTTGATTTATATGAATGAAACTATTGCAATTACCGAGCCACATTATGGACTTGATATTTGTTATTCTCTTGAAGCAACAAAACAACCACATTATTTAGATACTCTTCTCCCCATTTCATTGATAAGAAATAAAATAAACTTGACATCAGATTACATAAAAGCATAAAAATTGTATAAAAGCGGCAGAGACTGGATTTGAATTCAGATTTCACTAACACGTGATATCTGTTTTTCGTGTCCATATGTTCAAATAATTTTTAAAGCAAAATTCCAAATTTCTACACCTCAAAAAAAGAAAGTAAATTTCAAGAATGAAAAGCCTCTGTGTTTCTAGTTTCAGGAAAAGTAGCTCTCCTTATTATCTAAATTTTAGAAAGTTAAATTTATCTCCAATAAGAAGACACTTGAAAATAAATGGATAAATTTGCAACTTATCATCAAGGTTACATGCCATGACCTGTCTTTCTTTGTTAACCTTCTTTCTGTTATACCCAAGTGTTTTTATCTGATGTGAGAAAAATTAAATTTAAATTAAAATTCATTCCAAGGAAGTTTTTGCACCTCTCTCCTTAAGATGATTAGTGACAATTTGCAAGCTCACAGTCATGATGAATGGTTGTTAAATAAATAGATGTTGAAAGAAGAGACTCAACGGGGTGGAGTAGGAAAGGAATAAGACATTCCACCAATGAGACACGTCTTCATTCAGGCTCCGTGTATTTTTACGTAAACAAGCACTTGCATCTCTAAAGTTGTGGGAGTGTGTTGAATATGATGAACTCCTCAAAAAAAAAAAATCAAGCAGACTCCAAAGATCCATTTTAAGACCAGTGCCATAAGGACAACTACTTGTCAATCATATTTCTGAAGCATTATTGGAACAAGAGTGAACTCAAACCCTGAGTTACACCTGAGTATTTTATCTAAGAACTGGAAAGTATTTGGTCATACAGAAGTAACTGAAATTCACTATGCTCCACTTTTTTGGAAAAAGTGAACTCAGAATTGGCAGACAGTAATTATGACTAGTTTTGCATTTCCAATGTTTCAGCTTGCATCCCTCACAAGCCCTTGAATAAACCCATTGTACCTACCTGTCTGTTGCTTTATTCACCTGACTTGGTCTTCTTGGGAAGTTCTCTTAACTATCTTACATATGTACCTGTTTTACCTAAGAGTTAGCTGTTTGAACTAATAAAATTGGAGGCTGAAAGCCACATAACTGATTTTCTATGACTCTCCACATACCTTGGGCATCTAGTGGCTCAAGTACAATCAGATGATGAGAACAAATTTGTTTGCCATTTTAACTACCAAGCAAACACTGGCGACATTAAACATCCACAATGTACAAACTGCTGAAGAAATATTATTCAGATGTGACAAAAAATGCTGCCCTGGCTTTGAGGAAGGAAAGACATACAGGAAGTCTGTAAGTCAGAATATCTTGCTCAATTTTTGCTTGGGTTGATGATGAGAGATTGTGCATTACAGCTATTCATTTGACAAGACCTCCGTAAGGACTTGTGTTTTCTGCAGCTGCCAGGGTGGGGATAGAGGATGTGACACATGCTCCATGGGAAAACAGCCCAGAGTTTAGGGACAAAACACGCAGTACTCACTGTCTCATTTCCTAAATCGTGAATATATTTCCATGTGCAGTAGCAGCCTGATTATTTCAAATACACTCTGTCTTGTCTACCACATTAAGATTTCCAAAAAATGAGAAGCATATATTTGGGTGGGCTGAGGAAAGACCTGTTCAACAGGGTTAATAGCAGCAATTTACAAGTTTATATGTTTCATATTGGTCCTACAGCCAAATAGAAGCCAAATACTCTCTCTGCAAAATAAATAACAAAATGTGAACTAGCTACACATAACTTCTCCATATCACAGTAATCATTGAGCAAGCTCAGCCATCAGAAGAGCATGAGGCGGTCACAATTGGGCACCTCTCCCAGCAGAAGTCTGGGTTTGCCTTCACCCTGGCAGCACAGGTAGGGGGCAACTAAGAAAAAAATTGTTCATGCTATGCTGAAAAAAGATCAGGATTGCCTGGTATTTTTTGATGTTTTGTAAATTGAAAGAGCAAGTACAAGAATGGTAAAGGCAGGCATATAGAAGGCAACAGAGATATGTTAAAGAATAGGAAATAAAGGACTGGGGAAAAATACTATTTTATCATATGGGAAACTGCCAGATGGAGATTAAAATCCATGTAGGATACATATTGATGGGTAGGTAGAATGCTTTACTTTGATGTAAAAACATTATTCACTCTCTGTTTCAAACTGCTCATTTTTTCCTTGAGTTAACATTCCAAAGCAGGGCCTCTGAGTATACTCCCATAATTGTGATTCCAACTTGAACTCCTCTTGCTATCTATGAGCAAAATTAAAATATTAGCCTGAGCAAATTTCTTTGTCTGTTTTAGTGTATTTTTCCCCCATGTGTAATGAGATTAATGATCCTTGTTTTATAAGGCTAATGTTATAAGGACGAAAGTGACTGTTTATACAAAACATTAACACAGTGCTTATCAGAGTAAGTATTCATACATGCCACCAAGTCTAAAGTCATTGATCTTTTACTTACAATACAATGGTAGGTGAGGTTCTGATGGTCTGGGTATTTGTCTGCCTCCTCATCACTTACGTTAAAACCTCACCCCCAGGATGATGCTCTTACGAAGACAGATCTTTGGTAGTGACTAAATCATGCAGGCTGTGCCACTGAGTGCCTTATGCAGGAGGCAAGAGGAAGTTGGTCCCTTCCAGCATGTGAGAATACACAGAAGATGTCACCTTCAGGATGGGCAGGCTCTCACCGGACACTGCATCTTTTGGTGCATTTATATTTGCCTCCTGGCCTCCAGGATCATGGAAACTAAATATTTGCTATGTATAAGCCTGATTTATACAACTTTTGTTATAGCATCATCAGTGAACTAATACAGAAACGAAAGTGATTTGACAAAATTCACACAATGAAATTGTAACAGAATTGGTTTAAATATTATAATACTGAGGGGAGGAACAACCTTGCATTTCACTCAGGTTTCCTGGAATACCTTCCCAAGCAAATGTTTGAGACCAGAAAATATATCTCCTTCATTCCGTTTTTTTCCTCCAAGGTCAGTTAAGCAGCTACAGGGTCTGTAGCAACTGTTCCCCTCCCGCCACTTCACTACCAGTGCACAGGTATTTTATTACCTAGGAAAAGAATGGGAAGAATCCGTAATTATACATGCTAGCCATGCCTTGCTGAGTTAGTACTATCTTCACCCATGCATGGGGTCCTGGTTTGGCTCACTATGTGGACATCAGCACACACAGTATTTATTATGAGCATCTTACCTCTCCAACAAGCCAATCAACAGCTCTTCCTGTTATCTCTTCTAATTTCCTCAACAAAGTTGAATTAAATATCTAAATGATCTTTTTTTTAAAGACATGTTGAGTTCAAAAATCCCATTTTAAAATAAGGAATCTTAGACCACTGGCCAAAAGTCTAACAGCCCCTGAATGAGCGATGGAATTTGACACTGAACCCACTCCAACTCCACATAAGGTATTATGATCCCCGGGAACCTGTATGAAACTGCATACCCAGGGCCGGACCGTCTTTTCAATGGAGGTATGATAGGTAACTTTTAAATTAGAGCAATTATATAAGAAAATTTAAAAAATAGACTTGATTCAGGACAAGCTATATCTACATGTTCAAAGAAAGCACATCAAGAAAAAGATCCCTCTGGGGGAAGGTTAATCAAAGAGGTTTTCGAAGGATATAAATATGGAGGCTTTAATATTTCAATTCATGATTAGTGACTTGTTTCTGCCATGAGAGAGAAAAGGTCCCCTTAATCTTTAAACTAGATAAATCATCCACTCTCTCCTCCCTACCTTAATTTATACTGTTCTTCACTTGGATAGGGTGATAGTGACAAAAAGGATGATGATGACAATGACAATTGCAACAATAACTAAAATAAGAACTACTATTTGGTGAAGTGTCACATGTTGCCTCAGGACTTGCATTTAGCATTTTATGTGCACAATCTCATCTAATCCCCAAAATAGTGGGAAATAATCACAATTCTTCCTCAAAGTTTGGAGACAATTAAACGAGATTTAAAGAGGTTGCATAATAAATTCAAGCTCATGTAACACAATATAAAATGAAAGTGGCACGACTTCTGTGTTGGACGTCCCTCCCAATACTTTCCTCATTCTCCTAACCTGAGGCTGTGTTTGTCCACTTTTAGAAAATATCAGAATCACCGGGAAAGCTTGTACATAGCAAATTTCTTTCCCACTGAAGGATTCTTAGTCTGAATCAGGCCAGTGATAAAATTTTAAACAATCTAAGAAAAATTCCATTAAACATCTCATATTTCCTTGGCACTACCTGAACAGACCACATTTTGCTCTATGTTAATTACAGTATGTTGATAGCTACCATTCACGCCTGGTCAACACTGCCTGGTAGAAAATACATACCCATTTAGAGTGTTTTCCTGCCTTCCATAGTGCCTAGCACAATGGTCTAGGCATGTACTGAGTTGCTCATTGCTGAATAAGGAATCAAAAGCAGAGAGTGAAACTAGAATATGTATAAATTATACTATTAGATTCAATTTAGTAGAAGATTTAGTAAGATACCTGAGGTCTCCTGACTTGGAGTCCAATACCAGCCCTCAGTTTGTTACACCAACCTAGATATAGTCATGGAAGAGGAGATAAACAGCCAGTGTAATTACAGTGACATAATGGTTAAACTTTTATAGCTGAGGGGATCAGCAAATAGGATTTTAAAAATCAAATTAAAACTGTCATTCCACAACATTAAGTTTCTAGAATTTTCATTTTTTAATATTAATGATTTTTTCTCCAAAAAGGAACAAACAATGCTAATTCTACTGCTACAATACTGATAATGAAGAAATAAAGAATAATTTATCATTGCATAATTAACACAGTACAGTTAAGCATGTTTTAATGATTTTGTATAATGGCCTCTCATAACTAGATGATACTTGTTAGTCATAGTGAAAAGGAAAAAGAGAAAGAAGTATGTTCAGAATCATTAATGAAGATACTTAAACTGACCATGATTTTATTTTATTATTTAAATTGTTTATAAGAATATTTGATGTATTTTGGCATTGGTTTAGTACTGAGTCTGTAGGTGACCAGATGGTTAGTAAAATATTTTAACTAATTCAACAAATAAAAGGCTAAAAAATAAATGACTAAAAATGCAACTCTGGCAGATCAGTAGGCTTTCTGCTTACTTCTAAATGGAATCAACTCTTAAATATATAGGTGCATTAGACATTAAACACTGGAGAATAATGTTATCACTAGTTAATTTTAACACCTTACATTTAAGAAAAATAATGAGGTTATTTATTGGAATTTTTGTTCAGAGTAAGATTATCTCAAGGGCCAGAATGTAGAAGAGGAGAAAAAAAAAATAAAAAAAAAAACAAAAGAAACAATAAATTAAAGGTGGTAATAAACACAATTTTATAACTACTTTTAACATGGTTTCCAAATTAGATTAATAAATATTCTATCTGGAGGTAATGCTGCAACATTTCTACTCAACTCAAGCAGGCCTGTATTCAGGCTTGAGTCTGGGAAGGGGACAGAATTACCATTTGTCTTTCAAAGACAACAAGTAACTCCACAGCCACACCTACCATGCAGACACATTTGTTTTATTCACATATAATTTAAATAACATTTCAGTTGTGTTCAACCTAAGAAAATTAGGAAATCATGCATGAAGCATGTATTTCTATTTGTTCTTTAGAAATCAGATCATGTTGCAACACAAAACTGATGATATATCTTCTACTCGGTAGAAGATAGGTATGAAGTATCTTTTTCTAGACAAAAGATATCTGCAGAGTGTTCGTCATCAAAATCCTGCATTGTCACATACTCAATCATCTTTCATCACTGACATTATCAGTTTGACCCTCTGCCAACACTGACAATTTTTGCTTTGGTCTTCTATATTTCTAGCAGCGATTCTGGAACCAAAATATGTCCCTTGACCTGTGCATTTGTTAGGAATACAGATTCTCAGCCCAATCCCACGTGTTTGGTATCAGAAACTCCAGGAGTGGGAGCTGGTCTCTGCACGTCCTAAGACATCAGGTGATTCTTATGTAGATTCAGGTTTTTAGAACCATGAAACTAGCACACTCTTCTTGCATATGCAATATTTATTGCAAGCTGAAAATGACAGCTTGCTGTCATTTTCAAAGTTAGGATCACTAACTGAGGGGACATTAGTAGAAATCTTTTGATCTTGTGAAGAAAAGCATGGTTTCATACACAAATTGAAAGATAGAGATAGAGTGAGCTCATAAGGAAAGTCACAATCTGCTATTAGACTTTGCGTTTTTCAACTGTAATTTTGACAGAGAGTTATGAATTTCAAGTTTCATCCATGTCTATACTTAGCTCTAAATAACAGTAGAAACCAGCTCTCATGAATGGAAGCAACAGAGAGAGAAAAAAACTGTTTTTCATTTTAAAGAAAAGGTGGTCATGGAATTCTAGCTAAGAATACTCAAGACTTTTTTTTTTTAGTACTTCAATATCACTCCCTCTTCATTTATTTCACTAAGAGAATAAGCCTCTCCACCAGGAGGGACCTATACAAGGCCATGGATACATCCAAGCAGGTTCCTTTTGGAAACAGAAATGAAGAATCTATCACAGCATGTGATGGCATCTTGGAGCAGCTGGCTCATGAAAGCAGTTACATTTATCTGGAGTTTTTGTTACAAGAGAAGTTTTGTGTTAGGGTGGGGGTTGGGAAGGAGGAGGTTTGAGGAGTAAACTGTATGTGTGGGAGGGTTGTATGTTTGTAAATGTGAGAGTACATGTAGGCTTTATATGGTTACATGTTCTCTTAGTTGAGTTTTCTTCTACTTTCAGTTTAACACATTCTTAACTGGATAAGGACACTACACTGAACATAAGAAAGAATATAATAAACATTGCATATGGAGGAAAATATAGAGCATCTTATCTTCAAGGTATGATTGCAGAAAAGACCACATTGCATATTGGTTGTCTTTCAACCAGTCTTATAAAATTCAAAGGGTATTTCCTGGGTTTGGTTTATAATGTTTGGAAAATGAATTGACAGATGATTTCTGTCCCGCACTCTGGCTTTATGACTTCATTAACTTTGACCAGCCTTTTCTTAGTCTTCATCTTTTGAAACATGAAGTATAACTTGGGGAATCCATTCTCATATTAAAATTGATTCTCATGGTGCCTACCTACTGCCCTTCTTCAAAGAAGATTCTCTGAATCTTTGGTGGATACTTTTAGTTATTATTGCCATATTTTAATTACTGTATTACTTTAAATTTATATGTAATAGTTTTATTTTTAACTCACTTTTTGACATTTTATAACATGTCACTGGCTCATCTAACAGGATGGACTTCACAAAAGAATTTATAACAATTGTGGATTCTTCTTTGATTTGTTTTATAATACTTTTAGGATTTTCTTTGCATAATTTTCACGTTTGTTGATGCCAAAGCTCTTCACCTTGTTTAGTTCCTTGATTCCTCTTTTGCTTTGCCTCAACTCACTTAGCATTTTTCTCCAAAAATATTATAAGACACCTTTTAGGTTTTTGTCTGTTTCTGCTCAAATAATTTACTCCTCATCAGTTCTTGTCATAGCAAATTGAGTTAGTATATAACCAAGCTAGATAGTCACTACTGTGTCTTTCATAAAAACTAAGGATTTAGAAGCAAGCAGTTGAACAAAAATAGGATAATGAATTAATAAATTTTAATGTACATACATATATTTATATAAATATATGGTAAAAGCAGGTTACCATATTATATAGGTTATGATCTTATTTCATGGTAATAGTGAAAAGTTATATTCATTTTTGCATATTCTATTTTACCTGTGTAACCTAATTTATTGATATAGTGCTTTAAGCTCTCCATCAAAAATCTTGATCTATAAGCCTGTCAAATAGAAAGATCTCATCTCAGCAATGGTTGATGCATTAGAAAGAAGCACAGTTTAAACTTCAAGAGAAATGAAGAAAAATATAGATATTTTTACTAAAAATTTTTTCCAAGTACACAGAGGGATTAATGGAAAATTGCATCTCACAACATTCAACAAACTTCCTTATCTCTTTACACAGCAAAATTTCTTAAAGTTGTTTACTCGCCGATCTTCTCCAAATTTCACACTACTACTACCTACACTGCTCTCTTTCTCTTTTTCCCAAAGCCCTATAAAACATCATTCTTATTACTTTGTGTTTTCTCTTAATTTTCCCTCCCCTTCCCAGCTGCTTTTTACTAAGTGAATCACATATTTTCTCTTTCTGGATACCTGACTATATTTCTACATATTTTGATAGAGAGAGAAGCAACAAAACAAAAAACTATTCTTAAAAGTATGACAGAAAGCTTGTGGAAGGGGAAAAGGATAGCTATCATTTATTTTTCAATGCTTATATTTCACCTTACTAATATTCATTATGCTACATTACAATTTGATTCTGATACTATACTACAAATTTAGCCCGTATTCCACATTCCATTAACATCTACCACCATTACAATTGGTAAAATCCAAAGACAAGTCCCAGCAGAAATGCTCTGGTTGGTCCACTTTCTCCCATTTCTCCATCAGTCAATATCCCATCATTCCTACTCTTTGCTTCAGACCAGCAACTCATGACAAAGTATGGTGTAAACAATATATTTTATATTTTACTTGTCATGGAGTAATAGCGGGAGAACTTCTACATTATTCCTCCAAGTCTTCACCTCACTCACAGTCAAGGGGTGTCAACCCTGAATGCTTGCTTTCACTTGTAACCTACCGTTATGGAAATCCCAAAACTGCAGACAATGACAAGCTCATTCACTTGCATCAGAAGCCATGAAAGTTGGCCAGTTTCAGAAAACATACCCAAAGGCACTTCACACTTCCAAGGTAGGCACCACAGCGTAGGATCACATCCAAAGCCCAAAAACCAAAGATAAAACCACAGCCAAAGGAATGTGTAATGAATGGGACTAAAGCACATTTAACAAAACAACAATCACAAGCCTCATCAAGTTTCCCAAGACATTTTATGAACCACTAGCAAAAGCTTGTTTCCAAATATCTCTTTAATTATCCTGACTTACAAGCAGTTCTAGGAAGGGGGGAAAAAGCATGGTAGCCAGAGTCCTAGTGGCACTACCATATAAATAATGAGTAGACAGAATGGAAAGTAAAAATAAACCCCAAATCAGACCAACCTCAAATTTCAAACACAGCGTATCACAAAGCTAGTGTTTCTTGTAAACCAGCACTGACATATTTGTCATTCCTGGCTGTAGGTTTTATAAATTAATTGAAATAGCCTATGGTTTCCTTTTCCCATATAACTTTTCATTCTTATACACAGACAAAAATGGAAAAAAATGTAGCTGCAAAAATCATGAAAACAAAAAATGGAAATCTATATTTTTATACACCAGAAAGCATTTATGCCAGTGTTGCACATAAAACTCAAAGAAAACAAAACAAGAAGGAAAAGAAGGCAAAAATTTACAGTAAGCCTGTCAATTCTAATAAGAACCAATTCCCTGAACTATTTCATTTGTGCTTTCTGATAACTGTTTTTAAATGGGACACTTGCCTCCAAGAAAGAACAGAGCTCTTTAGCAATCATCCTTTGGAATTAAGACCTTCATAATGGTGTAATTTTTGATACATTAAATAAAAGATCTTCATTACAATCCCCCAAAAGAGATTTTACCCTTTATCCTAAACATAAAGAAAATTACAGGAAAATAAAAGCTGCCATTCAAGGCTCACAATTTGGAAGTATCAATAAATCTTATTAAAATTCTTTTCATGATTCTGCATTTCTCATGTAATTCGACAGATTTAGGATCTGAGTGTTTGACTGCAGAGCTCAAGATGGAAGACAAAGAATTCTTACTAATACAGATACATGGAATAAACAGAAACTCTCTGCAAATACAAGTGGTTTCTTCCTTTTCACACTCAGAGTAACATCTTGATGTGCTCATTGCTGGGATTCAGAAAGATGCACACTGGCATCTCTCTTTTTTACACCTGTAGTCTTAGGAAGTTTCTTATGATTTAGAGCGTGAATGTCCTGCAAAGGCCCAGTACACTAATAGTCAGAACTTTTGGAAGGTGACTGGGTCACTGGGAGAGATATATCTGACTTGCCAGGAAGTGGGGTCTGGTCTGAAGAAACAAGAGATTTCTGAAATCGTGAGGCAAAATAAACCTCTCTTTTGGATTGGGGTTTTAGGGTACTGTGTCTCATTGACAACTCCATTCCAAACACAGAGGCCCTCTGTCTTGTCCTTGTACCTGTACAGTGCCTTAGTACTTGCTGTTCTTTTTCCCAAGGGAATCTGCCCACAGGGCTATGTATGGCTGCTTCTTTGCTCTCCTTTTGTGAGTCAGTCGGCAATTCACCTGCCCTCTACATCAAAGGACATTTTCTGATCTCCTTATCTAAATTCAACATTCATCCTTACTTCCTATCATATATCCCCTTTTTATTACTTTTTAGCAGCCGTCGTTCTCCATAATAATCTGGCTCATTTTTTCTATTTATTGTCGACTTCTCTTCCTATTTCTTTGCAATAGAAGTGCACGAAAGGACAATGCTACATTTTTAGAGTGCAGTAAATACTTGGCAGACCGAAGAAGGCATGGTGGGAAATTGAAATCAAGGCTGGCTTATCAGTTGACCCAAATAGCATGTACTCTCCCTCGGAAGTAGGATAGCTGGGTGGAGGAATGAGTGTGGCACAAATGCATAATAGAAAGCCTAAGTTTTATCTCCATGTGAAGCACAGCAGGGAGGAGAGGGCTGTCTCTAGGCATTGAGCAGTAGACATGGTTCCAACACAAATGCCTTTCTTCCTGGCTTTGTTTGAAGACTTTGAACGGGGTAACCCCTAGGTGGGAAAGGTATCAAGAAGGCAGCTGTTCCTGAAACTGCCCTTTCTCTCTATTCACCCTTTCTCTCTCTGGTTCTGCACAGTTTTACTGTGATCTTGGAAGCTCCAAAGGCCATGGTCACCATGCCAGCTGGTATCTACGAGTGTAAACCATTATCTTGTGAAACCTGACTGAACTGTAGAAAATGCTCTTCATTTTCTCATAGATCCATCAGCCAAGACACTTGCACTAAATATTTCAGTGAGAGGAAAACCAAGAAAGGAAAGAAGCTACCAACTGTATTTCAGACTGATTTGACAGGCAAGGTTTATATGCTTCCATTCAAGTTTTTTCCCTCATCACAATCCTATGTTAGGTAGGAAAAATAGATGCCACTCTCTTAGTATCATCTTCAGAGACTTAGCTTGCAACAAGTGTAGGTGGTTAAATGATTTGATTTGAGGAAGTTACGTACTCAACAAGTATGTTGAGTTCAGCAACTATATGCTAAATGTGACCCTAGATACTGCACCAATCACAGAATTAGGTAGGAACATAACTGAGTCTTGATAGTAATCATATGAATGAGTAAAGAAGAACATATGAATGTCTTCACAGATATTAAAATGTCATATAAGAAAACTCAACTGATGTTATTTATCATTTTTGATAAATAGGAATTCATAGAAATTTTAACATGAACAAGTTGACTCTGTGCTAAGATTTACATTTTTATTGTTACATATTAGAAATATTAGTCCTTATGACAATTTGAGGAGATAGAGTGCTTATTGTAGTTTTTTGTTTCTTCTTTTTAGCACTGAATCTGAGACTGAGAGATTAATATAATTTCTTAAAGCTACAGAGCTATTACCATATTCATGGTCTTGCATGATGAGTTATAAGACAAATGTGCTGAAGCAATATTCCACTTAGTTTAGTGTTTTCCTAGGCAGTTATTACATATGAGGTTAAAGTCAAGGATCCAGCTGAACATACGTACAGTATTGGGGGAAACTAAAATGTTGCAGATATTTGGAAATACTAGATATTTTGTGAACCTCTCAAAAATGATCTGAAGGCAAAAATTAGATTCTGTTAGGGATACATGGATCAACGATCAGTTGAATCAGTGTGGTAGAGATCACTATTTGCTAATCTGATATTGAACTCTTCACTTCATCTCATTGTACATTTACATTTACACTACATTTTAAGTCTTCTTGGCATTTAAAGTGTAGCTATGCAACTGAGATCTACCAATGATAAAGAAAATTTGCTGTGTACCGTTTCCAGGAACAAGTCATAAAATCTCTTAAATAATTTTTATAGCTTGAGTGTGTCCCAAAGTTCATGTGCTGGCAATTTCATTCCCAATTCAAAGTGAGAATTTTAAGAGGTGATTAGGTCATGAGTCCAGAACCTTCATTGACTATTATTGTTACTAAGACAATCTGTTAGTTATCATGGGAGTAATTCCAATCAAATGATGAATTTGGCCCTCAAAACTTGCGCACGGGTGCACACACCCTCTTTCTTGCTCATATGCCTCTCAATTTGTTCTTCCAACAAGGAAGTCTGATGTAGTAAGCTTATGTCCATACCTTCATACTGAGCTTTCCAAACTACAACTGTGAGAAGTTAAGTCACCTCATCTCTATAAATTACACTGTCTAGGGCATTCTCTTAGAGCAATGTAAAACAGACTAAGATGAAAACAGTACTGAGGAGTGAGGTTGTTACTGTAACAAATGCTTGAAAACATTGAAATAGCTTCGGAACTGAATAATGAGCAAAAGTGGGAAGAATATGAAGAAATGGGGAAAAATTCCAAATTACCATGAATGAATTGTCATAGGTAGTTTTGCTGAGGGGCTAGCACAAATTTGAGCAAAGTCTGGAATTTATATATTACTTGCATCATTACAATCAGAATGTTAGTTAAAAAATTGATAGTTAAGCACAGTCTGATGCAATATCAGAGGCAAATAAGGAAAAAGATATTAGAAATATTTGGAAGATTCATAGTCTGTCCACACAAAGAGTGATAAGGAATAGTTAGGACAGCAAATTAAGGTAAATTAACCAGTCTTTGTCTAAGGAGACTAGCATAGATAAAAGGGTGCAAGGCATTATACATCACAATTCATCAGGACAGTAAAATGAAGGCTCCAAAGGCATCTCAAAAATCTTTGAGGTTGCCTCTCCCACAGAAGGACCTGGAGGGCAAGATTTTCAGAGAAGCATGCTTGGGATCTAAGCTTTCATGTTCCCATGCAGTCATGGGCCTTTGCTCACTGCATGCACGATGATCTTTGGCTCCTTGATTGCTATAGCTGAGACTCCAATTGTCATAAATAATAGTGTAAATAATCCCTGAGCCCCAATGACATGGATAGGAGACTTGGTGCCATCTTTGTGGTGTTAGCTTAGTAGACAAGCAACGTGCATAAGCTACGGGGGCCACAGCAACCACCACCTCGATTTTGTATGATGTATCAGACCACCAGAGAGTCCAAACAGAAACCTGTTGCAAGTACAGAGCCACTGCCAAGTTCCCGCAGTAAGGCAAATCCTGGTGGAACCAGAGAAACGGGGCCATTCCAAGGACACCAAAACTGTAGCCCCAACAGTATGTAGCTACACCCTGGGAAAGCTGCAGGTCTGAGTCTTCTCAAGTGAGAACTGCTAAATGAGGGAGCCCAGCAAAGCCATAGAGATGGGGCAGGGGGAGCTTCCTGAGGTCTGGGAACAACCTGATGCCAGTGGGGGACATTGCATCAAAGGAAAATACTCCACATTTGCAAGCTAAATATTTTCTCTGTTGGGTTTTGACCTGACTTGGGATGAGTTATTGCTTATTTCTCTTGGATATTATGGTTGGTAGCTGTCTTATTTCTTTATTATGGATGGCAATAACCAAACCTGCTAATTTTCTAGGCCACACCTGGAGAGGAACTCGTCTTGCAATGAACCATGAATTGAATCTCAGCCCTATCTGATTCAAGAGATACTCTGGACTTTCACATTTTGAGTGCGTGCTAGGATGAATTAAAACTTTAAGACTACTGGAATGGAATGAATGTATTTTGCTTATAAGAAGGAACACAAATTTTTTGGGGGGGGTCGAAGGTGGCTTAAGCCACCTTTGCTCAAGTTGATATCAGCTATCAAGCTGATAGCTTGAATGTGCCCACAGAAGTTCTTGAGTTGAAAATCTAATCCCTAATTCTACAGTTTTGAAATGTAAGACCTTTGAGAAGCGACTGGAACAGGAAGGCTCTGCACTCATGCATGGCTAGCATTGCGAGGCCTTCAGGAGTGCATTTGCTGCCACGAGGGTGGGGTTGGCGTAAAGAATGAGTTCATCTCTTTTTCCTCACTCCCTTTCCCAGATTTCTGTTTGAATTTTTTTTTGTCCTTCTGCCACCTACTAGGGAATGACACAGCAAGATGCAATCACCTCAATCCCTGACTTCCCATCCTCTGAAATTGTGACAAATTGAATTCTTTTCTTTAGAAAGTCTATGGTACTCCATCATAGCAACACTGACAAAGGTAAAGACAATGTTTCCATGATCCCTTTCCTGTAGAGCTTACCAAGAATAATCTTGAAAGATATATGTGGGAAATGGCAGAGTCTCTCTGCACCTGGGTTCCTGCCTTCCCCAAATGACAACGTGAAGAAGAACCACTCAACTGCTGTTCACCTCCTACTATTACTGAGAAGTAAATATTTTCTTTGAGCTATTTTAGAACAGTGGTTGGCCTACATTAACCAAGCAGCTATAGTCCATCATACTTATTGAACTATACAGAAGGCTAATGTTTCCTCAAGCTTTGGGCTCAGCAACTCCACTCCCTCAATATCTTTCTTTATCACCTTTGGCACTTCTATTCCGTAGCTTTCTTTGTTTCTGCAAAGCTTTCCCTAACCTCAGAGAAGATATTTCATAGCCCTCTCAAATTATCTCTTTTGAGTTTCAGAAGCATAGAGCAAATTAACCTTGTGAACTCCGACTTGAGCAGATGCCAGTGGAACTCTATCACACTAAGCCCCCCAAAAGCGCCTGACCTTGGCCTAGAATTCATTTCTCTACCTTGTTTAGTTTTCTTGAGCAGTCTTTGCTAAGGATTTTTCTGTACTTCAAGTGTGGATGATGCATCATTTCTAATATTGCTAAGCTGAGACCTGCCTTGGAATGTACTAGGCATTCAATAAATATTTAACCAATGTTATCTATCCTTCAGGCTTTCAGGAGGATTGAGCTAGAATTCCAATGCTGTAACTTTGAATATTAGGATATTATGCCTAAGGTAAAATTAACAAGAACGTTCTCAGAATTCACACAAATGACAAAAGTATATTCCTTCCTCACTAAACCACAGTCCAATGTCAACGCAATTCTGTTTTAATCAAGCTGAAAAATCTCGCAAAGAAAATTCAGATGGTAAATGAGATATCCGACCTCCTTTATTAAGGTACAGTGGGTACAGACACCCGGCTGTTTTTTTGATACATGTATGGCACACGAAGTACATAATAGATTAAGTTCAGCCCAATTGCTTTGCCTGAAAGCAGCAAGAGTATATTATCATGTGTCTGTTATCCTTCTAAAAAATTAAAGGCAATATTAGTGCTTTTCCCCTCATAATCCCAAGTGAATAAAGGACAGAATAAGACAGCAAAAGTACTGTTTAAGAGCAAAATAGAGTATAAGCACCAGGCATTAACATGCACTTGAATTGTTTTAACCCAACAGTACTCCTGCCAACATTTACACTTCTAGATTTTGGTAGAGGAAGCTGTTGCTTTGTTGTTGCATTTTTATAGTTTCATGTATTATTCGTTGGAAAGCAAAAAGCCCCCTCAGCTGAAAATGATGGCAAATGTGCAGCCTGTTCTCAGCCTTCCAGCTCTTTATGCTGGACCTCGGAATCTACTTTTACAACATATTACTTTGCTTTCCAGACCTGCAAACCCTCTGAATGTATTCAGAATATAAAGAGTCTAATCATTAGACCTTTTTCCTATTCAGTGACTTAAAAGACCTATAAGCTGAAGTTATATCAGTAGGGAATGGTCCCACTCTACTTTCATTTCTCATAGTTTATTTTTTCTCGAAAGAGAGAACCAATTTGCCTCAATATATCACTACTTGGCCGTAAAGCCAAAACCACCCAATCAACATAACCTCTCCTGAGCAAACAAACGAGCAATGGGACTCCTGAAAAAATATGGTTGGCATTTACATCCATTGCCACACTTTTCAGAGCTGGCTGACATCGATTCACTCAGCAGCATTCTTAGACGCTAAGATTTTTGTATTGAGATGCTCAATACGACAATCAGATAATAGATCAAAACAGTTTTTATAATATAACAGCCTTACAGCAGGATGCATGTGTCTCTCTGTGAAGGGACTCGCTGTAGTGTCAGAACAAATGGGATGGCATGGCTGCATATTTCAGATCAGAGAACAAAAGTTTGCAATAAGTGTCAGGCTGTCCTCCTAGGATACATCCTTAAAAATACCTCATATGTATTACAGTATATAGCAAGACTGTGCAATAGAAATATAATTCAGGCCATTTATAAAATGTTATTTTTCTTTTCTTTTTCTTCTTGGTGGTACTAGGGATTGAACCCAGAGCCTTTGCACTAAGAAACTATTATGATTTATGTCTAGATGACCCCCTCCCCTCCCCGCAAGGTCTCTTGCACTCACAGATAGTACTTCTGAACGATGATTGGATTGTGGGATTGTGATACTTATCAGTAGATGATTCTACTGCTGAGTTTATAGCTAAATGTGATATTAGGAGTTGAAGCTTCTTTGGAGGAGGGGGTCATTGCACAGTGGCCTACAAGGTATCTCTCTCCCTCCTTTGCTCTCTTACCCTCTGCTTTCCATGTCCATGCCAGATCTGTGTCCCTCTGCCATGCCACACTGCTTTGAAGACAGCTATGTACTGAAACTTCCACAAGATGAGCTGAAACCAACCCTTCTTTCCTTAAACTGTGGTTGAGTATTTAGTCCTAGCAATGAATAACATAACTAAGAATGGCTATGTCCTCTGAACTTTTTAGTTTTTAATTTTGAGACACGGTCTTGAGAATTCACTAAATTGCCTAGACTGGGTTCAAACTTGTGATCTTTATGCCTCAGCCTCCCAGCGTGCTGGGATTATAGACATGAACCATCACACCTGGCTTGCAATGTTACATTTTTTAGTGACCACATTAAAAGCAAGTGGAATTAATTTTAATAGTATATTTTAACACAATATATGCAAAATAATTTTCTATATGTCACCAATATTTTAAAATTTATTAATGAATCATTTTGTATTACTTTATTTGCATTAATTCACCAAAACCTATGGTATATTTCATATTTCTAGTACATCTCAATTTGAACTAATGAACGTCACTAACATTTCAAGTGTTTGACAGCCACACACAGTTAATAGCTACCATATGTTTATGCAACTACAGCCAAAGTCGACACACTTTAGTTTATGTTTGGCACAATGACATCAGCTGTCACCTTACTGGAATGTTCCCACTACCCCTTAGCCTTCTCTCATTCACCCTTATTCAAGATTAGAGCTCAGAATTCTTTATTCGGCACATATTTATCAGCTATCTATGATGTTTCAGGCAGTTCTCTAGGGGCAGGGAGTAAGAAGCAAATAAGACAAAGCCCTTATCCTCAGGGCGGAGAGCACAAAATTCATTTATCTGGACAAGGCTATCTTGATTCCTGGATAAGATCAGTCCCTTTGTCTTATACCTCTCCAGTGTACACTGTTGCTTCCAGAACTTGTTCTCATATCTATTTTTCTTTAATGATTGTAAGATTCATGTCGGCAAATATTACATCTGTCTGAATCACTGCAGGAATCCCAAAGCCTGTGCAGCGTACTCAGAGCCTGGCAGAGAGCCTTGTTGGGTGCAAGTGGAGGTGGGGGTAAGGAAGAAGTGAGGGACAGAGGGAGGAAGGAAGGAAGACAAGGAAGAAGAAAGGAAAGAGGAAAGGGAGAGAAATAGGGAGGGCAGGAAGAAGGAGGAGGGTGAAAAGGCACTCTTGGAAGGTGAGATAAATTCTCTCTGATACTAGAGATGTTCCTTAGTTAACTGGTGCAGCCAGAATTTACCACTCTGGACCTCACTTGTGTACAGTGCTGTCTTCTCCAGACTCTTCCAGGCTCCATAGGATAGGAACCTCATATCTTGTATTTCATTTCCTCTTTTCCTGGATTTACTCCAACAAATTTTCAATGCTAGATATGACCTAAAGACATGCTTGAAGGGGCAGTATATTTTACAGCCACTCCAGTAAATTTTGAAACTCTCCTAGCCAATTTGTATTGGATCATACACATTCAAGAGCTGGCTGAGTTTCACTGCTGTCATCCTGCCAAGGACTTACAGGTGACTATAAGCTGCCCACATTGAGCAGTAATTTTAGAGGCAGGCAGATATTGTCCTTAGAGTGACTTATTTACTCCAGTGGTTTATTCTGTGGATCATCAGAATTTCTTTTGGGGCCAGAATCCTTGGTGTAGTGCTATGTTGCTTTCCTATTTTGTTTCTGACGTCTTTGAATGTGTATCATATACCCAAGTTAATCATTTTCAAATTTATGCTTTGGTCAAGAAATCTGAAATATTTTATAGCATATATTGGGATTTTGATTCTCTTCTTGCCCAAATCCATAAATTACTCATTCTTTCATTTATAAATCTATGAATTCAGCTGGTTGTCAGCACTGAAAGCTTTGGAAACCACCATTCCCACCCCACCAACCATACACACGCAGTATCACTTCAGATGTTATTCACACTGATCTTCATGAAGAGACATGAAAGGACCAGGCAGGTCAGAGGTCTGGCCGCCTCTTCCTGGAGGAAGGTCAGGCATTTTCAAAGCATGGTCCTGGTACCAGCATCATGGATACCACCCGGGAAGCTGTCAGAAATACAAACTCTCAGGCTTCCTCTTCTGACAATGAAAGCAGATAATCTGGGGATGGGACCAACTGTCTGTGTATTCTAGAACTCTCTGGAGGATTCTGATACATAGTGAAGTTTGATAACCACTACTCTTACCTGACCTCTTGCCCCAAGCCTGTGTGAAATATTATCAAAGAAACACCGAGCACTGAGGTTGAGAAGTTCAATATGGTCTATGATAGAGTAACATTTAAAAAGCACATTCAAAACTTAGAATGATAATATATACATACACATGTTAAATATGTATATGCATATATATGCATATATATATATTACAAAGAATGACACAGATTTTTTTTTTAAATCTCATACAGCAAAAATTCATCAAATTTCATTGTAAAAGGGAAAAAGAAGTCACTGGTACTATTTTAAAATCTACATTTCTGAAGTGAAATTCCAAGTTGTCTTTCAGTTTTTGTTTACAGTATTTTTAGATCTTCCTCTGCATGCTATGTTTTCTTTTAGACATACTGCCAACTTTTGTATCTGTCATCTGGCTTGGCAAATGAGGTTTCTCATCATTTTTAAAGCATTTCACCATTTCAGTTGTCATACTAACGCTTGGTACATCTGGAAGGTTCTGTGATAGGATAGATTTAGAGACTACATTTAAAAGCATATCAAATGATTAGCAATATTTAATTTCATGTTGCTTCAGAAAAAAATCCAGTACAGGTTCTATGGCTCTTCTTCCATGCCATGCCCTAAATTAAATTTCATATTAAAGAGGTTAGATTCCAGGGTTGCTCAGGCTGCATGTTTTCAAATTTAAATTAAAAAAAAAAGGGAAAACATTGGCATTGAATAAAGTCATTTATCCCAAGGATCTGTTCCTAAAGATAAACTGAGGCTCCCAAATGATAGGGACAGAGGAGCAGCTGAGTCAGACAGCACCCCGTGTCATTTTATGATGTGATTATATATCACATTGGGGTTTCGATTTCAAGCAGTAGCCATTTATTTTTTCCTGTACCACAAATGTGTTCTTGATGACTGGGATACTATTTTTATTACTTTTAATAACACTCATCTGACTTTGATAGGATTTCTCAATAAAGGCTTGAAAGTAATAAGTGAATGTGTCCTCCCATTCCAGAACTGCAGTAGGACTTCACGAAGGTAATTCTGATCACCCAGGAGAATAGGGTTGCGAAACATGCTTGGGCTGTTAGCAAAGCGCATGAGGTAGGTAGTCAGTTTCTTAAGTACAAATTCAACTCTGCCATGTACTTGCTGGATGACCACAAAAACTTCCTAAAACTATGCATGTCTGAACTTTCTCACCTGCTGAAATTGCACACAAATTTATTCAGCCTCTGGGATCTTAGCAGAGGGGCTCAAATAAGACATGTAGTGAGCATAGTATAGTGCCTAACACATGATATCAAATATTCATTGGTATTATTTTATTGACAATGTTTTAATAACTGACTCATCTCTAAAGCTATGCTATATTGAATTATTTCATTTAGGGCCATACTAAAGTATTTTAATACTTTCTATACTGACATTCACTAACTTGCTCTAAACTTGTAAATGCTAGACAAAGAGAGGTTGGGACAGATAAACAATGGGTCCCTGGAGATGATAGTAGGGGGTTCTTGGAAAGCTGGAAAGAAGCACCACACTGGCCACAATCATCTATTTCTAACCACCAATGCTTTCTTCTTCTTCCTCCCTTCTACGCTCCACACCAACCAACCAACCAACCAAGAACACAAAACTATGCTGCCATCCTAGAGCGACATGAGCAATGGAAACTTTCTCACTCCTTAGAAGTCTCACAGCATCAGCAGATTTCTCTAAAGGAACAGTACTGTTTCATCCCAGGAGAAGCTCCTTTCAAAATGCACAGAGAATTTTAGAGCACATTGTGCAATGAGTTAAGTTAGTGGTGACATCGAATATCTTTTTAAGTATGAAGATATCTTGATATTCAGTGTCACAATACACGATACATAACCATAAAAAAGAAATATATAAAATCTACATAAACATCTCTTGCTCTCTATATTGTACAGTTCATATTACATTTATGTTTATGTGCATGTGCATGCAATTTATAAACAGGGTGAATGATCCTTGAAGAAAATATTTACATGGTTAAGATTGGTTACAACCAGTCATTTTACAGATATAGTAATTCATACACCTACTCAACTTGGTAGCCTATCACACATATTTATTAGATCTTCAAAAGATGAGAGTGGTCACAGTCCTTTCTTTTTCTCCTAAGTCCTAAACTCTTCATTAAGAAGCAATCAAAGGCTACAAAGTACTAATTAGGAAGCCTATGTTTCTACTCCTCTATTGCAGTAGAAAAGAAGAAACTTTCATCTCTAGGGGGGAAGAGGGGCAGGAAATAGTTTCATCCTTCAGCCATTGATTACTCATTTCCTATAGAGGAGAAGTAGCTCATTTTCTGGGTGACAATGGGAAAAAGGAACTGATTGAGGGGAGTCTGGTCCCCAGCCTCAAGGGGGAGATGACACGTCTGGGTCTACCTGTGTCTCCAGACAAGGTATTAGGAAGCTGCTATTTTCATTTCTTCCATCAGGCTCCCTGTTCTGGCTTCTAATTTTTCTTAGGAATAGAATGGGTCCATTCCTTGGTCCTTTATTTGTCCTCTGCAAGATGTAAATTGTTAATTCTATAACGTGCTGTTGCCTCCAAACATAATTTTTCCCCCGTCATTAAATATTTTCCTTCTATGAAATCATTCCCAATGATTATTCAGCATTTCCATTGTATGATGCTCTGTCCCTTATTGAACCAATCTCCCAATGTCAGATAATCAAGTTTTGGAAAAATTGTGAAGCTACTATAAATTACACAAACACAGCATTTTTTATGTTCTGTCCATTTCTCATAGAGGAATTGCTAAAACACAAGTGACTTGGTCAACATATATAAACGTTTGAAATTTTTTTTATTTAACATCCAGAGACTTTGTGTCATTTTGTACTTCCCCTAGAAGCAAGTGAAAACACCGATTTCCTTATAACCTTCCTAGAAAGATGGGAAAGAATTAAAATAATCTGTCACATTTTACTTCCTCTGATTTTCCATGCCTTAGGTGGTGGGAAGGAGCCCAGTGCATCTTTGTTTGGAAGGCATTGTTCCACTACAATTTGCCCAAGTGTGAAATGCCTTATTTCCTTAAATCAAGTTACCTAATCTCTTGACATTACAAATATTAGCATTTTAAAATCTGTTTTGAAATTAAGACAAAAGCAAACATCAATGCTAATGTACATCTGAAAGAGGAGGGGGAAAGAAACCATGGAAACCAGCAGAGGAATGAAAATGGCAACTAAGAATTAAACACCAGAATAGAACCAGCAATGGGCCAGATGAGGATTATAATTGCAATGGATTTGAAAGGAATTATAAGGTGTTCTTTTGCACCACCCCCGTTTTGAGTAATTCCTTTAGGAATCCTTGATAAATCTTACTTCCACTGTATTTTTGCTTCTCATTGAGATCCTTAAAAATACCATAGGCTGCCACAACGACACACAAACACAGCTCATGTTAGACCACAGGATGGCACTCTGGGTGCATCCAAGTGGAGAAGTACCACACTCCCCCAGGAAAAGGCTCTCTGTCTCCCGGGATGCTCCTAAAGAGCAGTACTCCCTGCCTGCAGCAAAATCCCAGCACCTATCCCTTGGAGAGGATTACAGTCACTTACTCTGTATCTGCTCCTAGCTGCCTGTGACTTCACTCAGTTTTGTTTTTCTCCACGTATCCAATGTGGCAAGGGTCTCCCTAGCCTCTTTAACTCTTCCTGTCCTCCCCATGACACTTCCAGAAACCTAGAATATTGTGATTACTTCACAAGAAGCACAGGAAACAGAGAGTTTACCAGAACAAATACACTGAGACACACAGTTACTTAACTGTATCACATAGTGTAGATAACTCTGTTCATCTGTTTGTTGTTTGTGGTACTGGAGAATTAATCCAGGACCTTCAAATAAGCTGCAGACTCAGCCCTTTATTCTCACACAGGATCTCACTAAGTTGTCTAGGCTGGGCTCAAACTCCCTGAGCGCTGCGATTACAACTGGTAAATGCATTTCTATATTATTGATAATCTCTGATTCTCCAAATTGCAGCGTTGTCTTTAACTATAACTAATATTTTGCTCTGTGATAATAAGTTTAAGACATGTTAAATGGTACAGTATGTAAACCTTAAACACTGCTTCTTCTATATTTAGGCAATGAGTTTGTCACTATTATTGTACTTATCACGGTTATGATTTACTATTATATGATAAAAAGACAAAAAGCATCTTGGAGCTTTAAATGTGGATATCGCTGATTTAACCATCATTAAAGGAAGACATAAACGATGGCCTAAGTCCTTGGCAGAACAAGATACCCTGAAATAAATCTTTAGGAAAATATAAATAATAGAAAAAGGAAGATTTAGATTAAAATCACTGGGAGGAATGAACTGCCAGGCAAGGGCACTAAAGGGGGAGATAGAAGGAGACAGAAGATAAAACATGAACTCCTACCAAGGACTCACTGGGAAATAATTTCATAAGCTAAGTGCGACAAGCTCATAAAAAGCCTCACTGGCTCAAGTAAAGTTTGTGACTTTCCCAGAGTGCGGAGCCTTGAGTAGGGACACTGTTTGATGGAGACACTGTCTTGAAAAAAAAATCAGATATCAGTCTAGGAAAGACTGGGTTAGGAAAAAAGAGAGGAAAGAGACACCAAAGGCAGAAGATGTGTGAGGGGGATACTGCAGCTGAGTGATGTAAAAATGGCTTGTACTCAGATGAATTCAGGGCAAATGGAGAAAAATCTAAAGGTTAGAGAGATACTAGGAGAAATGGAGAGTGTCCAGACAAGGTGACAAAGTGAAACAGCAAAGCAGCCCACAGCATCATAGATTCTGACATCCAGCATGTGATAACAACGTCCCCTTTTTTGGCTCCTGAGACAGGCTTGGAGCTAGCTCATCCTAAAGCACTCAGGTTGCTTTTTCTGTAGTGCCTTCTACTCTTCACATCATTCCTTTGCTACTCTACAAGAATAAAGACCCTCAGCAACCTAGCTTCTCGATTTATACGGTAAAATTCTGCAAAAACCAAATCAGCCATCAGCTCTCAGGCTCCGGCACACTACATCCATGCAGATTAAGGGTGGTGGGTATTATCCAACAGGACGTAAGGGGGCGGGCATATGCTGATGTGACATGGGCACAGAATGCCCGGAAATTTTACTCCATTTCTTTAACAGGTTGTATCTTGGCTCTTAGTAACGATGGCGACAATGTTCACCCTCCCCTCCTTACTTTCATCTGATCATCTTGTCTCATTTGCTAAGAATCTCTACAAGCTATGAGATCAAGACTTCCTCCCAAATCTAAAAACCCCCTATTTTCCTATTCTCATTACACTGGAAAAATGTCCTTGCTTCTGAAAAATGTCAAACCTTTCACATGTGTGCTAAATGTAAATACTTCTTCCAAAAGATTTCTCTTTGGTATTTTTGGTGTCATATTCTATAACCAACATGTCCCATTTCCACCTGCAGTGATGTAGTAATCAATTCATTTAATCTTCAAAGAGTTAATGAGTGCTATATATCAGGTGTTTTTCTGAGAGTTAGGGATATATTGGTTAAAAACCCAAAGTGAACAACAATAAAATAAGACAAAAATGTGCTCTCCTAGAGTTCTAGATATGTGATCAAGAATTCCAATTTCACTTCAAAGGAAACAGACAAAAATAAACAATCCACTCTCACAAGTGTGCAATTTTCTGCAGTGATCAACTGATTCTCTTCTTCAACAAAAAAGTTCATCAGAGATTTGTGTACATGCAATATCTCCCCTTAGCCATGCTGCAATCATTTTTCAGACTGCTCCAGTCTTGCTTATATTCCCATCATTCCACTAGAACTACTTCAGCTCAGGACTCAGTGACATCCATGTTGCCAAATCTTTGCTCTTCAGGCTTCGTCTCACTCAAAGCCTGGCAGCACCGCACCTAGTCTTCTGTCTTTTCCCCTTGAAGCACTCTCCTCCTAACTTGTGTTATACCACACTTCTCATTACCCCTTTGGACATGACACTCAGTCTTTGCCTCTCACTCCTTCAGATCTTCAGGACTTACTATAAACATCACCTTTCATTTATTTATTTAGTTAGTTTTTGGTACTGGGGATCGAACTCATGACCTAGCGCTTGCCAGGCAGGTGCTTATGCCACTGAGCTAAATCCCCGGGTGACATCACCTTTTAAAAGACTTTTTCATCTAGTGCTTCATGTAAACTCCAGTTTTTATCTCTCCTTTCTTGTTGATCTGTTGTTTACCACCATAGCATGTGTCACAATTTGTGGTAAGAATGAGAAATTTTGCTTAGTTGTAAGGAACAGAAATTGTTTTTCTTATAATTTCTTACACCAATTTTACTTTAGTAATTGGTCTTTTAATGTTTTATGTGCAATTATATATATAGTTCCTGGTAAGCAGTAGAATCACCATAAATAGTTACCATGTGGATGAACAGTATATTTTGGGGTTTTGCTTTATATTTCAACGTGCCTAGGATGTCTGGAGTTAACTAGGATCAAAAAAACTATTTGTGTGGTGGGGAAGGTAATAAGAAATGTGTCCCTGAAATTCAAAGTGCAGGAATATTTGGAAGTGGCCTTGCTAGAAGGAAATTAGATTAACTATTTTGGGACATATTGGTCTTGTGCTGCTACCAGACTATTTTAAAAATGGTGTACCAGCATGACGGGGACACGCTGATAGACATTCTGACTACACTTTTTCATGTACTCTACCACTTTCCCTCTGTGTGAAAGTGGAATAGGAAAGCATGTGTGGTATTTCCATCATCCCTGATCAGAGATTTGTTTGTGAATCCAATTCTAAATCAACACACCCATAGCATTCCAGTGACAATAGGACTGGCTTGGGAATAGCCATGTAGTCCAACCCAGAGCCAGGAAATATGAGGAGATTTCTGGAGACATTGGAGGAAAGTTTCTAAGACTATGAAAAAAGGAGTGGCATATTCTCTCCCCTGGTGATAAGGAGGAGGCATAGTTCTCATTGTTACTGTTGACTTGGTTGTGGATCACTTCATCTGCTGACAACAAAAAGTCACTACAGGATGAAGCCAGTGTGTGGACAGAAAATCCAAAAGATGGAAAGAACGTGGGTCCTTGAGGATATTAGAGAGGTCTCCATCAACAAACCCCAGAGCTACTATCTCTGCCCTTTTCTGTTCACAGCCAAAAGATCTATCAATAGGCTATTTAGATTTATGTTATCTGAATTGTTTTGCTTTGTTTTCATTTTTATACTGAAAAACTGCTTAACTGATCCACATGAGAGATAAATTTGGAAGAATGAATAGAAGTAAAGTTATAAGAGATAAAGCTCACTTCACAGGTTAACAGCATCAAAGAGAAATGAGGCGTTGTAGTTAGGTTTCCCTCACTATAAGAAAACATCTCAAAAGCTGATACAATTTCCTTTCTTTTAATATCAGATTGTATATATTTCTATTTTTTAACAATTAGACCTGCTCTCAGGAAAAAGTACTAACTTACTCTTCTTGTTTCTGGCTTTCAGTTTGTGAGATTACTCTATTTCTTAATATAATTTTGTTTCTTTCAATAAATTTTAAAATAAAAACTTTCAAAAGAAAGAAAGAAAAGAAAGAAAGCAAGCAAGAAAGAAAGAAAGAAAGAAAGAAAGAAAGAAAGAAAGAAAGAAAGAAGCTCAGGTAATTAGGTGATAAAGATGGTTTATTTCAG
This sequence comes from Dolichotis patagonum, assembly GCA_004027295.1. Taxonomy (NCBI): domain Eukaryota; kingdom Metazoa; phylum Chordata; class Mammalia; order Rodentia; family Caviidae; genus Dolichotis; species Dolichotis patagonum. The sequence continues at coordinate 407,262 of PVJX010000002.1, read as the reverse complement.
CTCGGTTTTACAGATCCCAGTCCCTGATCAGCTGGCTCCTGGCTGCTAGGCATCTGGTGGCGTTGATGATGCAAATCTAGTACAATCATGAGTCAGGGAGAGGAGAAAGGGGCCAGGCCCCAGCTCTTTCAATTAGTTACTCTCAGTGCCTTAGGGACCTCCTGCTGGACCACACCCAGCCCACAGTGGTACCACCCTGGATCCCAGCCTTCAACATAACACATGGGGGAACATTCCAGGCTCAAACCATAGTATGGCATAAAATCAATAATAGGCTGAAAGTATTATATCTAAAGAGACAGTTAATATATAGAAAGAACTGGTCTAAACATAAACAATTAGGGCAAAAATGACCATTGCCAAAATCATTAAGTTTTCTATTTCTGGTCTTTGGGGGAGTGATAGTGTACTACTTAGACTTATTTGTACAACAATACTTAAAGGAAGGCTGAGTAACAGAAGAGTTTATATCAAAGTACTTTTAGAGAAAGCCTCCAATTAATTACAATAAAGAATATCAAGAAGAACTTTAAAATAGAATATCAAATATAAGTCTACTGATTTTCTCATAAATAAGTGTGATGTAATTTTCTATGTATTTTTCAACTCTTTCCTAATTTATAGAAAGATGTCCCTTATTTAGGCAGTGTTCTAATATGGCCACAAGAAATATTACTGCCTTCAAATTGCTACTAATAGGAGAATCAGATTAATGAAAGGTACATTGCAATGTGTTTAATTCTGGGAAATATAGTGACCCATGCCAGCATTATCCCAACTATCTTCTATGCTGGGCAATGGAAGGTCTGTATTTCAAGAAAGAGTTAGAGTAGCTGGGCAAAGGAGAAAACAAGTTATTAGCAGAAAAATCAGACCTAGAGAAATAAAGAATGTATAACACAGCTCTGGGTCCTTCGGTGTGATTTCAGCCTCGTGACTTGTACTACGGCTTCATGAAATTCATTATTCTTTCATATTGCTCCATTAGTCTATGAAGGATTAAATCATCGTAGTCCAAACTACAACCAAATGAAAACCATTTATAGTAAGTAACTCCCTGATTTATAAACAAGTTCCATTCCAGGACAACGTCAGTAAGTTGGGTTCGACTGTAAGTCTGACAAAGTAAGTCATATACCCATGAGACAGATAGACAATGTACATTGCTTTGTGCTTCCTAGAAGCCTCATCTCTGTTTTTCCTCTTGTTTCTGGACACTCTGGGCTCTGACTGAGCACTGCACTACTGTACATTATAGTGCTGGGCATTACACACACAGCAGCACTGCTGTGACAATGTCTGGTAGACAACGTGCGCTACTTCTGCGATTTGTTCACATCTATGTTCACATCACAATGTTCGCAATGCCAGGTTAACTGGTATCTATTGAAGTTCCTAACTCAAATGTTCTTAAGCCAGGGACTTAAACTGTTAACCACTGAATAAAATTATGATTATGGGTAGATAAATGAACATAATAATGAATAGTCTTTAAAGATACTTTGAGGATTACTGTGCCTGGAGTGATTTTAAGAGACAAATGGGTAAGAAACGTATTGATTTCTCATTTCTTTTTCTTTTTGTGTTTTTTTCTTTCTTTTTTTCCATCCTTCTTTCCTTTCTTTTTTTTTGAACAGAGTCTCACTCTGTATTTCAGGCTAGCTTTAAACTTGCAATCTTCCTGCCTTAACTTCCTTAACATATTAGTTTCTTTGAAATTTATTTAATCAGTACATATGAAGACCTATCATCCTGTCCATGTGAGGCACTAATTTGCTTATGGATTAAGTATACAGATGACCAATTAGATCTTCTATACTTCTATACAGTTCACAGTGGGACTCAGGAGGATTTTCTCAAAGAATATCTAATTATAAGCAAATAACAGAATCTTCTGTTTTAAAATATAGAGTAAGGTAACATTTATCTTCCTGATCAGCCGAATGAGAGTGAACACAACTTGATTGTTTTGCATTATTCACAGGATTCTGACAAGGTGATTAAGGCAATCTGCTAAGTCTCCTTACTCACTAATTCATTTGCTTCCTTTCTTTTACCTAGGTATTTAAAAGGAGGAAAGGCCATATCCCCTAGTCTGTTCCACAGAAGAACATATACCATTAAAAGACAGCAACTTTCATGCATTGAAACAGAGGGAGAAACCACTCTTCACTGGCAGAGAAAAAAAATTTCCCTTGCAAATCTCAAAGATTATAAAGCGTACAGACTCCTGAAGTAGCTATTTGCTATCATCTGCATATTCTGACTTCATGGAAACTTTCCCTTAGGACAAACTCAAGCCCATCTTCATGCAAGTCATTTTGCTGAGTTTTAGAGAAGAAGCAGAAATACTCTATGTGGCAAGATTCAAGACTTTATAATTAGTTCCTTGGTCCCAAAATATCTCTTCAATTGATTTTACCATATTTCAAAGACCTAAAATCTATTCACTGCATGATGTACCATTATTTTATACATGCCTAATAAAAATGTTGCTGATCAAATTATGACCTAATGCTTTCTCACTTAATTTGCCTGAATTTATTCAAAGAGTCTGTAAGACTCCCTTAGACATAGATTTAATTGTGAAATGCTCTTGTGAAAAAATGTAAACAAAAGAAATTCCTGACACTTCTTCATGTTTGGAACATGAGTCTTCTGAATCAACATCTTGACTCTGATTCATCATTGTCCCTGTTTTTTCAAACAGGAAAACTCTCTGTGCCAGAGATGGTGATGCAGCATTTCTTAAAATAGTGTTCCATTATCATCTTGCTAATTTTCTTTGAAGCTATTGATATCCATCCTGTTGTTGATATATTATGATCTTATGAAAAGGTATGACTGAAAGACTATGAGGCAGCAAGTGGAGCAACATTCCTTTCTGATATGTCATAACATTAAATGACATAACAAGTAGCTACAAATAAAAGCCAAGAAGAGTTAAATTCAGTGCTTATCACCAATAATGTGCATGACTCAATTGGTGTCAGGACACATCTGCCCACGTGTAGACAGTAAAACCTTCGAAATGGTCTCTAGCCAACAGTGACTCGATGCTGGTATCAATCCTTCCCCAGATGTGTAAATGGGAAAGTTATGTGAAGTAAAACTGATGACATATGGCTATCCCAAAAGAGCATTATTTGTATACTCATTTATTCAGTCATGCAGTCATTGATAATTATTATACTCACTGAGAATCTACCTTGTGGCAGGAATTCAAATAAGGAACATGCATTAATGAAGGAAATAGATTGGGTTCCCCAGTAACAGACACAAACACTTGTAAAACTTCCAAAATTATACACTATGACAGAATTTATGACCTTATAGGAAATGGAAATGGATTCCTAGTTTCTTACCAGATATTTGTTAATCAGTAAATAATAAAAACCCAAATATCACAAAAGAAACGTGCTATTCTGCCAAAATGCCATCTAAAAGGAGAAATAATAAATAAAGAGTTTCTGGAAATAAATATATGCATGAGTCTAAGATAATATTTATTTATAGCAAGCCAGGCACAAATAAATGGCACATCCTATAATTCCAGCACTAAGGAGGTTAAGTGGTGAGGCCCATGACTCAGTTTGAGGCCAATTGCATCTACACAGTGAGTTCAAACCTGACCTGAACTACTAAGAGACTCTGTTTCAAAAGCCACTTTTTAAAAACTCTGATAAAGGAAGAAAAAAACAGACATACTAAGAGAACCAAGGTATTCTTACATCTGGATTCAGTGAAAGAGCATAGATGTAGAAACACTGAGTTGAAGGTACATGCCAATACCAACTAGTGAGGTGCACAGGAAGGGGTAGAAGGCAAGAGGCTACTTTAGGACTCTCTTTGCTTTCCTTTGATACCATTGGATTCACACATTGGATGTTTTATGGCTCTTGTGAGCATCTCAAATTCTAGAATGGTTTGCCTGTATCTGGCACACAGACCACTTGATTAGCACCGAATCTAGGCTCCTGGATTCAGCCCTCCTGCCCGTTCCTCTGCGTGTCTCATGTTTCACCACAGAATCATCAATTGGAAGGATTTGAAAGATCTTGATGATGGGGAAAATTTAATCCTAATATAGAATTTTTTAGAAATAGAGAAAAACAGACCCAGAGACAGAAAGCAAATTTTATAAAAATACTTAGCTCTCTTCCTGTGATTCATTCTTTGACACTGGAGAGAGGAGATGATCAAACATCCAGACATTTCTGCACACCAATGATGCCCTTTTTGTTGTTAGTCTAGATTCCTATAGTAAAATAACTTCCACATAATGTCGTCCATCGAGTTGAACAATTTAACATGCACATGCTCGTATGAGCCCCATATTCTGACATTGTGCTTATCCTTAATTTGAAAGAAAGTAATGATTCTCCTCCTGCTCTTCAAGATAGGAAAGCATGCCAAAAGTTCATTCAATAAAGGAAGAGAGAACCTGATACTGTGCAGAGTAATCAAAGTTGGTGTCAGGCAAGAGAAGAGGCTGAGTAGAGATTGAGAAATAATTGGGAGTTTGTACAGCAAGAGAAAGAAGGGTTGGTGTAGTGAACATCTGTTGCCTTTGCCCATCCAGCCATACTTCCTCCTGCCTCTAATAAGAGCAAGTGTGATTTCTCAAGAAAGTCCAACTCCTTTATAAATTCTTGTTCTATGAGATTCACTCCCGCTCTGACTCAAAACTTTGTATGTGTCCGAACTCTTACTCATGAGTGCATTCCTTATATCTGGTCACAGGATTGGTTTCATGACAAATGTAAAATTTATGGAATGATAATGAGATTTGAATCTGGCAATTTCATTACAATACTTGCGCAGAAGGAAGTTTCCTTTCCTAACAGAGTAAATGATTGTCTGGATTGTAGTATGGAAGATTTGCAGCCATTTCTCAACAGAGAATAAGGGAGAGGGAAAGGGAGAGAGAGAAAGAGAGAGAGAAAGGAACCATTCTGGAAGAAACCAAAACTCATCAATGGAAACAGTGTGATCAATGCCTGATAAAATAAATATAGTAGGAGGATCCAGCTGTGCCTACAGATGTGATAAAATTAATCCATATGTACCAGTTGTGTGAGTCAAGAATTTTCCTTTTTAAATATTTTTAAAATTAAAGCCAGATTGAGTTTTTCTGTAGTTCGGCTTTAAAGGACTCTGAGTGGCAGGAGTGGATGGACTGTTCCTATGACAAGAGTCTGAATCTGAGAATCCAAAGGATACAGTATTATGAGCTGAGTTGTACTCTCCTTGGAATACATTTGTTGAAGTCCTAGCTCCATGGAAAATCCGAGACTATGTCTGTATCTGTAAAAATGGTCTTTAAAGAGGGATTGAGGATAATTAAATCCGTAGGGTGGGCCCTAATACGAAGACTGGTTTCCTTACAGGGAGAGACAATAAGCACACATAATAAGAGAAGGCAAGTTAAGTGAGGACACAGGGATGAGATAGCCATATTCAAGCAAAGGAAAGGGACACTTAGAAGAAAGCAACCCTGCTGTCACTTTGAACTTGGGTTGCAGCCTGCAAAACTCTGAGGCAACAGGGTCAACTGTCAGTATCTGCATGGACTGTTGGACCACAGAGGTTTTTAAAATCCATGGATAATTAAACTGTTTCTATAAAATAGCGTAGTATTTGCATTTAACCTACATATATCCTCCTGCATATTTTAAATCATGTCTAGATTATTTCAGAACTTAATGTGTATCAATGCTACGTAAACAATGGTTTTACTGTATTATTTAGAGAAAGATAATAATAAAAAGGTTTTCAGGTGTACAAAGTAGAGGCACAATTATTTTTAAGAATATTTTTGATCTGTGTGAGTTGACGTCATGGATGTAGAACAGATTATGGTAGTCTGTCATGATAAACCCAGCAAACTAAAACAAGCAGGTGTCCATGAAGAAACAATGAGGACAAAGAAACAGGGCTGTCAAAATATGTCCATTTAGAAGGGTTAATATGTTAAACACCAAAACACTTCGAGAGAAGATATGACAAAGTACGTACAAATGGATGCAAAAGTGGAAGAGGTATATATAAACTTCAGTGGAATTTCTTCTATGCTTCCTTCTCTGACCCATTATATATAATCTCTTTGCCCATGATGGGAAACAAGCCTGGACACTAAATTTTAGACACTGTCTCAAACCTTCAAATTCCTATTTGTTTTGACATGTATCAGAGACCCACTTGGATAAAATATAATCCACCTTTCCCGGTACATTTATGGAATAACCATCATTCACAAGAGCCCCACAATTGTGTATAGAGTCTGATGAAAGTCTGGCATCTCAAATTAGTCACTTGAAGTGGCCTGGCTCCTAAGAAAAGGGTTATTGTTGATTTCTACTTCAAAATGGTACAAGGCTTTATTTTGTCTGTGTGTCACAGAGTCCTGATGAAACAAAGAACAGTCCAGCATCTAAACAATGATGACAGAAAAGCCTCAACTGTTGAAACTTCAAACCATCCCAGTCTCAAGAACATATTGTTGACGGTTACCATAATGAATCTGTTTGACTGTTGAAATTGGAGAGAAGAAGAGGGAAAATAAAAGCTGAGTCAAAAGCTACAGGATGAGAAGGAACTTCCTTTTGAGAAAAAAAAATTTTTTATTGGATTTCTTTGCTCATATTCTGGGGGTGGTGACTCATTACAGAGGAAATGCTACCTGTTTCATCTGGAACACAAAAACAAAACTAGAGTTGGTAATGTGGAAGAACCAGCCTCCTGTGTTATTTCTAAATCTACACTTATTAATATTATACCAATGCTATTTTCTGAGGTCTACTGGAAACATTTTAAAGGACTTTATTTGCTTGATAAAAAGTATTTGGGCATTGTTGAGTGTTTTTACGTATTTTTACTCATGCTCATAAAAAATCCAAAAAGTTCTATTTTCTTTTTGTATTTTAAGCAACATTTCAGTTCCTGTGATAGTTGTTTATTAAACTTTAGATCACTCTAAATTGTATCCTTCATATCAGGGTGTCATAAATGCATTAAGCTCTCTGAGGCCTTAAAGAAAATAGACATTATGCATCTTCTTATATTCATGGGGGCTACCTTTCAATCTTGGCTGAGACATTTTCTGTTGAGTCACTATAAAAACAACTCTTTCTAAATGGCTTTTCTACTTAGGGGAAAAATGAAATCAAGTGCTTTTCTTATCATATTAAGTGAATACATTATATGTTAACAAGCATTTTCTTATTTTTATAATGGAAAAATTGTTAAGCACAATTTCACTCTCCCTAATAGTAATAAAACAGATTTACTTTTAGGCTGAAATATAATAAACTGTCTGCTAAACAGCAGTGAATAACAGGTGGGCTGAAATTTTAGTGAAAATGATGACCTCTTTCATAAATGGATGTAATTTTATAGATAGGTCAGGGCTTTTTGCCTTCACCATAATATATATTTCTAGCTACTTTCCTGATTGAGAGCTTTGGACATTGACCTGTTAATGAAGACAGAAAAAGGAGAAAGGGCATTATTTCTTAAAACCCTTAGTTATACGTATTAAGATAAATCCTTTGATTTTAAAATTAAATTTGAGTAAATATGCATGAACAGTCATCTAGCTGTGGTTACACTGACTTTTAGGAAAAATATTTCTCTAATTCCTGCACAAACAGCAAGAGTGAGACTTAGCATTCCACTTCCCCATGAGGGCTCCCACCCATGGCCAGTAGTGATGGTCCCTCTCCCTGAATATTATGGAGTGGTTACTGTTGCTGCCACTGAGTTGACACTTAGCAGATGCTACCTGGCATTGTCAATTATGTTCTTTATGTACACGTCCTGTCTATCCAATTAGCTGATTCTCCTGGACTATAAGGGGGATGACTTGGAGTGTTTCATATCTTCACAAGGTAGCACATTGCTTTGCCAGCCAAGGTTTCAACATAGGCTTCTGGATAATGGTGATGTTGATACAATATGACTCAGTTTACCCAGGGACACAAGATAACTGGGATAGTCTCCCTACCTGAGAGCTGTGCCCATAGCAGGAACCCCACCCAAGATCTAACACACAAAATAGTTAAGGATGATCATGTTCTAATGTTCTTCATTTTATAATATCTATGATGACGAATCTCATGTGCAGCTATTTGAAAGCTATTTAAAACCTTGCTCGAAGATGTATTTACTTTTGTCGATGACTACCATTATTGTTTGTAAACTTTTTATAGCACTTGCATATTATTTAAATCATACATGAAATATGGCATGCACAGTTGAATGGAAATCAAATGTCTATATTTTTATGTATCTATAGGGCTATATATATTTTAATAATGCATTTTTGGGTAAAAGTTTTAAAACACAAATTTCAAAATCTTAAAATAAAATAAATAAATGATTGAAGGACTTGAAGCTGAAGGAAAACAGATGTGGAAAATAAATTGTGAGCAAAAGGCATGGAGGTAACTTTTACAAATGAGAGTACCCATACTCTTGTTCCAAGTTTAAGACAGACTGTGGGTATATTAAGTCCATGTTTCCTAGCAGCCAAAGCAAAGAGAGCAATACATGTATTACACAGTGTCCATTAAATAAAAGCAATTCACTTTCCAGACACTGATTGATCATTCTAAAGAAAACCATTAGCCATCCATGGTAGACAAATTCCTCCCCTGAGTTATAATGTCATAGATAATAACGTATTTTATGACACCATTCCTCAAAGTTTCCATCAGTTGTATCTCATCGCATGATGGCAAATCACAATTTGGAAATAGCAATTCTACATGCAGCCCAAATGGTATAATTATTCAGAGAGAAAAATCTTAGCAATGGAGTGTCTTTCTAGTAGTATTCCATCAATATTGTTTTCTACCACTGTGTTTTGGGTGACAGTTTTTTCAAAAGTTTAGGACCATGTACTGAAATAGAAGATGGGCCCATCAATATTTTCCATTGATGATTCAAAGGCAGATGCGTTGGCTTGGCCATCATTGCATAGACAGGTAGTTGTAGTCTTTCCCTTAAGAAAGAAAATTCCAAATTTTTATAGGTTCTTGTGATGATGGAACCTCATTTGTAGTGGTAATGTGGACAAGATGGTTTTTCTCATTTGAGTCAATTTTTTTTTCTCAGAAAATAGATTTTAGTTAGCTTTAACAATGGAAAAAAATACTATTTATGTAACCCAAAATATAACCCGAAATGCTAAAGAATTGACTTATAACCTTAATTTTTTATTAAATATAAAATTTCAATAAACATTCCACTATGTTCACCATCTTTATCATCCTTTGAAATCAAAGTCCACAAATGACAGTTTTAAGTTTTCAAAAATAACCATTTGAATTATCTATTTGTCTTTTGTAAATACTTTTCAGCTGGGAAATTAAACCAAAAGATTTTCATACAGAGAGAAGCTGGTTCTAAAGCAGAATATTCCTGGAGAGCCGAATTTCTGCCTCCCAACACTGGCTCCTATCATGCACTTGAATAAAGCTATCTTCCTGCACTTGCAAAATTAGTGTTTTACAGCATTTCATCATGTTGCTTAGCACTGCTGCTAAAATTAAACTTGTAAATGTCACTAAACTTCTTTGGCAATGTATAAATTGTTTGCTAATCACAGGTACGTGTTTTTCCTTAGATTCCGTAAGAACACTATTATAGGAATTAAAGAGGAAACCTTGAACTCTTAACAATCAATGGAGGGTAGCTATCTATTGCCCCACATACACGGAAGGAAATGCGGTTCATTCTGCTTGTTTTTGAATAAGAATGCCCTGGTGGTTCTGTTTTCTTAATCTCCACCTTCTTTGCTGCGCCCAGGCATAAAATTCAAACAGCCATCACTCAGCACCCTAACTCCAAAAGGTTCTATTCTTTGCTGTTCTTTTTTGCTGCTGTTGTTGTAGCAGTTATTTTTGGGGCTGTTTACAGCATTCTTCCCGTTCACTGTTCACCGTTGGTCTTCAAAGCAACAGCCTTGACACCTGTCTTCTGACTCAGTGTCACAAGTAGCCTTAGCATCAGAAAGGCCAGCGCCCCGTCAATGCAGAGTAGGGCTACATCTGCGGATGCTTGTTAAGTGTGAGGTATGCAGGAGGCGCGGAGCAAAGAGCTGTGGCCAACGCACTTGGTCCTTTGCTCGGATTATTTTCAGATGAAGAAATCCAGGTTCCTACAGGTGGTAAAATTTGCCTAAAGCCCCAAAACTAAGATCTGACAGATCTAAGATTTGGCCTCGGTCTTGTGTCGCTCTCATGCCCCTGCTATCTATCATGTCCCCCTCACCCAACACAGAAGCCCCGTAAGACCACGCAGTCCTTCCTGCTGCTTCCTGCACCACTCGCTGACTCTTATCTACAGTGTAATCATTCAATACGTTTATACATGTGAACAGTAAAGTGAAACAAGCTCTCTCTGGTTTTGCTTATGAAATGTATTTTTACAAAAAAAAATATTTCATGTTCTTTACTGTATTTTTGTATAGGTTAGAAATGTCCACAAATTTTGTGGCTGGCTTCGCTATAGGAAGATGAAAAGTACTGGCTCAGGGAATTAGGTGTCCATAAAGTTGCAGAACCAAAAGAAAACAGACTCCTGGGCTAAAGAAACATTTATGATTATCATACCAGGACTCAAGTTTCACCATTTTCCCAGGAGCTTTGAGAAAGAGGCATTATCCAGGACCCCTTGTGCAGCACTGACTTTTGAAGACGTCAACACCAGGGTCCATTCTGCATAGTTCAGAGGCCTCGGAATATATCTGCCTGACCCAAAGCCTCGCACTTCAGAGGTCTTGCCCATCTAAGAGTACAGTTTTCCTCTGTATACCCTCAAATCATTTCTCCTTTGTGTGGAAAAATAAGATTTCATGCACAATCAAGTTTATCTACCTCCAATCAATAAAAGCATTAAAAAAGATATAAAAGAAATACAGTTAACCAATTTAAATATTATTGAAAATCTTGTAGAACTACAGATATGCTGAATGTGAAATTTCTTAGTTGAAAGGTGTGTTGAAAGCGTTTCAGGCAACACTAGAATGCTTTCAAAGGATGCGCAGCCACTTATGAAAACTATTCAGGTGCTTTCCCTAATCTGAAAGGGAGTGCTTTTTCATTGCATTAGTTTTATAATGAGCCTTTTCAGGCAAATTTCAAAGGGTGCATGGTTCACATACTTTAAACTAAATTCACTCATAATTTAGCATCCGACAAAAGCTAATGCTTAATTGTCTCTAAAGAGGCTATAGAAGGAAAACATTTTCCTTATTCACAAACATAGAGCTAAACAGTGGGGCTCCCTCCCATGAACGCCCCTCCCTCATTTTCATAAGAACAATGGCTCTGTGAAGAGCTGGCCTAGGAGAGACTGGAACACAGATGACAGAGTGGCTCAGAAGCCTGAAATTCACAAGCTTGGCACAAGACAGCCGGCCCACCCCATGTCAAAGCGACTTCAACAAGGAGGTTAGGAGGTATCAAGATTTGTAATCTGTGTTCACAAGGAGTATCCCATGGTTTACTACTGGCTGAGGCCTTCAGATAAGTCTTTTGTATGGTTTTGGTCCCACCCAATTCCCTAAATCACAAAATGAGGAGGCTGTAATTTGACAGATGGTCTCAATTATCACAGTGGTTAATAGCACAGACACACTGGAAAGAAGCTGGAGGCTTGGCTTGGTAATTTCTATTCTGCTACTTCTTACATAGCTTCGGAAAAATAAACTCTCTGTGACTCAACTGCCTTCTCTGTGAAATAGGGATATATTAATAGTACAGTCCTTCTAGGACTCAAAGGAGGACTTGAGTTTAGATAGATCATGAATTTAGAACATTATTCATAAGTTACTTAAGGAAGTTTAAAGAAATATCTTTAAATAAGCTCTGTTATGATTTTTATCATTATTATTATACTCTCTCCAACTGCCATATTCAGAAGCTCTTGGACAAGTAACCAGCTATTTTTTTCACTTTTATTCCTTTCTTTTCTTGGATGTATTTCAATTAATGGTACTACCTGTTAAAATCTTCAGATAACCTTTTTTTTCATTCTAGAATTTTTGTCATGTTTTTTAGGCACATATGCTTTCAGAAATGTGGAGAGTTGGGGGAGAGAATTGTCTTATGTAAGTGTATCATGAAAGACTGGGTTCCTTGGAAGGTGACAGATTAAAATGCAACATTGAGGAAGTAGTTTGGGAAATAGGAAAAGCTTTTTGAACCTACCTACTCCTGGAAAAATGAGATATAAACAAACAGAAGGAAAAAATAAAAGAAAGAAAAAAATCCCACTCATGTGACGCTTTTAAAATCTCTATTAATTTTCATAATTGTGACACTTGGCACAGTTTGATAGTATCTTCTATTGATTCTCAGATTTTAAGACAACAATCATTACATTATTATCTGCAGCCTAAGCAGTAGAGTGTAACCTCCTAATTAGGATAAAAAACAGAGCCAGGAGCAGCCCCAGCAAGTCACAACAAGTCAATATTTTTAATAAGGATTAATTTAAAAAAAAACTCTACAAGGTTGTATTGGAGGCAGTTCTGGCATGTCTATTGATTAACAGTTGGCATTACATCTCATAAAGGGCTCATTATGTAAAGCATCAATCTAAGCACTATGTTTTCCCCTCTTAAATACTATTGATTTGTTTTGATGTGTTTTCTTTTTTTAAGCACAGTTTGGGAACCGAGAAGATTGAGACCTGAACTTGCAATAACATTGTCCATCACATGGAGGGGTGGCCAGTGGAAATCGCATAGGGGGTGAGTGACTTTTCTTTCTCCTTACACCTGGCACCTTTCCAGCCTGGCACAGGAAACCTCCTCAGCCACCCTGCCGACCAGGACGCTTCCCGCTGGGCACCATAAACTCTTAGACAGCACTGGCTCTGCTGGCCTCCTGCCTAGGGAGGGCAGAGGTGTTTGCCTCTTCCGAAGCAGTTCTGTATACGTGTGTTCCCCATTCATATCTTTCATAGATACACAGTCTGGTCATTCAGTTGTAACCTTTAAACTATATATAATATTCAAATAAACAACAATGCCATTTGGAAAGCCCTCCATTGCCCTTTGGAGCACTGCAGAAGCAGGAGTCCACAGGAAGATGCCCCAGCACAGCCACAGCGCCTGTGGGTCATGAATATGCAGCTCTGACATTTGAGACTCTTCAGCGCACCTCACAATCCCTTTCTCCATTGACACCAGTTCACTTCCAATCACGAGGGCTTTCAAACAAACAATGTTTGTTGGAAGTTGCCACAAATACTTCCTGAAGCAATCTCAGTCCACTCATCTTAAAAGATCAGACTGATCCCCTTAATAACATTTCAAATGCTAAAAAAAAAAAAAAACCTTACTTCGTTTTTAATAAAAAAGAAGTAAAAAAAAAAAAAACCCTCTGCTAGGTTGGTGCTAGGTGGCAGCGCTGTGTAATTAAAACTCTTAAAAAATTCCACACTAGACTCTGTGACTCGGCCACCTACTTTTCTGTACGCAATCACAAGGTATAATTATGAATAAAATACATTAGGAACTCTTGGTTCTTTCTTGAAAACTCATTGAGAGAGCTTGACAAAGCCATTAACATTTGAAGCTCAGTATGTTTCAAAAAGGACCCACCATTGGATAAATCTAGGTATATATGTTACGCAGTTTTAAATGACCAAACTGATGGCAATAATTAACTATCAAATGTATTATTTAGATAAAACTAACCATGTTTTTCATTCACAAAACTGTTTTTCAGTTTTCAGAAAACTGAAAAACATGGTTAGTTTTATCTAAATAAAATGGCTCCCACCAGTAATTTTTTAACAATGCTAAATGCTAGAATGCCTATTAAGTGGGTGCTATACTAAAGGAATACGAGGAATCATTTGTTTGCTCACTTTTGAGGATTTTCTAAGTTCTATGGACACCTAAAATTAGTCATATTGGAAATATTAGCACCATGGGAATTGGCAGATGCTGCAAATCAAGGCTTCCCAATTCTAGAATCAACTGTTAAACATTTACCTGTGCAGTGTTGGTTCAGAGCAACATATCTGCCCACCTCTAGTGCTTTCATAAAAGCACTGATGCCATGCATGCAGACTGTGCTGGGACTGGCTTCTTCTGAGAACACTATACAAATTGTCCTCCTACATGGATCAACATTATGGTCCCACATCCCTGTACTCTGAAGTTGTCCCTATTCTTCTACTTGTGTCCAAATAATCCTTTCAAAACTATCTTTGGTGTCAAATTTGTCTAAAACTGATAACTTAGTATTGTAGCCATCTTCAAACTCTAGTGCATACGCAACTAATTTTCAGACAAACTGCAATTTCTGAAGACTCAATATATTCAAATCTTACATGAGTCCAGGTAAATTTTCCCTGTGGAATATAGGTAACAATCATTAATAACATATATTTGTTTTATTTCTTTTACATTTCTCAATGTAATTTCTAATCTTTTATAGAGGCTTTTCTAAGATTATATTACAGGTTACATGGGTGATTATTGTATAATTTTACTAAAATTGTCCTTATATGTAATTGTCTTCTAAAGGGCTTTTTTTTTTGGTGTTGGGGGGAGCGTGGTAAATTGAATTCAGGAACGTGTACTTTAGAAAAAAAATTTACCACATTGTCATTCACTATGGGCCTCATGTTCCTGCCACACCCCAAATTTATATGATGAGATTTAGTCCTCCATGGACAGTGTTAGGAGGCGGAACCTTTGGGAAGTGATCGGGTCTTACAAGCAGGACTCTCATGAATGGCGTTGGTGCTTTCATAAAACAGACCCCAGAGAGCCTCCTCAGCCAGTTCATCTTTTGAGAAGACAGCAAGATAACAGCTCTCTATGCACTAGACAGCCAGCATCTATCAGACATCAGCCTTGGACTTCTCAGCTTCTAAAACAGTGAGAAATAAATTTTTGCTGTTTATAATTTACCCAGTCAACGGTATTTCTGTTTTAAAAAAAAGAGTCCAACACAAACACAGTTTAGTAATTATCTTGATGGCACACATACAAATACACAGAAATAGTGAATGTTACAATGACATAGCAATTACCAACATTCTTTGCATGTAAAAAAAAATGTGGCTTAATCACAGAAAACTAGCTAAAAATTTACCACCTAAACTAGCTTAGGTGGTAATGAAGTCTGTAATTCATTTCATCTGCAAATATCAACTGTGATTGTTTGTAACTTGCAGGAATATTACTACAAATTTTGCAAAGAATGAACACTTTGTATAATCTCAGCATTCTGGGAGAGTGAGCCAGGAAGTTCGTAAGTTCAAGTCCAGACTGGCAACTTAGTGATATAACAAAACCTCACCTCAAAACTTAAAACTTTAAAAAAAAAAAAAAAAAAGCTATGGATGTAGCTCAAAACAAAGGCCCTGTGTTCAGTCCTCAATATCCACCTAAATAAAATAAGACAAAAATAAAACTTTGTCTGCATTTTATGATTTTAAACTTATATAAAATGCGATTTACTAGTTTCAAGAGCAACCTGTAGTACTTGTTAAAGAAACAGACTCATGTCTTTTTTCCCTCTCTATGTACATAGGAAGTGGTGAATATTTTTTGATAAGCAATCAAGAGACTATGAAAATTCTGGTTTGGTGTTATATGTGGTCCCATGAAATACTGATCAAGTTTCTGTACATTTTGAACCCCAAGATGAATAATCATTGATTGCAAGTTCTTCAGCATATATAAAATGAAGCAGACTAATTTTAAACTGCGAAGTTTACCTTTTTATAAGCCCACTGCAAATATATTCCATCACCAGGGGAATGGTTCAATAAACCATGGCACATCCATGAGCTAGAGGCCAGCTACCAGTTTGCACCTTATCAGTCTTAAAAAGCTCTAAAAGGACGGCATTGTATCTGAAAGATTCATGCCACACCTCATTTTAATCATGGACACAATAACCCCCATCTCTTCAAAGTCATTTAGCTGTGAATTTTCAAGAATACATCAAGTAGATTTTCTATGGGCCCATCTGTGCGGCACATTTATTTTCTGTGACTGTTTTGCTGAGCACAATGAAAACCTTGACTACTAATGAATGGGGACCCAAAGAATGGCAGGGCTGCCACTGCTGCTTGCTGCTGCTCTTGGTGAGAAAAGAATCCTTTTCACCTGGAGCAGCAACCACAGGCCGGTTGAGCTGTGCAAACTGTCGAAGGAAAGCCTTTTCCTTGAGCCGCTTCCCTTCCCTTCCATCTACTCCACTTGAGAAATAATTTCTAATATAGTTTTCCTACCTAAGAAGCCCAAAAGCTAAAAGCATTCTCTCCTATTGTGTTCAAATCAACAGAACTTGGCGTTCCTAAGAGACATAAATGTCTGAAGCTATCAGAAAGAAGGGTTCAGGTGCAGAAGTGCTATAAATTTAGAAGATAAGAACCTGGGCTTGGGGGACATAAATTTCATATATCTCTGGTCTTACCATCTATAACATGGGACTAATAATAAAATTTACCTTTAAGGAGTTGTTACAGAAAATAAGATGAAACAATGCATGTTTTTAGCAAAATGAAGGTAAATGGTAAATATGTAATCTGGCAATATGTCACATATGGCATGCATTTTATATATATATAATGGTAATACATATATTACCATTATATATATATGTATAATGGTAATATATATATATATAATGGTAATATATATATATATATGGTATATATATATATATAATGGTAATATATATATATGGTATATATATAATGGTATATATATATGGTATATATATATATAATGGTATATATATATATAATGGTGATACAGGATCTTAGCTGCCTTTATTTTGACTAAAAAGAGAACAAGATCTATAAACTTTTATTCACCATGGTCAGCCTGTCAATGTGCAGAGTTGCCAAAATAAATTCTAGGAAGGTACTAAATATAGAGGAACACACACTACCCCTTGAGGTAGTACTATTTGGGATATGAGATAATTTGTAAATATAGCACTGGTGCAAAAAAAATAGTGCTTGTCAGGTTATCTCATTGGTGAGAACAGAAGAAAACCTCATTCGTGAGCAAAGTACAGTTCATAGTAGCACTGCAAATGACAAATGTATTTTTACCGAACCATATTATACTATGCAGTACTGTATCTGCTATGTCTCAGTCTATTATAAATGCTTATTCTCTGAATGTGCAGAGATACTTCAATGATGGATGATAATCAAATCAACTCATAAAAATCTTTCTGATATTTTGCAGAGTCCTCAATGGAGAGTTTTACAAAACACCAAATCCATTTTTTTCCCACTGAAATAGCATCACTACTTATTGTTCATAAAACCTTTGTAAATGGATGTTAGTTTCAAGTTAGACACAACAGGTACTATGTTTTTCAGAAAGACCTGCGAAATTAGTTAGCAAAATCAGAATGTGAAGAAAGATACTATGTTTTTAGGAAGAAATAAATCAGATGACAAGAAAATATATATTAAAAAAAGAATATTAGTGTTCTAATGTTCACAAGTCCTCCTCCGTTTAACAAAGTTGTCACAGATATGGGTGCCCCCGCTATGGGCCTCAGTGTACCATGCTGCATCAAGATTCACTGATCTGAGATTAGTAGATGGAAAAGGAATATTAATACATTTTTGTTTGTTTTTATGTGTATTGTGCCATGCACAACTCTTTTTCACAGTACTCATTTAAAGTAATGCTGTAAAACTTGAGTGTGAAATTTCACTCAAATTTCTTAGAAAAATGTATACAGAAATAAGTATTTTAGAAAACAATAAGAAGTAAGAGACATTTGGAAGTTCAAGAATGAATATTAAGCTGTGTGTGTTGGCACATGCCTTTAATCTCAGCGCTTGAGGGGCTGAGGCTGAAGAACTATGGCTAGTTGGTGGTGAGTCTGGGCTATAAAACAAGTTCAAGGCCAGCCTGAGCCACATAGTGAAACCCTGCTCCAAACGAACCACGAAACAAGCAACGGAATGAATATTAATTTGGGAAAAGAGATATTTCTTTGTATTTTAGGTATGACAAATTTTCTAATATTTGGACTGGGTTTATTATATATGGTTGGTTCTCTCATTGTCATGGTTTATGTCGGTGGCCCCCAGGCTTCATGTATTTGCATTGTGCATTTGTGATTGGTTCATTGTCTAGTGCTTGGATTGGTGGTGTCAGTGCCACACCCCCCTAGAGGTGGAGCCAGGATGTGATGTAATGGCAGGAAGAAGGGGTGTCTCTCTCTCTTGCCAGTTTCCACCTTGCTGTTTGCAGCTGCCATGAACTGCAGCCCTGCCATGCCACCTTGCCTTGGAGCCAACTGAGTATGGACTGAAACCTCCAAAAACTGTAAGAAATAAACCTTTCCTTTCCCAACTTCAGGCATCAGGTATTTTGTCTTAGCGATGAGTAAAAAGTAACTAAGACACTCATGAATGCTTTAATTCACTTATTTTACCTGTAACACAAAATAAAAGACATAATGTGGTGGCTAGAGAACTCCAGTGTCAATTCTTTTGTTTCAGTCCTGTATCAACAATTCTAAGCCATATGATCTAAGAAAAGTTGTATCTTTAAACCTCCATTTCCTGAAGTATATAGTAAGAATAGCACTAACAATAAGACTTCTTTTGTGAAGTTGTCACGTGGCTTCAATGAAATAAGTCACATAATATACCAGACAAATTTAGTCATCTATTGTAGGCTAAGCATCCTCAATCAGAGTAAACATGAAATTCAAAATGCTCCAAAGTCTGAGACTTAGGAGCTGGGGATTTAGCTCAGCAGTGTAAGCACCTGCCTGGCAAGTGTGAGGTCATCAGTTTGATCCCCAGTACCAAAAAAAAAAAAAAAAGACAAAGTCTGAACCTTTTTGAGCACAGACATGACAGGACAAGGAGAAAATTCTACAACAGACATCATGGGGGAGGCCACATAATCAGAAACACAAAGTTCTTAAAAATATTCCATCCGATTACCATCAAGCGATCTACACAAGCTATACTATACATGAACCATAAATGGAAGAAGTTTGAGTTTAGATTTTTATTCCATCCATAAGATACCTAATTCTATATATGTAAATATTTCAAAGTCCTCACTCCCAAAAACCTTTAAACTCCCTCAGAATTCTTCATAACATTTTATCATCCTGTGCTATTGCTTAAGATATTAAGACACAGGTTTCTTCGCACTCCTAGAAGTTTGTTATATAGCTGATAAGCAAAACACAAAGAAAAATATTAACAGTGTATGGCTAAATGATTGGTCAAAGAAATCTAAACCAAATACAGTGGCCACTGAGACTGAAATAGTTGAATGTGGAGAGAGAAGAAAGTATTTACCGAACCTTAGAAGATAAGATAAACATTACTCAGAATATCTGACCTTGCTTTTGTTGTTGCTGTTTCTCTGTAGCAAGTGAGATTTTGCTAGACTCTGAAGAAGGTGAAATTTCAAATTCTGGCACTTTGAAAGAATTGGATGAATTATGTAAGGAAAAGAGAAGATAACAATAAAAAACATTAGATGCCTTAAATTAGAAATGTTAATCACTCCATCAACATAAGTTGATGAAGAACAATATTAATTAAAGTAGATAAAAGTTTAAGTGTCTCCTATCCACCAGGAAAGCACCATTGTTAATTTCTCATAACAGAACTATGAAGTAGACACTGTAATCATGTTAATTATACACATAAGGGAAAGAAAATGCAAAAGACTTAATTTGTTCAAGATGCCAAACAGTATGACTGGCGTTCTCAAATCCAGCAAAAAGCAACATAGGTAAAGAAGAGAGTTGAGCTAAAGGAATACATTTTCCTGATTCTTCCAGTTGACTCCCATAGAAAATTAGAAACTGTATATTCAGTCTTCCCTGCTACCCACTGATAAGAGAAATCTCTATCAAGTTATCACAGTTGCATTTTGACCACGAACTTGAACAGAAAGCAAGTCAACTGGCTTTCAAAATATAAGTGAAATGTTCCATTAAATGTTTTAGGATAAGATGTGCTTGTGGGCATCAGAAGCAAGATTCACAGGACAAGGTATCTCTCACAACACAGATGAACCCAAACCTGGTAAAACACAGAGATTCTCATTAACTTGTATTAAACTACACTAGTTTCAGAAAGAAGATGATTGGTCAAAGAAATCTAAACCAAATACAAGTTACTTTATACTGTCTTACATAAAGCCCTTAAAACAGTTCCAACTCATGCCAATATACTGAAATAAACAGATTTACAATCAAAATCCTAAGGTGATGTATTTATTCTTTGTGCCTTAAGAAAACATTGATTATTTTCATGTGGTTCTAGTGTTCTTTGGCGCACATCTGAATTATTTATTTTATAGCACTTCTCACTGTTAAGTTAGCAGTTCAAATTTATGAGACCATTCAATTGCTTTCTCCCCAGGATGTGGTACTTCAGAGAGAGTATTTTACTCTAAGTGTCTAAGGGCTGAGCCATCTACTGTTAGCTTAGAATGGTTAAAATAGACATTAAGCCATGTCAGTTTACCTTAGACAGTCATATCTTTGCAGAGAATGAATGTTTGTCATGAATATCAAAGACAACATAAAATGCCAACAAAAGACTGAGAATTTGTATATCAAATCATCTTTCTTTCAGATTTTTTCTTCCTGCCTCACATTGTTCACTCCCTCTCCCTCTGTCTCTTTCATGCATGTCCACACACACACACACACGAATTGAAATTTTCTGCATACATTTATTACATATGATAAAATGACACCAATTCCTTCTTCAATGCAATGAAAGGCTAAAATAAGACTATACATCTGCAGTACTTGTGGAACATTTCACCGTTAAGAAAGCACCTTCCTGTTTCATTAGTAATTAGATTTTAATATTAAGCAAATATAAGAAAATATTTTTAAGTTCATTTCATTTTATTATAAGGAAATTGAAGGGTGGGGAAGGCGAGTATTCAGTATTGGAGAACAGCGTCTGGCACAGAAAAGATCTCTGAATAATTTCTAGCCCCTGTGTACCACTAACTCCTAACTTCAAGGCTGTGAATATTATTGGGCTTGCAGAGGTATATTTTATGGTCCACACAAGATTTTTAAAAACTGAACTCGTCGATATTTTTAAAAGATTGTTTTGTAACAACAATCTCATGTTTTAGGCTGGTCCCGTGCTTTTATGCTGCCTCCACAGGTGTCTCAACCCAGAGTTTATGGGCCGTGAGTAACCAGGCCAATTTTCAGGCCATCAGGAAGTTCAACCAATGGCCCAGTGAGAGAGAATGGAATGCAGATGGAACCTAAATTAAGAAAATTTTAGAATCGAAACAAACTTTTAAATCTTCTAAGCTCATGGTTCATAGATATGGCAGGATTCCAGGAGAAATTTAAAAATATTTTCTTACATTTCTTCAATATTCAAATATAATTACTAATGTAGTGATATACATTTTTCCCCAGTACAAAACTGTCTTATTTAAAGCTTCGTAATAGTAGGGCACTACATTTTTTTCTCCACATCTTCTTTAGGCACATTCCTTTATTTATTTGTTCGTTCATTTATTTTTTGTTTCATGTGGTAATAAGCATCTCAAGTCGCAGTAACATTAATTGCAGTTACTGCTAATCAAATGTTTCAAGCATGGTGTCTTGAAGTAACACATGATTTTGAACAAAAAAAATGGGGAGAATTTATATAATGCTGAATAAATAAAATTTGGTATTAAAATATTTCCAAATCTGAGCCCAATAGAGTTTTTAAAAAAAGATATTTACAATAACAGGAAAAGATTGGGAAACATCAAGTTATTTGAATATCTCATTTTACAAAAGAGAAAGTTATGGTCTAAAACTTATGTAAGATACATCAGAAGGCAAAACTTAGAACTAAAATTCTAAAATAGGCATGCATTTTCTCTACAACATAGGAACTTCCTAAAGTGGCTTTCATGGGATTTGGGACATGCTTGGTTCTCTCCAGTGCAGCTTAAGACATCCACTACTCTAGCATTGAATCAGAAACTACAGTAAGTTCTGGGGATTCAAACACTAATAGCGGACAGTATCTCTCCTCTTGAGACATTTTCTAGTGATGAAGGTAGGCAGAGATAATAATGTATCGTACGTAAGACAACAGAATGGGAGGGGAGAGAAAAACTAAAGAAATAAGTAGAGACATTTTTGAAGGTGTCAGGAATGATGATGGATTCAGAATTCAACAGAATAAAGGCTGAAATCAAAATCAAGATGAGACAATGGGTATCAGTCTAAGTAGCTCTGGTAGACAGAATTTTGTTCCTTGTTGCCTTTACATCTGAAGTCACGTCAGCACACGTGGTACTTGACTAAGAGACTTTTCAGATACAATTAGGATTAGTAATGTTTGTCCTTAATATTTGTCAAACAGAATTAGTTTGTTAGGTCGAATGTGAACAGATAAATCCTTAAAAGCAGAATTTTCACTTGCCTGAAAGCCGTAGAGACAGTCAAATAAACATGGCAAAAGAGAATGTCGAAGAACTTATAAGAATGAAAGGATCCAATACGCCATTATGTCAAAGAAATGAGGACTTCAGTCTTATAGTCATTAAATCCAAACACAAGGATCGAGACTCTTCTCTGAGCATCCAAAGATCCATATTCTTTCCCAGGGATCCAAATCGGATGCAGCTTTGATGGTATTTAATTTCAGTTCTTAGAAACTCTAAACAGAGAATCATGCCTCACTACAACGATCCATGAAAACCATGATACAGTAAATAGGCCTAATTTGTAAACAGCAATTGAAAGCTATGGTAAATCCTAGATAAGAGGTAAGGAAGGATGATGATCAAATTTCTCCTTAGCCCTTCTAACACCTTGCAGTTCAACTTCTCAAAAAGGGTAGGAGAGTTACATGCACAAGAGTGACGTGCCAGTTGAAAGTCAACATTTACACTTAATCTGGAGTTAGAATCTAGAACAAGGAAGAATTGTCATTAGAAGAAAAGCAGCACCATTAGAGAAAAGACTCCTCACATACCATGTTCATTATTGACAGGAGCATGAGAGCCACCGAGAACTGCATTGAACAGTTTTGTTTGTGACAAAAGTTCCCTTGGAGAAACTGATCAGAACAAAAAGTCTAGAGCGGTGAAAAAAGTCTTTGGCAAACAGAACTCTAATCTGTAAGTGACTCCATACTCTTGAGATCCCATTCTCTTTGATGTTATGGTTTCAAACAGCGATACTAATTTTTCCTGGTCCTGGCAACAGGATACATTCCACTGTTGAAGCACCAGGTCTGTGATTCTGGAAATGTGACTGCTTTGAATTCCAGAATTAAGATTGGCAACTCTAAATTAAATGGAATTCTACAGAGCATGTCTCTCGATTTCTAATTTCTGCAGTGGAGGGCAAGAATCTCCCCACATCTGCTCAGGAAATTTGTGCAGCAGTTTCATCTGGAAAGCCTAACACATTTTCTCACCTCTGACCCATGCTGCTCCAAAGTGGTTTCTCCTCATTAATCTTCTCACTGGGCTGGGGACTTAGCTCCGTGGCTTAAGTGCCTGCCTGGCAAGCGTGAGGTCGTGAGTTTGATCCCCGGTACAAAAAAAAAGCAAAAAACAAAAAACAAAAAACCCTAAATCTTCTCACTGATTTACTTCTTCCCATTGCAAACAGCTTGGATGCTACTGCTTCAAGCACTTTTTTATTTTGTGGGGGGAGTACTGGGTATCAAATGTGGGCCTTAACACAATGACAACAACAAAGAGATAGAAGCTATGGTTGATAAACATTGATTAGTCCCAAGGGCCTGGACACACAGGGTACCAGAAGTGCTGTAGTGAGAACTGAGATAAGTAAGTTATGTTTGCTGTTGATTGTGAGGGTCTTGAATGGCCAGGTGAGCTATATATACAGGGGAATGAGAGCCCTTTGTGACTTTAAACAGGAATATAACACAATCCAGACTTCCCTTAGAGAATCATTCAAGGAACCCTGGGATCACTATGGCAGAGTACAAAGAAATTTTTGAGTACAGGTGGTATAGATTCGAATTTCATTTCCTACTTTTGTAAGATGTATGTGGCATGTGGTGAATTAGCTATCCCCACTACACTTCTGGAGTCCCTGTCTATCAAATAAGGATGATAAGATTTGTTACATAGGCTAGGATTCATCTCAGTTCAAGGTCCCTGGAGGCCGAGCCTGATAGGAGGGCTCCTGAGTGATGGATACAATTAGCAAGTGGTCATGGCAGAGACCCAGAGGGAACAGTGAGAGGGAGTAAGCCAAGTTAAAGTACCTTCTGAAATAATGCCTACACTGGACAGTGTCAACTTCTCCCCTCTAGGGGACACTGGAGTGTGAGTTATAGTTCAAAGGTAACTTGATTTAAGGTGAGGGAACTAGAGTCCCTACACCTCTAGGAGTCCTATCTGCTAGTCTGAGGAACTTGTGAATTGCTGTCTAGATTATATTTGTCAAGGGGTAGAGCTTTATTATGCAAGGAGAAAACTAGAAAGTGAAGAAGAGTCACCAGTTCTACCATAGGATACTCAAACACAAATGCAAGGTTAATTTTATTGGGAAGAGAAATGTAACAAATGACTATTAGTCATTTCAATCTCATTACTTCCCTCTGAAGAAAAGAATAAACCCTGGAGGAAGCAAGTTTTTTGCTGAGTGTGGTGGAGCAGGGGGTGAGGGCCAAAACTGGTTATGTCCAGAAAGGGTAGTAGGATGATAAGAGAGAAGGTAGGGATAGGAGATCTGAGAGTACATGCAAGGAAGAGGCCAGGAGATACTAAGAGATGCCAAAAAGAGACACAGGCAAAACTAGAAAGGATTCCAGAAAATCAAAGGAGGTCTGAGTGTTACATAGACAGAGGTAACTTGGGAGAGCTCTGTTAACGGAAATTGTTCAGGCAGTTTTGCTATGTGACCTTTCTTCCCATGAAAAGTCAGGAAAATCTAAATCTTTAACTACCATCTTCTGGAACGACGCTGTATGTTATAGGGAGTTGGTTCCACGTGAGAGCAGGAGTCACTGTCTTGTGCCCCCAACAACCTGTAACGAAGTTGATGATTTTAGGTTTGTGCAAGAAACCACTTTAGTCAAAGAAAATGCTAAGCAGTGGCTCTGAAAGTAGTCTCCAGGCAGGAAGAAATAACCCAGAGTGAAGTAGGAGTGAAAACAGTGGAGGCAGAGAAGACAGATACTGCATCTGAGCTCAATTATATCAGTCAGCCAATCAGTTCTTGGAGGCACTGTGTATTATTCATAGTAAATGTTAAAACAAAAAAGAAAATGGAGACTAATCATAAAAAAGCTTAATCATGAAAAGAGAGCACACGCGTCTCTAAACAAAGAGCCCTTGGAGCCAATCACAAACTCAAAATGAGAGATATACAGTACAGTTGTAAACTGGCTGCAGCATCAGGAAAAAATCCTGAGTTAATCAGTAGGCATTCTTTCTGTACAGTAAGCTGGTACCCATTACAATCCACGGTGCTAATGACCATTACTCAAAACGACAACATCGTAACTAAAATCACCATTTGTTCAAGTTAATTTCTTAAAGATCTGTGATTTTCCTCCATTACATTTAATATTTATGAATCCTAACTCACTGGAACTTCTCTATTTTCGGGTTATTACCATTCATTTTCAGGATGTAAAATGAAGGTCATTAGAGTTGGACTTTTCCTTTTCTTTTTCATTTACCTAGCATTACATCTTTAAAAGGCAATATAATTCCAATCAAAGGCTTGGCATACAATAACAGTTTTACCTTTACTTGAATATTATGTTACTGGGAATGAAATTCAGATCCCATTAACTTTGTATGCTACATAGAAGTATTTCTCACTTTAAGTCATAGGTACTTGCTAACGAATCTGGCTAGAAAGTGAGTACTTTTCATAGGAAAATCCTTATTTCACTGACTGCTAGTCTATAAGATGAAAAAAAAAAAACCACTCAAAGGAAATTGAAAACCACTGGCAAAGAAGAGATGAAGTTGGCAGGCAGGTTAATAGCACGCTGGCTACAATGCTGTGTTCTGGTTCCTCATTTTTTCCTCCTTTCCTGGAATTTCTCATTTGTTTCAGGATTCTTTGGGGGATATGACAGTCATGGTTCTTGGAAATCCACACTTCTCTACTTTCTCTGGGTACTTGCATTTCAAAAGCGATATTGGTCTGCCTTGCCAATGGGCTCTACAGTCAAACAACGATAGTGTTCTTTACAGATACAAAGCTTTGGGTGTTGAAAAGAAAATACATGCCAAGTGTAACAAAGTATGAAAAACAAAATCTGTAAAACCGAGACTACTGGAGCCCTGGTCACTATGCTTAGTCTATCCATGACCTCCTTCTCATATTCTTTCTCTCTTTGTTTGACACTAATGGTGATACTGACATTTAACTAAGTGTATTTAACAGTAAGTATGATTTAAATCTTATTCAAAATATCCTATGCATTAGTGAGAGAGTTGTTTTAGATTATTGCTCTATATAATGTTTCCCTCCTCCTACTCTTTTTCCAGATTTGGAGAAAAATTTTATTTTTGGTGAGAACATTATGGAAACACTTCTCTATCACTGTTCTCAGTCTCCTTCTACACATGGAAGGAGAGAAGGATGTGAGGGATGAAGAGCAAGATGAGAAAGACACACAGAGAGAAAAACAAAACAAAAAATGACAAAATCATGTAATGAAATGATGACAAAAATAAAGGTTAACTGAAAACTAAAAGGATTTTCTCAGATTGCACTAAGAAGAAATGGTCATACATGCTGGGCAAATGAGTTGAAAAGATCTCTCCTTGGGAGTAGATTCCCATCATCACTGTAAAAAATAAATATGAAAGACAAAAACCAACCACATTTAATGCCAGTTTCAGTTTCAAACTAAATGCTTTGCCTTTGCAGAAGTCATACAGAACATGAAACAAAAGGAAGGGCATTTTCGCTGTTCTTTTTTTGAATTAGTGAAGAGTCAACCTTTGTCTTCAGTTGGCTCATCATCATCTGAGATGGCAGGTGATGGGAAAATGGAGCGTGATGTAAACCAACCTTGCAAAGCCGTGCCCCAAAGTACCAGCCCCTACCAGGCTAGTACATACCTTCTTCCTATTTAAGTTGACACAAAGGAAAAAATTTATACTTTAATGCAAGTCTGTTTTATACATCACACACAAAGTAAGGATGGGCTGTTTCTAGGGCTACCTAATAATAAACAAACAAACAAACAAACAAACAGCATTCCATCAGCTTTTATAACACCAAATAAAAAATACTGTAATCTCTTTTTTCAGAAGCTCAAATTATGACTTTATAAAGCAGAACCACACCCTGGAAAACATGTCAAAAGGAAGCAAGGATTTCCTTACTACCCCCACCCCACAAACACAGTGAGCTTGCATGGATTCAGCCTAAGTATAAGAGCCACCATATTGAGTTTTAACCATCATAATTGCTCCAAAATAAATCCTATGGGTTTTTTTCCTCTTCATAGTATCTGTCTTATTGACAGCTGAAAGATAGTATGCAACATTCAAGGAAGGAAAATTTTATTTTAATTTACAATTTTAGAGATTTCCATTCACAATCAGTTGACTCCATGGCATAGTAACATTACAGAGGTCACATTCCAGAGGAGAAACAGTCCATTGCCGAGCCCCAGAGTGGGACTTCCCATTACCCACTGCCCGAACAATGCTAATAAGTCAGTAGACTAACCCAATTATTGCACACCCTGAATATAGATTCACATGCCCTAGATCTAGCCATCACCAAAAAGCCCGACTATGAGCACATGAAGCTTTGGGGACATCCAGATACGATCCATAACAGTATCCTGGCAAATGATAAACAGCTAAAGCCATTAGCGTAGTACTCAAATTGCAGAGATCCAGTTGATCTTGCTGACATATTGAATCAGCCTCTGTAAGTAGGTCCCCCAATATATCACACTCTATGTAATCCTAGATCTGTTTGTCTTTCTTCAGTGTCATAGTTTGCAAATACTGTCATTGATGTGTTACCTAATAAAGCTTATGCCCATAAAGGGAGAAAATGGTAATAAAGGAAGTGACATTGCTCAGAAAATTCAGACAGGGCAGTAGAAACAACAGCAAATGCAGAGAAACATTGCATAGAGAAGGTCAATCTTCAGGGCAACTACATTCCCCAAAATGTAAGAAAGAATCATGCAGATGGAGGACAGAGTTGGTGAGTGAGAAGAGACTAAGAACCATGGAGAGAAAAAGCTTGTGGAGGTATCAGGAAATGCAGAGGATTGCAATAATAAGAAGAGAGGCCTCCAAACGGCTGATGGCAAGTTTGACCTTTGCTTCCACAGAGAAGATGAGAATGCCAGCCAAAAGATGGTATAAATTGAACCATGAGATATCAGGACCATTGGAGCAGAAATATATTACTCTTGGTGCCACTGAAAGTATTCACACATCTTTATGTGCACAGTCCTTTAAACACAGAGCAACTCAATAAATTCTTATTTATACAATGACATTCACAGTAGCAGAACCAGGATAGTTTTCCTCTTCTTTATAGGCAAAAGAGGACAGAATGCACATGATTTTTTTTCTTTCACATCACCTCATACCTGCCCTCCGAGTGGCAGCGTTAAGATGGAATTGAAGGGTTTTGACAGTTTTACTATACATCTTTTTATTCCCAAAGACTTCTAATCTCGAAACAGGTTCTTTGTTTTAAATCAGGCATCTATTGATTAACCGTGAGACGGAGTGTGGCTCACCAGGGGCTGAGGTGGGGTATACACTATGGAATTAGAACACTTAAACACTGAAATCGATCCTCCTTTCCTCCCGCTGCTGTTGCTGTTGCAAGCAGTTTCTCTAAGCTATTAATTTTATTATTAGCACACCTGGAGGCATCGCTTCCCTCAGGGAAAAGCAATTCAACTGTGTGTGCTACAAGACTAGTGACAGATGATCAATGACACAGCTGGGGCAGGACAGAGAGCTGTGTCCCATCCCCACCTATTTGAAATTTGGGGGATGATAATTCTTGCCAAATGAGGTACTGAATAGCATCTTTGAGATCTGCTCCCTGCACATATCAAGAGAACTTTGATTGCCAAGATCTTGGTTTTTATGACTGAAAGTTTTTAAAGGAAGTAAGGAGGTCAGGTTCTAGCTGACTTGGTCTCATCTTCCCTTTGTGGGTTCATGACAGCCTCAGTCTATTTCTTTCCTAAATGTGGAAAGAAAGAGGAAGGGTCACACCTACAATAGGAGTTGTAAACTGGCTGCTCTAGGGTTAACTCTCCTTTCAATCTGGTTTCTTGGCCCAGAATAGTGAAGAACTTATGAGTTGCACATGCATTTATGCTTTTTATTTTTTGGAAAATGTAAATTGGTGGCCATGTTTCAAAAGGCAGGATGTTTTCTTTACAGTTTCGTATTTAACAATCAGATGAACCAGGCCTCCATGACTACTGTGCAATGGACAGAAACTGAGGGGTGTGTGTCCCTTTTAGAGAATGTCTATGCGCCCTTGCTTTCTACCTTCTCACTCGGCTCCTATTGCCTGAAAACAGTTTAAATTCTATCCCAGTGTAGTTATGGTAAAGTCTCTGCAGGATGTGGTCGTCATGGTTTTAAATATCTGGGAATATTTCTCTACTTGGAAGTTACCTCTCAGACTCTTCTTAATTTCTGTCTTTCCTATATTCTTTACTTTTCCCCTCTTATTTTTCTCCTGTAATCTCTCTGATAGATACACAGATAGATATCTATATGTGTGTATTTTATCCTCCAAGAAGAAACAAGTGGTTATCAAAAGCACATTTTATAACAGAGAACAAGGAAAGACACTAAGAACATGTCCTAACTAAAGTCACTGTTTTAAAGCTGTCCAGATGATGGAGTCGAGGTTGATTGGTTTATGCTCATGCAGCAAAATATCTGTCTCATAATCATGCCTGGTACTCAACCAGGTTTCAGAGAAGGCCCAGAACAGAACATGGTTCATGATCTGATGCTCTGTTCTAGTTGGAATGTAGGGTATATGCAAGTTTGCTCACAAATAAATCAATAGCTGAGTTTTGGAAGCTCTGGGAAAAAGGATGAATACTGCCTCAGGCTCTTATAATCCAATTTCTGTATCCTCCAAAAAATGACCTACATTGTTTTAACAAATGTTGAATGAAGAAGCACTACCAGGTAGGATCTGTTCCAGTAACAAGTGACACAGATTAGCTGAATTCCCTCACCTGGCCTACAACCATCAGAAACCCATGGGGATACATCTGTTATTTCTAACAAGCCCATACTGGAAAAGGAGCACGTGGTTTTGACATGAGACAGATGTGACTCTCAGGGTTGATGTGGCCATTTACTTTGTGCCTCAGTCAGGTTTATTAATCTAAGTTTACATACTTGGGTTCTATAATATCTCTAATACAGATGGTCCTAATGAAATCTGTCTCCAGTAAAACACTGCACAAAAAGCAACCGTTCCGTTTTTCAGTGAGTGTAGGTAAGGATCTTGCTGGATCCATCACTGGTCTCAGCATTCAGGGTCTCAATTGCAAAGGGAGCGTTTAGTCACTTCATGATGCATGTGTCAAGACATGCTATATGCATGCAAGTTTCTTAAATCACACACACACATTAGTCAATATTTTATAGCTGGGATTTATACATTGAAGTGTGTATAAATTCTACATTAGAAATTTGGAACAAATAATCAAGAATAAGCTGCAGGGAGTGACTAGAGATACAGAAGATAAGGCAGAAAATTAAGTTATTGAATTTGGCTGGTAATTATATGTGAGTTTATTATACTACTTTATTTAATTTGAATACATTTAAAACATAAAATCAAACTTTCAAATGATAAAAAAATTGATAAGCAAATATGGGTATGCCAGTAAGTCCATGAATAGTTAAGAAAAAAGTAATACAAGAAGTCTTTATGAAGTTAAACTTATGCAATTTAAAGGACTTATGTTACCTTAGAAAATATTATTGTTTAGTATTAAATCAGCCATTCATCTACAAAATAATAATAACATTAATAATATGAGGTATCATTCATCAAAAGCAGACCTGTACCCTGATTATATAACCAGGATATTGTTGGAACACATTATTCATTTACAAATTGTGCACAGGTGCTTCCACACTACACACTCAAGAGCAATAGTTCTGCTGGAAACTCTATTCCTCAGATAGTCACAGAAATCTGATCTTTTACATGAAAAATAATCCTTGGTGATTGCTGATCTGCTCTTACTCTTGACTCATAGTATGTGCTCAGTAAAAATTTCTACCTTATCTGTCTAAAAGACCAGCCCCCTCAGGTCTCTTGAATGAGGCTGAGTACTAATTGAGCACATTAATTTAAACTATTAATGGCTGATAATGCTTTAATATGTCTTTACTTCCTGATAAGATGCTAAAATGCCCCCTTAAAATGTACATGTGAACATAAGGACTTGGCTAATAAATCAAGCCTGGAAACTGAAATCACAGGGTGATTTTTGGTGTGGGGACTTTTTCCCTACTGAAATTTTCTACTGCCTTCCACCACTTATCCCACTAGCTGTCCTTAATGCTCATCTTATTTTTATAATAAAATAGATTAGCACATACAGATCACAAACTCCTAAGGACTAGCTGGTGTTCTCTACCACGGGCAATCTGCTTAGGAAATAAGTGCTAGATATATAGCCTAGCAGTTGCATGTGGTATTTAGCAACTAATTGACCTCACTCCTTACTTTGAGAGTAAACAGCTGCAAAATTTAGGATCAAAGAATTAAGCTCACTAGCCCCACCCTTACAATAGAGATGGCGATCATACCCATCTCTTAGTAGTTTTGTGACGATTAAGGAGAAATTGCAAAGGAAGTGCTTATCACAGCTAACATTTATGGAGCACTTACTATTTTTACATCTTCTGTTGCAAATGTCACTAACTCCTAAGGATAATGATCCTTGCTAGTTTGGGTTTGTCCAAGGACCAGAAGCTAGAGTGTGTGACCTTCAAGAACTGCACCTTGTCCCAAACCCCTGTCCCTTCCCGCCTTTGTTAATTCCTGACTCAAAACCCAATTTCAGAAGAAGGGGAACAGTTTTCATAAAATCACAGGTGCCTCACATGTAAATCTCTTCCCAATGTATAATTCTGTAACTCTGCATGCTACCTTAATAGTCTACAGTTCCAGTAATAAAGATAGGTTAATTTTGCATTAGATGAGCTTTAATGCACATTCAGGAATCAGAAACTAGCTTATGTGTTCATTAGTAGAAATCTTGCCTAAAGTGGGTCATGTTAGAACTAGAGAAACTTTAGACTTGGGAAAAAGAGAAGGCGTTTTGTTTCACGTGTCATCTTCCATTATTTATGATAGGATGAATGACTGTGCAGCTAATGAGGGGATGTTTTCTAGTGCATCACTGGTATGTAATGCTTTGTGCGATCAATAGGGAAGTGGCGTTTCCAATGATACCAGACTTGGGCACCAAATGGTGGAGGGCTTGTGTGGCCTCATTACCAGTGAGGGTAACACCTGGTGTAGTCTTGCCATTGGCCATAAAAGTTGTAAGGGGTCCTTCGAAGTAATGTGATCTTAAGTGGAGATGTCACACAAGAGACATGAGCTTCCGATCCAACAGGCTTATGGTGGGCTCTTAGCAAAGCTTTTATACTTGAGACTCTCAGTTTGCTCATCCAAAAGAATAAAAGTAATGACTACTGGGACAAAGAATGATGACTGTAAAGCATAGCTCACACTGTCTGTCACATAAGCACTAAATAAACTCATTATCTGTGGAGCTTCTTGAAGAGCACTTTGAACCTAGTAAGAACTCAGTCCATGGTAGTTGTCATCGTTACTGTCACCATCTCCATTGTCATCAAATGCTGACTGGCATTATTCTTCTAGACTCCACATTCTATGATGTCTCAAGTGGAAACCATAACAGGCTCAAGTGACTATGAACAAATTTAAGCCTGTATCACTGATAGCTGTACAACCCTTGGATTGTAGGATGGGAATGGGGAAATACAGAAGAATACCCCCATTTCCCTCTGATATAAATCGTGTGGTAGAGAGATTCCCTAGGCTGTGTACAAAGGAAAGAATTCGCAGGCCCCACTTAAAGTGAACTGAAAGGCTTAAGAAAACAAAGATACCCTCTTCCTAAGTTCCCCGGTGTACTTAGGGAATCAGATTCACACTTCAATTTAACAGTCACAGGGATTGCACACCTACAGTGATTTCCCAGGAGCACAATGGTGAAAATGTACCCCAAGGTGTCAAGAACAAATGTGTATAATGATGTCTGTCTTTCCTGTCTACAGCTGCAGTGTACAAGTTTTAATGGATGTAAAAGAAATAGGAACTGACACTAAAACAATACTTTTCATGAAACAGGGATATTAGATGTTTCTAATATAGCCTCTGCCCAATTCCTCTTGTTCCCCATAAGCAGGATTTTCTCTTTGGAGAGAAAAGTGTGCATTCTGTGTTTCTATACTGTGATAGCAGCACATGTATTTTCAGCTACTCTTCTCAAACTCTTGCCTAGAAGGGTAAACAGACCCCTTATGTGCTGTAATACCTCTTTACTGCCTCTCTCCTCACATCTATTGCAGGTATAGTATTGATATCCAATGATATTTTTTCCTTCTTTTTCCTCAACTTCCCAGAATGTCAGACAAGTACAAAGAATATCATTTACCTCCACCTTCATAAATAAGTTCTTATATTATAAATTCCCCCCAAATCAGGAGTCATTCTTCTCTATAACATTTCAACCACAGGTTAAAGATTTCCAAGCCACAATGGGCATAGTCAGAATTGACAGAAGTGAATTGGGTTCCATCTTCATCATCCTATTTCAGTGATAAGAAGAAAGAACTAAGTCCTCTCACTTTTTGGCTGTCTGAAGAACATACTGCCACATGGACCATCTGAATAACTGTTTTTTACTTCTTGGTGTGGGTCTGGTAGACTGTGAGCATTTAAAGAACTGCCTTAACCTGTCTAGATATTACTTCATTATACACAGAGAAAAACAACAACAATGATGTTCCTACCTTACCAATACCAGACCAGTGGTAGCAGGGTTAGAGCTTCCTGAGTTGAACAGACTTTGGTGTTACCACCTAGACTCACCAGAAAAGCCATCAAGAGTGTGGAGGGTGCTACTGGAGTTAGATGAAAGGAACATGCAGTGTGGTGAAAACCAGCTTGCATTTACTCTGGGTAGTCCTACCCGATAGTTGTATAAAAACTATTATCTAATATTAACACTGAGAATTTCTTAGGAAATTTCCTTCAGAATAAAAGTATTCCTTTTATTACACCGAAGCTATGTAGGAAAGTTGGTGATGTATCTGGCGACATGTCAGTGTGCAAGCAATATCACCTTCCCTGTCCTTGCTACAGTATCATGCTACTTCTTTAGGAAAAGATAAGGATTCTCTGATTACAAGCTTAGAAAATTTTTCACTAGTTTTGGGCACCACCTACTTCTTCAACGTGTTATAAGTACATGTAATCAAATTGCTTATCTGATCCCATGGAGAGCACATTTTCACATCCTTGAAATAAATACATGACTTATCTTGTTCTTTGCCTCCCTGGTCTACTCCATATATACCTGAGGTATAATCTCTTTCCCAATAGCAAAATGATCATTTGTACTGTTACTAATATGCTAGCTTTTTCTTATAATGAAAGATGAAAATGAAATGAATATAATGAGTCATGAGAATTTAAAGGGACAGGTGTATATAGGGCATATATACAAAGCAGGGGTAATCTTGATGGCTATATAAATACTTGAATAGTCTCAATAAATATCAAAGCACATTCATGGTCATACACATGAAAGAAATGTGATACTAAAGAAAGTATTCTGAGAATTGTCAGTTTTTAATGCACCACACTGTCCATATGATTCACAGAATAACATACCACTGTGTGCTACTTTGTGAATAATATATATATATATATATACACACACACACACACACACACAATACATATATATATATATATATATATATATATATATATATATATATAAATTTATGGAAGATTGTTACATATCATATTGATCTACCAGATTCTTTCTGTTCACATTTAGAAAATAATTTTTAACAGAAAATAAGAATTGCAATTTATTTTGTTCTCAGATATCATGACTTAAAATTTTTTCATTAATTTTTAAGCTTCCTTAGAAGTCTTTTCCCAACAGTTGCATGTATCTTTTTCCAAAAGAAAAACCAGTTTTCCCAGCACTGCTTAGATGCTAATATGTTTGAAACAAATACAAAGAAAAATTCATCAGGAAAATATTTACAGTTCACAGCAAAAGGTGAAACTAATACACGCACAAGTTTTAAAAACACGGTATGTATTTCACAAGTGGTAAGTTCATGAAAAGTATTAAAGCTTACAATAATAATGAAAAGGAAGTGGATTTGTTCACTTCCTTAATTAGCAATATTCAAACAACCAGTATGCCCAGGTTGGCACAAGTTAGTGAAACAATACTTTCAAATGTTGTTGTGGAGAGATTAAAGTATGGAAAAGAGAAAAGGAGTGTATCTCACAAATATTTCTAGCTTTTGACCGATGATATGATTTATGGGTCCCTGGTTCCTTCTTTGCTGGATACCTTAGCCCTTAGAAGCTGGGGTAAAGTAATAAAGAGAAAAGAAAAACTACTAGATTGAATTGTCAGAGATTCTATTGAGCATCTGGCTTATAAACCACCATTAGCATCATGTAAGATACCATTCCACCTTTAAAAAGATTTAGAGAAGGGTTTCAAAGCTCTAAACATGAAGAAATATACCCCCACACACACCAATCTCATTTCTCTACTGCTGCACTTTTACAATTACCCATAGGTAATGAGCCACCTGCAGAGGGATTAAGGGGTTGTGAAGAGAGCCAGATAGAAATTGAGCCCTAGTAGATACAAAGTATAACTTTTACATGCCACTGTGACCCCATTCTGAAGCATGTTTTCTCATTTCTGACATACTCATGTGTATCTTAAAGATGCTAACTATGGATTTTTTCATTATAATGGAGGAATCATTATTATCATTATCTCCCACTTTTATTGTTGTCCAAGAAGGCTTGTGACATTCCAAAAAGCTTTCCAAGGCTCTAATCTTCCAACTCTAGGAAATGGAACATAACTGTTTATCAGAAATACTAATTAGCCCAATAAAAGTAAATGAAGGCAGGCCTTTATGCAAATATAAAGAATTCGGAGCATTCCTACTTTAAAGACTCTGGATAGAATTTCAGTTAAGTGTGTCAAATTAGAAGTTTTCTGAGGCCATTTCAAATAATTTTCTTATGATTTAGTTTTAGCCAGAAAACTATATGTCAAATCTTAACCCAAATAATTTGTGATAACCTAATAACCTATAGATTTAAAAGAAAAGTTATATACCAAGATTGATGCTTAAAGTCAGTTATCAAATTGATTGGCTTGGGAATCACCTAGGAAATTAGTAAAGGACATTTATGGGTGTGTCCAGGTAAGGCAGGAATGTGTGACCTGGGTACTGAACCTGGCCCCTGGCGTTTTCTTCTCCAGCACCTTTGCCCTACTGTCCTTTCCAGCTTCCACAAACTAAGCATCTTAGCTCTACTTTGGTCTTATTCTATGAAGTTCCTTCCTTGGAAAGGCCAACCCTGAACTGAATTCCCAGAAACCAAGAACCAAATTAAATGTACCTTCTTTCAAACTGTGGGTGTTGGGTATTATATTCCTAATACATGGAAGTACCTAGGATGGCATCATTTATAATATTGAAAAAAAATACTTATCTTCCACACAACAGATTGGTTATTAAAACCTTGGTGTTTTCACATAATTAATAATATCTAAGTACTTGTAGTAGCAGTAAGGTGGCTGTGATTTGGTAGCGTGTGAATTGCAATGTTAAATTTTAAAAGTTGCTATGAATGCTAAAATAATAAACTGCCACAGATACAGTATTTTATAAAGTAGATTTCTGGTATAAACCACCAGTTCACATATTTAGTTTTTGGACTCTTCAACGGTACCATCATTTCTGTCTTTAACTATATCAAACACCTTTTATTCTATAGAAATTTCCCTGGGATAGGTAACAATGATTCAAACAAACTTTTTACAAGTGTGAATCTCTGTAAGATTTCCTGCCAGGATGAGCACAAGATAAACAAAAATCATTTAACTCAAACAGGAAATAAATAAGTCTCAGCAGAACTAAAATATTGTAGACCTTCAGGTCACTTACAATGTATTCTCTAAAAATGTACCCCGAGATTGCACAAAACGTGCACAAGTCTGGGAGGAAACATGTCAAATGATTTCTCCGTGCACAGACATGTGGGATGATTTTTAACCCTGTGTCTCTACCATCTTAATTTCTAATCAAATGTGATTTCTATAATTTGAAACAACAAACACACAAGAGAAACAGCATCTATAGTATACTAATTATTGTAACTGTCCTACTAACCTGTTTTGAAAATCTGTTTCATTGCTATTTTTACTCTTTATCTCTTTAAAATAAAAAAAAAAACATCATCTAGAGTGACTATGAATTCAGCTTTTGCTACCACCTATGATGTCTCCTGGCTGTGCTGAATTATTTTCATCTGAAACAATTGTTTCAAGACACACGGAATTGGTCACATTGCTTGTCAAAAATTAAAAACCTTGTCAAGCTCTTTCCTTTGTGGCATTATAAACAGTTCGTTGTCAAAAGTGAGCTGTTTGCAAAAGCAGTACAAAGCGGCAAAATAAATGGTCTCTTTCTCTTTTATAAGAAGTGAAGGGTTTCCTATAATTTTAGCAGTCATTACGACTTACTAATGAAGACTTGAGATAGAGTCTAAAAAAGGAAATATAAAGTTAAGTGGCTCATTTCGTGTTTTAAGAGGTAAAATATTAAGAGAAAAAGAAGTGCTGTTCGTCATTCAGAAGCCACGGGAAGCTGGAAAAAGAATACAGCCCTTTTTACATGGCAGCCTTGCTGAAGACCTCTGCTAAAGACCCGCACTGGCCTAGAGAGACTACCTTCTAATAGGTGAGAGGTGATTTCAATCTGCATACCCATTTAATCACAGGGCTGTTTGAGCACTGACTGCCAATTATCCTGAATTATGTGTCATACAGCAGGTTTGTGATAGGGCTATAGCGCATTAGGGACCCAGCAGAGACCACCATGTTGATTTGACAAGGTTCTTAGAGCTGGGATGAATAAATTAACGCAATAGAGTGATTTTGATGAAGGAAAGATTGGGGCCAAACTCCCAGAGATGGAAGATTAGTGACTAATCAGCTCTAACACCTGGTTTCCATAACACTCTAATAACAACTCCTCACGCTGCTGTAACAAAACACAACAGCCTCTGCCGGGGAAGAGATGTGAAACAGCCTCCAAAGTTAGGGCTCAGGGTGTTTGATTCACGATGGGATGTATTTCATCTGTTCGTAGACTATGAGCGCAGCGGCACCCCCACCCCCACTTTATAGTGGAACAGAGGAACGGTGACGGTGGCAAAGTCAAAACAACCAGGGGCCCGGGGAGAACACTTGTAATGAGAAATCCGCTGCTGCTAACTTCTTCAATTCAGCTTGAGGAGAAAATAGGAAGAGGTAGTAAAGCAGGGGAGGAGGAGAGGGAAAAAGAGAGAAGGCCGGAACAGCTAAAGCAGATTGGACTCTCGAGTCTCTGTAATATGTTAGAAGGTGACCCCAGGAACCTTCAGCTCTAGCCTCTTACCTTTAGGCTCAGAGTAAACAAAAGCAAATGTTTCTCAGACCCCATACTTCATTATTTTGGTTAATCTAGAGAAATTCTTGGGGCTCTAACATCTGGTACTAGAAGTCAAGGTCAAGTGTTTTGTAAAAATAGCAGCAAATGTCTTATGATATACCTGGCCTGTCTGCTCCTGGCCAGAGTCACAGGGCATGTTATCTTGGCCAGTGACCTGCACAGCAGAGGAGGTGTCTCACTGGGGTCCTGCGCTGTCCGCTGTCCTCTTCCCTTGGGTTATCACTTCTTGGACTGCAAGTTACTTAGTATGACCAGTTTTATTCAGGCAGAAAGTTTTATTTACTCAGAACAGTGGATTCCCCAGATCATCTGGGTTGCACGCTGGGTTAGGAGACTGCCGTCTACCAGAGCTCCGATAACAAAGCATGAGAAAGATTCTCTTAGGAATGCCATAAAGCAACAACAGAAACGTGTGGCAGTGTCTCTGTGTCACCTCACCCACTTAGAAAACCCATTCTAAGGACAACTGAACATCGGAAGAGCTGGCTGATGACAGCAGTGGTTATTCGCATCACAACGGAGAGAACAACAAGAAGAAAGGACTTGCTTGGCAGCAGACACACGGCAGATTTTCCTGGAATTGTGCAGTCATAATGCGACGTACCAGACTGATCCTGCCACTCCATCGCTCATGGAAATGATGCCTTTGTCACCTAGCTTGGCCTGTCTTTGTGACTTATATTTAACAACTGCAATTTCTATTCCCCAAACTGGACTTTCTAGTCACAATCTGTTTAATGATGTAACTCAGTCACTAGCAAGGGGCTGAATTATCAATTCGGATCTCATGTTCCTTTTTTATTCCAATTATTTCCCCACACAGGACGCGTTGCGGTGCCCCACATTTGCCTCATCCGCCTGTGAACATCTATGCTTTTTGCAGTGACTGACAGAAAAGCCAACTCCATATTGTCCCAAGGGCTGTTTCCAAATTTGGGCTCCCAAAGGGAAGCTTGCTAAACTCCTCTAGGCATGCTTTAATACCGACCCATTTTCACAGCTCCATTTGTTCTTACACCTGCCTCTTTGTTTGCCTCATAAGCCTCACCCAAGGGGGGAAGGGAGAAGAGGGAGCAGCCATGGTTTTATCTGCCTTACACAGGACATTATTTCCTTCCTCTCCTTGTCACATTTCCACCCAAAACTCCAATTTAAGCACAAGTTTGGAAGGTCAGAAGTACCTATTCCCAATGCAGTGCATACCAGGCAGCTCGCCTATGTGATCACATGGCTAATAGTCTCTTTGTTTTGTTTTATTTTCTTTCTTGGTTGAAATATTTTAGTAAGCATTGTTAAACCAGGTAGAGATTCCTGTACAAATAGACTTTCAATGTGAAATTCAGGGGTTAAAAAAAGTAAATCTTTAAAAGGCTTGATTGAACCTATAATCATAAAAGCCACACTCTGTGCCGTTTGTTGAATTTCACTCTGTTCAGTGTTTTATCTTCTTACCCCAAATTATCAATGCCCTAAACCATAAAGTAGAAAAAGGCCAGGCATCATCAATGTTCTGCTGAAAAGTTCCCCCTGCCACCACCAAAGGGACTGCGGATATTCAGAGGAGGCGGGGCGGTCTCAGTGGGAGCAGCGGGCAGCAGTTTTGTGTGTACAAAGCTTCGGGGAGAACATAGGTGTTAGGATAACAAAACCCTCAAATCTGCGGTGAGAGAGGCTTTGTCTCCCGCCCCCTCAAAGACACGCAGAAGGTTACTGAGGGCCATGAAAGGAGAGTGGAGATTCACGGTTAATCTGAAAACATGTCATTTTTTTCTAAGAAACTGTAGCCAACAAATGATCTTCCAGAGATGGAATGATAGTCTGGTTTACCTAGGGCCTTTGTGTAGTTCTACATCATGATTTATACAAGACAGAATAGATAGAAACTCATGGAATAATTTCTAGTCTAAGACAGAGACCTTTACAGGTCATA
This sequence comes from Dolichotis patagonum, assembly GCA_004027295.1. NCBI lineage: Eukaryota > Metazoa > Chordata > Mammalia > Rodentia > Caviidae > Dolichotis > Dolichotis patagonum. The sequence continues at coordinate 366,499 of PVJX010000002.1, read as the reverse complement.
GATGCTTTTGAGACTCTTACAACATTCTCATTTCAGAAAAATACAAGTACTTATGCTTGTATAAAGATGTGCATAGTATTACGTTAGGCGTTTTGTTAAGGGATAAGAACCACTGGAATGAACAGATAGATAATTCGTGTTGGTCATGTATAATATCAGACCAACACATTAAAATCTTTACATCAAACAGTTTCATATCTTTAACATATAGAATGATAGTCCTGGGTTAGACGGGAGTATAGTGAATTAAAATAGGAACCCTCGTTAGTACCCCTTTGTTCTCAAAGCTCAAGTCATGTAACACTGAAGAGTGTACTAAAGTTCTCTGGAAATGCAAAACCATTAGGATACACAGACAGCCAGAGGCATAGATGAGGATAAGCAGGGATTTACTATGGCGACTGGCTCGCGCGGTTATGGCGGCACACTGTATGCTGCCTATACCCTGGACAAACAGGAGAGCTGGTGATAGAATTCAGTGTCATTCAGTTCTAGTATGAAGACCTCAACACTACATGGGGATGAGGAGGAAGTTGCTAGTGTGACTCTCAGCCCCAAAATCTAAAAACTCTAGCTAGGGTGCTGAAGAAGCTCTGATGTCAGAGCACAGAATAAGATGAAAGCCTGAGGCCAGAAAGGACAGGCTAGCTTCATCTTTCACTCTGCTTCAGCCTTCCTGTTCCATTCTAGCCCTCAACAGACTGAGTGATAACTACATCATATTGGGAGCATGGATTTTCCTTACTCTGGCTGCTGATTTAACTACTAATCTCTTTCTGAAATACCCTCATAAATACAACCAGAAATAATATTTTACAGCTATCTGGGTACTCCTTAGCCTACACAAACTGTAATTAACCACCACAGAGGGGGAAAGGCAAGTAGAGAAGGGAAAATACACTGCCCTACTCAATTTGCCAGCATAATAAGGAAATCGTGAATATAATTTCTGTGTGTGATTCTTGTATGTTGAATGTTTCAACTATCTTATATGTTTCAACTATCAGTGGGGATAAATCTATGGCATGAGATGCGACGGGAAGTAAGTCTACTATGGGCACTAGAGCCAGCAGTGTTTAATAAAGAAGCTTCATTTACTTGCGTATAAAATGTGTATATAGCTTACAGTCAGTTTGGGAGAATTAAATGTTTTAAAGCATGTAAGGAGATTCTCAAACTGGTAGTTGTTATATCAATGCCAGTTATTATTTTTACAGAGGGTACAGAATTCTAATAATAATCAGTTTGGATACAAAATCAGAAGTCTCTGGAATCCCATTTGCTTGCTCCTACATTAACCTAATAAGCCACCAGCAGAAGGTGTGCTTTGAACCCTATAGAGTACTAAAGAAGTGCAAAGACAGTTACAGTATTTATCTCAAGAGTCTTGGCAAAGCAACTGAAGGCTTGAATGTAGCCATCTTATACTAGTAATGACTACATGAATGATATATGGCATTTTATAAACTATTTAAAGAAATGATCACCACTGTAGGTTTCTTAACTGAGGGTGTGAGGAGAAAATCCACTGGAGTGAAAGAAAATATGAGCTCTACTACCTATTATTATTGCTAAATCTTGTTTTTGAGAAAAATAATCATTCTTATTTACTAGTATATAAAAATGCACTAGTATACTGATACATGTATTTGGTCTATGTATGTGTACACGTAAGAGTGTGGTTAAATGTTTTACCACTTTATATATATGCTCAAACCTTTTAAATTATACAAGTCATTTTATATTTACAAAATTATTTGATCTTGTATTAACTCATTTATAAAAACATTAAGAAAAGCGTGGCTGGGAAAGATTAGGGTCTTTGTTACATATCCTCTAGTAGGATGAGAATAAAATACTAGGATTGGACTCTAAGACCTACATTCTATTTTTTCACACCCAAAGCATTTTCTGAATCAAGATTTTGGTAAAAGTCACCAATGGACTATAAAATAGAAGACTATAGACTAAAATTATATTAGAGATTTCAGATAGAATGAAGAACTAAGGGGAAAATTGCTGGCTGTGTTGGATATATCAGTTAAAGAAAGCTCTTCTAACCTGCAGATGTAGGGTACGTTCAAGAGGAGTCATGGAAATATATACATACCTGTGGCAACATGCACTGATTTTGAGCTACTGCGAACTGGTCATAATGACCAAGGTGGCCTTTCAGATTTCAACACAGTAGAAATGGCCACTTTCCCCTTCCCAACCAAAAAAGAAAAACAAAACTTATTATTATCACTAAGTTGACTTATTACTTATAACTGGCACTTTCTCTATTTCATAGCACCTTGCTACAGAAACCTATACAAATGCTAAATATTAGTTAAGAGTGGTGGTCTATGCCTATAATCCATGTACTCTGGAAACTGAGGTAAAAAGATCACAAGTTTGAACGTAACCTGGACAATTTAGTGACTTAGTACAACCCTATCTCAAAATTAAAATAAAAAGGGTTGGAATGGAGTTCAATGTAAAGGCCCTGGTTCTATCTCCAGAACTAGATAGATAGATAGATAGATAGATAGAAGAATGGATGGATGGATATATAGATAGTAAGATAGATGGATAGATAGTGACATAGTAAGATAGATGGATAGATAGGAAGATAGATAGATAGATAGATAGATAGATAGATAGACAGACATAGACAGACAGATGTGAACTGTTGTTTTTTTTAATGAGCTTCCACCAGAGGAAAAAATTTATACCTTTATTTCTGCAACAAGAATACAAAAAGATCGAAGGGAAACTGTGTGGGTTATAACAATATAAATTTTATCTCCTCATCACACTCTCTCCTTTGCTTTCTGATTCAAAAATAGGTTCTAAGCTTTGGATTTATTTTTTGCATAACTTTTAAAATTACATTTTAACAACAGGCATTAGTATAAATCTTGAAATAATCTATTCTTTTGAGTGAGTTTTGTATAAAAAGGTTGAGTGGCTAAAATTGGTCTAAAAATAACATTCTAATAGAAGAGTTTCAAATGGGCGTATGCTTCTCTATCAAAAAGAATGCTGGAAAGTATTATCCTTTTCATAAGTCAGGAAGAAAATTGGAAAATTACCACTAATGTATAAAGCTAGGTGTGTACTTGACAATTAATTTACTATACTAGTTGTAGTAAATTAATTATATTAGTGCATTTCCATTTCTGAAATCCATATCTGAAATGTGTCTTAAAATTCAGTTAAGTGGCCATTTTTACTTTATGGTTCAGGTGGTTTGTGTTGCTGATTTTGCAAGTTAGCAAGCTTGGAAAGGAGCCACTTACATATAAAATACATATGTTACTGATTCAGGGAGCCTGAGGGCTGGTGAAAACATCTTTCAAATAATCGTGTTGATCCTTTATTTTTCTGAACAAGAAAGAATGAGCACAACAGAAAAAATGGACAGCTGTATTCATAAAGACATTGAAACGTAATGCAATTTTCCGCCAGTGTTTACTGATTACTGGCCTGAGTCTGAGTACATAGACACGTGCAGAATCATACTATGGCCATGTACAATTAAAATCATGTATGTATCACTCAGTTGACACAGAAGATGTTAAACAGGGTGGAACAAGGCCTTTGCTATGTAAATATGATATGTTGCTAAGAGGGCAACTTTGAGGTAAACATCTGTTTTACTAACAAGTACTTTGCCTCTCAGATTTGCGCACCCAGGAAAGTAAGGGGAAATGATTTGCTAAAAACTATGCATTGAGTAAGTGGAAAAATCAGGATTAGTATACATAGCCGCTATATGAAGTTGAATACATCACCAAAACAGCATCATTTTCATGTTTGACCTTCCATATCAGCACTTCTAATAATGCGCATGAATGCGTGGTAGAGAATGAAGGATGATTCGCAGAAAATTACAGCACGAAATAGCATAATGGGCCTTTAAATGTAACCTTGCCCAAATTGTATAAATAATGTCAGTTTTCTTTGCTTGTATTTGTGGGAAAGAGGCAGAAAGACAAAAACGAAGGCCGAGGGAAAATAAGCTGTGTATAAAGAGAGGAACACTTTATTGTCAGCCCCTCAATTTTGAGTATGATGTTAATATTTTAAAATGATTTGTAAATATTTTACAAGTATGCTCATATTAATAGGAAATGCACACATTTTAAAAAAATTTCATAATGATTTTGAGTGATGAAGGTATTACCATTATTTTTAACTTTGGAAGCGTGTCCTTATAAAAGTAACAGGGGAAAAGTGAATTAAGACTACCAGACATTTGAAATGTAATAAATAGGAAAATGGTATGCAGGTGTTGAAATTATTTTCATTCCCTTGTCTCTCCTCAAAAATAAGTTATTTTCCTGAGAATTTATTTTAGGTTACAGTCAAAGAGGCATAGACTATGTTTTAATTTAGAAATTTTCTAGATTTTTTTTTTTTTTTACTTTTGGGGAAGACTTGTTTCTATTTGTTTTCAAATAGGGGGCCTTTTGGGTGTGAGGTGTAGGTGGTAACCACTATGCTATGGAGTCTGATAATTCAGAGATTATTTTTAAAGCTATAAAGACAATAAAGAGAATAAAATTAGAAGATAGTTTAGAAGCTGTTTAAAAAAAAATTTAGGTGGACACTGGGGTGTGGCTATAATCCCTGCTAATCAGGAGTCCAAAGCAATAGGGTCACAGATTCCAGAACAGCCTGGCCACTTAATATGAACCTATTTCAAAATAAAAAATTTAAAAAGGCTGGGATTGTATCATAGTGGCAGAACACCCTGGGTTGAATCCCCAGTATCATGCACCACACACACATACACACACATACACACAATAAACTTAATGCCTCTTAGTTGTAAAATAATATAGTACATAGAAAATAGATCAGGATGAAGACCTTTTAGCAACAGGCATCAAAAATATACTTTTAAAAAGCTAAAAGTCTCCCTAAACAGTAAGAAACATTTGTGTAATGTTTAATGGATGCACTGAACTGGTACATCAAAATTCTGAACAATAATTTCATATTCATTCAGTTGAATTAAGAAAAAAAATATAGATATTAACACAATTTCCCCCACAAGTATTTCTTAGTTGAAATAAAGATCATTAATGATACGGTTTTCCCTCGAAATATCCAACTTATAACAATAAAGCAATTTTATCCAAAATGTTTTATTACTCTTAAAATTTGGAGATGGAAAAAATTGATTCTTGGGCCATGAATTTATAGGGCTTTTTAGTTATCAGAAATTTCAAAATATTTCTTCACATAATTTGCACCATGGATCGAAATTCAGATATGATCTGTCACTAGCAAACAACTTTGCCTGTTTTGTAGAAACAAACAAGACCTATATCACACATAGTACCTGAACCAAAAGGATAAAGATTAGTCATTTATTCTAAATATTTTATAAACAAATCTAAAAATCCAAGAAAAATCTACTATGCAGGTTTCTTAAATTTCCTAATAAAGCCAAATTGAAAGAGAAGTACATTGTTGTATGTGTTATTTTAAAATGAAAAAATTACTTGAACATGTTTGTCTATTACCCCACTGAAACTAACATATTTTACAATTTTGTTACATACGTAATTGATTAGATAGAATTTTAGTATTTCCACTTATTTATGTGCAAAAGTAGGAACTCACTTGGCAGTTCTCAGAACATACAAGAGTTTCTTTCATTCACACCAAGACAAAGGTATATTTAGAGACTTTGTATTTTGCACAATAGTATTCCTGTCATCCATGTTGACCTAACAGTAGGAAATGCGAATAGTAACACCCTCCCCATTGTAGAAAATCAGAATCCCTGAGGAAAGAAGAGTTTTACAACTGCAAACATAAAAGAGGATTTTCAGTGATTTTACTACAAAGACACGATGAATATTCAAGATGATGGGTATGCTAAGCACCCTGATTTGAACAGTCATGTACTGACACATTTCACTGCATCCTAAAAATAAGAACAATTGTTGTAAGTCAACAGAATTTTTAAAAAGAATAATTCAAACAAGTATTGATTTACAGGAAAAAAAATGAAAGAAATGGGAAAAATAAGAAGGAAGAGAGGTTCAAAAAAGGAAGAAAAAAGAATAAATAAAAGAGAGGTGCAAGGGATTGCTGCTAAATGTTTGTATAACAACATTAATCTCGCTTCAAGGCAACTGACACAGAAACAGGCAAACAATTTTCCTTTTATAGGTTATAAACGCTGAATGCTGAATGCTGTACCTAAAAATCCTACAAAATAAATTAGCAGACCATTACTCCTGGATAGGTCATGGTGATTTGGAGCTGATCTGCTAGAAGACTCTGCTCCAGTGACAAAGAGATCCAAGGCTTTGGAGAGCAAGGCCAAGGCTGCCTATAGGTAACTGGGCAGGTCAGGCTAGAGCATTATTTTCTCCAGCGAGGAAGAAGAGAAGCCAGAGATGGAGGGAGATAGAGGATTCATAAATAAGCATTGGTCAGAAAAGAGCTGGAGAAGATGAGAAATAATAAAGACAGAGGCAAAGCAGCAGGCGGCAGGCCACGACAGGGCTCTGCACGTCCTCTGGGTCGGCTTCCTTCCAGCTTGCCCTGGTCCTGTCTGCGTGCAAACGTCTTCCAGTATCTACTACTCATTGCTCTCCCAACTGGCAAGAAAACTGATCCACTATATTTTATTTGTTTTATTTTTTTACATACTGAAGATTGAATGCAGGTCTTTTACGCTGAGCTGTATCTCAAAACTTTCTTTGCTTTTTTTTTTTTTTTTTTAGCGTCACTTAAAAATTTTTTTTTACATTGTGAAACAGGGTCTCACTAAGTTACTAAATTGTCTAAACTTGAGTTAGAACTTGCAATCCTCCTGCCTCAGCCTTTCAGAGTTTTGGAGATTGTAGGGGTATGGCATCCTGCCTGACTTGGTCTTTTATTGTTTCAGAACTTTGCAGACAAAGCTGTCCTTAGGGCATTCCAGCTTAACACTCAGCCCCAGCTGCAGGGTGAGCAAGGCTTCTGGTTTCCCTGGGGACAGAGTTGCTTCCTGGCACTTGAAAGTCCACGCTGAAACAGGCACAGTGGCACATGTATCGGTACAGGTTGGTCACTCTACCAGACCCTGAATATTTTCTCTTGTCCTAGGTCCTTACCAGGAACACAGATAATCTTAACAAAGTCACAGCAAGAGACGTATTAAAAAAGAAACATAAATAGAAATCCAAAGGCTCATGGGGTTGTGAGGGAGCCGATGCCATCAGTAAGCCTTATTTACTAAAGGAAAAAAATAATACCCACAGTATATAAATCCCATAGTCACTGTTAATCCTCTCTTTAAAAAAAAGTGCAGCTGATAAATTACTTACTGAAAATGTCATGCTCAAAGAAGTAACCACAATGCAATAATTATTGGACTTCATTAAACATAAAAATAAATCCATCTTTTACTTCTTTCTCATCCCATTAATATATAGAATGAAAGGAAAAACCTTTTTAAAAGGTGCCTCACGGCCATCTTCTCCCTCCCCGCACTTAATTCTGCACTGCAACAAGCAAAGGTAAAATCAAAACTCATGCAAGCAGTGAAGTATAAGCTTTTCCCATTATCCTCAGGAAGATGAAGATGGCACCAATTAAAAATACGTTCCCATGCAGCTCTCCACAAATGCTGTTTTATTTTTTAACTCCTTGATAATGGGTGCTTTATTAAGAAGGAAATGTAATTTTTTTATACACCATCAACACATTATCAGTATTTCTGAAGAACTGTATCATCCATATGTTTGGATAAATCTATCAATTTGATTTAATTTAAATGTACAGAATCTCTCCCAACCTCACAGACGTAAGTAATGCTTTGTATTCCTAAAATCTGAGAAGGAAAACCAACATCTATTCTCTATCAATATATGCTAACAACATTGTTACCATTCTTAGAGCAACAAGAAAAAGTTGGAGACAGTAAAACTCTGTCAAATTAGGATATTTCTGCTTTAAGTGGGAGAAGGCGGCCACAGTTGATATGCATGCTCAAGGTTCAATGTGACTTTTTTTTTCTGCTGAGATATTTGACTTTGATTTTATTTTTATCATTTAGGCCGTAAAATGCCAACACCATGCCATTCCTATAAAACATGCTTTTATGCCTTCTTTCTTTTTAAGTTCATGTTCAAGTTAGAAAGTAAGTCATATCTCCAGATCTTGTTTTGTAAAGGTTGTACTCGCCACAGGCTTAACACAACAGTAGGAGACAGTGTGGGAGGGATCGATAAAGTAGTATTACCCTTTGTGATGGTGAAGCTCTGCAGGACATTCCGGCTTAACTCTGCTGTCTGCCTAACACTCCACCCTTACCCACTGGGAAAGTGCACTAACGCACAGTTATGGACCAAGAGCCACGGCCACCATGAGAAACACCATTTTCCCACCTTGTTCTGTACCTGCTTTAACAAAGCCGGACACAATGTGAATGTCTTAAGACAGGATTTATAATTTGAAAGACCAGTGTATGAACAGCCTGGCCGCTGAAGGCCTTGTCTTGACATTCAGACAGGTATATGCGCTGTCTAGGACAATGGCCTTTGTAAGAGGCCCAGAAATGCAGCATTGCTTCAACCACGTCTTGTCACTCCCGATTTTAAAAAGCTAGCAACTGTGGTCGCGGAGGTGCATGGTTGCAATGTAATGAGCCTATATTAATTGCCTCCTTCACTTGCCAAGTGGACTTAGGGAATAATATGTTAAATTTCCCTCTCCATTAAATGTTTTTAATTTCTCATTTGTTGCCCTAAGAGTAAAAATTACAACTCTGTGGTTATAAATGTCCTAAGGTCTGAGGATACGATCGCACCATTACCGTTCATGTTAATAGGAAGGGACTGCCACTTCAGGCCAGGGACCCAGGCTGGCCAGGCTTTATATGAGGGACAATATGGATCTGCAGGAGTTCTTTTCTTTTTACTTTTTATAACAAGAGTACTGAGACCTTTAGTTCATTAAATAGACCTCATTTTGCTATTCAGGCAAAATTAATAAGTAATGCACACTCCTTTCTGGGGCCTTGTGACATTACAACTCATTTAAGTCCTTTGCTGTGTCCCTATTACTTTTCAGACCACATTTCAGCTCATGACACAAATATGGGTAGCCACCTGCCCTGTTCCTCTCTTCCACACAGCAAACGCTCTTCTGTCAGACTTGGACTCAGCCCTTGACACTCTTCTTGTCCCCTAGGATAAGACCAAGCCACTTCGGATTGATCTAATGCACCTTGTAATATCTGACCCAAGATTTGTCATTCTCTGACAAACACTGACAGAGAACCTCTCACGGAATAATGCAAATAAGGAAGGGAAGATTTACAAAGAACTATGCTTCCTGCCTGTTCATGCACATTAACTAAAAGGGTTTGAAAAAATGCTGGGGGTGACAGTTTGGGATTCAAACAATAAGACAAATCTTTCCTTTCAGCCTTCCCCATTCTCAAGGAAGATCCTTGGAGAGGTGAGTTTCAATATTAGGATAATTCCCTGTTTTCCTTACTGGTGATTTCCCTGTATTCTAATATGTCAGTACTTCAGGTGCACGCATCTCAAACGATGCTACAGCAGGGACACATGCCATCCGTCTGTTCTTTTAGGGTGCCCAGTGACAAATGGGAGAAGGAAAAAGCTCTTCTGTATTTTTCTCATAGAAAAACAAATTTTCCCTTTGTCTCAACTCCTCCTGTCTGGACTATACCTGGCTCTTATTTTTAAACTAGGAGGATCATTAATATGATTAACTAACAAGCCAGAGAACAGAGGTCAACACCCTCAGCAATACTAAGAACTTGGAAAAGCTTTGACAGTGCAGTTTTTCTTTGCCGCGGCCCAGATAAACTTCTTAGGTCAAGTTACCTATGACCTCGCAAATGGAGGAGGAACAGTATTACAAATGCATGCCCAGTCTGCGTTGTCCCATCCCAATCTAACCACAGGGAACATGGAGAGGCTATTTTTTCTATCCTGAGAGTGTCATTGTTTATTAAACTGATATCACTTCATAATTTTCAAAAAAATGAAATACATATAAGGCACTTTAAATGGAAAACACCCTTGCAAAATTTTATCCTCATGGGACATAAAATCCACCCAATGAGAGAAGCAATTTATAGCTGTTCTACTTGGAAGCATAGGATTAACTACAGCCCCTGACCTACATTTGTACCTCCCTTCTAAAGCTGACAGGGGAATGAATGAGAAATCACAATTGTACACACTCTAGACAACCCCTCAAATAATATACATTTCATATCTAGTCATCTGCTTCATTAATTAAAATTATGATGTCCAACCCAGGAAAGTATAGTAATAATCATGACAGAGAAGTCTTCGTGAGTTTGGAGAGTTGGTAGAGGGTAGCCCTACATGGCTGGTAGTTCAAAGGACTCATCACAGAAAGTAGAAACTTGTGTTTAGTCGCAAAGCTTGACTTTGGTGAAAAGAATGAGCAAATCTCAAAATAAAAATGAAGATACACTGGCTTAGGTTACCCTGTCAAATTGCTACAGAGAATATTCCTAGAGGATCAGCATGGGAAACCAGGAAAGAATTCACTGAAAGGATATCACCAGGGAAGTTTTTACTAATTTGAAAGGTAATGAATATTTCTGAATGTTTGGAGATTGGTTATATCTTTACAACCTTGCAACATCCTATAAGAGTTTGGAATTAGAAAGTTCACAGAGACAGAGAAGCATGGTGATAGTTTGGTTTAGAAGAAATCAGGACCTTCCATCAGCATGATGCTAGAATGGAAAAGAAAAGATAGCAGAGGAAAAAGAAAATCCTTGAAGAAATAACAAATACAGGACTTAAAAATCAATTTCAAAACCTGAGACTTGAAATTTGGTGTCTCTATCTCTCCTCCTTCCTCTGTGTGATGTTTGAGAATGTGACAAAATGTTATGAACAAAGGAGTAATCACATTAATGCTGAAACTTTAAATGTTAATTTGGCTCTTACTAGATTTATTATGGTAAAACTTAGGAATTAACTTATTTTATCACCGGCTATCTAAATATAGTTATTGATGATATAAAATTCCAAATAAGTATAACATTTATGGCATTAACATACTCCAGGACACAGTTAGAGGTAGGGTACTATATCTCAAGCAATTAACAATTTTTTAAAAAAATTTGAACTGGATAAAAATTGTTAGTATATTATCTTAAATCAGCATCTTATAGCAATACCTGAGTTTTCATGCATTCATTGCAGCATTATTTATATTATCCAAAATACTGAAGCAACTTAAGTATCCAAAACCAAATGAATGGCCAGAAAAAAATGGAACATATATAAAAATGGAATATTAACCTTAAAAATGGAAATACTGCCATTGTGACAAATTCACGGGTGAAGAGGATATTATGCTAATCAAAATTAGCCAGAAAATGTATTATATGACCTTATTTACATATGGAACCAAACAAAAATATAGTTCAGCACATAGGAAAGAGGAAAAAGAATGGTTGTCAGAGGTAAGGGAAGGGAGAAAATGGGAAAACTATGCCCAAGTATATAAACTTACAATTAGGTATTATAATTGCGTATTATAAACTAAAACTAGAAATCCAATCTGCAGCATGATGACTATAGTTTGTAAAATTTATTGAAAGAGTAGAGTTTTGGTTCTTTTATCATAACAATGGTAGCTGTGGAGAATGCTGAAAATATCAATTTCTTTGACTACTGAAATCCTCACATGTATATCAAAACATCATATTGTGTACCTTAAATGTATACAATAAATACTTTTTGGCACACAGAAAATGATTTATAGTTATACAGGGTAAAACTACAGTTTGGTCATATGTTAATTCTGTGTACTAACTACTGTTCTACAATAGTTCACAAAAGTATTTAACAGGGCTAATAATGTGTCAAAACAGCAACGTAGGAAGGAAGCAGACTAAGGAGAGCCCCAAAACAAATCCACCAGATTGGAGGAAATATTTACTTCATGAGACAGGGAAAATTAAATCTTCATGCTCACATAAGTGCATGAGAATAAGCCCAAATGGGAGGTGCATTAATCTCAATCACTGTTTATTTGTGGGTGTTTAGACACATTACATGCAGGGTATGTTTCCATTATTATTGTTTTGAACGAAATACGCAGTACTTCGCTGTGAGAAAACCAAGGAAATCATTTTCTCAGTTGCAGAATAAGAGAAACAAAGAAAAAAACCTACAGCACTCAGTTTGCCTTGCAACCATGCACATTTCATCCTGTCTTTATTTCACCCGGATGGAAAAGGAAATAAAACAACAAACTGTTTCCTTGAATATTATTAATAATAGTATTTCTCTATGTCATTACATAGTTTGTGTTAAAAATCACATAAGGATTATTAAAAATATTAAGATATGCCTACAAAGAATTTCAACAAAATGGTTAACATTCATCATAGCCTTTCAAAACAAAATTGGATTCTACTTTATCTGAAAACCTTCCAATGCAATATTACTTTTTTCTTACATATACTGCCTACAACTTACCTAGGGTATTATTTATCATCTGGACAACTTAAGTGCAGCACACACACACAAACACACATGAACACACACACATAAACACACACACACATAAAAACACACATAAACACACACACAAACACACATGAACACACACACACAAAGACACACACACATAAACACACACACAAACACACACAAACACACACACAAACACACACACACAAACACACACACAAACACACACACACAAACACACACAAACACACACACAAACACACACAAATCACCTTGAGACAAATAAGAAATTCTCTCATGGGAAACTCAAAACTATATTAAAATGATAAGTAGCAAGTCTTCACTCTGCCTTCATTAATTTAAACTGACAAGTGTGATGTACACACAGCAGAAAAAAATCAAGGTTCCAACATGCTCCTGGTCATAATAATCGTCTTTGCTTCTTTTACTCTACAAAGTTTGTTCATTTTTACAAAGATATTATAAGCTATGATAGAAAAAGCAGTACCCAAAGGAGTCCTTCAATTATCCACACAGGTAGCCTAGCCCATCTGGAACCCCCAACAGGTATGGGTCATGATTTAAGGAGTCAAAATAATTATTGCAAAGGAATGACTTGAATGAATAATTTTTCTCTGGTAGTCTACATATCTCTTGGAATAGAACAGAAAAAGGAAACAGAAAATGATGTTTCAACGGTACTATGAAGCACAGGTTGGGTGACTGTTTTATGTAGGTGACACACAGTTTCTAAAAGAGAGTGCTGAAAATTTAAATTCTAGCTATCACATCTCATGGCTACCAATGACAAAACATTTATGCATGCCTCTGCCTGGTATAAATACCATTCACATTTTAGAATTCTGGGCCTAACATCAAAGTCAATAAAGCACAAAGAAATCCATTTAGACAGTTAACCTCTATATTGAAGGTGCTTTTTCTCTACATAGACCTGGGCAAGTGATGTGGTCAGAAGAGAAATACGTACATAGCACTGTAGATTTTAGTCAAATTCAGGAATCAATCCAAATTAAGTTTCTGAGAGATAAATCATATAAGAAATAAAAATAAGTCTTTCCTAGAAGTTTCTCTTAAAACTCTGCTATCAAAATGAAAGTGTTTGAAATACGCCCATTTCCTGCATGGAAATCTCCACTACCCCACTTCACACCTGAAGTTAGGACCAGTTAAAAGCCAGGTCTTTGGAGTCAGAGACTCTGAATGCAGTCCCATGCCTCTCTACTAGATGAGTGTTGCTAGGCAAAATTACCCTCCATCGTGAGCCTCAAAATCCAAATCCCTGAATGGAGAAATTGATAAAATGTGTTGTTCAGGGTTCTGGAGGTTTACCTGGGCATGCCCTCTCCATCAAGTTCAGCACATTGCTTATGTTATGTGTTATATAAATATGTAAATATGAGTCACAATTTTTCCAAATGTCTTCAGAAATCAAAAGATCTTTCCTTTTAAATACTCACAAGACAGCATCTATTACAAATGCTCTGTACTGAGCACTGTACTGTGTATCTCGGTATGGTATAGCGTTCTGGTGCATTGGATTATTGTTCTGATTGTTAAGTGCCACTGTCACACTGGTTGTTCAATATTTTGAATATCCTCCTGCTGTCTGGAGAAGTCACATTGGCTTGTGATGACCACAGCCAGTGTCAGTCCGGATGCCACCGAGCTTAACCTCTCAAAAAGGCAGTACAACATTAATGCTAATTTGTCAAGATTCCTGGGGGCTTAGCTTACAAAAGTGAGTGACAAGAAGACTGTTCAAAGATCCTCGGCAGGCATGTCACTGTTTACTCTTCTACATCTACTTTTCTCAGCTCTGTTCTGAGCAGAAGGAAGCTGAACTCTAAAGTAGGCTTCATTTTTCCTGTGGAATCCAACTGGATTTGATCAATGGGAGGCCACAAGAGGAGTCTGGAGAAAAAGAGAAGGGAAATTCAGGAAGGGAGTGGATCATCTTCCTTCCTGACTGCCTCCCTTGAGGTGGCTGAGCTCCTCCTCACTTGTAGTCCCCTGTGATGTTTGATTGATTGTGTCGACTTGAGTAAGAGAAGTTTAACTACATTGGCTCAGTGATTCCATACTCTGGAGTGTGGAAGACCCACCCTAGGGCAGCTTGTTAAGTGGATGGCATAAAGAGGAAACGAAAAAGGATGGATTGGCTTCTATTTCTTTAGAAGAGCTCTAGTCTTTGCCTTCACCCTAAACATTATCTCCTGGCTTTCAGTGCAGACTCATCAGCCTTCTGATATGGACTCACACAAAGTACTGCAGTGAGCTCCAGACCTCTGACTGAATTTCCAGTGTGCAGACAGACCGTCTTCACCCTTCCCCTCCAACACTGTGGGTGGCTATTCTAAGCAAAGCTTGTAGATTCTTGTATGTTTGTATATCTTGTGTCACAGCTTGTTCTATAGTAAACACTCACTGATGCGCCACCCCCCTTTCACAGCTTCCATTTGCAAACAGCTCAGTAACACAGGTGCTTTACTTATCACAATCCTGGGGACTGAATGACTGTCACACAGCTGCTCATTCCTGGATGACTCAGTCATACTTGCCTTCACCCTGCCTTCCCTTATACACAGTTTGTGCTAAAACCTGTCTTTACTAAACCCCTTTAGAGTGTGTCGCTCGTCTCCTATTGGGCCTTTGCTGATACAATGACTTTAGCTAAAACACTACAGGGAGGCATTGTGCTGTGGATGTCAAACACATAACCAAGTTAGGGGAGGTTTCACTGATAAAAAGACAAGGCTTATAGGAAGTGACAGAAGAAATCACATAGCTAACATGCAAAGGTGTTTCATGCTAATAATGAATAGTATGGGCAAAGGTTGGAGTCTCTATTGACTTTGCAAGGCAAAATAAGGCTAGTATGGCTGAGTCAAAGGAGCATTAGTTCTCACCAGATGGTATTAAAGATTTAGGTTAGGAGGGGATCACCCAGCATGCTAAAGAGAGCAAATAGGAAGCCCCAGGAAAGAGCTGAGTTGGGAAAAGAATGGACCACCAACTAGCAAATGTATTAGAAGAAGAAAGTAGGACAGTGAGAGAACAAGACAGATGGTGTCCAAGAAGTCAGATGAAGAGTTCCTAGGAGGAGCTACGAGCTGTCAGATGCTGGTCCAGCACAATCAAAATGAGGACTGTGTCCAGGCTGCTGGATTTAGCTACATAGTTCTATGCTGGCCCTGACTAAAGCCACTTGGATAAAGTGATCGCTAAAAAAAGTCCAAGTGGAAAACCAAGGCGAGACCAGGGATCAAATCAAAATAACAATCAAACAAATAAACATCCTCATCTAATGGCATGCCCATAGGTGTTTATGTTGTGACATAAATTCCCCATGAGCATATACACAGCAATTAAACATTTAGTGTCTCAATGTATGAGTTATGCTGTATGGCATAACTTTATGCTGTATGGCATAAACTTTAAGAGTGATTTTTGTCAGTATGTGAATACTAAGAGACATATCTTTATATCAGAAAATATATGCATTCAATTTAACTAAAACAAGTTCATTTTATAAAAGATTTACACTCTGACATATAAACATGCACACACTATACTGAACTGGCATTTATGTAGGAGGTCACTACACTGTATTTGAGATTCAAGCCAAATCCTGTTTTGAAAGTGCCCTGCAAACCGATGAGCCTTGTCTAGGTTAGGATAGTTGTAACAACTTGATTGTGTGCTTGTCCCCTGAGAGAGAATTGAAAAGAATCATATGTGTTAATCCTCTCACAAGAACTTTTATGATATCTTTATCCTTTCTTAAAAACAGCATAGCCTATTTCCTAGGAAGGAGAAATCAGATTTCATTGAAACACTGCAGGAGATACATGTACTTTTTGTGACACGAGCAGGAGCATTACATGGGCCCTTTAATGAGTCAGTGGCATGGACACTGGGACAGGAGGGTCGGGACAAACTATACCTCAGGACTGCGGTACAGTGGCGTTCTGTTGCCAGTCTACATGCCTTGGCAATAGGATGATTGAGGTCCTTATCTGCCAAGGGCTATGTTGAACATCATATAAATCACTTAGACAATCCTCCTCTCACCTGGAGCCCTACTCCACAGAAGCACAACTATACAACACAAATACAGAGCAACACACACTTCCTTCTTATTCCACGGCACCAACAGGAAGGGCCAAAAAGAGGAAGACAGCATCTTGGGATTTATGTTCTGCAAAAACAAATTTTGTATCATGACCAAGCATAATATTTTCTCCATGGAGGTGTTAGTATGAGCAAGTGAACTTTTTAATTAGCATTATGAACAATAACAGCTAATATTTATTGAGAGCTTAAAATGGTCTACGCACTGCAGTGGGGTTCAGCAGGGAGAGCCTCGTGTATTCTTCAGAATGACACTGTGAGTGGAATATTACTGCTGTCATTACAGAGAGGGAAACAGAGGCTCCAGACACTGACTTCCTCAGGGTTAGAGACCAGGCATAAGTAACAGAGACAGAATGTGAACACAAAAGTCAGACTCTAGGACCTATAAAAGATATCACTATAATGCTAGCTCACGATTAGTAGATACCCCCATAAAGAATAATCTTTATATGCATCTTATTTCTATGTTTTCCTTTCTGTAACTACCACAAGCATTCCTTTTACTGATGAGAAAAAATAAGCAGAAAGAATTGAAAAAGATCATCCTAGTAAACTACTTCCAGCCAATGAGAGCAGAGAGCCAATTCCTCCCATTCTAGGAATTTAAATGTGATTTGTTACTCTAGAAGAAGCACTATAACTCACAGTACAGACACTTCCCCTCCAAAGTTTAATTTAATGACATTACTAAACACAGTCATCATGCTCAAATATCAACAAATGTTTATCACACACTTACTACCACCGAGCCCTTGTGCTAGCAAATGCAATGTAACATAAAGATGTGAGCTTACTTCCATCTGTAACTGCAATGTTCAGAAAACAAAGAGCAAAAGCTTCTGAAAAATTTAAAATTTAATTCCTTTAGACATGTTATTAATACACAGAAGGCGATAC
Organism: Dolichotis patagonum; assembly: GCA_004027295.1. Classification (NCBI taxonomy): domain Eukaryota; kingdom Metazoa; phylum Chordata; class Mammalia; order Rodentia; family Caviidae; genus Dolichotis; species Dolichotis patagonum. The sequence goes on along the minus strand of PVJX010000002.1, from coordinate 348,953 downwards.
AGATGAGTAAATGATTCTTTAAAGGGAAATGTCAACTTATAAGATGAAGACAAAATCAAAGTTTAATGGTAACACGGGTCTCAAAATTATGTGGAAATTCTGAAGGACATACACAGAATACAGAAAGAGAAGTTAATAATTTTAGCTTATAGCTGTTGAATATAGATGATAGTGTGTTGAAACTGGACCAAGGTGGAGAAGGGCTAGAGTGTCAGGCAGAGTTACCCCTGCATTTTACAAGAAGGGATGTTTGACCTCAGGCATGACATGATAGAAAACATTGCTTGAAGAAGATAAATTTGAGATTCTAGGTAAGAATCAACAATTCAGACTTCTACACAGAAAGTAAATGAAGCTGCAACTAACTTGAGGGTTACGGGTAGATTTTTCAGAACACCTATGTGGCATCCACTGTCAGCATGTTTATGCTTACACTGAAAAACAGGCAGCTTGATTTTCCCTGATTAAGGCTGCTTCAGTCTGGCCTGATGAGGAAATACCCAAAGCAGCAACATGCTTACCTGCCCTCTCTCTGTAATTACTACCTAAATTTTTCCCACTCAATTCAAGGTGTGGGTGTAAAGTCGTATTTCTTAATGTTTTCAGAGTAGGCACACATAATCAGTCTCTCGATCGTGTAGTTCTCCTGTTTCTAAGAAAGACATTCATTCATTCATTCATTCATTCATTCATTTGTGCATGCCTTCATTCCTACATACTTAGTGTCAGGCCAGCTGGAAGACTTTAAAAACTGAAAACTAAAATGTCACCTCAGACTTCGAAAATTCCAAGGGAGGCAAAGATCAAAGCAGTCACAGTAAGTTGGCTGAAGCACTGGAATAGTCTTGTGTTTAGGGTGTCGCACAAACACACAGAAGACAACCTTACTTTTGACTGATGCATTGTAGCAGGCATTCCAGAGAAAAAGACTTTAATCTGAGTTGTGAAGAATGACCAGCCATTTTTTAGGTGTTTTAAAACAGTGGTGGAAGAATGAGAAAATCTTTGGGAAGCTGAGTAACTGCTAAAAGAGAAATCCAGAGCTGACTTTTGAATAGGAGTGGGATCAAGCAGGATTAGATATGTGGAGTTGAACTTAATTTGGTGATTGCATTTGCAGTTTAGAATCAAGCACAGAGGGAGATACAACAAGTTAATGAAGGGTACTGTCTGCAATAGAATTCCGTATATTGTAGAATCATTATTAGAAAGACATTCTAGTTTTGCCTTCAGAATCTCTCTATACCCTCCTATATAGCTGAAGACACCATGGCATCAGAATTTAGAGGTAGAAGTTTTCAATCCACGGAACCATGGCTTTGTTCTTTCCCAGCTCTAACTCAACCATGTCAGCTACATAAGTACCATTATGTGTTCCTGGACGTTAACTCTGACAGTCCGCAGGCAGCTGCTCCAAGATACTCATCCAGGTGACCAAAGATTAAAAGTAAAGAATTAATGGAGAAGGTTTTCACTTGCCAATGAGAGGAGTTCTAGTCCAGATTTCGAAGCATGACCTGCCTTTGATTAATCTAGCCCCTGGGATGTGTTTTTATATACCTTTCTGTCTTGATTGCAAGTTCATGAGGACCAGCTAGGCCAGGCTGGAGATTAGTGATATATATTCCACTTCCTAAGTCTACCTTTCTGTCTCCAAATCCCTGAGGAGTAGAGGATGAAAGTGGCATGTAAAATTATGAGACAGGATCATTATATTATTAAGAACAGGAAATTTGGGTATTTAATCCTCAGCAGTAATAAGGCTAGCCACTAGTTATTTAATGGTTCTTTTATACATTTTCCTTTAATCTATGCTTTAAAACTCATTATAGTTTGACTAAAATTTTATATACAGGTATGGTTTAAGTAACTTTTCACACTTGTGACCCGCATTAACTAGTCAGACATCTAGAACTTAAAACATAAAATACATAAATACAAAATACTCCTTCTTTATATACATTCTTTAAAATTAAAAAAAATTCAAAAACTTTGTTTTGCCTGAAGCTCTTCACATTATGTGGGCAGAAAAGACAAAGATTTCCATATTCAGCCTAGCTGGACAGACATGGATAATTTAGGGTAAATTCTAAGGACAATTTATAAAACTGATACAGATTGTTACAGGGAAATTGGATACCTGAGTGTTTACTCTGTTTCAATCCACAGAACCACAAATAAACATCTGGTTTTCTCATCTCCCTCAAAGTGTGTATGTGTGTGCATGTGTATCTCCATGTTTATACTGAAAAATATTTTATAGACTTACAGTTATTCTGATCTCTAGGTATGCATCTAAAACTTAATAGTACCATTGAGTGGCTTTACTTTGATATTTGAATGACCACTCACAAAATGTTCTGTCATTCAATGCCTAACTTGAATAACATCTTCATGTCATGAACAGTCAGGCAATAGGATGTTTACCTTATGGATAAGAAAAGTGAAGTTCAGAAATTTCCTTCAAGATTTTGCCACAAGGAAATGACAGCCAGTCTAGAATTCTGATAGTCAAATGCATGGTCCAATATGAGTACCATATTGTTTCTGGTACGCTCAAATTGTTAAGACTTTACCCTTCTATTAAAGTGTATTGCTACTTCTCTGGGTGCATAACCATAGTGTATCTTTAATTACCACTATGATTATCTGCATAGCTTACTTCTCTCATTGTCATCACTAACAGCACAGTGATGCACACAGTAAGATTTTTGTAGCTGGATCATGTTGGAATATGCCCATAGCCACAGCACTGCAGGATACTGACGCAACATGATCTTGAGTTCAAGCCAAGCCTGAGCAACTTAGCATCTTAGCAAGAACCTGTCCCAAAATGAAGAAAGTGAAAAAAGAAAGACCTAGGCATGTAGCTCAGTGCAAAGGCCCTAGGTGCAATATCCCCAAAAGAAATATTTGTGCAAATCAAATGTTTACCAAGCCAATCTTTCACTTACTTTACTTTTTTTGTCTAAATCTCGCACAGTATCAATGATTAGATTTCTGTCATTATAACAAAAAATACTTATGATACTGAAATTGCAGAAAGAAAAGGTTAATTTGGGTTCATAGTTTCAAAGGTCCAGTCCACAACCTAATGGCATTATTGTTTTGTACAAAAGCAGCCCATCATGGCAGGTGTGATGTTAAAACAGAACCACTCACATTAGAAGCCAGGGAACAAAGAATTGGAGAAATGCTCAGAACCTAAAAATCAATCCCCTTGAAGTCGACTCTCAGTTATCCAAGGGCCTCTGACTACACCCTACTTGCTAAAGTTTCTACCATCTCTCAAAAGCCTCAAGCTGGAGACAAAGTTTTTAATACTTGAGCTTTTGGGGAGATTTTCAAGATCCACACTACAGCAATGTGCCTCCTTCGAGTTTTTTGGTCACTTGGCCAAATGCTCTGACTCTCTAGGAACTTGTATGGAAATAAGGCTCATGATTTCCAAGCTAAGATAATGAAGAGAAATGTCCAATTCATAATGCTCATTCCCATTTTGCATACACTGAATATAGAAAACACCAGGACCTTAGAGAGGGTTATAGACACAATACAGATGGAACTCGGGTCTCTGAATACTCTGATAGGAAAAGGTCCTTTCCTTTCTAAACTTCTTTCCTAAACCACTGTGCATCAGTGTACACGGCCACTGTGCAATGACAGCAAAAACTGAACTTTTAACTATGTCCAACCACTGAAATTTGGAGGCTTTTTATTATACCTTTGACCTTCCCAGACTGATATGACTGTCTTAAAAGAAGCTAATATCTACAAAGAAGTAATATTCAATGGACTTTTAAAGGGCATACATTACATGGAAATTTTAATAAGTTACTTCATATTACTGCTTCTGAGAATATGATTTGGGAGGAACAACATAAACACAATGCTACACTTTCAAACAAAAGCCCAATAATGATTTTTATAATCAATCAGATTTTCATATCAGAGGTCATGAAAGATAAATTATATGAAGTGCTTATTATAATATAAATCTGATATCAAAATATTGAGGACATACTAATAAGCAAAGTAGGGATGGACAAATCTAATTTAAGCCAGTCCTGCTGAGTCATTCAAGATATCTATCTATCCAAAATGAACATAATCCATTAGCATCAAAATAACAAAGTCCCCCAGATGCAGAGGAATTTAGCTCTGTTCATGACTTTTATCAGCATGACATGAAGCTAATATTCATTTATCAAATAGTACAGGCATTGTTTTGTACTCTTATAATTATCAGTTAATGAAGCCTTAAAAAAAGTCTCTCATGTCTAGACTGAATTATTCTTTCTATGGTGCTTACCCTAATATTCCTAAATACTTAAAATGCTCCTGATGTAAATGAGGTCAGTTTATGTAAGCTAAGAAACAATAGGATATTTTAGCCTCAGAGTATAATAGCAAGAATATTAGTGCACGTTCATGCAATTCAAAAATAGTCTAAAATTTTCTACTTGGCTAGATGTCTTTACATCTATAGCAAACTCATGTCACTACATAATTTCTAATATCCTTTGGTAATAAAATTTGAAGTCCAAAACATCCCAATTAATAGAGAAAGGGAAGGTCTGAGAGGTACAGTGTCTTAACTACAGCCACCCAGAAATATGATACTGGGCACTGAGAAAGATGTCAACCAAATTCCATTTTGGTGGCTTGTTGTCTCTTTGTCTTTGGGTTCCTGCCCTATTTCATTTGTAACTAACACAAGGAGTGTTTTTATTCTAAGCTAGAGCATCTGCCACATTAGGACATGCAATTTGCTAATTTGGAAGAGAGGTGACCCAGTTACTTTTGTCTTCGGTGAGATAAAATATCCAACACCCAAGGTTGAAGGAAGAAAGCTTTACTTGGCTCACAGTTTCTAGAGGTTTCAGTCAATAATGAGCTGGCTCCAACGCAGAGTAGCACAGCAGAAGGCCATCATAAAGGAGAACAGTTTGTGATGCCCACAAGATAGCAAAAGCAATGAGGGAAGAATCAGTTCACAATAGCCAGAGGTAGCAAAGCAATAAGAGGGCAACCTTACCAATCTTTTCCTGCCCCTTTTATACCCTATCTATCTAGACTACTGGGAGTTTGGTTGTCCCAAACAGATTTAGTAATCACACATCCTTAGTCCCAGCATTGAATCAGTCATGATAGTCTAGATCCAACCACCTCTGAACACAAACCACATCCATGACTGAATGAAGCTTTGGGGTACAACCTGATGCAAATCATAACAAAGTGTGGCTTTTCCTAGTACTGATGATGCAATTACATCTGCACACAAAAGCAGAGACAGCAGACACATAACTGTAGAAACCCCCAAACAGTCTCCGTAGTTGGGAGGTTCAGGTAGGAGTACCCTGATATGAGCATCCGTTTCACAAAGGATTTGGAGACTATCTTTTTCATCGTTCTTTCCAAATCTCCAGAGGATTTTGCCGATGGAGGCTGTCCCTATGAAAACCTTCAAAATATTTTTGATTTGCCTTATTATAGAAACAGTAAAATGCTCCGGAGACAAGGGACTTGCTGGGAAGCAGCAGCCTGCTTGAATGAATGAAATGGCTACATCTTTCCTGTAATGTTGTAGTCAGGAGCTCTGGGAGTGCAGCCTATGGTTACCCTCATCAGCGATCCCCAGGAAGAGCTGTTTCACAGGAATATGCCATGTCTCTTCTGTAAGTGCAAAAAACTCAGTAAAGTGGCCTATAACAGAGCAGAGATGCCCAGATAATTTATAAGTGAAGTAGCTTTTATTCCTCCATCACAAAGATTCTCCAGTTTCCTCTTTGCAGAAGAATTTTATTAGAAGTTTGTTAAAAACACATGCATTTCCAGTCCAATCTCCCCATGGAAGGGAGGAGAACATAGGCCCATTTAGCTGGGTTACCAGGAGGTCAAGAAGCCCTCCATTCCACTCAGTGAGCTTGCTGGATGAAGAGCTACTCTGTTCAAAGCAAGTGTAATGTGGGTTGCCCAGCTATTGGAACTCTACAGCAAATGTGTACCCCATGACCAGACCACGACTGGTAATACCTCATGCTCGTTCAAGTCATTAGTGCATTCAGTAAGCATTAGGGAAAAAATGCTACAATTTGGCTACTGTTCTTAAAAATCATGTTTATCAGTAGACTGTGATAATCCATGAGGAACACAGACTCATTTTTTTCACATAGCACCAGCTATTTCTGAGTTTGACTCTGCTTTTTTTAATCATAGGATTCATTGTATCAGGCCTCTAGAAATAAACTTTGCTTTTCATTACCAAAACAAAAAACAAAATGAAACAACAACCAATAGATCATGCTTTATTCATGGGGATCTCTTTCCCCAGTCTCTGGAAAATATTTCTCATGGAGAATTAAATAGGCTTTGGAGAGATATGGTAGACTCTGTTTAAAATTCCAAATAATGCTTTGGCTCATCACCACACGCCCCTCAGCTCTTGCAAGATTGACCATATGTGAAATTTGAATGTAGATTACAGTGTTTTAATTTAACAAGATTAAGGTGTGATTACATTGGTTATTTTGTAATTTCATACTTTCTCCATTAAGGAAAGTCAGCATTTAAGATCCCTCTCAGTCATTTTCTAATAGCATGCCGAAGTAGGAAAAAAATGCTTACAGTTTTAAGTTATTAACCACTTACCTTTCTTTCCTTTGTATTTTCTAATCTGTCATTTCATCAACTGTAATCCTTCCTGTATTTTTAGAACAGCAATCTAAATTACAATCCACTTAAATTTCTTTACCTTCTATTTTCTAATCTTGTTTTCTTAAGGTATTACATTTCTTCCTATATTTATGACAACAGAAGAAGACATTAAACAGAAAAACTTTTCCAAGATACTAGGAAATTCACATCTAATATACTGATAGAAATTTCTATTTATCCACTTCCTAGAAAGAATCAAGGTGTAACAGAATGATTCCCACTCGAGTTTTGCTGAATACTATTGTCCCACAAGATTTTAGTTTCATCTTAAAAAGTAAATCACAGCCAAACACTGATGGGAATTGCTATATAACATATTAGTTTCTTGGAGAACCACAATGCACATTTGCATATTAAAGTCTAGGATATACTGCAGGAAGGAAGAGTGTTCAATTTTCTTTAAACAATTGCATTATTTCCACAATTTATTTGAACACAGATTGCTTTTCATTCTTGGAACACCTACTAAGATTCCTCAGGATGTGCGCGTTCAAAGAAAACAACTTGAAAAACATGATTATTGCAGAAAATGTATGAGATTTAGGGTAGGTCTTCATACCCCTGGCTTTGATGTTTACTAACTCTGTGACTTTAGACTAGTTACCTACCCTCTCTGAACCACATTCTGATTCTGCATTCCAGTCAGTATTTGTTGAACATCTGCACTGTGGGAGGAGGCACTGTGCTAAGTAAGGAGGAACACTGATAAGCAACACGGGCATTCATCACCCTTGGGTAATTTAGGGTCAGGATAAAGAGATAGACATTAAGCAAATACATGTATAATTGCAGTGTTGGTAAGCACCAGAAGGAAAAAAGAGAAAGTGAGGGAGATAATTACAGGAAAAACTCAAGTAGATTGAGCATGTGAGTAAGGAAATGACAGTCCAACTGAGATGTGAGATCCAGCTAAGCAAAAGGTGGCCGAAAAGTATTCTGAAAGGGAAACAAATAGAAAACCCCCAAGAACGGATGTGCAAGCAGACTTCCTGTAGTAGGGAAAATACAAGTTGTAAGGAATACCACATTTCATCTTCTGGGGTCCTGGAGAAGAGCTTGTAGTCTGTGAAGAACGACAGAGACCAGGGTGGCTCCAGCAGAGAGCCAGGTTGGAGGGCTGGGGCTGTGAGGTACAGGAATAGGCAGGGGTCCATGCTGCCCTGTTGGTCATTTCTTGTTTCTACTCCTAAGTGCAAAGGATACTGGCATGTTGTCACCTGATTTCTGATCATGCAGAAGCCTATAGAGAAATAAGAGACCAGCTAAAGGATTATTTCCATGTAAGAAACTACTTCGGGTTCTTTGTCGGCACGCTGAAATATTAGCTCATAATTCATATTGTTACTGGAAAGAGTTAAAACTTGTATAGGAATTTGGCACAAAAAGTTGCCAAAAGAGATCTCCCTTCCCCCATTTCTCTCCTGAGACTTAGTGACCAACTTCACAGAGACTTCATCCATGTGTCTCAGCGAACACTTCCCTCCCTGTCCATCTTGGACATTTGGATATCTCATCCAGACTTTTGAATGATGATCTTTTGAGACTATTTGCATATCAAATGAAACACACCATGAACAGTTTCAGACACAGTGCCTCCCCCAGCTACCTTTCCTCTTGGTAACAGGGACAGTGAACATTGGCAAGCTTCCTCCTGGATTCAAAACTCCATCAGTGCTAATATATGCCTGGATTTCCAAGCAGAACTAAACGGTGGGGCTTGTCGGGGTAGAGGAAGGTTCAAAAACTAAATGAATAATTACTAAGTACCTCCTAGGAAGAGAATGCTAGTGTTGAAGGTTTGAATGATTCACTTTAAAAAAATAAAGTCATGGTTTTAAAAGGAAGAACCTACATTCTTGAAAAATATATTCCATGGAAAATAAAATATTATGGGGGAAATTGTGAGTTAGAAAAGACTTAAAAGATTCTGTGGACTGCATATGTGGTTTTCCCCCAAATTCAAATGTCCAAACTCTAATCTCCAATGAGACTGGTACTTGGGGATGGAATGTTTAGAAAGTGATAAGGTCACCAGGGTGGAACCTTTAGAGTAGAGTTAGTGATCTAGAGGAAGAAACATGAGAGAGCTTGCTTCCTGTCTCCCCCAACTCACCACTATGTGAGGGTGCAATGAGAAGACAGCCTCCTGCAAACCAGGAAGGGGCCATAAGCAATCAGCACCAGATTGGCTGGCACTCTGATCTTGGGATTTCTAGAAGACTCTAGAACCAGGAGGAATTTTTTTGTTTGTTTCCTAAGCTGCACAGTTTGAGGTATTGTATTAAACAAATACAAGCAAGACCATGTATAGTCCTCAGAGATCAGTCTTAATCATAATGTCTAATACATTTTGGATAACACAGAAAGACAAGAAAGGAGGGCCGGGAGTTTAGCTCAGTAGCATAAGTACCTGCCTGGCAAGCATGAGGTCAAGAGTTCAATCTCCAGTACAAAAAAAGAATTAAAAATAAAGACAAGAAAGGACTAATAAAAAACATGAAAAATGAAAAGCAATGACATTTAGAGGGACAGAAAGCATTTGGGATGGTAAGGGACTTGTGGATAGGAGTGCAAGAATTTGACTAAATTCTCTTTCTTGACCTGGGTGGTAGTTACAAGGGTGTTTGTGCTATAATAAACTATTCAGCTATGTACTTGTTTGATTCTGTTTTATATTTGTATATTTATATTTATATTGTAATTAAACTATTCAGTTATATACTTGTTTGATTCTTGTTTTATATTTATGTTTCATTTAAAATACAATGATTAAAAAGGGAAGAAGGAGTTAAAAAGGCAATAAAGTTTGAATGCCAGTTATTTCAATCAAGGCCATGACCCGATTTTCTAAATTAAAGTAACAAAATAAAGAAAGAAGGAAGGAAAGAAGGAAGAAAGGAAAGAAGGAAGGAAGAGAGGGAGGGAGGGAGGAATAAGAAATATCTTAATGTTCACAAAATAACTTAGTGTGAACTCCTACACACAAAATATCCAAAATAAGAATAATGATAGTGTCATTTTTTTGCTCAATTTTTCTCTTCTTCCTGATTATACATCATAAATGACTAATTAAACTGTTATTTCATTTTGGAGCTCAATTAATTTATAAGTTTCCTAGATACTTCCATATCTTGAAACTGTAAGGCAAAGGCATAAATTAAACAACAACAGGAAGGCATTCCTGTTGACAGAATTTTAGAATATGTTAGCAAAACTCTTTTTTCAAAACAAACCACAAGGTTTGTCCTTTTGTCACTGACTAGCATGGGTTCTTGCTTTAGTGATAAAGAAAGTAAAACTAGGGCAACTGTATGAATGTACAGGCAAAAGCTTTAATTGGAAAGTGAAAGAAAGAAGTAAAACCCCCATCTTAAGTAGGAGGGTCACACAGTTGAGATGATCAGACATAAAGGAATGGAGACCAGTTTTACTGGGTGTCATGACTAGTCAGGGTCCTGTCCTGATTTCTAGCTCGGGAGGAACCCTCATTGCTTAGGATTTGGGTCTCATGAGGTGAATGCTCATGACTTGGAGGAGTCTCAGTCATGTGAAACATTTTGGGAATCCCAGGTAACCAGAGGCTTAGGGCAATGGAGATTTCTGGGTATAAGTGTTCTCAGTCTTGCAGGACAATGAGATAGGTTAGGTCAGGGATGGCGAACCTGGTAGAACTTTCAATGATAATAAACAGCCAGATGTGACACAGGTGCCACCAGTTCATCACCACTGGACTAGGTAAACTTAGAAACTCATATGCTTTGTTTGTCAACTTTTAGACACTCACTGAATGACTAACAGCCACATGCGGAGATGAGAATTTGACCCAGAGTTTATAGAATTAAGGTCAAGCTTTGCTCTGCTTTTAGTTAGTTACCTGTTTAGCATCTGTAGGCCTAAGTGAAAAAGTCAGTTTTTATCAGAAACTACTTGTAAGTACTTGTATCTCAGAAAACCCATAAATTATGATTTAAGTGATTAAGTTAAGAACCCAGGACTCTGTCCTCTGTCCCAGAAGTTTTTCTTGTCCTATGTCTCTAGTTAATTTTAAGTCTTCATTTTTATTTCTCAGTAGTAATTCTACAATGTAGTGGATGAGCATTACTACTGCAACAAGGAATGAGTGATTATAGGACGTTTATTGTTACCTATCTTCCCTCCTCCCACCAGCTGTCACAGAAGAAGGGAACATAAAAGTCTGACGGTCCTTATTGACTTTCAAAGACCCTTCAGTTGAAGAAAATCACAAGATTTCATTTCTTTTTTTTTAAAATCACCATTCCATTGGTTATTAGGGCATACATTCTTTCCAGGTCCTCATGATCCTGTGGCATAGAAATTGGGACATTTCAAATGTAAGTGTGATAATAAAAAAGTATAAATCATTACCTGATAAGCAGGAATCTGCTCTAAGTGAGGAAGTTATCAATAAACAAAACAACTATTTATTTTGGCATACTCTGTGTTGCAATCATATGGTGTTTTGTTGTTGTTTTGTCTTAAGCAAGGAGGGTTCTTTAGAAACCTAAAAACTGCAGAATAGTAGGATGGAAGGCAGGCTTTGTACCAGGGAAAGGGAACTACTGGGGCTACTGTATAAGATATTTTTCCTACTGTAACTGATTGCCAAATTATCACAGCATCAACGGCATGAGAGGCTGCAAAACGGCTTTATTAACTCAGAACGCTGGGATATTATGAATCAGACCTGCATGAAAACAAATCTCGATGGTGAGTTCATAAAATGAACCATGGTTTTGCAGAAGTTGGAGTTACTGAAGAATTCATATGTACACACATCAATTCACCATACTTTATCACTTCCTCTGCTTTCCTTTAGATTTTGGACCCTTTCAAACATAACTTAATAAGAATATATGATTTACATATTTCAGAAACATCAAATCGTGTCAAGTCTAGCCATGTAGACTCAAACTTCTGGTGGTCCAGGCAATGATTTAAATTGCTACTTTATTCTGGGTAAGGACTTGTCAAGGCCAGTTGTGGAACCAGGAAAGCATATTTTGATCTCTGAGTTCTCAGTGTGGGAGAGCCACCTGGCTGAGATGGCTCATTTCCATGCCAATACCCACAATGCTCTTCTAGCCAGCTGCCATTTGCTAGCAGTGTGAGGGTCCAACCTCTGGCAAGATACTGTAAAGTCTGGAAATACAGGTAAGAGCTGCTGCCTGATGGAAGGATCAAGAAGAGCCTGTTGTTAGGAGGAGCAAGAGCAAAATCCAGGAAAGCCTTCACAGCTTCCACAGGCTTAGAAAGCCTGCAGAGGCTCATTTGCACTGCAGATTTACTACTGCTTGGAGCAACTATTTAAAACAAGGACTTCTTTTTCCATCCTGTGTGATCAAGGTGACAACACTAAGATTCCTAGAAACGACTTAGGCAGTTCACTATGTGTCAGGCCAAATGGGAGGTGAAAAGAAGAGTCTTTGCCAGATGGTATTTGTATGATGGCCATCAAAGAAGCAAGCCTGAAACTTACCTTTAGTTCATGGACAATATTTTTACCCATTTCCAAAATAGTGTAAAGGAGTCTCCTAACAAATGATTGCATTTGAAGTCTCAGTTATGTTAAAAAAATACACATATTTTCCTTACCAGGGCACTTCCTTCAAAAATGTATAAATCGATTGTCAGCAAAAAATCACAAGTTAATTTTATTCCTTAGCAACTAGATAAAGACCCCTTGTCCCATTTGCCCACTAACAAGACATCTGAAAGTCATAAAATTAAAGTGCTTTGTTATCGCTGTACACAGTCACACTCAAGAGTGACAAGACAAACAGTGATTGCATCACACATGCCAGGGAATCACAGAGAAAAGAGAAGGCATGAGAAATCCAGGACCTCTCAGACATACTACCACTGTCAAAATCTGCTGCCCGAGCCCCTGAGTACGGGAAAATTCCAGATGCTTCTCTGATGCTTTTGCTTTTCAATGAAGAATCTGATGCAGCCAAGGCAAATGAGTGGCAGTGAGGAACTTACAGGATCTCCCTGAGTTCACTTTCATTTCATATTTTTGTTATTCACTTCATATTTAACTACTTAATTGGGAAATGTCCCAGCTCTGAGTGCAGGATGGTGCGCCATAGAATTTTAGAATGTAACACTGGTGAGTATTGTGCCACTTATCTTGGTCACAGGTTTAAAGTATTATGTCCCAATTCTGCTGTTTATTACCTTGCCTTGGTGACACCATACTAGTTCCCATCAAAACAGGTAAAGGGGAAGCATGAATAGTGCTACCTCCATCCATAAATTATTTCAGGGCCCAAAAACATATTCAAAAGTCCTAGGGTTTCTCAAATCCCATGAATATAATGGCTTAAATTAGATTTTTCAATATGATTAGACTGTGGGATTTTTTTTTAGGGGAAGGGACTTTTCATTGGTATCACTTGAACACATGATCCCATGGAATACAGCTTGAGAAACTCTCACTAAAATATAGTTACTAATATGTTAAGATAATTAAAAAAATGCACATTTTCGTTTTATCTTTTTCAGTGCTCCTTATCACAGTAAAATCTATATGTTTTAGTGAATTCTTAACATTGGACTCATATGCAAATATTTACAAACAAATATGTCTTTGTCATTTCATCAGAAATATCACAGAAGATTATGACAAATGTTTTACTAAGAAGGGAGTTATAATACAATTAGGTTTGTCTAATAAGAAACCATGAAAGAAAGATTACAATATATACAACCTTTATGCTTTTATAAGACAAATGGGAGCAGCATAATTAGTAAAATTAGCTTATATCTACAGAGCACTTTCTATGTACTCAACACTCTTCTAATTATTTTATGTACAGTAATTCATTTGTTCCTAAGAACAAATACACAAATTAGGTTCTAATTTTTCCTATTTTATAAACAAGTAATTCAGGAACTGAGACATTAAGAAAGTTGCACAGGTTATACAGCTAAAAAATGACACAATATAAAAGCAATAATGCAAGACTAGTTAGAACAAGATAATACATTTGAATTTACAGTCATATTGATCCTGATGAAAATTCCCAATGTTAGCTTAAGTGTCTTCTGTTCTTTCTGGAAAACTATCTGTCACTGGTTTACCAGACTGAAACATTTTTATTCACTACAAATTGAAATAATGTTCCAACTGTGTTTGAGTTTAATTTTTAAAACTCTGTAGTTTTCAATAATGGGAAATTTGAATCCTTTGTGTTTTGAGTTGTATTTCCTTTATTCACATGCACACATTCGTACCAAGTTTGTGTAACTCAACCAGCCAATGGAGAGGTATTGTCGATTCTATAAATCCTCTTGTGGTTCAGGCCAACCAGTACACTATAACACCAAAAATATTTTCAGCTCGAGGAATATACCTGCAAGTTTTAAACTATGAGTTCCAATACATCATACTATCATTGGTTAAGTCACTTCAATAAATGCAATTTTCACACACAAAAGAAAGGAGTCTACCCTTTTAATACACATTTGCAAGGGCAGGCCCATTTGTCTTCTTTATCATTTAGCTTTAGATCAATTGGGTATTGGCAGGCTGTTTCTGGTCTGGACAATATAAACAGAAATATTCATCTCCACAAGAAAATCAGTGTTCAGTCTCATTTCAAGCACAAAGAGACCTTGCCCTTGTATTTCACCAAACTGAAGGCAGCTTTTATTGATTTCATGTTGGACTGAATTTGTTACAGTTTCTACAGCAGGAGTAGAAACACAATTTGTAGATATTATTAACTTAAAGATAAAAACAGGTTTAAAAATAGGAAAGAGACACATTAGAAAATGCTATGCATTTCAGGCACATTTGGTAGTTGCAATAAAAGTTGTTTTGTTGAGTTTTAAGGTTTTTCGTTACATGGGTAAGAAGATTCAATGTTTATTTAATTATCTAATAAACACTAGGAAAAATTTCTTCTATGTTTTGTCTTAAAGCCAAAACTATCCAGAACTATCTCTGTGTCTAAATATCTCTGTGTCTAATTTAGACACACAGAAAGGAATACACATATATGCATGCACGCGCACACACACACAACTGTTTGTATATGCATTGTGGTACCCAAATCAATCAAAATAATTACAACTCAAGAGAAGTGTGAGTCATTAACTGTTCCTATGAATCAGTATACTAATCTCTACCACAAAGAACATATTATATACTTCAGGATATTTTCCGATATATCTATAAAAGCCAAATAACATATATCCTTATCCCAAACTACATATACGAAGGTTTCTTTGAGTTAAATACTGTTTAACAACTGGAAAACTGAAGACCTATATCCATACTGTACCCTTCAGTATACCTATAAAATTTAATGCTGAGATTTAATTTCCTATTTGAGAGACAAGGATATCTTTCTCCTACTAGCTTTTCACATGACTATGAAATAAAACTTCCATGTAGTAAATCACAAGATAAATATGATGCACATACACACATATGCACACAAGATTACTATTATAGTGTTACTAGAAGTTTAAGTATGTGGCCCTGCACATCTTTAGTACTTCAGGTTGCACATGTGAATAAATTTCATAATAAAATCTCTGCCCCATGTCATGTATGTTTTCTTGTGAAGAACAAGAAAACAAAGTGTGTGGCTCATAAGCATGTAAAAGAAATCAGAACAGCTTGAAAACATGCATAGCATCTTGGTTCATATTTTTCCTCTATGTGATTATTTCCCTGACAAAAAGTAGCAAGTGTTGTATACGAGTACCTGCCAGTGGTTCAGAATTCAGCCTCACACACCACACTGGCTTAACTATTAGGCATCTCAGTGGAGCATGTGAAAAGCCATAGCGGGTGCAATGCCTGGCTGGATGTGGTGTCTTTGCCTTTTACTCAGAGCTACTGAATGTAAAGAGAGTCAACAGGGATTTATTGACCTCCCACAGACTGGAAAACTGCATATTTCCAAAGGGTTTAAGGTACAATTTTAAAGAAATAGTGCTTGCATTTTGGCTGTAAACATTTAGGGTTCCAAACTGGACTACTGTGTTGTTTGCACAAACATAAGATAGATCTTTTGGAAGAAATGCTCCTGTGCATTCCCCAAATCATCCTAAGAGTGAGAAAAACAGAGCAGTAGAAGGCATTCCACAATCAGTTGAGGATTTATCTATTGTATGCCTTCCTTTATTCAACAGGCACCACGTGGAAAGCTGGCATGTTCATAAAACCTCTCCAAATGAAAAAATAAAGTTGAATACATTCCACTACTCTTCATTTTTAATTCATCTCCATTTGGCAGGGATCACCAAGATTCCCTTTACTGTGCTCTGTCCTCCAAATCTGGTTTCTAGGAATAAAAGATTTGGCAATACGTAGTAATCCTTTTGAAAAAGAAGTGTAACGAAACAAACTTTAAATCCATAGATTTATTGAGAAAAGCCAAGAGAGACTCCAAGGATGTTTGTGTTGTGGTCCTGCCTCATTCACCTAGGTTACTCTGAATTTAGTTTTAAGGAAGATTATTACAGATCTTGTGTGATTGTTACAATAATTATATTAAATAATGTATCTAAATGACTACATTCACCCAATCATTTTCTTGAAAATGAAATTTTAATCGTAATATGCTGGTTTATTATATTAACCATAACTGTGCTTGCAACCATCACTGTGAATGAGTTTTTACATTAGCCAGGTTCCAGCTTGAACTCCTACGAGAGGTTTTACAGGCTGCATCTTGCATCTAAACTAGGTAGCATTCAAAGAAGATTCCTATCAGGTATGACCTTGGACATGTCTGTCTGTCAACCTTCTATACCATAGATGACTCACCTGCAAAAGACTGATACTATTACTGTTTAATTAGGTTACTGCGAGACGTTAATGAGTTAGTCACGTAAGGCACTTAAAATTGTGGCCAGTACAAGAAGTGCTATTAAGTACTAGCTACTAAAACAAGATCTTAAAGTTAATTCATAAACACTTTTGATTCTAGAACAAGAATACAGTCTGGCTCTTAAGATGCATTTTAAAAACAAAATATTACACTAATTAAACTTAACACAAAGTTTGAATATTTGAACTCCCTATATAGGAATTAATTACTATATTTCTTCTCATACTGATATTTTTGATCCTTTGAAAGCATGTTTGTGATAATTCTAACAAAGTCAGAAACTAAAATCTTAGAGATAGTTTAATGCCTTATGTGCCCACTAAAATGCACTGGAATTTTACAATATCTGTGGAAAGAAAAGAAGGAAGGGAGCTGTAATTAGGAATACGCAAGTCCTATGGCACATGGAAGAAAATAAACAGTGTCTTTCATAAAGATTCATATGCCTATGACATTTCTTTAAATGTTGTATTTTTCTCCATTTTCTAAATTTGAGTGTTTTCTAGTGGATTCTTCTACTTTATAATAGGAAAGTTTTCTTTGAATGTTTCTTCCTCCTGTCCGTTTCTCCTTTACCTCCTCCCTCTATCCATCCTTCTTTTCGTTCTTGCTTTTTTCCTTCTATAAAGCATTGACAATGGCAGTCTTTGCACCATGGACTCCATGGCCTTGGAGATGCTCTTAAGATATAAGCCTAGAAGAAGAAACCAACAGACAAGTGTCCTCAGCATCAGCATCATTAGAACAAAGTCAATCATGGAAGGAATCAATAAACCAGCACTGAGCATCAGGGGAAGAGATGAGGGAAATTTTCTGAAAGAAGAACCAAGTGAGTTGAACCAACAGAAATAAGTAGAAATGAGTAAGCAGAACAAGAGAAAATGGATCAGAGAGATCAAGAGATGTTATCTGTTCACCTTGAAAACCCTGTACTCAGAGGCCAGATAATCTAAGTTCGGCACTGATCAACAAGTCTATGTTGTCAAAGCACTAATAGAGAAAAGAATGGAGAAGATAGCAATAAAAAAAAGAAGTATGGGCCAGATCAGTAATCTGTACTGTGCAAAATTTTAGACAACATTGTAAATTTCCTTAAAAATCCAACATACAGATGATACAGATGCAGAATCAAAAACTTTTCAATTTGAACACATACATTTTCTATATATAACCATGAACATTTTCCTGGGTGAAATATTCACGTAGTAAATAATAACTGAAGAAACAATTTATGGCATATTATCCTGAGAACAGGATAGAGGAATGAACGGGACAGGTCTCATGGAGTTAAGTCCCATCAGAGCAGACAGAAAATAAACATATGTAACTTTAAAAAGTCCTAAAATGAAAATATTTGTTTTAGTTTTAAAAGAATGAACTGGCTCTGATTTAATCCAAAAGAATAACCAATCAATTAGCTTAGTATTCATCAAGGAGTTAGTTCCTTCGTAAGGCTCTAGTAATGCTTTATTGGTAAGGCAGTGAGTCCATTTTTTCATTAAAGTCACATTTTATTTCAAGAATTTTTCTAGAATCCACTTAAATTTTATGGAAATAGTGGAAAGTAAGCATCTCAATGAGTAGGCCATCTCATGGATGTCTTTCCTAATCAAATTGTACAGATGTTTGACACAAACATCTTTATTTATATTATCAAAAAAAATATCTCCAGAAGTCTAGTTAAAGGCTGGTAGTAGCCCAATGGTATTTAAAAAAATACATAAACCATTGTAGGATAATTAATGGAGACAGAAGTCTTGAAATCAACATAAGAAATGTAATGCCAACCAAAAGTTATCTAATATTTCAAAGATAAAAACACCCTGTAATGTTGTACAATAATTTAAAAGCAGATTGAGCATAGTCCTGCAATTTTCACAGGAAAAAAAGTCTGCACGTTTGTGATTTTTCTTTTCTGACACATTAATTGCTCTTCCATACACAAGGAGAACAAAAGCAGCAGCAGGCCATATTTATTCAATGTAGGGTGAGCCACGGGGGTTGGGGAACATTCTTTCTCCAACACCAGCCAAATTATCTCAGTGCCCAACTTGTAAGAGACTGCAATAATACTCGATCATTTCAGAGCGCTGGTCGGGTTATGCATCATTTTAACAGCACGATGGCAGATTGTGATCATCTTCATGTTATAGGAATCTAGGGATAAGTGGCAGGCATGGTGAGTCATTTTCATACATACTCATTCTGCATGGAAACCTTAAAGAGATAGTTTGAAATTGCTCTCTCCTGGCATGGAATGCTCATTCACTCTGAGAAAGGAGGCTTGTCTGGACTGGTAGGATCACTCCTAAAGTAATCATGGGTTTGGTGTTCACTCTGAGGAAAAAGCCAATGGAGAGAACATACAGTTATGAAAAAGAGGTCAGATGTTATTGAACTTCTAGACTAGAAGCTCCATCCAGGCAGGAATAATGTCAGTTGTATTTACTGATGAATATCCAGGGCCCAGAACAACATCAGAAACTTATGTTTGTTTAATAAATATTGGCCCAATAGAAGATTCATGAATAAACAAACAACATATACATTATAAGTGCTCAATTTGTGCTGTAGTTTTCATTGTATTTTCTCTATCCATCTGAGTCACTAGCGATTTGGCCACTAAAATACATCTTAAAATACAAGAATTTTTACTTGTCATCGTAATGTATTTGTATGCGCTGAACAGCTACTGCTGAACTACTTGAATAAAAAAGACATTCAGCATGTTTATGCCAATTCAACTGCTATCGACATCCGAATACCCACTAAAAATCATCATCAGAGATAATCAGTCCTTTTGGTAAAGGCACAAAGCAGTTTGGAAAAACTTAATTGAAAACTGGACACAACTGGATGATGATTGATGATGAATGTGATGGTGATGAATTAATTTATTTCTTAATGAGCAGGCTCAGATCCTTCATTTCCTCTTAGAGATTAGCATATTTAAATACAATATGTTATGTTTCTCTATAAGATCTAATCTTTTAAGCACTATGCCTGTTCAAAGACTATTTTAATAAAAGGGAAAAGGACAAAAAAAAATCCTGTGTGCTACTAACGCTGTAGAAGCAGACATTTCGGAATAAGGTATCTCCCTCAATATGCTCTGATTTGTTATATGAGATCCTGTTGAACCAGTATGTTATGAAACTCTAATTTAGATAATCTACCACTTAAAATGGGTTCCTGTATTCCTTGAGATATCACAAATGTACCACTGAGTATCTTAAAATAATACCCTATAATTTCTATTAAATCATGATGGTTTCAGTTTTGTTTATCACCTTTTAGTGTAGATCTTTATTTTTTCCAAGAAATTAATTTGTTTCAAGTTTAATTAGTTTCATTTTTCTTTTCAGGGATTTTTTTCCTGAGGTCTCTTAAAAACAGACATAAAGGATTTGATTTACCATCAGCATGACACAGGGTTAGTCAAGGATGCTGGAAAATAAAGGCGTTTCTTCCCTGCCGCAACACTGGAGTCTCGAGGCGGTCAAGCTGTAGTCTGTTGGTAATTATTTCTCTATCATTTGAGTTAATAAGTAAGTGCAGATTTGAGTTGCATCCTTCCCCTCATTCAATTATAAGCACTTTATAGGGAAAGGCTAAATCTTACATTTCATTTCCACTTCCCATCGCACTTGGTAAATTCCTTTGTCAATAGCAGGCTAGGAAGATTCCCTAACCACTAAGAACCAAGCCTGAATTACCCAGAAGCCACAGAACTAGTCATCAACAGATCTCCCAACTCTGGACAGAAAAGAATATTGAAATAGAACTTTCCCCACGGATCTCATCAACTCACCTAAGGCACCAAGGGATCACCTGGGGCAAAGTGAATTAACTCTTAGTTAATGGCATTTTCCACCCACCAGAATTCCTGTTGGCTTGCCACATAGGATGGCAAAATTGCATTGCAATAATGGCATTCATAACAAAACAAGTTAACCCATAGTGTCGGCTCCATAAATAATTGGGTCCCAGAAGGACTGGCAGAAAGCTTTGGAGATATATAGCCACCAAGTACACTGACAAATTGTGATCAGGCTGCCTTTGTTCCAAAAGCAGCCCATCACAATATAAACTCTGAATGGCAGGGGAATTTGTGCAGCATAAAGCAGTCCGATAAATGAAGCTCCCATCTGTCATGGGGAGTTCTACCCCAGGACAGCGGTCACTGTATTATAATAATAATAATAATAATAATAATAATAATAATTAGAGAAATAATGTGAATAATTAGATCATCATAACAATAGGTGAACAGGCTGTAAACAGTACAAGTGGTGCCCATTGTCAACTCTGCTGCAACAAACAAGCACTTTAGCGTCTTCCCAGAAGACTGGTAAATCAAAAACAAACAGCTATTGTTCTCAACATGGGGCAGAAGCCATCACAGGATTTTCAACCCCATTAGCACTGAGTGATAGAAGGCAGCTGGGTAAAAATAATCATTTGTCAGAAATCACTGGTACTCTTGACCTAATCTGAGTAGATGTGTCAAGAAAATGCCCCAGTTTAATAGTGTTAATAAGAGGACAATATTATAAATAAACTTTACAGGCATTGATACCTCTCTGTGAGAGAAGTCCACTGGTTTGCATTATCTGTGTGAATGGCACTGGTATCCCATTTTATAAGTAAGAAACTACAAGAATTAATAACTTTCCCAAGGAAAGCTATGTGTAGCCAGCAATTGGCAAGGTTAGAATTTACACCCGGATTATCTCCATCTTAAGTTCATACCCTATGGTAGGCTAATCATGACCTCTGAACATGTTCCTCTCCAAATCTCCTGGACTGTGACTATGTTACCTTATTTGGCAAAAGATACTTTGCAGATGTTAATACATTAAGGACTGTGAAATAAAGACATTACTGAGAATTACTCAAGTGGACTCACTGTCACAGAGGTCCCTCAGAGATGGAGGCAGCAGTGACAAGAGAAGAAAACAAGGAATGTCACTGAAATCTGAAGAATGCAGACAACAGTAGAAGCTGAAGAGGCTGCATTAGAATCTGCAGAAGGAACAGCCCTGTACACACTTTGATTTTAGCTCCATGACACTCATCTTGGACTCCGTCATCCAGAACTGTATGAGAAATCAGTCTGTGTCTTAATTCACTAAACTCGTAACAGCAACAGAACACTAATGCCTGCGCTGACGGAATGCTTTCTTCGCCAGTGCAGAACATCAGCATTTAAAAACCAGAGTTGTTTCTGCCATCCTTACTTATTAAGTTTCAGGGTGGGAAGGTGTGGGCCAATGAGCAATGTCCTCTAAAAGGAAGCAGAAAAGCTGTGAAGTCCTGATAGATTCTTTGTTCTCTTGGTCTATGGAATGACTCACCCTGACAGGAGGGAAAACTGGTAAGCAAAATGTGACCAGCATACACTACTCAATGTAGAGAACAGAGACCCCCAAGACTAACCTAAGAGAAAACAAAAGGTCTCCCCTTCACAGGTGTGGCTCCCTGGAAACTGCAGCAATGTGAAGTGAAGGAAAAGAGGAGGGACCAGAACAGAGCACCTGGTTTGCTTCTGAGACTATTAAATTAAATGGAGTCCATTAAATTAAAAGTCCTGTCTCAGCTGCCGTGCACAGAAGGTCGTGCTGAATCCCTGGCCACATGTAGAAGGGAGTTCTCTCCTCAGCTAGTGGGAGTGGGAAGGGGCGCGGAAAGAGGCGGCCTCTTGCAATCTGGCTCACAAATGTGATCCTCTGCTACCACCGGCATAGTCATTGCCATTTAAAATTTTTTTTTCAAAATTAAAAATATTTAATGAGATGTTTACGTCACACCCATTTGGGGAAACTAAGCTCTTATTTTAAGTCTGAATAATACAGCTGCTTGATTTTAAAAATCCCTTCATTTCAATGTGAATACAGCACAGCTGCCGGGATGAGCCATCATCCCTGAAGGGTGGCAGCGCCATTGGTTCCAAGTTTGAATCCCTAATGACGTCTCAGCCCTGGTGGCTCCTTTCACAGAGAGCGCCAGTTTGCTGGAGAGTCATTGGTCCGTGGAGATGTCCATCAACCGCATCCCCTATATAAGCCGAGCAAAGCGAAGCAAGTGTGAAATGCGAAGTGTTGAATATATATGTGTGGGTATAATTAGTTCTTTTAAAAGCGCAGTGGTCATCCATCCTCACACAGCTTTGTAAGAATCGGCTTAGTTAGCATCAGCTGTGCCACGAGTTACTCTTGCATGTATAAAGCTCCCATCATCTGACATTTTCTTCTAAAAACTATTTTCAAAATGTCAGCAAGTCTCCAGACTTCGACTCAGTGGTTAAGGCCTACTCAAAATCTGCTACTAGCAACCACTTCGTGGTGATTGGGGTTTTTCTTTTCTTTTTTTTTTTCTTCAGTGAATATTCATACAGAAAAGACTGTTATGATACGAAAAAAAAAGTTTTTTAAAGACCTTTTTTTCTTTCCTTTTTTTTTTTTACAATCCCACAATATACAAGGCAACAAATTCCGTGCCCAAGAAACATCACAGACAAAGGCTGAATCAGAAGTTGTAATAAATAAGACAAAACAACAAAACACAGAAATTAAAAAAAAAAAAAATCCAGCAATAAACCTTTTAATGACTCCCCACTATGGCTAATTGTGAATTCTGAGCAGAGGCAAAGAGAATTAGAAAGATCCATAAATTATTTTTCTGTATGGAAATTATTGCTAAGCAAATAATTTTATAGCAGTCATAGCAAAATTCCACTGTGGTCATCGGTTAATAGTAATTCATTCTCAGGCCTGTAAGTACAACAGGACCACAGGGATGGTACCACCCTAATTCATAAGTAGAGCTTTCCTGATATGCAGCTAACAAAGATTTCAGCGATACTGAGCAATTAGGTCCTGTGGAAAATATTTATGAGGACTGTTTTCTAGACCTCTGCCACGCGATTACCAAAGCTTACAGACATAGAAAGAAAGCAGCTACTATCTAGGCTACCACAGACTCAACTTCTCCATAAATGCTTCAAGACTTTCTTAGGTCCCTCATTCTTTTTCTGCAGGACTTAATACACTGTGGACCACTCAGATTTTCAAGCTTGAAATTACGGATAAACGATGAGAGCAAACCACCTGGAAAGTGGCAGGATATTGAAGACAGTAGTGCAATAGCACTTGGGATGATGGGTGATGAGTCTTAATAACTACAAAAGCATAAGTCTGGAAAAAGAAAAGCCATTATCTGAACATAGAAATGAGGATGCACATAGACAGGTCTATGTCGTCAGATAGAAGTGACAGCTTAGAGAGTAAGGTGGTAGAGACTTCCTCTCAAAAATGCTAACAAGGTTATGATGCAACTCCAAGGACACAGATATTGCAAGCATGGAAAAAAATCTTATACAGACACATGCACTGACATTTGCATAGATACATCCTGATGAAGGGCTTCGGTTTTTTAAAACTAACTCTACTCTTGGACTTTAGATGTGCTAGTATGTAAGGAACTGCAGGCAATTCTAATACTGCTTCATCTTCCCTCCACGGTTTACCACTTCATAAAGATATTTTAACTACTTGTCATTGATAATGATTACACACAAGTGACTACTTCTCATTAAAAACTTGGCACTAACACACAAATAATTATTGACACAATTAAGCTTTGACACTGTGCCTATCAAATTACTTTTGTCCTCATATGTATCAGTCCCACATTATTCTTTTTTACAAAGAGAAAATTATCTGTTTTAATCAGAGCTAAATTCTCTCAAGTTTGTTCACAATATAAATATAAGAAAATGCTAAATTCCTAAAAATAGCCAGTGCTATCCCAGTATATTATTAGCATTCATAAAGGGGAAATTAAAAAGCAACATCCAGACATTGAAGGACAGATATCTAAAGCAATAAAAAAGAATAATCCAGCATGAGATCCTCAAAATAAGAGGAGTCTGTCATTGCCAATGACTACAAATGAAATGTGACGGTTATTTAAACAATCTATATGTCTGTACTAGCATACAACTGAATATATTATCCACAACCTGTTTAATTTCATTTCCCAACCTCGTAATATTGACAGAGTTATATGTTTGCTAATATAGACAGTCCATAATTACTCTGGTCAGTATGAATATTTAACAAATGTACGAGAAGGACAGCCATTTTTCTTTCTAAAATAAAAGATGGTGAAAAAAATGTCAAAGCCCTGTGCAATCATTCCCATCAAGAAAGATAATACCATCTACTCTCTTCCAAATATAGTTTAGGCCACATCTGCTACCAGAGAGCTTGAAATATTATCATAGAAATGTTTGGATAATTAGCAATTAATTTCCATTGACTAATATACAATAAAAATAGAGCTGCGTATGCATGAGGCAGATCACAGTGTATGTTCCCCTTCTCTTCTAATCACATTTAGACGAGGATAAAATCTGGTTGATACAAATTCTAAAAGCAATCTGATTCAAAGGAAGAATTAACAAACTGCATTAGGTGCAAATAGAAGAGGCTGAATGTAGACCTCAATGTAAATGTGGAAGGCAGCATGCAGCTGAGTTCTAGACCCAAGCTTTGTCTCAGCACTTTACAATTCACCGGGATTTAACAGTAAGCAAAACATAGAGCTTGAATGATAATTATGTTTGTTTTTAGTCTTTACTAAGCATAGTTGATAAGTATTTTGGCAGAAATTTCTATTGTGTGAAGGTATCTATCTATCTATCTATCATATATCTCCATATATCTTCAGATACGTCCTATTTCTTATCTGATGGCATTCTGCCCTTCAGCTACCTGGCCACCTGATTCCCATAGAATCTGAAGGCAGAATGGGGAAAATCATTGTGATTTACAGTAGTCTCATAACAGTTCTATCACCATGCATATATCACTCACTTTCTACTCTACATAGGAGTCAACACAAAGGTATTTATTTAACTATACTTTCCCAAGCATTCTACAAATAAACACCGTTCAGGATTACATGTGTTTCTGGAAAAAATCTGAGATTTTATTCCAACAAAATAATTACTCCTAGCTTCTAAGAACACAAAGAATTTAAAGCTATAGAGCAGACCATGGTTGTTAGCTGAGCTATGAAGAAACCAGGTAGCTGGGGATTTAGCTCAGTGGCTTAAGCGCCTGCCTGGCAAGCACAAGGTCGTGAGTTCAATCCCCGGTACCAAAAAAAAAAAAAAAAAAAAAAAGAAACCAGGTAACAATCATAAGTGCATCAAAGGCCAAATGTAGCTGTGGAATTAGAGTTTACATGTAAAATAGAATTTTCATGCTTTTTAGCTGAGTAACTTTTGGCAACTGGCTCGACCTCTATAAAAAGAAGTCTCATCATCTTCACAAAAGACAGTGAAACCCACTTCATGACACTGCTGCTAGAATGAAACATGAAAATGTATGTGACACTGCCTGGCACCTCTCCCTGGCCAGCAAAGCCACATAGAATCAGCTTTCATGGAAGCAGGGAGGGCCACATCTGCCTGGCACTGAATTTTCTAATCTTATTTACATTTCCCTAGACCCAAGGCTTCCTTTTTGATATTTATATTTCTGGGTATATGTTCATATTGTGCAGTGCATTAAATCTTTTGTGCATGATAGAAGGGACAAATTATATATATATATATATATATATATATATATATATGAATTATTCAGAGCATTAAAATAAAATTTTCTGAATGACAAGAAAAATCATCAGTTTAAGACTGACTTTGCTCAGGTAAAAATGTTTCTAATATAACTAAATATAAATATGTACGTGTACATATGTGTTTTCCTGGACGTTTCCTTGAATTTATTTTTGCAAGATCATTACAGGTAGGTAATAAAGGGCTATGTCACATCTAGGGATCTATGAATTTGTTTGAGGTTCAGAGTTTTAAACTCTAAACTGTTTGTGCTTGGTTTAATGACCAAAATATGAATCTATGTGTCATGCAATCTGAGAGACTATAGATTATGAAACAACAGATTTTAAGATGCACAAAATATATTCCATAAAGTCATTCAAAACAACTATGAAAGAGGGAAATTACCCATTTTAATGCGCATCACCTTGCTCCACAATTTAACACCAGAAATTCTGACATTTAAATATAGTAGTCAAAGACAGACTAACAATTAGAAGTGAAGGGAAGAGGTATTCACCACAGATCAATGACATTTAGTCAGAGAATGACGGTTCTTGGACTGGCCTGTGCACTAACTCACTGCCCATGCTGCTTTATGAATTTGGCAAATGTGATCTGGAAAGGGACATGTAGAGCTTTTCTCTAGCTGGGTCTTTCTAGAGCACTACTGTACCACCTGCCTCAGAGAGAAAAGCCAAAAACAGTGGTCACAACTAGACTTTCTAGACCCTGCATAAACTAATGATGTATGGTATTCAGAACACGGTCACTAGGGGATCCCGAGTGTCTCGTGTAGCCTTCCCAGCAAACATGTAAGATTTTTTATACAAGTATCATAATTATATCCTCTTTACATATGAGAAACTGAGGGTAGGTAAAATTCAATATCATAATCAGGATCAGGGTTTCTAAGTGGCAAACTGGATGCAAAATCTAAGACAGTCATCCACCTCCATTTAAAGATTCTTCAAACCAGCTATATTGCCTTCTACTTACTTAAATATCTGATCACTTACATGAAGTCCGTGAATTCTCTCTCATCGCTCCACAAGGCTGTGGTTCCTGGATTATGTTAAAAAACCTGTTATGGGCCCATTTCAGAATGTTCCTGATCGATTTTTTCATTGCATTTTCAATGTTACAGCTTGCTTTAAAAAAAAGAAATATATGGCATTTTACCCACAGCTAGATACCTCTTTGAGGATGTCTTTTAGATAAACATTTGTTTGATTCTTTTCTAGAAAGACTCAAACTCTTGTTTGGTTGTTTTCTTTGAAAGCAAACATTAGAGATTTGAGCAGACAGTAACGAGGCAGACACTGCTGCTTTCCCTACTAACTTTCAAGCAACACTGGCTAAATCGTTTCATAATCTTACTCTTGAACCAGTTATGCCAGAATTGATAATATAAATATTTCAAACCATTAATGGAGATAGATTTTATTTTCTTGACTCTTACCCTGAGAAAAGGGATGAGATGAATTTTCTGGTCAGTTTGCCACCCCATCAAGAAAGCAGTGGTATCAAATTTTAAAATGTGAAAATGGCTGATTGGACTTTAATGAAAGATTCTAATTTATACCAGTTTCTTTGAAAACCCATGACTAGTTTCTGTTAATAGCTTAAATGATCACAGTTCCACCAATTAAAGTTAACAAGCCAGTAGCCAGTACAGCTTACATCAAGAAACAAATATATATTACCCACAACTATAAATCTATTCTCAGCAGGAAGAGTGCTAGAATTAATATGTGCTGTAGTGGCTTCTCATTTCACTTGCTCCTGGTATATTTTACAGTCTATTAAAATTATTAGTATAGTCATAAACTCATGCCTTGCACTCTTTACCTGTGCATATCAGTAATGGCAGATCGTAGATACCTGGGCAGAGGCCTCAACTTTGATTCCTCCCCTGTGTTCTGCAGATATGGCATCTGGGAGGCAGAAAAGGCTTCAATCACTCCTCTCTCCCTTCTTCCCCTTTCCTTCACTTTGCTTCTGCCTGTCTCCAGGACTCAAGGTTCTCCAAATAGTTTTACTTTCTGAATTCAACTTTTATTTAGGGAAAATAACACTGATCTCTTAATAACAGGGCTAATATAAAGTTTCCTTTTAAATGTATCTTAAATTCTAAAAAGTGAGATCAGTTTTAGTAACAGCATTTGGTAATGCTCAAGTAAAAAGAAAGAAGTTGGTTAAGACAAACATAAGGAGGCTAAGGTTATGATCTGGACTGCATTGCCCTCCCCACAAACTCCCCTAACCTCCAGTGTGATTGTACTGGGACACACAGCTATGGGGAGCTTATGAAAGTTAAAAGAAGTAATGAAGGTGGGACTTTCTTAACAGAAGTAGTGGCTTTACATGAGTACACAGGGAGAAAGAAGCCATCACTCAGCCAAGAGAAACTTGATTTTGAACTTCTCAGACTCTGGAACTATGAGGAAGAAATACTGATTTTTTTTTTAAAGCCAGCCAGGCTATGGTATCCCATTGTAGAAGCCTAAATGGACTAATTGAGAAGCATACAAACATACAAAATACCCAACTCTCTTAGATAAGAGACACCCTGAAGCATGAGACTGGGGTGAGCCAATTCACATGGAAGAAGGACCCCTTGAGGCCACACATAACAGGCACTGCTTTGGCCATCTCATCTAACAGATGCCAGCTGTATCACAAGGAAGAAAGCAATATAGAAGTGAGGGTGACACAGAGATCTGTCAACAAGTGATTTAATGAGCTGCATTTCAAAGTTTGGTATGGAGAGAAAGCTGGACGACTAAAACCAGCGAAGGGTGAATAAGAGGATGTGACAGGTGTCCAACCCCACCAGCTTCTGAACATTATTTCCCTAGTTTTTTCTTCCAGTGCTTTTTTCACAAGTACCAATAAGCCAGTCTCTTTGCATTTCCTTCATTCTGGTTCATTCTATTAGCATCAGCTCCTGGAACAGACACAGAACTAAAAAGTGGTGGGATGCACTGTCTTGAGGACCTGGGGTTGGGACTGAAGCATTGGTAACAATTTGCTGGTTCATTCAGCCACTGAACTTCAGATCACAAAAAAGATAAATGAGGTCAGAACCGCAAGTCAAATATATATATATATATGGACTAGTTATGTAAGTATGCAGATAAAGGAATTTGTCATGAAGTATATTAAAGAACTGAATTTAGAAAACACTTGGCTACATCCAAGCTTTTAAAAAACAAAGTGTAAGTAAGAAATATATCAAAAGGAAAATCCTTCCTCTTTACATGCAGGGTTTAGAAATTTGTTTGTGTACTGTTTTAGTGAGTGGGATGGAGAATGAAGTTATAAGCTACTTTATAACCCTTAAAAATAAAAATCATCACATACTAATACACTACTTGAAATGAAACCAACTTCTTCATTCTGCTCTTCACACTTCTCTGGATGAATAAGGATAAATAACTGGCATCACTATATGCTTCTGTAAGAATTATCAAAATAAGTGACATTTCTTTCTTCATGCCTGAAGAACCAAGCTTATAGAGATGGAAAAAAAAAGAAGAGGGGAGGGGAAGAAAGGGGCTTTGAAAACAGAGAGAACAAAAATTTCTATTTATCGTCAAACACTTGCTCTCAGTGGGCCTATTACTCTGAAGAATTCTGAGAATTCTGAGAAAAGTTCAATTCATTTAAAAGTGATGTTTAGTGCTGAAATTATTTGATGAAATAAAATTGTATACTTTTTCCTGTTTTAAAAGTGCTAGCAAAACCAGGATCATTTGTGACAGTCATAGAGCAAGATTAATAAATAACAACAATAATAAAAACAGAGCTTTAAACCCCAGAAAACCAATTTTGAAACAATTACAGGCGACTGTTACGGGGCGCCTCTAAACAGTCTTAGCTAAGCTCCCTCAGTACAGTTCTGATGATGATAATGTGCTCTGTGTATGCAATCCACTGCACACACTTGAAAATGCACTCCGCTGTATATTGTATTAATGAATAAGGCTACCGGCTCCATACACCATCTTTTACAATGGAATTGTTCACAAGTGTGAGGGTACAACAATGTTTCCTCTGCAATTTCACATTCAAGAGAGTGGTAATTTTTTATGTGGGTGTTTTAAAGTCATTACCAAAGCTGCTTTGGCTATTTCAGTCATAACATGATGCTTAAAATCCAGCTACCAAAAGCCTGGAGATGGGGGAAAATATGTAGCAAGATGTTAATTTCTTTAGCCAAGGTGGTGATGGTTCTAGCCAAGATCTTTGTTTGTCCAGTGAAACAGTGGGAAAGATAGGTCACAGAAAGCTGAAAAATAGTAGGTCTCTAACTTCTAAATAATAGAAATATGCAAAATGAAAGAGGCCAGGATCAAGGCCTAATTCACCAAGCACTTGGTAAACTTTCCACTTGCTGAATGAAATCAATATTCATGAGCTACTTCTAACAAAAATAAAACAAGAAACAGAATGCAGCAAGTGTATGTTGTAAAAATCTACTGCTAATAACAAATGCTATGAACAAACACCTAGTTAGAGAAACTATTCACCTCCACTGTTTTTTTCAGTATTTTGATGCTTTATTGGATTTTATATTCACATACCAAAAAAAATCAAAATTCATTATATAAAGTGATGTCACCAAGATAATACTTAGTGAAAAAGCTGTCAAATATCAGGCTATTAATGAGTCTTTGACCACATCAACTGACAATTTCAAGTTTTGTATTAAAATGTTTCTGCTGTTAAACCAATTATTTTTTTCCAAATCAATAACCATTTCTTCTCTTGACTTTCATGAGCCCCAGCTTTGCTGTTATTGTTTATTTTGAAACATGTTATTTAAAATAGCAAAGTTGTCATTGTATTTTGCTAAATAGCACTATTATGTTTGGTAACCATTCTATGGATAAATAGTCTGCAAACCACATTTCTGTGCATGATCATGGGTATCTGCCTCAGCAATTTGTCCCAAATATATTTTGAAGGTTTTCAAAGCTATCAAGTGGATGTTACAAAAAAACTTCTTAAAAAGTAAAAGAGATGCCTAGGTCAAGTTTGGTGTGGTCTTATGAGAATTACTTAGTTCTGGGCCTTGATTCTCTTTTTTGAAAGTAAGAATGATAATCCATATCCATTGCAATAATATGGGGATTGAATGACACATATATACATATATGTTAAAATCGCAGGGAGGTTAGGTCTATCAGAGCAATTGAGATATATGAAACTAAAGTTCTGAGAACCAAATCTAGCACAAAAGAGATTTTGATTAGCCAGCTGATTCCTTTTATTGTCTAAAATTTGAATGTCTTTAAACAACCCCCCACTCTCCAGGTTACCACAATCCCTTGCACAGCCTATAATTAATACCTGACAATAAGGCATTTTTTCCATCTGCTTGGACCTTGCTTCTGGCAACTAGGACTGCTTGACAGGATTGGGAATTTTATCTTCTTCTACTTTACCCTATTCTTTCCTGTTACCCTACCTTACTCTATCCTATCCTGTTCTGTGATCTGGTCATATGTGATTGACTACACATGCATATAATGCCAGACACAGGAGCGAACTCCCTTCTGTGATCCAAATCTGCAGACACAGTGCATTCAGTCCATCCATGGCTAGGTAAGGCTTTGTTCATACCATGTTTCCCCAGATCAGAGATGTCGGAGGATGCAGACGTCTCCTTCAGTAGTGACCTGCAGTCCTTCCTCTTCCCTCGCTACTTTAGTCATGCTGTGTTGGAGACCTCCGTGGTCTCTCTGTCATTCTCCCTCCCTTCTGTTCTCTCTTTTGCCCACTGGTCAGCCTATCTGGTTGGCCTTGTGCTGCGTGTCCCTGTCCTAATCTACATGTCTTTGAGATGACTGACTCTCTGAAGCCATGTGCCGCTCCTTCTTGATCCTTTATCTGCTAACATTGGCAAGTTTACAACTGATGCTTTAATAAAGGTTTAGTGTGACATGCTTGGTGTCCTAGGAGATCTTCCAGACTCTTCCCACTGAAGTTTCCCCAGGCAGAGAGGAAAGAACACGTACCCCTGAGGGACCTGAGGGCTTAGCCCAAAGCAGCCCAAAGCAAGCCTGAAAGAGCTTTAAAGGATTATGTTTTGCTTTAAAAATTCATGTGAATTTTATATTCTGTTCCATAAATATCTCCATATTTGTGTTACTATTAAAATAATATTTTCCTCCAACTTGCTAAGTAAAACTGATGTTCCTCGAAGATGCCATGTGAGTCCTGTGATATTCCGTGCATCTTGCTACCTCTTTATCTACCCCCTGGGGACTCACAGACCTAATATGGGTAGGGAAGGACTTCTCTACTGCTACTGCCTGGCACAGCAGGAGTAATTATTTGCATAGCATACCTGGCCGTCCTGGAGGCTGGCCTCATTTCTTCCCAGGGGAAGGAGGAGAGACTTAATCTTCTGGGAAAATTCAAAAGGAAAAATTACTCAGCAATAGCCCAGTGTCTGTCTGAGTCCCCCTGGTCTCTAGCTCTCTCTCAATCTTCTCACAAGACACATTAATGCTACTCAGTGCCTCTAGGTCATAACACTTGAAAGAGCCTGTCCGAAATGTATGTACAGTGACAGAAATTTAAATAGGGACTGCCTTTAAGAGAAATCCTTCAGGGATTTTACTAAACCTTTGTTGCTCCATAGGTGTATACATTTCTAACATTTTATCCGAGTACCAAAGGTTTCTGAGTTTGTCTCTAAGCTATAGGCAACTAGAAAAAGGAAAAACAAAATCATCAGAAACAGTAGTAAAAACTAGAAAAAAACAGAGGGTCTATGATGCTTCCTCTACTCAAAGCATTTCCAAGGGGCGATCCAGTTCTGTGTGTGCCTAAGAGAGTACATGTTTCCATTTTCTAATATCATTTTTATTAGTAAAAATGACAATGATAGTGTGATCTCCAATTCTTCATGGTCTTTTTATCTCTCAGCTGGCTGAGAACTCTAAAATGTTATTGATTGGTGTTAGCATTGGACTCTAGTAAGTAGCACAGGGGTCCCCTAAGGAAAGAGCTGGCTGGCCTATAACCCTTCTTTATAGTGTAGGGTGGACAATATTGTGGCTTAGGAGTCCCAACGGTACCTGAGACATATCATCAAGCCGGAGCCCTAGGTTCCATTAAAAGGATTAGGACATAGGCCCTCAATTAAAAGTGTCAGTGCGGTCAGGGAGCAAATCCATCACGTAGTTCACAAGTCAGAAAAACACTCTGCCCAAGTCGTGGAATATAGCAGTTACTTCAATAAACGTCACTCCCTTCAGCTTCCATATCCTGATTTGAGTATTTATATCCCTAAGGAAAATATGCAATTAATGCATTGCACAGAACTTTGTTTTCTAGGAGAAATGAAAATGTTCCTAACATGGTAAAAGCATTTCCAGGTCTCCAACCCATCACAGAATGTTTTGACCTAACCATAAAGAGATACTGCTAAGCCAGGAGGCATTGTGTTGTATGCCATTTTCACAGAAATATTCAACAGAAATTTGGTGACAAGCTACAAAACTACATGCAGACGTGGTCAGAGTTCAAGTTATGCTTAATTACAGGCTGTCAGTTATCAAGTGGGAAGTTCAGAATGCTGCAGCTAATCAGCACACACGCTAACCTATTCCACAGGAAGAAAGCATTTTCTAAACAGCATTTAACATTTGCTACAAAGTCCAGAAAAGAAGGCAGAGGGAAAGAAACAATTAAAAGACTGTTTCAAGTGACAAATCAGTGTGTCTGAGTAAATAAGAGGATGGGCCCAGTGTTTGGGATGTGCAGGATCCCAGGGAGCATGGCAAAGAGAGCTCCATAGGCCCTGGGGACAGACACTGTATCAGTCACTATTCAGACGGGGGGGAGGGGAGCCAGGATGTTGCTGGAGAACACAGGGCTTGGGTGTGGACCCATCTGGCTACCCCTGGCTCTGCTGGCAGCCACAGGCAGAGCTTATCCAAGGAGGGAGCTGCCAGTGACTTTAGGCTTGTCAGCAGGGATGCGGCAGCCTTGTTATCTGAGTCTCACTTAGGACTTTTTGTGAACGAACCACCATTACCTCATCTGTAATGTAAAAAACCTCACAGAACCTACCTCATGATGTTCCTAAGAGTATGTGGTCGAACAAATTAGAAAAACTAGAAGTGGTCCAGGTACCTATGTATAGCCCACAGTATGTGTTACATGCTATTATCTTTGTCTATCCAAACTGAGACACCTAGAAAACCTCATTAGCAACGCTACCTGAGGATTCTAAAAGTACATACATTGATCTGTATTTTTGTTTCTATAGTGAACCATGAATATCTTGGCATCATTTCTTCTTGTACATTGAATTCGAGTAATTGAATCAACAGATGTGCTCAAGCCATCCAAGTTTCTGCTGTTACCTCATTAAGAGATAAATACCTAGAGCCATAGGCAAAGGTTCACTCAGCTCAATGTGACTGTGTCCATCTTGGGCTACCACTGCCATGACTTCCACTGAGGACACTTGGCTAGTTTTTGTTGCAGTTTTCCAGAAAACTACAAATGGGCATAACCATGCCAGTAGTATTTGGCACTTTACAACCAGATTCCCAGGCCAGAAATGTACCTGAGTTAGCCAGATTTTCATTCCTATGCTGATATACCTAAGAATAACAAGTTAAAGGAAGAAAATTTTATTTTGACTTGTGGTTTCAAAGGTTTCAGTTCATGCTTGGCTGAACATACTGGTTTTAGGCCCTTTAGGAGGCAGAAACATCACTACAGAAGGGTATGACAGAGGAAAGCCACTTACCTCAGACTAGCCGGGAAGCATAGAACAAGGGAACCTAAAAGGAAGGATCAGGATTACAGATCTAGCACCCAGGTCAGGACCCCACAGTCTACTCCATGCAACTAGTCCCCATCTCCTGTTTCTGTCACCTCCCATTAATGCCACCAGATGATGCTCTGGATTGGATTAACCCACCCCTTGTCATCCAATCACTTTCCAAAGCTTCAACAAACAAGCTTTCACGCTCACAAGCCTTTTAGAAGACACATTGTATTCAAACAACAGCACTGCCTGGCTCTTATATAGCTTAAAATAAATCACATATATTCTTGCTTAGATGAAACCACGTTTGTCATAAACAATGTGTATGCCCCTCCCTCCCCCAAACTGTAGGGTAAATCCACCACAATTTTCTGTGTGGGCCACCCTGGAGTGGCTGCCCCTATTTCTGCTCTTAAAGAACCTTAGGGCTAGTTCTCATACACTAGGAATGGGTTGTTTCAGAACAACATGGAACCCCTATGTGCAAGAAAATTCTGATGTCCCAAAGCCTTCCTTGCATGTACTAGATTTCAGCTACTGTAATTCTTAACCTCCCAACTATGACAGAAATAGAAAATTGATTATTCCTCAAGCACCTCAGCTCTGGTCACTACCTTTTATGAACTCTACTCACATTAAAACCTGTAATAGATTTCTTTCTTGGTAACAAATATTAGACAACATATAATCAGAGGCTACTTTTTTTTCTGATATGGCCAGTTATCTCACCCAGCCACTGTGTAACCCTTGTGGGTAGAGGGAAAAAAAATCACATATCTTTTGTATATATGAGACAGTCTTAGCCCACTTAAGCACTGATAGTTTAACAGAGTTTTCCCATATAACTATTTTCTTGGATATTTTCTGTGTTCCAAGCATTTCAATACTTTATATATGCATTATCTCATTTTTCTATAATAATTTATCATTTCCATTTGTCAGGTAAGGAAACCAAGGCTTAAAATCTTATATATGTGATGAGTACATAAGCTAGATTTCAAACATTTCAAACACAGGTCAATTTCATCTGTGAGTCTCAGGATCAATGTTTGAAACTGCTTAATTTAGAGACTCACTTCTATGATTCTTTTCCCAGTTGACTTCTACACACCACACTCAGGCTACTCCTTGGTTTTAGGGTTGCATTATATCTTGCTTGGACTATGGTTGTTTCTTTCTAATTGCATCCTTTGTCTCTTACATGACTTGAACAGTAAGTGGAAACTGGAATTCTAGGATGTATTTTGGAAGGAACCTAGGAAGGAAGTGGAAAGCTGGAAATACCAACAATAAATTCACTTAGCTTCCTAGACCAGCCCTGCCTGACCTCCAGCATGCTCTCTCAGCATTCACACACATCTCCCAAGGGGCTCCTAAGTTCCAGCCACTTTACTAGGTTCTGAGGGCACTGAGATCAATATGGCACAGTTACAGCCCTAAAAAAACTCAAAGTCAAATGGAAAGGGAAAAAATGAGTGCCTAGGGGAAGGAATGTCTATTCCAGCAAGTTAGAGAAGGCTCTCCTGACTTAAAAAATACTAGCACAAGGTCTTGAACAACAAACAAGGACTCTATCAGAGGCACTCAATAAATGCATTTCTGAACAAAAAAAGTAATTCTGCAAAGGCAAGGATTTAAACACAGGGCAGGAGATGTATGTTTAGTTTTCCAATTCTTCAAGCAGAGTTTATTTAGCAGTTATCTTTTTGCCACACAGCACATATGACTTTAACATCACAAGGATGAATGTGATATGCTCTCTTCTCCAGAGTTAGACTGAGCATTCCAGGTAGAAAGACAGATCTGTAACAAGCAAAATGAACAATGACAATTCCAAGCTAGTAGTACTATAAAAGTGAATAAAACTAATAGTTACAGGAATAAAAAACACAAAGCAACTGATCTTACCTACAGAAATTTGTAAAAGGCTGGTAGACTTGTCCATGAATATAGTGTTGGTACCAAGTTTCTAAGTTAGAAAGAATAGTATTAAAAATGTTTTTAAGAAAGTGTAAATTATAACACTGGTTCTCAAATTAATAGCAGTAATATATAAGGATGACCTTGCTAGAAATGGAAGACCAATTTCCAAGTCTCCTGAATCAGAAACCTGGTGCTTGGGTACCAGAAATCAGTGTTTTAATAAATCTTGCAAGAGATTTTTGATGTATGATCAAGTTCAAGATGCTCTGAATGTTGGCCAAAACATAAAGGAAGTGGTAAGAGGAGGAAAGAGAGGGAGAGGCAAGAAAGTGCCTTCCACAGTTGGACCTAGGCTCTGCTGAGAAGTAGGATTTTTAACTTATGTTATCTACCTTTTCACTTTATTAAGGAGGGCCCTTTTCCATGCATTTCCTGCAAGGTCATTTCATTTACCCTGTAAGCATCTCCTTGAAATATCACCATATTTTTGCTCACTTAACATGTCAGAACTGGAAGCATGGGAAGGCGCTACAGTTTGCCCCAAAATTCTTTCATGTTCAGCATCACATATTGGAACCTTTTCGATTCATTGCTATCTTAAAATTCCTTCTCTGCAGAAACTCTGTGCCATGGGTCTACTGGTGAGGGTATTCAGGCACTAAAAATTTGGAAATAGATCTGTGGTCCTATGAGTGTTTTTGGAACCTCCTTCCCACTGACAGCCTGGGCCACATTGGTGTTTTGAGGACAAGATCAATTGCATGGCTATTTCCTGGAGGCATATGGGATATGCCATTGCTAGGTGAACAGAAGCAACAACAAAAACCCATGAAAAGGAAGATTTTTACCTGTTCACACCAATGTTTTGTAGCATTAATGCAAGTGAATATGAACAGCTCTGAGACCAGCGGCTCGTTAAAGTAATTAGTCATTAGTGGCTTTTAAATTCTTTTTTCTTTCTTTCTTCTTAGTTTTTTCTTCCTTAAGCTTGTATACTAAATGCAGTCCTTTCATTTCCAAGGCCATTATTTTTCAACCCATTTAATGGTTTCCTTGTAGGGTCATGATGTTAATTTTAAGGTTATGTTTTAATGGCTTTCTAAATGACACTTTTGTTGTAGTAAAATGAATGCATCAAGTTGTTCCCGCAGGTGGAGATGTACTGTTGACTCACAGAGAGGAGGGAATGAAAATTTCCAAACTATTAATATGAAAATGTATTAATAAGCTGTATATTTAAAGAAAGTGAATAAAAGCAGTGTTTTCACACCAAAGCTACTCAGCACTGGGAAAGCTGCACATAAATTACTTTTTGATATCCTATAGACAAGCACTTTTGCTCACTTGGAAATCTCTAATTCTCACTCAGAATTTCATTTTTAAAAGGGGTATATTTACAGAAGAAGGATCCATTTTAGGAAACATTTTTGTTTCTGATAAATAAGCCAAACTTTTTTTCTTGGTCCATACAAAAATTATTCCTCTTTCTTGATCAAAGATGTTACTCTGTTGGCCTCATATGACTGACTTGGAAATTTTAGGCACTGGTACAATTTTCAGATATGTATATATGCAGGTGACAGTTGCACCTGCAAACTTACTTCTGTATCTGTGAATTTGATTGTACTACAAATGCATTGACTTTAGAGATTTTCAAAATAACTATATCTAAGGCCAGGGATTTCGCTCAGCAGCATATGCACCTGCTTTGCAAGCATGCAGTCGTGAGTTCAATTCCTGGTACAAAAAAAAAGTTCAAAATAACTACATCTAAAAATAGAAATTTAAATAACAATACTGAATTCTGAAACCAAACACTCACAGAAGATCTTATGAATTTACTTTAGCAAGGGTTAAACCCTAGAAAACCTCACCTATCCAAAATCTTGCTTCGCTGTGCAATTTCAATTTAAGATGATAAGCTTTGGGATTGTTCTTAACGTAATTTAAGGTAAAATAAAATAGATATGGTTTATTTTAGAAATTAAAAAAATAAATATTTGCAAAGCACTCCAAGCAGTTCTATGGCATTATATCTTCATAATTTGTTTTTATTAATTATATCATCAGCCTTCTTGCTATTCATGATGCATGTTTCCTTTTCTTTCATTTTTTTTCCCATTTATAC
Source organism: Dolichotis patagonum (assembly GCA_004027295.1). NCBI lineage: Eukaryota > Metazoa > Chordata > Mammalia > Rodentia > Caviidae > Dolichotis > Dolichotis patagonum. Next base: position 309,888 of record PVJX010000002.1, on the reverse strand, counting down.
TTCTTTTACTTTAAACCATCAAGGCAGGATTGGAAATTAAAGAAACATATACCACGTGCTTTTTATTGTTTTATTTATATTATTTAACATAATGAAATTGACACTGAGGATATTCAGATGGAGAAAAAAGTCACAAAAGTTCAAGTGAAAGAGATATGAGAAACAGAAACAGCATCCTCACCAGCTGCCAGAAAACAGAAAGAATCTTATGTCTGGAGAAGGAAGATGTATGATTAGCTTAGTGCTAGCTGGAAGTGATGCTTCCCCCTTCCCCAATGGATGCCTCCTTGAAGTCTGTCCAATCAGCTCTTCATATTCCTCCCCCCTTTATGCCCAACCTTATATCCCCAAACCCATGCCCTGAAATGCCTTATTTTAAGAATTGCACAAATTCTTATACTTGTAGACTTGAATTCTTGGATTTTCTGTATTTCCATATTACACTGTGAATCTGCTTCAAATACAATGCAACATGACACCTGATATCTATGCTTCAAGTCTTGAAAACTCTATGGACATCCCAAACATAGATTGGAATGAAGGAAAACTTTATGAGGCAGAGCTTCTCTTTGGTGCACATACTTTTAATCAGAAACATACTCTATTAAAACTCTTCCTGTAGTGGCTGAGAGAAGATTCTAGAACCAAGCTTATTGTTCAGCTCTCTCATTTTGGAGCTGTTTGATCTGGGGCAGGTGACTTAATCTTGATGAAGCATTAAGTAAAAACTTAACACTAGTGGAGTTAACTACTCCTATTGGCAAAAATATAGGAAGAATTCATTTGGAAGTTGTGCGCACAGTTCCTGATAGAGAATTAATACCTAATCCATGTCAATAAAAACAAAAGAATCTACTCCACAGCACAAACTACATACTGATCATGCATCATCAGTGAAAGGTTCTGTATGTGTGTATACATACATACATGCCTATACACATGAACATGATATATATTACTTAAAACACAAATCAGCTTAATAAAGTCATGGGGGACATGGTGCTAATTATCAGCAATGTACAAGGACAAGAAAATCTTTATAAAATAGTGCTGTTATATAGGCTGCAAAAGGTTCTATACAAATTAAGCAGGTTCATGATTTTACGATAGTGACCCAGCATCAAAGGAGGAAACTTTACTCAAATGCTTTCTTTATGAGTCTTAGTTGATAAACTCTTTCTGTCCTCCCTGCTAGAGGCTGTGATGGCCCCCGCATTTGGCTGTGGGAGCAGGAATTAGAGATCCTGATCAGGCACTAGGTGTGATTATTTGCTTCCTCTATGAGCTCTGTGAGAGCAAGGGTCCCCAAATTCCTTTCCATTCAACCCTGTTAGCCTTTGGGCATTCCACTGCCACACAGCACACCCTACGTGCATGTCTATGTCCCTACCAACGTGTTGGCACACAGGCAGTGCGTCTCATTCTGGCTGCATAGCACAAGCATCTAGAGAGTTGGTTTAAGCTCAGCCTGTGGACGTGGCCCTCAAGTTGCTAATTTGACCCATACTAACTTGCTTTTCTAGCAAGTTGTAAGTGATGCTGTTGTTTCTCTTCTGGGAATCATAATATACACCATCCTCAAAGTGGCAAGCTGTCTAGCTCCACTATGAAGAAATGCTGTATGTTTTTCAAATCATCATCAGCCAGTTTTAACCAAACACTGATGCCTAGGATGCAGTGTCGATGGAGGCACTATCTAATCACTACTGAGTGCCCCATGTTCTACTCCTCCCCTACCTCTTCCTCCCTCCACTTCCTTCTCTTCTTCTTCTCATGTAACTGTCTTGGATTCCACAAATAATATAAACAATAATAGCACTACAAATGATGTTTGTTGGCTAGTAGAGAAGCCAGCTGCCATTTACTAAACACTCTGCTAGACATCTCCAAGGCCACTGACACTGCTGATTTTCTCATTCACTTGATGCTCCCACATCACTACTTAACTGGATTAGGCACAGTCTTGTAACCTCATGGCATCTAGCACTCTGCTTTCTTCATAACAGATGTTCGGGAAGGTTTTATCAAAGAAAGGAACAATGGTATACTGAAAATTAAAAATGAAGCTATGATGTTCTTAAGATTCTGACAAGCCTCACAGGAACATTGCATGGGATGCAACCATTCAGTAGAGATGTTAGTATCCAATGGTACAGTGGACCAGACTTTCTATAAAGTTCTGTTTTATATCAAGGTTTACCTGCACTCTAGGATAGAAAGAAAGACAAGCACATAAACAATGACATCCCAAGACAGACATGAAACAAAACAATATAGATGAATTGCTATGGGACTCACAACTTAATATTAGGGAGATGGACTCAAGGTCGCACATTGCAAAATCTTCCTCTGTCTTTATGAAAACTTTTATGGTTTTTATCTTTTTGGAATCCTAGAATTTTGAAGGTAAGAGGATGAAAAAAATTTATTCATCGTTGCTTAGAGAGAAACCTGAGGCTCCACACACAGTAAAAAGGGCCGTGATGCCTTGAGGGGTCTTCTTTGAACATCTACATTATGTAACTCTGTTGAAAGTGACAGCACATGAAGCTATGCAGACACCATCAGGCAGTGCTACATCTGAAAGCCCATAAATACATGTTTATATTCACTAAAGTTTTTTTTTTTTCAAATCCTTTTACTAATTAAGGATCCAAATCAGATCAATTTAGACTTGCAAACTCTGTGAAAATCTACCTTTTTCAATGAAATTAAGATATGTGCTACTACGTTAAAAGCTCTGGAAAGCAGTAAAGCTTGTCTAAATGCAAGCATAATCTTCCTCTTTTTATTTTCTATATTGTGACAGAATAATTTCCTTTCTGCATACACTTGTATATACCTTTATATAGAAAGGAGAATTTAGGATGTTTTTATCATCTCTGGAGGAAGAAGAAACTGGTGGAAAAATACAAAATACAATATACTGAGATCTAGTTACATGGAAATCTTTTTTAAGTAGCATGTGGTGTGTCTGTTAGAGTAGTTTAGTTTTCCTCAACATATCCATCCGTATGCTACACACCAGCAGAAATGCTGCCAAAGGATGTGAGACTCCACTCATATAGGCTCTACCCTTACTGAGTTATATCAGAGACATAAAACATAATTATAAATAAGCTTTCAAGATCATGGGTCACTAAGAAAGAGGAAAGAAACATCAACTCAAACCTGCTCATACAAACAAATATGGTACTCAAAAGATTCAAGGCACAAGACAAATACTAGTAATGAAGTACAGGAACGTATGATTCTATAGATAATAAGTGTATTCCTGTATTTCACTTCTGCTTTAAGATTTAATATGCACATGTATTTAAAGTTTGAGATTTGGCTTACTGAAAACTATACCAGGTACAGATCAGTAAAACCATTTGAGGCCCATGAAATCTTGAGTAATGGGATCTCACCTTTCAAGAAAAAACTGACCATGGAATTAGGCAAATCTCAGTGATCTGAGGAATATGTGTGGGGGGGAAGCAGAAAGTCCTTGACTCACCCCAAACTAACTTTCTATTAGCTACAATGCTGACCTCCACATCTACTTGGCTTCCTAATTCTGCCATTAGTCATTCCTTTGAGATAGGTATTAACCATCAAAGGTCACCATTAAAATGTACACAAGCTACGTGGAAGGGGAGTGTGAACCATTAACATCCATTTGCACATTCACCTGGATTTATTACACTCATAGGCTGTCACTTATGTCACTTGGGAGCACATCCTGTAAGAAACAGAATGCACAGAACAGGTAAGTCAGCCTAAGATGGGGGGGAGGGGGAGGAAAGGAAAAGGGTAACACAGTTAATGGAATATATGCAAATAGCCAGTGGGGCAGCCTGCACCTTGGCCACGATAAACCCTAGCAAGAAATATTTAGAAACAAATTGGCAACCATAATAAAATTCAACAGGCTCAGCATACAGCTACAGCACATGAATTTCAAGGTTCCCTTCATTTTATTTGATACCTGTAATTAGTGAGTTAAATACACAGATTTGTCTTTAGAAATCCAAGGCTCTAAAGAAGTTTTGCTGGTTTAGATTTCAACCACTGATTTATTTATAAATTAAAGTGGCGTGCATGGTATGCATTAGTTTGACAACTTGACTATGGGCAGAAATCTGAAATCAAGTAATTTAATCTCTCTACCTCATTTTATCCATCTGGAAAAAAATAGCTATAGCTATTTCCTACCAATTCTCACAGGGTTGGTACAAGATTTAAATGAGCTTCACAATCTTTTTTGAGATTCTCGAAGCTGCTTGCAATATATCAAAGTATTTAAACTGTGTTCCCCATTGTATAAATTCAAAGTACTTGTCAGCACCCCATGAATGTTTTACTAAGGTCACTTGAAGGAAACACACTTATTCCAGGTTTCTATTTTCCACTCTAATCTATATAGAGCAAAGTTTTTGATCCTATCAGCTGTTTGATCTTGGCAGTTATAATCAAGGAGTTTCCTATAAAAAGAAAGAAAGGACTATGTACTCATGAAGACTTTCAAAAGCACTGCACTAAAAGCCTGAAGACTGAGGGTCTAGCCCCCCTCACTTTTTGACTGCCTGGGGCCACTGTGCAAGACCCTAAGACTCCCTTCCCTCTGAGATGGAGAAACATAATTTGGCCCCTGTCCAACTCTCCCATCTTCCCAGGAACTTCTGTTCCTCTCACTCATAGTGCCCTGGCCCTGCAGGCCTTCTTTCTGTTCCTGAAACATTCAAGCTACTTTTAGCTTTAGGGTCTTTTCACTTGCTATTTGAGCAGCCTGGTGTATTCCTCTGTCAGATCTTGGCCTAGCTAGCTCTTTCTTCTCATTCAAGTCTCTGCTTAAAAAAAAAAAGAAAAAGAAAAAAAAGTTCTCTTTTGTGAGACAACTCTCCTTATTGGTCATACCATGTTTTATTTGCTGAATATCACAGTGTCCTGCTTTTATGACTTTCAAAACCTTTAATGCTATCTAATATGGTCTTACTTATTTATTTAGCTATTGTCCATCTCCCACTGGAACATGACATTTTCAGTTTGGTTAAAAGCCAAAAATGGAGCATTAAGAACAAAAATACATTTAAAAGGAGCTAGCTAGACACATTCCCCCTGGGCCAGTATCTCCTGAAGAAATGAATGAAGAATCTTGGCAGTGGGAACCACGTATCATGGCTCTTTTTCAGCCAGGACCTTAACTAAATGTGTGACTTTACTGTGGGCTTGGCTTCCGGATTACGGAAATGGGCAGATAAGGCCTTTGTATTTCTGCTCCACTCTGCTGCACCCATGATAAGAATCTTCAGTTGGAAGCTAGATGAGCATCCCATTTTTTTGCCACAAGGTTCTTGTTATGGATTAAGAACTGGTAGTCAACTTAATGCCAGTAGAATTAAATCACCATGGTGCTGAGCATATATGTTCCACCTAGGAAAGTTGTCAGCATAAATAGAGATGTGGAGAAGGAGGCATTGAGGCATTGTTGGTTCTCCTATATGTTGCTGTTTGAGCCATTGGTTCTCCTGGAGAAGCCCTGGTCCTTACATCGAGCATTGCTTCCTGGGTCTGGAGGGGAAGACATGTGCTGCTTGGTCTCCAGGATGAACTCATCACACTGGCTTCCTGGCATGTACTCGACTGTTTTTATTGTGAGAGGAGCTTGGGGCCTCCGTGTCACTGAGGATGGCTGTGGTGCTTTTCAGGACAGCCCTGGTCTTTGTTGTGAGTGTGACTTCTGGGCTCCAGCATAGAACCCTCAACCTACCAGCACAGCTCCTTCACCCTGCTGGCATAGACTTCCTAGTTTCCACCGCTGACCTTTGGGCCGTCGCAACATAGATCTGTAAAGAGACTGGTGTGAGTCCTTCTTGTGGTCTCTGGACCTCCAGTTGGATTCATAGGAGGCATTTTCATGGGTTCTGCGTCTTCATCTGGACTCATGCAGGACATTGTTGTGGATTAAGGCCTTTGGCTAAATATTCTATGCCTTTGTGTTGTGGACAGATTTCCTGAACTTTCTTGTGTTAATTCTCGGTGACCATCATAAAATAATATTATAAATTCCATGTCTTGATTTTAATTGTTCTCCTCACAACCCCTGACTACAACAGTACTCGTGGAAGTCACTATTGAGAGTTAGACATAAAAACTTTTCTGCCTTCATATCACTGGATGATCTTTAAAAAGCCTTTCAGATTCTGCTCAAATATCTGTGACTTAAGAAAAGGGCCAGAGAAAATCATACAAGCGCATCCCTTCCACTTTTGTGTCTATATCAAAAATAATATGTGAAAACTCTCAAGTCAGATGACAAGTGCCAAAAAAATTAAGTCCATGCACCAGACTCAGTAAAAGAGCAGCAAGAAATGCCACTGAGCTGAGTTCATGGGGTCACAAGATGGCTTGAATGCCTCAGAAAGAGAACTCTTGATGACTGTTTACTTCTTTTTCTCCCCTTCTAAATTTCCAGAAAGCCAGATATGACTTTTCAGCATTACGAGGAACAGTCAGTTTCCATTACCATGCTTTTTCTGCAGTTCGAATCCTTCTTGGGGGTTACAATCAGTGGGATTTTGTTGGAGTTCAACTCTTAAGAACTTTCATATTCATCCCTACCGTCCATCGCTGTCATAGTTAGGTCCTCCTTGTTTCAAGCCTCACCATTTCTCAGTCAGCCTTTTCAATTTGGTCTTGTTTGGCTTTTCTAGTTTGGTCTCCTTTCAACCTTTTCTCCACATAGTATGAGACTAGACTTTTTAGACGACAACTTCTACCTTTCTGACCCTAACACTACCCTGTAGAAAATATCATAATGGCCCAGCCTGGAGTCCTCATTAACCTGGTTGTGACCTTCTGATCACCAACCTGCCTGGCTTGCCTTTTGCCAAGGTTTGCTTCTCTTACTCCGTATGTTGAGTCCTCTATTCCATCCTCTTTGATTTGGTCGGGCTCAGAGGCCTTGACTTAACACTGTATCACCTGAAAAGCTTCTTTTCAAGCACCATCACTAGGTAGGAACTGGAGGTCTCCACGCAAACTACACTTCGCACACCAACTGTTACATGATTGTATGCTTATTCTCACTTTCCCTCTTCCATTGGATGGAGTTCTTAGAGAAAAGAAATACTCTCTGCTCATAATCTCTACTTCTTCACTGGCTGGCACAGGGATCTCTGCAAAACTGGATGCTCTAGTTTGAATGGGTGGGTCCCCCTCAAAGCATGTGTTGAAACTCAGTGGTAAATATGATAGTATTAAGACATGGGGACCTGAAGAACTGATTCATCTGCTCGTTCATGAATGGGATGAAGGCCCTTACAAAAAGCCATGCTTTGGAGTGTTCAGCATCTCCCTTTTTGCCTTCTGACATGTGAGGACACAGTGCGCTTCCTTGGCAGAAGCAGCCTTAATCAGAAAACAGAACCAGCTGGCAACTTGGACTTGGACTTTTAAGCCTCCAGAAACATGAAAAATAAATATGTGGTCTTTCTAAATTACTCAGTATTAGGTGTTTTGTTATAGCACACAAAATCAACAAAGCAGCAGGTGATTAATAAACATGTACAGGTTACAAAGTTTTAAAATATGACTGATTTGATGCTTTGGGGGTCTTCTTGTCTTGAACAATTTCTTTGTGGTTATAAAGCAATCAACACGTAGCAGAACTTGCTACACGTTACAACATTATCAGCATGAATTTTAACTGTGTGAGTTTTATTTTGAAATGCCTGTATGGTTATGTGGTAGACGATTTTTCTACATACTTTTAAAATATTGCCCTGCATTGTAACACATGCCTATAATCTCAGCTACTTGGGAGTCTGAGAGAGGAGGACTGAAAAGTAAAAGCCAGCTTCAGCAATTAAGTGAGATCCTACCTCAAAATACAATTTTAAAAGTCTGCAGATGTAACTCGGTGGTAAAGTACTTTCCTAGCATGTGTAAGACTCTAGACTCAACACCCAGAACTAAAGGCAAAAAAAAAAAAAAAAACAGATTGTGTTTTAACGAGCTATTACTAATATTCTCACTTTCTAGATGAAACACCTGAGGGGGACCCACCTTGGTTCTAGATGAACCAACTCACTTGTCCAGGGTGACAGTTTAGCAGGCACAGGGGTGAGGATATGAGCCAGATGACTCTTGGAATGAAGGAATGCATTCTGATGCCCAGGAGCAGATCATAGTTGCATCTATGATCATCATTTTAAGTAGAACCCGTTATTAGAAGTAGTCAGCTGCTTGACAGCTCTTTCTACACACATGATCAAACAGCTTTTCTTTTCTTCTATAAGTCATTCCCAAGAACAAAGAGGAGATGGCGAGAACTCTCTACGAAAGGTTGGGAGGAGGACACAGCAAACTACACAGAACTCTGGACCCTCCCTTTGCTAGGCAACATCTGCTCTCCTCCTTTCCCCTCCACTCATGATATATTGGCACATAAGCTGCACTGATACTCATGAGAGAAATTACAGTCATCAGCGTTATCTCCCCAAGAAGCAACTCTCTTTCTTTATTAATATGCTTCAGATTGTTGCAACACTACAAAGCAAAAAATAAGTTTTCTTTGATCAATAAATTGTAGGCTGAGAAAGAAAATACTAATTTTCCATTTCTTTGAGACCCAGCACTAATAAATAACAGAGCTTTGCAAAAAGGTTCTCAGAAACCTGATATAGAATTATCTGAAATTACACCTGACTATTCCTGCAAGATCATTCTGTTCTCTGCCAGGTTAGAGGGGTATCTTCTGGACTGGGTGGGCATTTTTTACAGAAATCTTTGCATGTAGATACATTTTTCTATTTCTTTGAAAACTGGGTAAAAAAATCATACATCTCCAAGTCTCTCAGTAAGAGGAAGCTCATTCCACACCCCTTCCCCTGTCAATTTTGGACTTCAAAACATGCTTTATTTCACCTCCAAAAGCAACTCTATCTTTAATCCAATATAAAGAAGACTATCTGGCCTTGCCTTCCAGGAAATAAAATATATATAAAATAAAAGAGCATACAAACTGGAAGAATGCTATGAATAAATATGAACAGTCATGATGAAATTATAGCAACTATACTGAAGTCCCATTTAATCATATGGGAAGAAATGCATTTCTGGATCAAAGAAGCAGCACTGGATAATATGGAAAACTAAACAGGACAGGTAGTCCTAGGATTAGAGGCATGGGGCGGGTGGTCAAGAGGTTTGGATGACTCATTTAACCTCACAAGTCTTCCTCGGTTGTCTGAGATGTAAAACTATGGGTTTTGAGTACTGATGACGTTGCCTCCCGTGGAAACAAGGGGGCAATTTCACAGAAGTTTTTGCAACTGAGAGAGGGAGGAGACATAGAAGAGGTGTTACAGATAGTCAGGGATGATGCGCAATATCATGTAAGCTGTGAGACAGTTCCCTTCCTCACAACAAAGAATGTTCTGGATCAAGAATAGTAACTGTCCTGATGTTGAGAGACCTGCTCTCAAATTAGTAGATGATGCTTGGGAAAGAGGTTCTGACCATTGTGCTTTTAGAGTATGTTTCTTACCAAACACATTGCTTTTCAACTTCCGAGCACCTCAGGGATTGGCACTTTCATCATGTTGCCCACTGTATATTTTTAAGCTTAGGATTCTTAATCTTTATGAGGGAAGCTCGCAGAATTAATCCTGAAAAGAGCAAGAAAACAACTGATTCACTGCGTCACTCAACAAATATTCCATGAGTTTCGCCATTCCAGTTTTTTTGGAAGGTCACAGGGACGCCACCATAACCAAAGGGCGCAGCACCTCACAGTGTTCCTGAGCTCTTACCCACAGTGACATCACAGCAGACTCCCTAATTCAGCAGGCTAAATTCTTCAGGTACACTGAACTGCAATGGAAACTGATTCACCGCCATGGGTATTCATAATAGTTATCAAATAAAACACAGTAGCGATAAACATTACACTCTTAGTAAGTTCAATGACAGGATAGTCTGAACATTGGTTTCCAAAGACTTATATGCTAACATTAATTACAATACAGGAAAGTATTATAAAATCTAGTTAACAGAAAGGTCAGACAACTGGGAGAAAATTTTTAGATGATAAAACACCCAAAGGTGCTATTTCAAAACATTTCCTAAGGACTGTCCACTAAATGTATCATCATTTCTGAAATGTGTGTCATAATTATTACTTTACCCACTTTATAAGTGAGAAAATCAAGGTTCCAATGCACAATACCCTGCACCATGCTACCCAGAGGTTGGAGTAAAGGAATGAGTCAGTATTGGTGATTTATAACAAAGCACCAGCTGGACTAGCGGCCCCGTGGCAGCCCATGCAGCATTCACACCCCCTGTAGGACACAGTATCCTTAGGTGCGTGTCCATGGGTCTATCACCACGTTTACAGAGTGTCCTTGCTTTTTGAGTGATGCCAGCGATGATTGTATAGGTCCCTCACTGTGGGGTGAGGGATGCCTCCAACAGGTAATCAATCATCTGGAGGACTCAGCAGTGTGGCCCAAATGCTTTTGAAACTGTGCTACACATATAGTTCCTATAGTGTCTACCCTCCTTTTCACTTCTCTCCTAAGTGACAGTCCAGTATTGTGGTCTAAAACTCTTCCGTCCCATTCCTTCTCCATTGTTTTTGGACTTTCACAGTCCTGCCCTTTAGTAAACCTCTCCCACTTATCATGTCATCTTGGCATCTTCTTAAAAATTTGAACTAATTGACACTTTTTCTGCTCCAGACAATAATAAGCTTTTTTAGATAGCTACCATGTCCCAGGCAGTGTGTTAATTATTTTTACAAGGATCTTACTTATTTATCTAAATAACCCTGTTTAGTGACATTTTAGTCCTTTTTGTGTTGCTACAACAAAATACCCGATGCGAGTTTTATTAAAGAAAAAAGGTTTACTTGCCTCATGTTTTTTACATCTACATGAGTGAAACAGCACAGCACTGGCAAGGGATTCCACATGCATTAAAATGGTTGCGAAGCAGAAAAGAGGGAGCTGCATATAGAAGAGGCCAAGCAAATGGGGTTGCCTTCCTCTGTAACATCAACACAGGAGAGACAGCATTAATCACTCCTAAGGGGAGCACTGGTGAGTGGTTTGGATGGAATTTCAACTTAGCTGGCTTTGGGGTCTGTCTTAGGGGTTAGTGGAGCACACATCCAGGTGTGCCTGGGTGGTTCATGGAGCCAGGGACTTGGGGTTCATGTGTTGTTCTTTACTCCTTCTGCTTTGGCACTGTTACCCTACTCTGCTTAACCAGATGTGATGAACTAAGCAGTGTTGCTCTACCATGCTCTTCTGCCGTCACGTTTCCGCATGGGAACCAGCCCATCTGGGAGTAGAAGGTACTTCTCTTCCTTTACTTCGCTATATTCTGGGTGTTGGTCCTGCATTCAGTGATGGGAAAGCTGACCAATCACTCCATGACCTACTTACTGCTCCCAGGACCCACCCCACGTGGGCACTCGCCCTCCTACACCAGCACACCGCGCACCAGATTTCCAGCACATGACCCTCTTGGGGCAAATCACACCCAAGCCATGGCAGTGTGCATATTTTGGTATGGTATAGCTGAAGAACTACCCTGACATCTCTCAGTCATTTCCTGGCAATCCTAGGGTTCACACCTGAGCTTTGGAATCCTACAGACACAAGTTTCCTTAACCACTGTTCTACCATGCCCTAGCCAACTTTATTTATTAAGAATAAAAACTACCACTAGATCCTATATTTATCCCCAAATTAAAATTCTTTTTTTAACATTGCTTATGTTATTTTTTCCTACGCTATAATTTATTTTCTATTTTAAACCTATTTTTAGATTCCTAAATAATACATGAACGTGTTCTTATTGTAGCAGAACCAAACAATACAGAGGCAGAAATCCTATTTATAATCAGCTAACTGATCATAGATTTTCAGGAGGTGAATTTCAATGAATAGTTTCCTATCTGAATTTTTTTTTATTCCAAGTTAGTCAAGTTCCATGATATTTGAGCCTACAATTTGAATCTTAGTGTTCACCTAAGAATAAAGAGTGGAGCCCGAAGGGACTATGAAACCCAGAATTCAAGGACCGAATTTAGGGGAAAACACTACGATTATTATGAAGAATGAACACACGTAACTGCACTGAGTAACCTGTCTTTTAAAGATAAAATGTCAATATAGATGTTCTCCAAACTTTTTCTTTTTTTTTTTAAGTGAAGTAAAAGGTGTGCACCTCCCTGAAATCATTTTATGGACTCAGAAGTTAGTCAAGCCTCCCGAATTAGACTCCCACAACCAGCTCAGGTAGCATCACTTCTTCAGAGTCTGCTTCCTGTGATCTCTCCTTTATTGTGCAAATTCAACTCTGGTCACCTACAAAGTCTTCTTCAACAAAAGTTACTTATTTTTAAACGTGTGATCTTAGATCTCAGCTTCAAGGTCTTCCTGGAGTGTAGCTGAGATGACTTTGTTATTTGCAAATCCAAGTTGACTTCTGTACTCTTGCTTGATGCTAATGCCCTTTACTTTTCATTCAAAGTTTTAGAATATCTTCTCTCAGCAAACAGAGAAGGCACGGATAAGAAGGCATTCCCTTCTCCAGTGCTGCATTTCAACTTGATCTTTTCACTCTCTCTGTCAAATTCAAATGTCACTCCACTATTCATGTGTATGTGGAGGAATCTAATATACACCTCTTTGACTTCTTTCAAAATTGCTTCAATTTCTCTGAAGTCAAAAGCCTTTTCAACTTTTGGAAATTATCTATGGACTCCATTAACATGACTTACTCAGTACAAAATACACAAGCTATTGAGGATTCAGAAGAAAAAAGAGAAAGTAAAGTCTAAAAAAAGAAAAAAAGAAAGGAAATAAAGGATTAATATAAAAAAGTAAAAGAAAAAATAAGAAGTGAGAAAGATTTAGATGTGCAATATTTTCATAGAGGATTCTAACTTACGGAAAAAACTTCTCAATATATTTTCTTCCCTTATAGAGATAAACTTTCATAGTTAATTTTAGCTGATGGTTCTACTAGCGAAGAATAAGGAGTATGCTGACAAATGAATTGTGGCAAATGTGATGCTGCAATTAGCAAGAGATTTAATCCTGAGAACTTTCTAAATTAACCCCTGATTTTTCACAAATAAATCAAAATCATACCACATCCAACTTTATCTCTGTAAAATTAAGCAGTAATGTAAAGTCATGTTTTGGAACACTACATATTGATATAAAAATATTCAAAATGTTAATTAATGAGAAGAGCAATGCCTACTAATGTATGTGTACCGGGAACTCAATTTCATCAATATTGATAGGAAATAGAAGAAAGTTTGACATAAAATAAAAGGTTAGAATGAAACTGGTCAGCTTTGAGAGCAGATGGTGAAAATGGTTAAAAACTAGAGTCCTTCAAGACAGTCTGAGGAAATCTCCAGATCATATCACCTCTACAGCAGTGTCTTTACCAGGAGCAAAATGGAGATATCAAGCTTGCTCAAATGCACAGTAGAAGTGTGTGGTGTTAATTAGCTTTTCATTGTATGGGAAAGTTCCTGACATAAGCAAGTTAAAAGAGGCGAGATTTAACTTGACTGTTGGTTTCAGAGGATTTAGTCCATGGTTGGCTGGTTCTAAGTTGGGAATATCATGAGAAAAGGGTACAACAGGGCAAAACTTCTTCATGTGTCATGAGAGCAGAGGTAGAAACAGGGCCAGGGAGGAAACATCCAGGGACCAGACACTGACTCCAAGGTCACACATTTATGATCTACCCAGATATATCTACAAGTGTGATTTACTACTCCTCCGGTGCTCTAATGCCAGTCAAGTTAACAATTTAGCTTAACATTCATATGCTAACATTAATGTTTCATGAAGATCATGAATAAGCCTGTAGCTTGTGTACTTTAGGAAGCTGAGGCAGGAAGATCTCAAGTTAGAAATCTTCCAGTACAATTTAATAAGTTTAGTTTTATCTCAAAACTAAAGAAAAAAATAATTAAAATGAGCTGGGAAAGTAGTTCAGTGCAAAGACCCTGCATTCAGTCTCCAGTACTGAAAAACAAAAAGGAATAAAACTGATAGTTGTCTATGAGTTTTACTCTTAACATCTTTGGATTCAGTGCTGGTCTTCTGGAATCAAGGATAAAACAGGAGAGACAGGAAATATTTCCTTCTATGTGATAAATTTTCTATGCTATGTATTGCTTTTTAAATTAAAATGTCATTAGGTGAGATAAAAGATGACATGAATTTTACATAAGGTTAGAGGAGGCTGACACTTCCTACATGTCTAACTTCTGAAAAGGGCAAATAACCCTTGAGTGTAATCCTAGAGACACACATGCCTGGCTCTGCATGACCTTGATATGTGACCTCACTGCAGCTCACGCGACTTTTTCAAAATAATCCACCTGTCTATCCCATTCATTTCCTCCACTTGGTACTTCTCCACCCTCAGAAAACCCTGAGAGTGTCTCACCAATAATCTGACTTCTACACAATGCCTTGTCCTCTCCTGGTTTCCTGTTTCTTCTGCTGCTGCACAACAGGGTTAAAAACCCTACATTTTTGTAAACTCATCTAACCCTGCTTCCAACTCTCCTTCTATACTGTACCTGCCTCTCACAGGATATGGTCTGGAGATGATGGAATTTAAAATACAGGTTCTGTCCTCCAAAGAACAGTCTCTCTCTTGTGCTAATGTGACTGCACTGCATGTGGAAAGAGGTTGTGGCCACGATGTTATATTACTTGGCCCACATCCTCTGCTGCCACACCTCTACCCTAATTTCCCCATTCATACTCTGAAATTTCCAATTTTCCCTTAGGAGAGCTCCCTGGAATTTCCGAAAAGCAGCATGATGCCAGATTGTATGGATTGGAACACTTTCAACTCATGAGATTCAACTGGCAATATTAAAGAATTAATTATAATGAAAATGCAAAGAAACAGAATCTTCAGTGAATTCCATCTGGGCATAGTCTTTTCTTAGGCCTTATACAATTTTTTGATCCAACTTAGTCTCCTGTTTTCCCTTTTGTTCATGTAATGTGAAATATTCCATACTATGAGATATTGGACCTAAAAATCTGACACAAGATATCATCAGATTTCCACTTGTTCTCACCCCAGTATATTATCCCCAAAGGGTATCTTTGTATATAACTCACATTCTAAATATACATGGATGGTTTTCCCCAAAAGACCTGAATTATATCTCAGTTGCTCTGAGATGTTATTATGTACATATAAAAGGATTGATTGTGTCTCTATAGGAAAGAGTCAAAGATTTACACATACTTAATTGAGTGAAAACAGCTATTAATCCAAATGGGAAGAATCTATTCCCATTTACTACAGTGACGTGAGAAGCAGTAGGCCTATGGTATTCACGCTCTGCCAAGTAACATCCTTTGCTGTTTGCCTGAATAACTTTTAGGTGCTCTGGCTCATCTCTCATGTTTAGGAACAATGATGAAGTCGTTGCCAGGAAAACAGCTTCTGTGTGTCATATATGGATTAGCCTCCCGCTTGCCCTGCCAGGCCACTGTCAATCACTTTAATGTTGTAGCGTACCATATATTTTGCAGTGTGTATTTTTGTGTCAACTCACAATATGGCAGAATAAAGAAAAAAAGCAACAAGGGAATTTATGTCTGTTTTATAGGAAGGCTTGTAAATACTGCGGCAGGTGAACAAAAGAAAGAGCCTAATACAGAACAAGATAATGCATTGCTTATATCAGTAATTTGGGTGGGGTAAGTAAAATTATAAAAAGTAGTAATAAAACAGAGAACAAAAAACAAAGTCATGTTGAATATAGGTTAATTTGATACTTCGATTGTACTAGTCTATAAAATAACATCATGAAATTATTACAGGTCATCTGCTGTAAACACCTTACACTTGAACATAAAGATTCATTCAAAGGTTTTTTTTCCTTAATGATTCATATCAAATAAGAAAGGAACAGAACTAAAGTACTTAAATCTGTATTCATTGGTTGGCATATAATACTGGCTATATATTTAAGTAAAAGCAAGAATAAATGTGAACATAAACATATGCTACACGACAATCCTGGGCCTATAGAAAGAACTTGTGCTCTTGATTTTATCTAGATGTCACCCTCCCCCACCTTGCTTCTTGCCAAAGCCTCAGGCACTCACAGGAGGGTTTTTTTTTGAGCTATCTTGGATCTAGCATGTGTGATACTGGCATTGAAATATGGCGTGCCAAGTTAGTCCATTGATTGGAATTAGCATAGTTTTGGGTAGCATTACCCAAAAGGCCAGTAGACTGGACTGAATAAAGCAGAAAGGCTGGCTGTTTCTGCTGCTTCTTGCTAGCTACTTGTTGCTTCTTACCTACCATGCCATCAACGGTTCACCTCTGCTTTGCCATGCCGCCCTGCTTTGGAGCCAGCTAACTATGGACTAAAGGCTCTACAAACTGTGAACTGGTATAAACACTTCATCATTTAACTTTCTGTGTCAGGTACTTTGTCACCACGATGACAAACTAAAACCACTTGGGTAAACCTGACCACAGAAAAATTATTACAAACTTCTGTTGGGATTCCTATATCAACAAGACCTTCCTATATGTACCAGAGATGTTTAGAATAAGCTAGCATCACAAGACATTATGTTTTCTTGTTTTGAAGTTGAATGAACATATTAAATTTATCTGATATTAATAACATTAATAACTGTACTAGTGAACAAATGAGTTACACAAATTAAAGCTCATGTACTTACACATTAGTAGCTAAAACTATCACTGGGGTCTTGCTCAAGGACCGATGTGAAATATTTTGCTCTTCTGGGTCATTAATGAGCATAGTGATCACTGACATTGTTCATAAATGAGCATAGTATCATGTTACTGCACTTAAATAAAGCAAAATATAAGGAAATGTTTTAGAAGTGTCCTGCAAAAGTACTTAAATCATATAGTGCATTTTAAACAGTCCCCTGGTCAAAATTCTTTATTTTCTTATGTGATTCTCAAAGACTCTGAGAGAGAGATAGGAACATAGATAAACAGAGAGAGAGAGGAAATGGAGAAGAAAAGAGAATTGGAAAATAAAACTATGCTACATCAAAACAATGAGTCTAATGAAAGAATGTACAATTTTCCCTACAATAACAAGGAAAGGAAACACAAATTCTCAGACACAGAAAAATAAGTGCATGAGTAATGGCCACACATAAATTTCCCATTACGTAGATATCTCCTGTTTCTTTCCAAACTTCTAATTTCTTTATTATAATTAAATAAATCAATATAGTTTTAACTTATAAGAACTGAGATTTAAACAATAAAAATACCAGATAAAATAAAAAATAATTAAAGAATGTTCAAGGTAGCAAGATAGGGATAAAAGTAGAGGTCAGATTTTTTCCAACTTATTTTGGAATATGTTTTGCATTGATGTACATCCTGTCCAGTCATCCAACCTTGTACTATATTCTAGCAACACACATCTATGTTGAATATTCTAATACATACATTGTGTTATGATTACTAGAATCAAGTCCTAAGTTTTAATAGGAAACTGAGAATAACAAGAAGCTATTCCAATGTTAGTTCTTTACTTACTAACATGGATTCTCTCCAGATGAGATGGCTTTGAAAGGTAAAGCAGCTACGTATGTTTCTGCTTTCTCCTCTTTATTTCTAACAAATGGAACTAGACTGTTTCTGTTAAAGGGTCATGCCTCCATCCTTTTATATTGTCATCCTTCCAGAAAATAAGGTTAAAGATAAAAAAGGAGAATTGTTTTACCTCATCTGATACATCAAATGTATAATTTAGATGATTTGTGAATGGTCACCAGAGTCAATGGTGACTTTGACATATAAAACATCTAGCCAAAGGGCAAAGATTGAATAATAAACCACATCTCCATTGGCAATCCTCAGCCTCCTCACCCCTGGTTCTGCGATGGCCAGAAGCAGTTCATAATCTGGTAAGGGCAAAAGAAATTGGTGAGAGACAACTTGAAATTGACTCTAATTTAAATCTGATAAGCCCCCTTGAGAGACAAAAGTAGACTTTTCTAATTTTATGGCATGGGTTTATCTCATACGACTAATAATGATTTCTGTTTTTATCTCCATTAGTCCAAGGCCCTCCACTATATATGTGGACAAACTTGGGAAACGTTGTCACCAAAACTACTAAAAACCCATTCATTTTTATCATTAGGGTTAGCAAGAAATGGGGGCTGCACTTCTAGTGTGTATAGGGTTTGAATTCATGCAAATTAATATTCACACATCATGCTGTATTTTTGTTCAATGCTCATATCTACAATTCTGTTTTCTTATAAAATATCAACTTTCTGCTGCATGAAAAAATTTGTCAGCATATGATTACTATAGAGAAATAACAGTTGCAAGAATCTTTTAAGCTGACTCAAAATTACTGTTTCTCAGTGAACATTTCATTACTCTGCATCCATTTTATCAAATGAGGGCTGTTCTGTTATAATTAGTTCTTGGGGGTTCTGTCCTCTTTACTTTAAGGAAAAAAATTAAAAGCCTTTAAAAGTGTTCTATGTGCCCATAAGGTCTAGCTGTATTAAATAGATAGCGCCTTGCCATTTTCTAATATACAGTAAAAAATACCATAAAGTTTTGCAATTAGTTAAAAAGTCAAAAACTCAGCAAGAAGTCCAGTTTTTCCTCTCAACTATCCGTTAATGAAGGTTTCAACGTTAATTGCCTTTTCATTAAAAATTCTTTAAAGCCCCTCTGTACAAAATCAAATTAGCTACTAAGCTTTGGAACAATCTCTATAATTCTATTGTGGAGTCCCTTGTTCATTATTTGGATTGGTGAGATTAAAGAGCAAGTGTGTGCCTTTCAAACACTCTAAAAGACTAACTAAATTTTTTGAGGCATTGTGGTGCTCCTTTATTCCAGTCTTCTATGAAAAGGAGTCATATTAGGCAGAATCCCATAATCATGAGCACTGATTAAAAAAGAAAAATAAAAAAGAAAGCCTATGGTATTACAGAGCTCCACCCATGCCCCTGAAGTCTTACTATGGAAACAGTGCCTTTGATCATATGTTCCCACAAGAAAGGAGACCCTACTATGTGCAGGGCACTAGTCACTTCAGGATCTTTTTCTCAATCTTGGTTTATCTCTGCTAGTTATAGGGCAAGTTACGGACAGAGGCACAGACTTTTCTAAAAATGGTGATAATTACAAAAGGACCCCATGGACTTATAAAGAGGCAATGCAAAGCAGAGCATTTAGCACAATATAAGACTGTTGGCTCTGGTACAAGTGGCCAACATAATCCTTGCATTCAGAATGCCCACAGTCCACAGTCAAGTATAAGAGAGATACAGCATATTGAACTGAATAATAAAAGCAGAGAGGATGAAGGACCTCAAATGATATCTAGAAGAGGTGCTAGAAGAGTTAAGAGAGAGGGAAGGATATAGTTAAGAAGAGCAGTGAAATAAATAGCCATTGTCTGTCTTTGGTGGGCCAAGTTCTCTGCTGGGAACTTTTGAACAAATTTACATTAAAGAAAAGGTCAGGCCATCCATGAGCGCCCCATGGAAGTCGCCACTGATAGCTGCATGGCCTGTCCATGAAGCAAGACACGGCTTTGAACCTTTTCATTTGGTATCATTTAGGAGCACGGATTTTGGAGATAAATAAAGGTTTGAAGTTTTGACCCACCTCAGGTAATTAACTTTACCTGTCCAAGCCTCATTTTTCTCATTGGAAAATATAATGCCCATTTCTGCATGTTTGTTCAAGTTTTTTTTTTCCTTTAATTTGTCTAGTCTATACAAATCATAAACCCAAGGCAGACACATTCTTAATTATTATTATCAAGTAAAATCGAGAGGATACAAGAGTTAGTCTTTTCTATTTGTTAAATTTCATTCCAATACATTAATTTGAATATTAACTAAAATTCTTATGAAGGCATCACATGCATGTATCCTAGCAACCATGAAAATAAATACAATAATAACCCTCCATGCCTTTATTTTCCCCTTCAGCCTTTCTCTGAATCAGGATCCATATTTACATCACATCTCTCTATCAATCCTGTAGTGACAATCTTTACATCCAACAGCAAATACATCTGTTCCACCAAAACTAACTCATTTCTTTTTTTCTTTTCTTATTTCTTGGCATTATCTATCTATATCCACAGCACTGTCCTCCATACAACCATACAATTATCCCTAATTTGTCCCATACCCACATCCACCATATGTGACGACTCCCTGATTAGAGATGAGAAATGGGTTTCAAATCCCTCCCTACTGGCTTTTTCTCCACTGCTACAGTAGCCCCAGCTGGGACTTTGATGTCCTCGATTAGAAAACAGCACAGATGCCGCGATGTGTGCCCTACCAGCAGGTCCTTCCTCTGCTCTGGGCTAGTTCACTAACACATAAGTTGAGTCATGGCAATCACCTGCTTCAAATATTTTCATTGCTTCCCCAGTAACTCTACAACAAAGCCAAAATTCTTAAGTCCGTAAGGTATTTTGTAATTCCAATAACCTCACTAGCCTCATTTCCCAATAAGCTAAGTCCTTCCTCCTTGCAATGTAGGTTTTTAATAATCACTCAGCATTCCACTTACATTCATCATTTCCACAGAGTTCCTGCCTTTTGATTTCCTCTTTATTCTTCAAGAGATAGTTAAAATGTCATGTGTCCTCCTACCCCAAGCAGGAGTTCTCAAATTGGGATACAAGCAGGTGTCTCATTTTGGGTCTATTAGTACGTGACTCTCTGAACCTCTATTTGGTTTTCTATAATGCGGAAATGAATAATCTCTATCCCCCCACAAAAAAAAAAGAAAGTTGGAGAAACAAACGGATTCATGTTGTAATACTGGAAAACTACAGATCAATATACAAATAGTGCCAGGCATAGAGCCAAGAGCTTTATAGACATTATCTCATTCAGGCCTTAAATATTAAAATTATCATGAACAAGGAAATGGGTTCTTATTTTCAAAAAAAAAGAGAGAGAAAGAAAAAAAAGAGAAAAACCATTTTTCAGTCTGATGAATTTTGTTTTCATTGTTACAATATTTTAGTCTTCTTATAGCAACTCATACAGTTAGTCACTTGATTTCCTTTTTAAAATTTTTGCTTTATCCTAACTTAATAACGTGAATTACTTGATGTCAACTTGTCCAGAGTAGACCTCCACAGGCTTTTAATCAACAATCTAAAGTTATGCTAAACAAGGCACAATGTTGGAGTTGCATCTAAAGGGTTAAACCGTATTAATTAATTATGTAAGTTAAAAATCCTCAGGAGCCTTAAGGCAAAGGATCAATTCACAGAGCAGAAGGAAAATGAGAAAAAGAACCTAATTAGGCATGTAATTAACTCTTTCAGTGATGTAGTGTTCACATAGCATTATAAAAGTGTTATGAATATGTTCAAGGAGAATCCAGGGTAATACTGGAATATTTTCAACAGTGTTACAACTTGATTACATGGTGCATAAATATACCAAAACCTCACAGCATACCCCATTAATGTGCACAATTTGTAGGATTTCAAATATCAGTCAAAAAAGTGAATTTGATTTTAACTTTTTAAAAGAATATAACCAATACTGAGATGAGACTTCAGCTTCTTAAGCCAAAAATTATGAGCTTGTTTCAAGTATAGCCATATGCTGCAAAGCTCAGTGACCCTCCACAGCTGAGTCTACCTTTGTTCCAATTAAATACATTTTATTCATGTACCTTGAAACACAGTGTCTGAAAAAAACATATTTTTTTCCATTGTTTTTGATAGACAGCAAATCTGAAATGATTCAAAGGAAAAATGTGCTTTGTGGAAGTAGCTTATTTCATTCTGGAGACTAAATGCATTTGCAGAAAGGATTACATTTTGCTTGGCAATTTATTTTATTGACAAAACATATTTCATCACATATTCCATCACATTCAGTAGACAAATGCATGTTGTCAAATAACCTATTTCCTGCTTTTGATGAAAAACACATATTTTTCAAATTCCTTATTTTTTTTAAATTGTAGAGTTCTACAAATAAGCTCTATTTGCTGTAATTTGGACTGAGGTGTCTATATTTGGATTCTATCCAAACTGTATGGCTTCCTCTTCCACTAAAATGTAAATTAACCTCAGAGGGATATTAATGTCCATCTTCACCCATAAAAAACATCAAAATTCAGTTTACACTGTAATCATTATGATAGGATCCTATTGTCTAAACATAAAATTCAAATGGTTTCCATACACTCACCAGCTGCTAAAATGCAATTACCCTTTACAAGGTAATGGACATACAAAGTAAATATTTAATCTAACCTACTTGTATATGTTTAACGTTGGTAATTCAATTATTGCATGTCCTTTTCATATTTACCCTCATGGCTGATATATATTAAATTATAAATAAGTTCTTAGAGGTCAAGAAGCAGATCTGTGTAGTTTGTTCTGTTCACTCAGCATGGTACTTGGTGATGACAGGTATTTAACAAATTCTCGTTTGTGGCACTATGGTAAAGAACTTTGCCAGCCAAGCATCTCTGACTACCAAAACATCATGCCTCCTCTACACCATCTATTATATTAAATTAGCATCCACTAAGTGTAAAGCACTGTATGAATTCTAGGGATGCAGAGACCGAAACCGTGGTCCCTGCTCTCAAGAGGCTTACAATCTAGTAAAGAGGGAGGCATAATAATAATAATAATAATAATAATCAGGATAATTGAGTTAAAGTGGAGTTGCACTTGGTCCTCACACAAAAGCAGAAGGGATGATTATTTTGGGATGAGGAAACGTAAATACATTTAGGAAGATGGCATGAGTGATGTTTTAGGACTGGACAGAACTCTGACAATGAGAACAGAGCAGAAAAGTGTTTCAGACAGGTAGCAATGTGCTGTGTGTCACAAGCAGGAAGTATACTTGGGCACATGCACATACATGAGTATAAATCCATGATTTTGTCAGTAAAGGATGAGCAAGGCCTGCGGGAGATGACACTGAAGAGATCAGTAGTGCACTTTGGGGATTTACATTTTATGGAGCCTGGAATAGCTGATGTAAATCTTAGGAAAAAGAGAAAAACCTGAGGATTCAAGTATAATCAGGTTCTCTTGAAGAATGGTTCAGATGGATGAGAAGTGGTAAAAATACAGCAAATTAGAAATCTTTGTGCTACTCCTAGAAACATATAGTACAAGGAAGAGTAGTGATAAGGTGAACTGGCAGAATCCAAAATACACAAAGGTAAGAAGAGAGAAAGGAGAGGATTGCTCAGGGGGTGAAAGAGGGAAGTAAGTCCTGGGCTTCTGCTCTCAGTGACTAACAGTTTGTTTTTTTTTTTTTTTTTTTGTACTGGGAATTGAACTCAGGACCTTGCACTTGCCAGGCAGGCGCTGACGCCACTGAGCTAAATCCCCAGCCCCTCAGTGATTAATATTTTAAAAACCAGATATATACAGCTTTTAAAGTTCCCCCTAACTCCTTCTGAAAATAGAAAAAGTTCAAGAAACCTCCTCAGAACTTACACTTTCACATGTGCACGAATGCCAAGATGACTTATATAATAACAAGCATTTAGGGGGGAAGGTATGACTTTGGAAATGAATGTGACAATATACTGTACATCTATAGGATATTAAGAAATATTTGTGCTCCTTAGGCTATTAAGATAAAAAATTATCAATGCAAATCCAAAGTAGATTTTTGAAAGACAGCTTTATAAATAGAAATTGTACAGGACTGTGCCTCAAAAGACCTGGGTACAA
The DNA here is from genome assembly GCA_004027295.1 of Dolichotis patagonum. Taxonomy (NCBI): domain Eukaryota; kingdom Metazoa; phylum Chordata; class Mammalia; order Rodentia; family Caviidae; genus Dolichotis; species Dolichotis patagonum. Next base: position 286,094 of record PVJX010000002.1, on the reverse strand, counting down.
GAAGAGCTTTTATCTGTCATCAATTCTTGAACAAGGTATTTAACCTCTATGGGGCTCAGCTCTATGCTCTGTACTCAGAAGAACTACATGTCCTACTTGTCTAATCCACAGTCTTGGAATGTGTCAAATATTACACCTTTATGTCATCTCAAAAATAGTGAAAGGCCTTAAAGATACAAGGCATTATAATTATAAAGTATTATTACTGTTGTCTACTTTGTAAGACTGGTCAGTTTTGCAGTATCTATTTCCAAAGTTTTGCAAATCCTACGTGAATCCCTCTTACTAGCCTTGAATAACATTAAGAATTTGAGGGAAATATCTTAATTCACGAGTTTTTTTTTTCCCCTCACAAATCTTACTCCCCATCGTGTCGAGTAGATTATTTTACACTTCCTAAATTTTCAACCCTTATATTCAATGTGCCATTATGTTGCATGATGTATTTCTTTGAAATTTCTGTAAGTAGGCCCTTACTCTTTATTACCTCTTCCATGTGCCAATTAATTAATGGACTAAGGTCAGCTTTCTTTTTTCCTCTTTCTTTTTTGCCCTACTTTCAGGTTTTCCGAGTCTCCTTACACTTGCTAGTATTGCCTTCTGGGCATACTTCTTTCAAATGAAACACCCCATAGGTATATGTCCCTGGAGGAACTCATCCAAACCTACTGTCATTTTCCTCTCCATCTCTTCTTCCCCTGAGTTCTCCAAGCATACACTCTTGAATTCTTTGCTCACTTCTGTATTGCTCTCTTGCTTACTTCCACACGAAATACCTGTCTCTCCTCCTGTATTCTGCTTATAGAAATCTTACACATGACTAGGTACAGCACAAACTTTATCTCCTCACAAAACCTCATGGAGCCGAAAACCACCCTACCACCAGGGTGATACATCTTTAATCCTTATGTAAGTCTGCTACTTGAGCATTTATGTACAAAGATTTCTCACACTGTTCCTGCACTCACTATGTGACTTTAGTATTTCAGAACCGTGGGCCTTAATTCTCTTATCTACTAATGGGAAGAGTAGTAATCATGCCAACTCAACGTCCTTGTAAAGGCTGTGTAAGCATAAACTTAAAGAAAACTTGGTACACGATGAACAGTAGATGATTGTTATAAAAATATTAGTAGCAGCTTTTTTCTTGATCTCTGGTTTCCTCAGCACTTTATCATGAGCTATGGCAAGATAAAATATAAAATAATCAACTTTTGTGGCAAAAACTAGTATCAGATTCTGGAGGAGAAGATTTTGGAGTAGGAGTCTTAGTGGGGAAATTTGATGTTTGTGATCTGGACTCATTTTATGTGTGACACTCAGCCCTCAGAGCCCCTACAAGTGACTTAATCTAGGCTCATGAGGCCTGGGGTCTCACAGCAAGACACACAGGTTCCAAGAGGAGCATCCAGCAGGGAGTGTTTGGCAGGCAGGGTGTAGCTGGAAGCTTCTGCCTCTTTCTCAACAGTTTCAGGTGCATGACTTGCACTGCATCCTCTTGGTTATGTGTGAGTCATCAGTGCCATTTAGGTACCTCTTAACAGGGAGCAGCAAGGTCACAGGCAGAGGTACATGTAGGACAGGCAATATTCTTACCACTGTCTTTTGAAAATACAATTTCTCAGCAAGTGATGTTGAATAAAACTTCAAGACTCAATTTGTTCATGGTAAATAATAGTTGAAAATTCCCTGAAATACAGTGGAGGTGGGGATTGCCAAAACAATTTCTGAATAAATAGCCATTTCACATTACTTTCATATCAGTCTCCTCTAAACTAGACTTAGGCTTGGTGAGGGATGGTATTACATAATATGGTTACACTCTTTGCATATACCATAGAGAGTACCTTAATGGCTGGAATTGCAGAGATCAATTATAGCACTGCTGACTGTTGGGGTCAGGGGGTAGTATAAATCTTGACTCATTAAGTCTAAAGCATATAAATTCAAAACTTCCAGTCAGGAAAGAAAAAGCACATTTTTGTTAAAGTTTCCATAAATTTTGATTATTTTTACATTCCTAAGACTGCATATTTGAAAAATGATATAAGTGATACCTAAACATACATCTCCAGAACTTCACCACCACTTCTCTCAATATAAACTAATTTAGCATGAATAACTGCAATTACTGTCTTTTTCATCCTTTCCTACACATGTTAAATTTGTGTCACCTTGTAGTATTTAGATCGTGTTCTATTTGCTCTGATTCCGATTCTGAGTCATCAAAATGTTTGAAATAGGCCTGAAAATAGCCTGAATTAATTCTCTGGATTGCTGTTTATAACAGATATACAAGGGAAGCATTTTATAATTTTAAAGGAAAATTCATGTTCTTGGGGGATAAAGAAAAAACAACTAAACTAAGTCAACTTCTCTTGTCCCAGGCATGTTATAATAATATAACAGGAGTACAAAAGTGGTAAAAGGTTCTTTGCTCATATGAAACAATTAACATTCAACTATTAAAGCAATAAGAACACAGTCTGCAATAACTTCATGAAGAGCAACTTGGGGGGCTTCTCAAATATAGCTTTAAGGAAAATGAAAGCATTCTGACAGCTGGGAGAATAGTGGAATGCAAGAAAAACGGTGACACTGGAGTCGGTGAGGCCACTGAAATGCACATGGGCTGAGCAGAGAGCAGAGATACCTAGGCCAGTGTGCTCCATGTGACAATCACAAGTCTCCAAGGACAGACAGGAACACCACCTCTCCTTCCGCTGTCCAAGTGCCACTGGCATCTGAACAGCAGGGACCATTGCACTCCATTTCCACCTGTTAGTTTCCCCTTTCAACTTTCTGCTGGATGACCAGAGGAGAAAATGTTCATTTGCTCAGGCTGTGTAATAGCTGTAATTAAAGCCCTCTAATTGCCAGAAGCCCAGTGTGTGGGAACTTGGCTGAAAATGTACACAGTGAAAGCACAAGGCCATCTTTACACAGGGAAAGGTGAAGGGCACACTGCAATTTGTCAGAAAGGACCTTCGGGCTGCAGGTGGTGGGTAGCCTGGAGGGTGCTCACATATATTTCTCCCACTGCTGTGCCCCCAGAGGAAGGTGCTGGAGTGTGAGGACAGCCGGCTGGGGCAGAGGCGCCTGCCAGAGGGTTTCAGCCAATGAGCAGCATAGCAGGCTTACTCATATTCTACTCCTGTGGCTATGTCAGTGGCTCATGGGCACTGGGGTGTTCCTTCCACATGGTCGTCTGAGCTACAGTCTGCATCACCTTTCCTGAAAGCCACAGAAATCAACAGCCTGGTTCAGAAAACTGAGGGGGCGCTACAGAAGTCAGACATTCCTATGATTCCAACACACAGGAAGCTTCTGTGGTTATGATGCAAGTGTGTCACGGGCCAGCTGGGATACAGTTATCAATGTTATTGATAAGAAAGAACGAACGATTTCTAGCACAATCCAGCTACAATAAACACATAATATGACATTCAATAAATGGCAAGGTTTATGCCTGCTGTATCCCAGGGATCATCCTACAGACATCCATAAACAGCCTTTTCCCATTCCACAGATGATAAACTTAATGGTTAAGTAACTTGGCTACAGTCACTCAGCCAATAAGGGGCAGAGCTGGGGTACAAAGATGTATGACTATCTATATCCATGATCACAACAATTTTGCTTTAACAAAATCAAAGGAATCATTCACACAGAAATTATAAAACACAGTTTAGGTAGTTGCTGGAGTGCTTGTTACAATGCAGGTTCCAGCGTTCTGACTCTACAACTGGGGAGTCTACAGGGTGACGTGGGCTTAGAACCTTGCAGTGTAGCAGGTTGCAGCACCCATGCAGAAGGACTATACTGACATGGCTAGAGAAATACATCTCTTTGGTCTGCAAAGTTGAAAAAGAATGAAAAACATTGTTTAACATAGTTTACAATCAATGTTCCTCACTTTGTCTTATCTCTTGACAAAACAACCTTCCCAGTGATGTGAACTGGGTCTTCCAAATTGTCCATTGTAGACCAAATGTTTCTAAAACCGATTGTTCCCCCCCTTAAGGGGATCCCTTTTAATCAGTGTGTTTTCAAATTTTATGTTTTCATCTCAAATAAAGTCTCAGTTGGGTTCTAATAAGCATTTAACAGCTGCTAATCTCTTCTTTAATAAAAAACAGGCAGAAACAAAAGGAATGACAAGCTCTAAGACAGATGGGACAAGGTGGGAGGGATCAGTGGCATCAGGGACCAGCTGATGCACTTTCAGAGTGTGTAGCCCAAACCTGTAACCTTAGATCCCAAATTTAACAGCTTTCTTGTAACTAATAAGTTTACAACCAATCTAAGTTACAGCGACCATTCCAAATTAGCTTTCCTGTATTATAAATACACAGCAGAAAAAAGCCAATGAGGACGAAAGGTCAACACATGATGGTATAACCATTCTCTTCTCTCAGCACTTCACTGGTGTGGCTTTCATTTCAGTGCCATAAGGTTCAGTTCATTAAATCAAAGACATTCACTTCTGCACATTATTTAGCATGACTTTTGTTATGGACTTTAAAAACAATGCATTGGGAAGAAATAATAGCATAAGTAACTTTTATAGTCATTTCTCTTAGGGGAGCCATATAAAGGTACTGTATTTTAGTTCAATTCATTTACCTGGCGTAGAATTCTATGACCCTAAAAATAAAAACTGGGGAGAAATAATGGAGAAAAATTTGATATATTATTTCTGAAAAATAGTATGCTTCAAATATTGCCATCAGTAAAAATGCAAGACTAGGAAACATTAGAAATGACTTATATAAAGAAAAATCAGTGCACATCTGGAACAGCAAGGAAATAGGTGGAGTCATGATCTATACTTACTGAGCACTTATCATGTGCCAGGCTCTTTTATTAGTTTTATTACTTCAGAAATATGAAAAACTAAAAATAGATACTACAAAAAAGATACTTTTAGAAGGGGTGTTTTTTCTCCTTCATGAAATGTCAAAGATAGGAATAATTAGAAATAAATTTTTCTCTACTTTCAGATAAATGTATGTTTTTAACATTATTGTTTTGCTGCCCAAAGCCCTATCTAACTCACTGGTGTTGGATGTTGGATTGTATGCTCATGGAAATGCAAACATCTCATTGTAAGTAATGCATCAAAATACACAACGTAGATCATAACAGCCAATACACCACTTTTTGTGTGTATTACCCGCAGACAAGTGCCAAGGGATGACACATCGCTTCCATCTCTGCCTATCCCTATGCTGGTAATTACATTCCAGGAGTAAAGTGACACAGTAAGGACTGCACACCTTCATTATCCATTACCAGCATGCTACATTAACCTTTGAATATTTACTGTGATGCCAATTAAATATTTGTGATGGCAGTATCAATAAGGAAGAAAATCTTGGCCAAGGACCCATGTGCCCTTGGTTCCTCTGTAATTCTTTATAAATAACATCCTGAATTTTTAACACATCATCCCACACAGAATGCACTTGATCAAATCATCTTTAAAATAAGCAAATCCTGCCAATCCATTACCTCACTAAGCCACAGGACTAGAACAGGCAAACACCTACCATTGACAAGACAACGCCTTGAGCACTTGACTATGGGGGGAAAAAGGCATTAGTTAGCATTTAGATGGATGATAAGGCATCAGACAGGGAAGCCAGAGCCAGCAGAAAGGCATGCAGCACTTGCTGGAGTGCCTACGCTTTCATGACTGGCTGAGTAGCTTGCCAACAAAAATGACTCACACTGCGCAACAAAGAGAAAAACCAAACAGTTCTAGCAGTTTTATCAAACCAAGTTTGGAGTGGGCAGGGGAACTGGGGCCAGGTCAACTCATGTTACACACAACTTTTAATTTAAAAACAGTGATTTTGCTAAAATACATATACCTGCTTCTCTGTATGTACTATCACTGGAACACTTTGCTTAACTAATCTCATCACTTTGTTTTTTCAGTAGATCACTTTTCTATCCATCTCGTCACAGCCATGTGTTTGTCTTTACTCATTCACTTGAGAAGATGCATAAATCTCAGTTGAAGAACAACTGAGAAACCCTGTCAGAGTCCAGAGAACATGAGCCAGTCAGGAATGGTATTAAGTAAATATATCAGCCTTTATGAAAAGGTAGAGTTTAGTCAATGAAAAGCTAGATCAGAGACAGGCCAGACATTTTGAGTCTAGTCAAGAATAAAAATCTCAGTAGAAATTAACTTTGAAGATAAAGTTCCTGGGAATATGATCAAATCAGAAAGTGTTTGGGAAGGAAAAGACGAACCTAGAATGAAAGGATGGTGAGGCTGTGAGTGTTACACTCAGAGAGGTAAATGAGAACATTAGTCAGTTAAGAATGATTTGCAGATGACACAATTCTATAGAAAAGACCATAAAAACACCACCAAAAGGCTTCTAGATTTAATAACCAAATTCAGTAGTGTAGCTAAATACAGAGTCAACACACAAAAATTAATAACATTCTCGTACACAAATGACAAACTCATTGAGAGAAATTGGGGAAAACATAACTTTTAAAATAGGACTAAAAAAAGAAGAAATAATTAGGAATCAATCTAATAAAGGGAGTAAAGGGTTTCTACATTGAAAAAGAAGAACAAAGAGGATATCAGAAAATGGAGAGATAACCCTTGCTCTTGAGTAAGAAGAACCAACACAGTGAAAATTGCCATACTCTCAAAATTGTTACATAGATTTATTGCAATTCCAATTAGCATATGTCATAGAAGTAGAGAAAACAATCCTAAAATTTATTTGGAATCAGAGCAGACTTAGAATAGCAAAAACAATTCTGGGCAACAAAGACAAGGCCAAAGGCAACATAATTCCTAACATGAAATTCTACTACAAAGCTGCTGTGATAAAAACAGCATGGTACTAGCAAAAAACAAAAAAACAAAATAAACAAACAAACAAAAAAAAATAGACTCAAGGGAAAATGGAACAGATTAGAGGACGTATAAATAACTCCAAACATATTCAGTGAACTTTATCTTTGACAAAGGGGCCAAATACCTTCACTGGAAGAAAAATGGCCTCTTTAATAAATGGTATTGGAAAAACTGGCTTTCCACATGCTGAAGACTAAAACTAGAACCATGTCTCTCATCATGCACTAAACTAAAATAAAAATGGTTTAAACATCTAAATATTAAATCAAAAACACTAAATCTTCTGGAAGAGAGACTAGGTGGAACTCCTGAAGACATAGATGCAGGCAAATACTTCATGAGCAAAACTCCAATTATAGAAAATATTACAAAGAATCAACAGCTATGATCACATCTTATTAAAAAGCTTCTGTGCAGCAAAAGCAATCAACAGCAGAGGGAAGAAACTCACAGATCGGGAAAAAATTGCCAGCTGTTCCTCAGACAAAGGACTAATATCTAGAATACATAAAGAACTCAAAGAAATAAGGCCCAACGAATTCAAAGACCCAGCTCAAAACTGGTCATGTGAAATCCACAGACACATCTCAGATGAAGGACTAGAAATGGTAAATAAATATATGAAAAAATGTTCAACATCATTGGTCATCTAAGAGATGCAAATGGAAACAATGCTGAAATTTCATCTCTCCTAATAAAGAGTGACTATTATCAAGAAATCAATAACAAATACTGCTGTAGCTGTGAGGGAAAAGGAACACTTATCCACTGTTAATGGGAGTGCAGACTGGTGCAACCACTGTGGAAATCAGTGTGGAGATTCCTCAAATGGATTCCATTTCACCCTTTTATTCCCTTTCTTGGTATCATTCCAAAAAAATTAAAAGCATCATACTATAATTATATATGCACACCATGTTTATAGCAGCACATTTTGTAATAGCTAAATCTTGGAAACATCCCAAATGCTCATCAACCAATAAATAGATGAAGAAGATGTATGGTTTTTGTTTACAATGGAGTACTATACAGCCTTAAAGAAGGATAGACTCAAGCCATTTCTAGGCACATGGGTACACCTTTGAGACCATGCTTTTAAGTGAAATGCATCAGACACATGTGTAAATATCACATTGTTTCTGTGGTATAAAAAAACAAAGTGCAATGAAAGATGAAAATATATGATAGATTTTGTGAAATAGGAACAAAATGTTCAAATGGAAAGGGGAATTAGGGAGGGAGAAGTAAAGGAAGGGAAAGGAAAAAAATGAGAAAAGAAAAACATACAAACAAACCTTTTGTAAATAAAGAGGGAAAGAGGGATTAAAGGGAGGATAGCAAAATAAGAAAAAAGGAGAATCAAGAAATGTCTTGTATGGGTACAAATTCCTTGTGATGAATTTGATCATTATGTCTAGCTAAAATGTACCAACATACCTAATTAATTTAAAAATAAAGAATGAAGTGTGAACTGCCTACATATTTTTCAACAGTAATCATTTCCCTAGTAAATCAGAAAATGAAATTTCAAAATTGCTCACACGATGGATTTTAAATGTTCATACCATAAATGTTCACACCATAAGAAAATGAAATAAGTACATACATATAGTTCCATTCTATTATACAGAAGGGAATTGTTTTGAAAGGGACATAAAGGCACTGAAATGTCACCTGTCTATTTTTGGGTTGTGTTTATACTGTTGTGCACAATCATCAAAATTCAAAACAGCACACAACCTACTAATTTCACTGTATACATTTTATTTATTTATTTTACTGTAATATTGTGCCCTAATTTTCAATGTAAAGTTAGGATACAGAAACACATGTTTAAAAAGTCATATACTTTCTCCTTTCAATTACTCCAGGGATTCCTTGGTGCAGAAAGCGAAATGAAAAACCCAGAGTCTCCTTTGAGGTTCTTCCTCCTTGAACTTACACTGACTCCCACAGAGGGTCTCCTAATTCCTTGGCTCCCCACCACCACTGTTCACACTTCCTTTCCAGAAAATGGTATTTCTAGTTACTCTGTCATCACCCTGCTCATTTCCGTTAGAACGCTACTCACCATCTTTACTAACCCTGCTCCTTTCTGTTGTGTTTCATTGCGAAACATCATCATACTCTCACTGAAGAATGAGCACTGTGAGCAGAAGGAGGCAGTCACTGCTAAGGATGTGCTACCTAATAGATACTTAATAAATACTGCTTTTGTGAATTAGTGCATAGAATACACACTTTCTAACCTCCTGTTCCCATTGGACTAGAAATTCTTTAAGGGCAGGAATTTATCATCTCTGTATCTCTGCTCTTGGACTGACTGCTTGGTATATAATAAAAGCTCATGAAATGATTAACTTATGAAAGTGTCTCAATTCAAATCTGCAATAACTTCAATAGCAAATGACAAGAATGCTTCATGTTGTAGAAAAATTCATTTGCCCCTAAGAAATATACTGACTTATCTAGCTTTAAATCATAAACACTGAAGTTGGCAAGAACTTTCCCAGCCTGTCAGTTACCTTTGGCTGGAGACTCAAAAGATTAAGAAAATCAACCTACAGTGAACTCAGCAAGGTCTTCTTCAAGGTAAGGAGTAGCACAGCACTTAACCATTCCAACACGATCAATTTGGGACTACTGTTGTGATTCACTTTCAGTGGACTGCAAAAACATGGTGAAAAAAATCACTGATAGATTTTAGCTTGAAAAAAGTGACCTCCCTTCCTGTTTTATTTCTTCTAGAATTATAAAGAGGAATAAAAAGATAGCATTGACCCGTGAAATAAAATGAGTAAATATCCTCTCATTTCCCAAAAATGTACAGATTGTAAAACTGTGTCCATGTAAAATTCTAGAAAATCTAGACTTAGAGCTAGTCAATTTACCAAACCAGTGTTTTTCTAAATATGGCAGGCTAGAGGGATATAGATGACAAAGAAGTTTTGATGTGATGAAATTAAGTATATTGATACTTTCTCTTTTGGTTAGTTCTCTCTTTTCCTTGACAAAATACATAACATTCACAATTTAAGAAAGGAGAGGCTGATTTTGGCACACCTTTCAGTCCATAGATGGCTGGACCCAAGACAGAAAAGCATGGCAGAGGGACATGGTGGCTGAGATACAGAAACTCAAGGGAGGAGCTGGGAAGGAAGATATAATCTTCTGAGTCTCGCCTGTAGTGACCCTCCTCTTTGGACCAGGCACCACATCCTAACAGCAAGTCAGTTATAATGGCCTCATTATTTAACCACCCTCAAAGGTCCAACTTACTATCACATGAGGCTTCAGGGGAACATCTACACATAAGCCATAACAGCTTTCTAGGAATGAAATTATATTCAAACCTACCAAAGAGTATACCATAAATATGTGTACTTTATTATACATCTATTATGTTTCAACAAAATGGTAACAAATAAAAACAAAATAGGAAATCTCCACTTCTGATAATTGTTAAACCTGACTATTCTGCACAATATCAGAATTTTTATTTTTGTAATTATTTTTGTTTTATTGCATATGTGTCAATGTTGGTGACCTACTTTACTTCCTTTCTGGTAGCTGTTCACTTTTATTCATCTTCTGAAACTCAGCTGAGAAAGCACCATTTCCTGGTTATAGAAAGATTTCAGAGAAGATTTCTTATCATTTTCTGAGTCAATCAGCAGTCTGTTAGATCTCTGTTCAAGACGTACTGTTGAGAGATTCGACTACACTTTGAAGAGAATGGACCAGTCTCTCCTAAAACCAGTAACTACAGAAATCAAATTTCATTCCACACTATCATCAAATACAGCAATTAATTCACTTGAGTTTTGTCTACCCATCCAAACTGTCTTCCCCCTACCTGGAAGCAGAAAGAATTCATCTTTTCCTTACATCCTACACTTGGTTAATTAATGTCCCGAGTCAACTCAAATCATTGCTTGCAATTTCTGTCAAACAAACACATTAGAGTCCTCATTCACCTAACTCACTGGATAGGGCATGGCAACTTCCGGCTCTTCCCCAACTTAAAAATGACTATGAAAGTCAAATATTTTGGATCAAATCAGGACCCTGTGTCAAGGCACTCCATGCATTTAGTGGCACACAACTAAAGACACTCACAATAGAGAACTTCTAGAACTGCTTCAGAATGTGGCAAGAATGATAGCATAAAAATGTTTGAAGTGAGGGAGGTACTTAGAGAGGAATTAAATTTAACGTATATTTTATTATAATATATATTTTAAAAAAATTAGATATTCACTGTACTTTATCACACCACATATTAGCTTTTATAATGTATTATTTACATTTTCTTTTAGTTCACATTGATATTGTAGCTCAACAAATCTAGTGTTGGAGTTGAAAAACTTTCTGGTAAGGGTCTAAATAGCTGTTAATTTTTAATCACTTACAATAGCATTTTGAGCTTCATGGCTCAGACTGCTCCTTTCACGATTATTTGTATCATGTTGCGTTAAAGCAATCACTTGTAAACCAAGGTGTTTGCTCTATTCCAATAAAATCTCATTTACAGATGGTCAAGTTTTATCTTTATGTAATTATCACAGCACTAATCATTTCTGTTCTTTTACTTTCAACCAGATCTAAAAGGAAAAAAAATTCCTTAGTTTATGGATCATGTAAACTAGGTGGTAGGTCACACGTGTCCTCTTATGTAAGGAGATGAGCCCTGCGTGTGTTGTGTTGGAGACAAAGATTTTTTCAAGTCATCCATCAGAGCCTGCTGTTAAATGACATGCTGATAGACAATATGGTACAACTTGATCAACAAAACCAGCACTGCTACTCAGAGATCCTTAGAGTACATGATAAATGCCACATCAAGTGCCAAGATTTTCTTTACGCTGCATTTTTTAAACTTTCGATAAAAAGTCACTACTGTTATTCAAGTGTATTTCTACTTGGTTGCTAGAAAAATTCTTTCCACTTTTGTTACATTAGAAGCATCTTGAAAGGAAATTAACAGTTTGTCACCTTAACAGTGTGAAATTATGCAGCTGAAAACTGTAATTTTTAAAAGATAATATCTTTTATTCAGTTATATGCATATGCATTTACTAGAAATATCTGTATTTAGAGGATTTTAAAAAGAAAAATGCTTCACAAATTATAAAACTATCCCTAAGTGAAAGGATTTACTTAACTATGTCTACACTTTTATTTCAAGATCTTACCAAACTCCCAACCAGCAATGACTTAATTACTTGTATAATGCACCAAACTATATATACCTACAGTTTGACATAAAACAAATGTCACCATGAGGTTAAAAACATGTGTTAGTTCCTCTGTTTCTTATCTGCATTATATCATAACATGCTATAATAAAAGTAAAATTTTATTCAAAGCTCTACTAAAACTGATATGCATTTAGTATCCATTGTAGTTCCCTTGATAGTTATCCATACATATGTAAATTTTATAAACATTCTAAATTTGAAATTAGATTCAGCATTTTTGACACTTCCCATTTGCAATCACTCCCCACCTCCTTAAGAAACTAAAATAGGCTTATGAGGCCAGTATTGCAGTAAACAATTCCACATCTGGTTATCAGAGCCATATTTCCTTATTATAAAAAAAATCACAAAAAGCTGTTTCTATATGCTTGGCTTCCCCTTCTCTTATTACCCATTTAACAGTAGTTTCACATACAGCCAGGCATGTGCCAAACACTGGGCCAATAATAAAAAATACTGACTTAATATAATTTGCTTCCTTGGCTGCTGGGAAAGCAGAAAGCATTGAGTTTTGTGTTTATTAGCAAAGCTATTGTAGAGGGTGATTGGGGTTTCATTATAAGGGGTCGCAAACAGTTTTAGCACAAATGCCAATATACATTTTAGAACCGAGTGCAATTTTAAGTATTTTCACTCAAATGGTTTTGCTGAATCTACAACTCAAAAGAGAAGTATATTGTGTTTTAACACCACTGTCCGCTGCTATACCTTTTGTTGCATTGATCTCCATTGTAAATGCTTCAAACCTTTTACTTTCATGAAACGTAATGGGCAAATATATTCCCTGGAATCCCGAGGTATGATTAGTTACTAAGCAATCAGAAAAAAATCACAGCAAGGCACACTTCTGAAAGAAATTAGAAAGAGTAAAGATCACTTCTCTATTTGTGTTACATAGCAAATCACACAATACCTCATCGATGGTACTGTATATATTAGCTAACCACCATAGTCTAGCTGGAAGCTCATACATCAATGAAAAGATCTTTGTCAATTGCTGTATGCCTCATTATCTCACTAAGATTTCTTGGCAACAATTAACAGTTACCCAATTCATAGAAATTGCCTTTATTATTTTTGAAGCAGCTACTTTCTTTGGCTTTAATGACTAAGAGAATAGAGACAGATGTCTCTGTTGCTAGGGATACTGAATTTAAAAAAAAAACCTTGAAATGAAGTAAATAAGCAACCACCATCTTTTTTTTTTTAAGACGAGAACTCCGTTAGTTTTGAATTAACTATTTGTTTTAAAAACAAAACAGCAGTAACTCCCATTTTTTAAGGTAATACAGTAGAATAGTTTATTACTGTTCTTTTCTGAGAGTAATAAATCATTTAAAATAAAAGAAAGGAAAGGAAAATAGGCCCACCTGTGCACTCAGTATCAATTGAGGTTATTTATCCAAAACTAGTTTATTCTTTGTACTGGTACCTGAATTAAACCGGAATTACCTTTTATGTCTTGTGTTGATCCTTCAAAAAGGAGGAAGACACAGCCTCTCCTCTCAGAGCCAGGAGCAGCTTGGCCTCACGAAACTCTTGCCTGGGAGCTCTTAGATCTCATGCCCTCCCTGCACGCGACTTCCGCCCAATCTGCTACCCTTTGTCCAGGTCTTTTGACTCTGGAAAATAAAGGGATCTGAGCCAAGAGGTGTTAGGCAACTAAACCTAACTAAACTAAGCAATATATGTTTCTTGACATCTCTCTGTCCATCCCTCTTGCCTGTCTGTAATTCCTGACTCTTGGTAATAGCATGAGGATTTTTCAGTTTCTTTGGACATACACACCCTGATCCAATCCAACCACCATCCTGTCTTAGTCTCACCATGCTTTACCAGAAAACCAAGGAAAAAACAATTCAGTGTGCAACAAACTTACATGCAGGGAGGAAAATTACATCCAAATTCTTTGAAAGAGCTTCTAATCTCCTTTGGAATCATACAGAATCACCCAAATATTTTTTCTCATCATGTTCTAATTGAACTGTTACTGGACAGCGGCATTTAATTTAATTTAATTAAAGAAACAAAAATCTAATAAAAGCCTTTTTGGCTTATTTTCCATAGATATTTGTAAAGGCTTTCAAAACACAGCAACCTCTTTGGTACTTCTTTTGGTAAATTATGTTATATTGAAACAGCTAATATTGTATAAATCTGAGATTTGCGTCTTAGAAGTTGATGAATCAATTCATGGACCAAAGCAAGAATTTAGGAGAATGTTTATTGAGAATAATAATAATAATAATGATAAATACCCTTTTGGTGATTACTCCAAAGGGTAGGGAAGTACGGTGTGTCACCTTTGCTCTGTTCGTATATAGAGAAATTGTTTTAAACCAGGGGCTTTGTGGGTTTAGAATTTAAAGGAAATTAGTGACTTATCTGGTACACAGGAAAATGAGTTCAGAAGAACCTGGTTACTCTGTATTTCTAAGCCCAGCCCTGAATTAGGGAGAAATTGCCAACTAATATAGCATATATTTTTCCTGGGAGGATTGGTCCTTATGTTTCTTTGTATTGTCACTTTTATTCTTCTTCTTATGTTTACCTTGATACCTTTAAGCTTGACTTAGCTACTTGATTAACCAGCAGCTTGGTTTATCTTTTTTATCTGACCTTATGGGCCCTATAGTTTCATCTACCTGCCTACTTCCAATAATTACACTAAACTACTACATTATCACAATAATTAAAAGTGACCTGTGTGAGGGAAAATATGCAAAAAGGTACCTTTGTATTCTTATTTATGAAAATGTTTAGAATTATAACTACAGTTTTTAATTTCTGTGTCCTGAGAACCTGATTATCTTTCATAATATACATAATATTATTTCATAATATTATTTCATAATATTCTTCTGTGGCATAAGTATATTTTGTGTTCCAAATGCTACATTGAATACCCTTACACAATTTTGCATCCAAAGATTTTCTGTACTTTTTATTATAATCTTAATGTTCTGAGATGAATCAGTACAAAAGGTAGACAGATATCAGAGTCACACTGGGCAAACCTGGATTCAAATAAAGTCTGGTGTTTTGGGTGAGTGCAGCAAATTTGGGGTCCACAGTGCTGGACTCAAATCCCATTTTAACCCTGAGAGCAGGCTTCATTCAATCAGTTGCTTTCTTTAGTTTTGATCTTAATGATGTCACCTAAGGATATGAATCACCTTACAAGTTTCCTGTGAGGATCAAAACAATGTAATAGTTGGAAATATTTGATCCGATGCCACCAACAAAGGAGACAATAAATGGCAGTGATTGTCCTCACTACTAGCATTGGCCACGTCTCAGTTTTCTAGGAATATTAATTGAAAAAATATAGTATAGCTTTCACAATTTGTAGAAGAGTTGGTGATAACCCATGTTCTCATTGCAGTTCTGTTCAAATCACTTAGAAATATTTGAATTAGACTCAGTTGTGATCTATTTCCAATTACTGCTTTCACTTTAGATGATTTTAGGGTCTCATGAGATTGGACTAACTTTACTCATCACAGCTTTGTCCCTCTAGTCTAGCAAACAGCCTTGCTCTACCCTGAATGTGATTTACTTCGGCTGTTAAGAAACACTGATCACCCTTCAAGGAACATACTCCTTTTATCTACTCAACATTTTATGTAAGTCACTAAGTTTTTTGATGAATTTCAAATATCTCATACTAGTACACTTTGGTAGAGATTCTTAACTTTTTACACAATATACAGTACCTTTGTTTAGTAGAAGTTTATGGGGAACACAGTGCAAGGTATGGTACATTCTAGGTACCAAAAATACTAAGTAAGCCATTAATGGCCCCTACCCATTGTATCCCTATATTTTAATGGTGAAAAATTAGAAAGTGTAAAACAATTAAATGTAGGTTTTATTAGTAACTTGGAGAGGACAAAGTAGAACAAGCTGATTTTAGAGTAACCAGAAAGAATATTGAGAGTTAGAAAAACAGGGTCATAGTTCATGAACAACTCTGTTATACACTGAACAACTCCAGAACCTTCTATTCATACAGACACCAATACAGTGAGTTGTGAGGCATAAAAAGTGCTACATAGAGGGCAGTGCTACAGATGGGACAAGATAGAACAAAGGACAGAAAGAAAGACTTGCTCTATAACCTCAGAGAGACAGGAGATAGCTAACCATCATATGAGAGTATGGAACAGTGGACTGAGACAAAATGGGAATGGAATACAGGTGTAGCTTTAGAGTATCACCTGGCTCGCTTTTGTAAAATATGGATATATAAGGGCTGGGGATTTAGCTCAGTGGCTTAAGCGCCTGCCTGGCAAGCGTAAGGTCATGAGTTTGATCCCCGGTACCAAAAAAAAAAAAAAATCTGACACTGTCATAAAATATGGATATATATAGATAGCACCCTGGATAAAATAAGTCACAATTACTGAGAATAGAGCCCATATACTGTATGCATTTTAAAATTTTCTATACAATATTTAAATGAAGCCGGCATTGAAAGTCACTTATTATGAGCCTTTATTACAAGTCCCTGATAAGGAATACTTGTTTACTATTTTTCAAATTCATATTCCTAATTACTTTTTAGTGTTTTATCTTCACATTTAAAGTTTGCATTCCAGGAAATTTCCTATTGCTCTATCTTTGCAAAACACCAACACAGAGAACTAGATATGCAGTAGAGGCTAAGTACAAGGCAATGATAGTCTTCTGCCTGCTTAAATCTGCTTGGAGTGCACTGGAGCAATAGACTTATGCTTCCAGGCATCTTCCAAATTACATTTAAAAAAATAAACAACCAGGTGCACACAAACACCAGCACTTAGGAGCTGGCTCCCATGCCTTTACTCCAGGGAAACAAAGATACTGGCTAGGCATTCTCCTGAGTATTTACAAAGGAGACAAAGGAAGGCCTTTCTGACTTTTAGTTTGGTGATGAATAACATTAGGAACTTCTAGGTCATTAAGAAAAAGCTCAATATGCTCAAATGCTGATAAACATTCACCACTCATCTCCTTAGAACACACAACTGCTCTCAAAGGGAAAAAAATGGTTTGTTTTTTTTTTCCAATTTTGAAAGTAAAAATCAGAGGTAGAGTAGAAAGAAATCACGAATGAAGGTCACACAAAATGCAAGGGGAAGAACATGATGTTTGAAAATGACTATTGGCACGTGCAGAATTCCAAAGAGTCATTCCAGGACTGTTTGAGGGCGGTCTAGCTGTGACATCTGTCACCACAATGGCAGCCAGCTTTAGTTTCAATACATTTCTGCTTTATATTCTCAGTCCATGAGCAAGCCCTGCCCCATTGCAGTAGAACTGTTCCTCAGCTGTGGGTGATAGAAACTTCCAGAAGTCCAGAAGGGGCTCTCCTAATGGGAGAGATCTTATGTTCTTGGTCATTCATTTCTGAAATTCTTGGAGAAGGACATAAAAGGAACAATCAATGTGAACCTACCAGATACATGTCATCAGTCTACCTATATGTTTCATTCCAAAGTGTGACCTGTAGGCATGGCCAATCATAAATGGGACTTCTAAAGTCATAGAACCTTTACGTATGTCTTGATAGTATGATTGTAATCATGCATGATAGGGTTTTTGAATTTGAGTTTCCGTCTTAGTCCCATATATGCTACTAACTAGCTCCATGACCTATGCAAAGTACTACAAGGTAGGTTCCATAACCATAGGTGGTCTTAATCATGTTTATTCCATGTTGCAGCCTTATGAAAATATCTACTATGAATTCCTTTGCCTTAGTTTTTGCATCTTTAAAGTGGGAATAAACAAAGTATCCACATCATGGACTTTGTTAAGTTTTAAGTGAAATAATATATGCAAAGGATTTTGGGTATTAGGGAATCATAAACACTAATTAACAGTGTCTACAGTAAGTACCAGTGTAATTATAGTACTTTCTAGCAAAAAATAATAATAAGATAACCTCATAATTATCTTTTTAACAATCCGAGTGTGACTTTTCAGATTGCCTGACAATGATTTTGGGTATCTGTGCCAAATACATGCTGCAAACTTCAAACATTTCTAATAACAGCAAGAAATTGTATCCAGGTTTTGATTCCCCTATTTCAGCATCTTTGCCTGGAAAACTCCTCCCATTTCATTCCGAGTTCTGTCTGAGAGAGGATAAAATCACCATGGTGACAACTGCCCCCTCTTCTGAGCATATTCAAATTTATGTTGAGTTTTTCTACAAGGTTGCTGTGTCTTGCTTTTACTTTGTCTCTTAAAGTCATTCCAAGGTCAGGGGAATTTGTTTATTAGTTAAGGTCACAGTCAAGCATGCAAAAGAGCAATCTGAAGTTTATTTTGGTGATCTGGAATCAATATATTTGATAAATAATAAATCTATCATAGCTGAATTGAACAAATTATTTACTAGGTTCCTTATGTTAAAGAACTTATAGGGATACGACAAACGGCCTCAAACAATAAAAACACATGGGCAGTTCTTTCATTTCTGCAGTGTCTGATCAGGGCATTCATTGTGTAAATATCACTTATTCAGAAAGTGGTCATACAGAATTCCAGCTTGGGTTCTGATACTAATAAAATGGGTCAAAAAAGATTGGACTCTTGCTTTATAGCAAATACAATACTAGCTTGGAATTATACTGCAAAATAATTACTATTTCATGGTTACATTCTGCTCAATCCAAAAATAGAAGGTAAAAAAATCAGGTAAAACTGGGTGATTAACAGAAAGTTTATGGAGTGTACAAGTATGACCTAGTTTCCCAAGGAATATTGTGGGAAAGAAATGGGATGATGCATATATAGTTTCTATAAGAGCTGACCCATGATAAAATGTGATCTATACATGCTAGCTCTTGTAAAGTTCTAGAATTTGCTGCTATCATTGCTGAATTTCAGTATTAAGTCTATATACCTGCATCTTGGGAAAATTTTCAATCTAATTTGTACATGAAAAAAAAAAAACTAAAATGACCTTCCACGAAAATCTTATAACAGAGCTTATGCGTCTTCTGATGCCAAATTCTGGATATTGTAAAAATACACATTTGAAATATTTCTCATTAAGTCAGTGGACTTTTGTTTGACAAAGCAGTCAGAACGCATCATTGTGCAAAAAGTTTGTGAAAGTATGATACGGAGTCTTGAATTATAAAATATCTAAAATCTTCCCTTCCCTTGCACAAACAACAACCACAACAACAACATCACTGTTTTTTCTTATGCCTAAATTAGGAAGCATACCAAAAGCAGAATTAGTCTATCCACGGCTTATTTCAGACATTGAAATCCAGTTGATGACTGCAGTGATTTATAGAAAGGGCCCCTCCAGATGGCTACCATAGAGGCCTGGGTAACTTTTGAAAGAAGCTCCTTTGACATCCTTTACTTTAAACACGCGTGCATACATATACAGTCTCATACACAAGTGTTTACCTCCTGAAGGGCCTATTTCATGTCCTATGAATAGCATCTCTCTGCTCTCCAATGCCCTACTGACGTTTCCAGAGACCTGATGATTACAGTTGAGACTTCTCCTTCCAGGAAACTCAGTGGCCAGTAACATTTTCTCTCCTGAAGCCCCAAACAATCTTCTCAGGGTAGACATTGAAGTGTGCTTTGGGCCTCTTGCATTGATTTAATATCTCAGCTTTGTGCTACGGACATTTCATCTCACAGTGATGGGTGTCCAAATCACTTCTACATTGACACTGCTGACCTCTTTTAAAGTCATACATTCATTAGATTTAGAATTAATACTTCTCTCTGTGCCAAATCCATCAAAATTCTTACATGTAGTCACATAAATATAAAATGAACTCAGTGAAGGCCCTTCAGCAGGCAAAATTTACTCATTCTGAAAATATTTATTGAGTACCTTTTAGGTCTCAAGCAACTTGTTTGGAACTAGGAACTCAGTAAAAAGAAACTCAGACACTATCAGGATTAGATTAATAAGTGGGCCACCTGAATGAAATTGGTTAGTCCAAATTTGCGTTATTTGAATTTAAATAATAAAGAGAAGTGGTCACTAATATTCTTTGCCTGAATGCTGTGGTTTAGAGGAGAATAAAACATCTGAAGACCAGTCCTACCTCATCCACATCCTTCTCTGGTGAAAAGTGAAGCCAGAAGGTTTCCTGTACTGAGTTTATTCCCTTCTAATTCTCTGTCTGAACTTCGCATTTGCTCACAGTAGTTACTCACTCATATTTGTCAACAACATTTTTTTTTTTTTGCCAGTTTCTGATAATGCAATATTTCCGGGCTACATTTTCAGCAAGACTTACAGTGGTCAACACCTGTTATCATCAACATTAATCTCTGTTATTGCTATCAATCTCAATGCATTTTAAAATACATTATTTTAAATCACTACTATCAAACAAACTTAAAGACCTTTCTAGAAATTACTATTTTTTGCTTAAATAGGTCTCACTGTATAAAAAATTTAAAAATTGTTGAACTCTAACTTTAAATAGATCTGTTGGCTAATGAATGCTCTGAGTCTATTTGATTTTTTAAAATAAGGAGATTGATGCATTTAAGAGATTTAAAGTCATAATATATTTGTCCCCATATATATGATTATATATATGTTATATATATACATGTATATATTCTGTGATTACTTATGCATATGTTTTCTATATGACATATCTACTATAAAATTTAATTTATAAATTAGGCAAAATAGACTGGGATATAGCTCAGTGTTAGAGTACCTGCCTGGCAAGTGTGAGGTCATATGTCTGATTCCTGGTACTATGGAAAAAAAAAGATTATAAACTAGGCACAACAGGAAATTAACAATAATAACTAGTAAAATGAAACACTTATAAGACTATGCAATGCCTGAAAACCAGCACTGCTCTACCATCATGGTGAATGCAATTTCAGAGATGCTAGAAATTTACTAAAGGTGGGTATCATATACACTGTGGATACACAGAACACAGAGGATTCATGCTCTGGGTGGGGAAGAGCAAGGCGCGGTGAGATTTCACCAGAGTACTCAGAATTGTATACAATTTAAACTCGACTGTTTATTTCTGTAATTTCCACTAAAGATTTTAGGTCAAAGTTGACTGTGATTGAACGAAGCCATGGAAAGCAAACCTCAGATAAGAGGACACTGTGATAGTCACTATCTGAGATATTCTCCTTGAAGTAATTGGCACATTGAAAGAAATTTGAAGAAAAGAATACATTCTCATTATTCTATATACCACAGTCAGATTGTTCTGCTAATCACTTGCATGTCCGCCTGCATCACTGGTGACATACATTTTGCTTTTCTTGGTAACAATGCCATGGTAGTAATATTAGTTTGCAATTGTAAGCAAGTCACTTTAAACTCATATGGCAGAAAAAAGCTGAAATTTTGAGAGTGACAAATAATTATATGCTTTGCATAAGGACTCAATCAATAGGAGGAAGAGGAGAGTGGAATTTGAATCTTGTCTGTAGCCGTTCACTAGCTGGGTGACCTTGGGGAGACGTATAACGTCTCTCAATCTGTCTTTGTTTGCAAAATGAGATACTGGTCATTCCTTTGTAATGCTGTGGGAAATGACATGAGGTGGCTGCAGTGTCATGCTCATTGCAGTGGCATGTACTAGGCCCTTAATAAACGGCCACTGTTGTTTTGCAGTGTGCCTATCAAATCCCATTACTTGCACTTCATTCCGAGCCACCCTTTCTCTCTGATGCGCCCCCTTTTGTGTTCTGCCCACAATGATAACCATGATAATGCTCTCCTCTGAATTTCACATCACTTATTTTAATTTTTAAAATAACCTACTTGATCTTCCAATATAATTGAACCTTTTAGAAAGCAAGAAAGACTTCTTTCTTAAAACCACTTATTTAACACACTATACTCTTAAAAGACACACAAAGAATAATTAGACGATTCATTTTTCAAATTAATTCTCACATAAAATGAGAAGTATTATGCCAGCAGCACCTAGAAGAAAGTGAATTCTAATTTAAGCAAAAAGTGGAAAAATATAGTGTCTGTGATTTTCTGAAAATGTTTCCCTCTTTGTATTGACTGTCCACAATACTAGATAGGAATTGCACTATATTCTTCCAGAAGATACTAAATCTTCTTCATGAAAAATAAGATATTTACTTTTTTTGTAGGAATAGGATGTGTCAACATCCAACTTAAACCTCTGAGTTTGGCCAAAAGAATGTCACATGCTACTGTCTGACCAACCATGCTTCCTTTTATTTTCCAGTTACAGGAATAACATGAAATTATGGTAGAAAGAAAAACACATGAGAAACTGAAAATAATTCATTTCCTCTCTTCCCAGAAATAATCACTATTGAAAATTCCTGTTATATCATTTTCACCTTCTTCACCCTTCACTTGGTCCATTGTAAAAATAAGCAGATTTGGATGAGGCTAAATTATAAATATATTTCCATATAATTAATACATACATATGAAGATAAATGTTGCAAGAGTCCATCCAACTGCAACACTTGGATATCACTATTTAGCCAAATCCTTCTCAGCAGACATTTAGGCTGATTTTGAATTGCTTATATTTTGGGGGTTAGAGGTCCTTATATTTTAAATGATTTTTTAGGTCACATCCTTCCTGGCATAGCTTTTCATTAGCACTGATGTATCAATTAGCATAGAATATATATAACTAAAAACTGTAAACCTTCTCAGACCTTTAGCACTTTTCGCTATCCTAAGTAGGGATTGGTAGTCCCTGACATGACAGCTTTACTGTAAAATCAAGGAAAATATTTAACAAAACTTTGACAATTTGCCTAGCGAGCCAATCGTGGTATCACGTTCATTCTAATATCATCTACTCAAATTATTAGATGCACAACAGAAAGATACACAACATTTCTCAGTTCAGATTTTAGCATTGGATCAGCAACACCACCGAGAGTGTGTCTGTGTGAACTTAAATATAGTCTGCATGTACCTGTGTTCACTGAACCATGGTAGGGAGAGACATAGATGTTAAGCTGTGCTTTTAGGATCTCCACCACTTCCCACCACTGCCTTTAAGGTAAGCATGACATTAATAGTATAGTCAGTTACAGGACCTTTTTAATAAGAAAATGTTCTATCGAGCCCAAGCCTTACAAAGTTTTTGATCAAGATTTTAGCTATAGCAATTTCTTTCTAGCATAGACAAACAGATATTCTAACTGACCCTGTTTGAACTTGAGCTCGGTATAGTAAGAAATGGAGAGATAAGTTTTATAAATCCAGCTCAAAAACTACGTGAAGATATTCCGCAGTGAGTCGGAGTCCGAGCTCACCATTTGTAGATTCCATCCTTGTGAATTCCCTGTGCTTGTTGACTCCATGCTTGAAAATCGAAGACTGGCAGCTCAGAGTGTTAAAAAGGTTGAGTCCTCCAATGTTCTCGTTCCTGACTAAGATTCTGCAGGGGAATCTTGGCTTCTTGTTTTAGTTCTTGTGCCATAAATGTCTGTCTCGTCATCTACTGAAGTGCCACATTTTTACACTTTGGTCTTTTTCTGTTGGTGATTTTGCTGTTTAAGATGGTCCCTGAGCATAGCTCTGAAGCATATCTAGGTTTCTTAAGTACAAGAAGGCTGTGATGTGTCTTGGAAAAAGTGTGTGTGTGTGTGTGTGTTAGATAAGCTTTGTTCAGGCACAGGATATACTGCTGCTGGCTGGGTGCAATAAGAGATAGACATCAAATATTAAATCAGATTTCTCTACACAGAGATGCACGAAAGGCAAGCTTATGGACTCCTCTGTTGATTGGGTGATGAAAATACTGTCATGTGAGAATTTTTGTTTCCTAACCCTGTATTTCCTCTTGAAGCAGTGATTCAATATTTACAAATCCCACATGTATCCATGGAGACATTTTGGACCATGAATGTCACCAACAAAAATCAGCTATATTTATTTATTTTCTCTGCATGACACCATTTTATAGTCTTGTAGTCCTTATTAATGTTCTTACTCCTGGGGCTCATTTTCTGTGGACCCTGATACAGCATACATATCTATATACCTACACACACATAGGTACAAATACACACAAGCAAATACCCAAATAACTTACGCAGAATTTTACATATATATAATTTATATTATATACAACAATACTTAATTATATTAAACTGACACAATTTTTATCTTTCAGCATTTCAGTCAAATTGGGCTTGTCAAATATATTTTTTTCTTATATGTTCTCAATACCATATAAAATTGCTTGATTTTAGCTAAATTTGTTCATCCTAGTTTACACAGCTTTAATGACATGAAAAACATGCACATACTACTTTGCGTTTTTGGTAACTAACTTGTAGCAGCAGTATAAGCCGTTCAAAGGTATTTCCCAAAGACCTGATTAAAACTTTCAATAATAATTTATAACTACTTTTCTTAGCTCATATTATAAACATCGCATCAATTTATGTTCTTCGGGGCTTGAAAACTAAAATGTATATCCTAAGGATACCTGGCAAATACAGATGAGCTTTATTGTTATGTTAAACCACTGCAGGCATTATAGCTTAGTTCTGGCTATATAAGTCCTAGTTTATTCTTTAATTTCCCAAGAAAATATTTTGTGAAATATTACATGACTTTATGTGAGAGAATGTGAAATATTTAAAGAAAACCTATTGCAAATCTCACAATGTTAAGAGGCAACTTAGGCATGGAGTGCTGAAAAATACACCTCGAATCACGCTCATTTTAAAGGTTAGCTGTAGAGTATTAAAGGGTGTTTCTATACTGGCAAAAAAAGGGGGGAAGAGCTTACTGTAAGACTTCCAACATTGTGCTAGTAATTTTAGCATTAAATAGGAATAAGTCCTAAACTAGATAAAAGGTGTTAATCTTATTTCTTAAAAGAGTTGTAGTCTCTTACATACTCAGTAAACAGTGAGTACTGGAAAGTCAGTTGCAATCTATGGACAGAGAGTTCAGTCCACACCTCACTCATTGACGAATTGTGTAAAACACATGCCACATGTAGCTCTCTTGATGTCCCCCAAATTTTTCCTATAGCAAGGTTTCCTTTCAATAATATCAAAAGTTGAAGAAAAAAAATACACTTGGTTGTCTTTAGTCCATATCAAAGAAATCTTTAAAATTGTCAAAATATGTTTTCTTTGTTTTCCAATTGTCTTCCTCTTTTTTCTTTGTAATTTAAATAGTGACTGTCATCAAGAAATCATAGTTTTAGTGCTAACAGAATCATTTCTCATGTTTTATCCTAGTAGAATGGAAAACAAGTGACAGCCTGAGAGCGATAAGGATCTATGCTTAAATTTAGTGCTCCCTATGAATCCAGTATGGAGTAACGACAGTACTATATACTGCGTTCAGTGAATCAGAAGCTGCCAGGAACTGTTTAAGTTAGATTGCTGGCTGGAAGGACTATACCTTTGGATACTGCTTCATAAGAGCAAAGAAGATACAGCATTCAAAACTCAAGCATGAGCTATAGCAGAAAAAGAAAATCCCAGAGTTGAGCTGGGCAGGAGCTGAGGAGTTGGAAAAACAAGAAAGCACGGTTGAAAGGCTCCCTGTTGCCTGGCAAAGTTTCTCATTCATTCTACCAGGAATGAAAGTGACATTCGAAGTGAAATGGCAGAGGCCAGAAGCCTCCAGAGTCCTTTTCAAAGTAGTTGGGTAAGTCTTGAAAACAAGCTCGGTGGATTGTAAAACACAGAGCCAGAAAGCATGGAGAACTTCTAAGCGATGATAGTAATTTTCTGCAAGCCAAGCCTGCCTCATTGAGTGGTGTGTTATATAGCCAAAATTGAAAGTATTTTCTGGTTGCAATTGTAAATGATCAAAAAAATACTGCTGTAACTAAACGATGCAACAAATAATGAAAGCTCTAAGAAAATGAATAAATTTTCACGTCTATGTGTCAGGCAGTTCACGGTAAAACAACTTGGAAAAACAGTAGTGTACATGCTTTTGTCCTCTAGGACTAAAACAGATATGTTGTGCTTATCCTGGAAATGCCCAAAACTCTGCAAACTTTTCTCTCTTTCCCCAAATCCATGTACTAATCCTCATCATCCTCACTCTGCTCTACCTATTTATCTCTGTGACCATCATGTATCTCAAAACAGTTTTGTCACTTTTTACCAGAAAATTGAGTCAGAAGAATAAATTCGATATGATAAAGACAATAGTTAAAAAAAAAAGAACAAAAATAGAAAATGACTATTAGACACTAACAAAGTAAAAAATGCCTGTTTCCGTAGCAGGCACCATTTTTCTAGGTCCTACCCCACAAAGCTCACTGCTTCTCACCCTGTAGTTTTCTGGTGTGTTCTTGCGGAGAGAGGACAGATGGGTTAGCATAGGATATGCCAGAGTCTTAGCTCTGTTTCACCATACGCCCTCCTATTTATTCCAAAATTGACAACTCTTCATGTGTAATGGATTTCCTAAGTGCTTGGTTACATTTCCATAAGAATAAAAGCAAAGAGAGATACAAGCTTATGCCACAGAAAGAGGAATCAGGGGATGCTTCTTAGAAAGAATGGCACCTAATCTATACTTAGCCACTTGGAAGCCAGAGAGGACATCTAATCAAATCAAGCTGCACAACTAACTTCTATCTCACTTGCAGACATTAGAACAGGGTCAGCCACCGTGGTAATCCCACTGTACCAGGGGCTACAGGAGAGGCATCCTGGGTTGGAAGCGAGCCGGGCTGTACAGTGAACCCAAGGGGAGCCTGCTTTACATGGTGAAACTCTCACCATCACCAGTAGAGAAAGTCAAGGCATGCTCAACATTGTTTCTTAAATTGAGTACCTTTCTTGAAATGAAAGCATAGTAAAAAACCAAACAGAATTTTTACTACTCCTACAGTAAGTTCTCCTGGTATAGGTCACAAATCCACAAAACTAAAAGAAAAACAAAAAAGGTAGAAAACTAGCCATGGTAGAGCAGTAGATTTCAAACAAGCTGGTTTGCCAGCAGCCAGAATTGCTATTAGCATTCATTCATCCCTGACTGTGTACCTAAGTACGGAGCATGTACTTCACTGCATTATCTAATTTACTTGTCAGTATAGCCTCCAGAGATTCCCATTCAGGCATTGTACAATCCTTTCCACGCTTGCTTTCTAAACTGACTGCTCCAACCAAGCTAAGTAAGTACTGTTTTATGCACTCCTCCTTTTTGAGGGCAATCATACCATCACCTTTGGCCTTAAATCTATTTATTCTCTATAGGCCACCCAAGACCTCCTCTTTATGCAATGTTTCATTTTCACAGAAAAATACTATTAGCAATAAGAATTTAAGAAAGAAAAACAAGACACAATCCAAATATACTTCCCATTTATTTGTTGACTCTGAAAGTTTTTAATATTGTTTCCCACACCTCATCTTTATCCATAAAGTCTCTATACATATTCAAATGATGAAATTTATGCAATAACTGATATTGTAGCTAAATCAGATGTCCCATCTCAAAATTAGAATTACATAGTACATTAAGGCTCCCCCAGAGAACTTACAAATTGTTCCATCCCAAATTGTTCCAGCCCTCTTCAATGGATTTGATAAAATGAAAAAGAAAAATCTAAAAAGCAAAAGAAGGCTGAGTGTATAACTTAGTGACCAAGTTCTTGTCCAACATGTGGAAAGTCCTAGGTTTGATTCTTAGCATTAAAAATTGAATTAAAATAATTTCCTTTAATTGATGGATAAATACGTTTTAAAAAAAAAAGACTAGAAGGTAATGGTTGCAGATGTCCTAAGAAAAAGCCCTAGACAAACATTTGACACATGGGGTCCAATGACATGTAGCATACTGAGGGTGCCAGCTGAGGGACAACAAAAGCACGAGAGATTGAAGTATGAGCAAAGGAGAGGGTTGTGCCTTCCTTTTGCTGTCTACCACATGGCCTGTATAGATTAACAGCAGTGCAATAGACTAAGCAAATTTTAGCCATTCAGAAATCTTTGAAGTCTACAGTGTGATGCACTGTAGTCCAGCTAATCACCACTGTCACGTCTTATTTCCATGTGTAAAATGCAACTCAGAAAAGTGTAGTGGTCAAATTATTTGGCTAGGGTGGGGATAAGAATACGATGATAGGGAATCCATCCAAGTAGAGAAGAGGCAGATGTGTGGCTAAGAGTTGCAAAGTCATTCAACTGGGTAGGAGAAAGAAAGATAATAGCAGACCTCAGAGACAGAAAATATCAGTACAAATTACTTTTGTCTGTAAGGAAAAAATAGCTTCCTTACACATATGGAAAGGTTCTATCATATACCCATATGAAAGGTTGGGTCAACAATGTGAGCACGACTTGAGGCAGAACAAAGCACAAAATCATAGCTGTAATTTCACTCACCAAAAGGTAGAGCTGGGATGTATAATTCAGCGAGCTTTCTAGGGGTACTTCACAGCAAAGCCAAGCGAGGAAGCAAGTTCCAAACTGCTCAGGCAGCAAAAAGCTTGACGCTACTGTATAAATGAAATAAAAAAAATAGATAAGATTCAAACAAGCACAAAAGCACAGAAATAAAAGAAGCTTAACATCTCTAAAATGAAGAAAATTTGAAAATATAAGCTAAGTGAACTAAACTACAAAGCTTAACTCCTTAGAATATTTTTAACAGAATGATTTAAATGAGGATATAAACATATGAATTACTTTAGTCAATTTGACTATGACACACTATTGATACTTGGGTACAAACTCACCACAATGTTATTATACATGTGCTATCCTTCAAAGCTGATCTTGTTTATAATATAAGCACTGAAATACACAGTGTTAGAATGGGAAAATAGTTGGAATGTACCTTCCTAGGAATACATAGATTAAATGTTTTTTTCTTCATACTTCAAAATAATTTATTTCATCTTAAATCTACCTTTGAGCACTCATGCAATCTGAACATTATTTGACTGACATTTAAATTCAAATGTTTGCTAGTTAGTACCACTGACAATAGTTTATAGTAGTATAGAATATGAGAGCAATGTCTCACTGGCCCCAAAGTACAGTGCTCTAAGAAAACAATGTAACTATTCATCAACTAAAAGTGGAAAAATTCATATCCTTATGTTACAGAAATGTCTTGAAGATTAAATGGAAAAATCCACTCTAACGTGCTTAACACAGTGCCTGGAACACAGTTCCTTCCCACACACATCAGCCGTCATTGTCACTGTTAACCACCACTGCAATGTCACATATCCAAAACTTCATCAAGAGATTTGGACTAGTCTCTGAATGAGCAACTGTTCTGGAAAATGCAAATTCCTCCCCCTTCACCACAAAAGGCTACCTGTTCATTAAAGGAGTCTGCACTAAGACAACTATAACTTACTGGGTTCCTTCTTCTTGGGCAATAGAATTGGAACAATAAGGAAGTGGAAAAGCAATTCCTTAAATCCAGAAAGGGAGTGATGCTAGCACCAGATTTAAACAAAGAAGAGAAGGAAGAAAGTATTACCAAAAAGAACTGACAATCACTGAAAATAAACAGCTCTCTTATACAGTTCTGCTCCAGTCATTCTTTCTTGGACACTAATTGTGTACCTCGATATGTAAATAGAGGGGTTCTCTCCACATTCAGCATTTCCCAGGCAGGAAGCATCCCTAGGAGGAAACGGACAGCTGCCAGATGAGCCCCACCCATCTGAGTACTACACACAGCCATGTTCAGTCCCACATTTCTAGACCCCCTCCTCACACGGCCAAGCAGTATTCTCAGACTAATGACTACATTCTCCCTTACAACTCGCCACTCCACAAAAACTGATGCTGTGGAATAAAAATACAGAGCACTAGCACACTGATCTTCCAGAAAGAAAGCTTAGAAAATGTAGTAAAATATGTATTTTCAGACTTGGTTTGCTACTGTGGCTCTGTCCGACATCAGCACTTTGCTGTTGAAGGTTTCTGAAGCAGCTTCTCATCTGTGAAATAGAGCCAAGAGACTTCCTTTAGGAAACACAGCAACACAAAAGGAAGCGCTTCTGGTTCACTCAGGCACAGGACAAATGTTAATTACCACTTCTGCCTTCCTGGCTAAGCTACCTTCCTTAGTATAGTGCTTGGTAATGTAATTATAAGGAAATGAGAAGTATAGAATTGTTTAATGAAGACTATATGCTTTTAAAGACAAATTGACAGGACATAATTATAGATCTTGTGGAAATTTGCTTTGTTTTCATTTTGTTATATTTTCTAAGGTTTCAAGGTGGCAATCAAAGCCCAGCAAAGCAATGTAGTTCTTTGATTTCCTCTTAAGAAACTCTGCAGCCTTTATTGTCTTTGTATCGTGCAACTTTAGCACTTAATTATACCCTACCTTGGAATAATTAGGTGTCCTTATAATCAAGTCTGTTTACTCGTTTGTGCAGTTTTGATCCTTTAATCTCTCTGGAATATTAGTTTCGAATACTATTAAGAGCCACAATTTAACAATTTTATTACTAAATAACGCTGGAAGAATATTTTCTAGAAGACTCACCAATGGGTAGAATAAAAAAATTATTTTGGTAATTAAACACAGTACAAAGTCATAAAAGGAAAGCTGGAGGGTAGAAGCCTGCAGGGCCTGTGTGCCTTCCCACAGAGGCGCTGTGCAGCCAGGGGCCCTCTCTGAACCTCGTCAGAGGGCTGCCTGCCAAGGAGCCGAGAGCTGGGTCAGACACTTGTTTCAATTAGATCGCTCGTTTATTCTAAAGACAAGCTAAGAACGTTCCATAATCATGGCACCTTAAAAGAAAACTGTTCATGTTAGGCCCCAAAAATGTGGCTTTCTTTGTTATTTCGTGTAACATTAATTATAAATTTAAAAGCCCGCTGCCAGAATGTAAAACAAAAACTGGCCCGGTGAGGGCTGGTAATGTACTCCATAGAATTTCGTGATGCAATCACCGGGGCCGCCAGTCCAACTGCCTGGCATTAAGACTTGACAGAAACACTTCATCGCCACGTGATTCCAGGCAGGGTATCTTCCTCCATGTCCCTTAGGTTCTTTCAGGGAAAGATACAGATAATGGCAATCTGAAACTCACGGAGTTGTTGTAAAGATTGTACAGATAATACACTGAATACGATGCTTGGCATTGGAGCTAATAATTGCCAACGTTCATCAGTCAGACAGAATTACTAATTTCATCAGTCAAACAGAAACGCTAATTTCTAAACTCTCACCCTGTTTTGTTCTATTCATTGTGAATCGAAGTCAAATGAATAAGTGATAAGAATTTTGACCAGTATATTTTACTCATCCAACGTCCAATAACAAACGGCACAGTCTTTAAGCCCAGACATGTGCTGAGTAGTGCTATTTACTAGATTTTCATCTACATTGACCTCCCCCTGAGATAAAACTTATCACTGAATAAAATTAAGTACCTGATTAATTAAATAGTAAAACTAACCTAACCCAAAACTCATTTTTAACCGAACAGAATCTTATTATATCTTACCCACAGGATTTTGTGTAACAACAATGTGATTTGATCTATAGATTAAAAATTATTTTGGCATATTTTTACGACTTCATTGTGTAAAAATCTAAATGGTTCAGTTAAATAAAAGAAAGTGAAAGTCATTCAAAGCTAAATCAGCCAGTGGTAACCACTGCTTGCAATGTATGCAGCATCTTTGTGAACATCTCTATAAATAAATGCATCTGGTACAAAGAAAATTGTGGAGAAATAAGAAAATGTTATGCACTGATTTTTATTCCAAAGCCTTTAATCTAATACAGATGTACTTTCCAGATTACTGATGGCAATTAATCTGGGACCACTTATGACTCAACCAAATTATTTTAATTTTCCACTTAAAATTTGTAGGAAATTTAAGAAATTTAAGTATCCTATTTAAAAGTCTCATAAAATAAGTAATTTAAAATAATTAAACATTATTGACATTTGGGGAATAATTTAGCAATGCCTCAGTCCATATTTCTAGATGGATTTTTCCACCATTAAGCATCTAAATCAGAACAAATAAGCAATCATCAAGCTCCATATTTTATATAAATGTCACAAATGGAAGTGATAAGGGGAAACCTACAAAAAGCCATACAATAGTAATAAAACTTGCAAGGTAATGTTATCTTCATTCAAACTACCAGTTCCCTTAATGGAAATTAAGTTTATAGGCTTAAAAGAAATATTAACAATTTTCGCTTCAGATATAAACAGAAAGATATTACAGTGTAAGGAATGGGAGATTAGTAAATGCAAATTAATTGACTTCTTTCTAATGAATTAAAACAAAGATTTCATAGACATAAAAAATATGAGCATAAGAGTTTCATTTCAGACGCAGAGGAAAATGAAATGGCAAGCTCAAATGAATGAATTTTATAATACTCATGCCATTTTGCGTTTTCCTACTCATCTAACAGCTTAGAAATTTTAGCCTTTTTCAAAAAAAGGAGTATTCTAAGTCAAAAATAAAAGATCTCTGTTGCTTAATAAGGAAAGTTTATAACAAGCCAGTTAGGCTTGCTATAAAATCATGTTATCCCACAGAAATTTTTTACGTGATTTAAACACAGTAAAATCAGTCAGTTAATACCATTCATTCATTCATTCATGCAACAAATATTTAATGGTGTGATAGTTATGTATTAGATGTCATTTCAAGCTACGGTGCTGAGCTGTGTGATGCAGAAATCATCAGTCTCATGTAGCTATTGAAACATGATTAGTCTGCAGTGACGTCCACTGCAAAGGTAAAACACACACTTGATTTCACATAGCACAAAAATGTAATAAAATAGCTCAATAACATTTTTACTTTTGTTTGCATGCTGAACAGATAAATTTGCTGTATTATATTGGGTTAAATAAAATACACTGAGACAATCTCACTAGTTTTCTTTTTACTATTTTTAATGTGCCTGTTAGAAAATTTAAAATAACACACATGGCTTACTTTCTGCTTCTCTCAGACAGCCCTTTCCCAGGCCACACTAAACAAAAAACAAGCTTGTGTATTCATAGAGTTTGCATATTTGGAGCCAGGCAATAATAGCATTTAAGCTGTTGTATCAGGTGCTCAGCACTGTGTAGTAAGGTATCAACTGGGACCTATATCCTGAAATTTTGCAATCTACTGACATGCATCAGAAAGGTACATGAACATTTAACAATGGTGATGCTGATAAATACAAGTAATATAAGACATGATGTTGCCTCTTGACAAAACAAAATTTCTCTACTAAAGAGATGCTATTCAATGCAATTCCTTTATTGTGGCCCTTATTGTGAGGTCAGTGTTTGATCTGTATGCAATGCAGAATCTGCCACTGGACTCTTGCATGTAGTTCTTAGCCTCCAGGGGAAGCCAGAAGATTGGACATTTTATTTTTTCTAATGGCAAACGTGTATGATTGTGCAGGGGTGGCCTCATTACAAATGCCATTTGAAATGCAGTAATATCTCCAAGCTACCTAAGTTGGATGCAAGAAGAAGGGAGCTGAATGAATAAATTTCAAAACATCCGGAAGCTTCCAAAGCCACTGAAGGCCCCTCATAATCTGAAAACCCATAGTCTTTGTGACAAATAGACTAGAGAACTATCAAATATGTGTCAGAGGTTAGTGAGCAGAGTACCATCTTTGGTGGACCTGACATCACAAAGAAATTATGAATACCCACATAGCAGTGACAAGGCATATTTAGAATGCATTCAAGAGTTTTATCTAAATGTTTAAATATTATTTATTTTCTCCAAAACAAACTAGCCAAAGAGGTCCCTTGTTCTTGTTATATGGAATCTTGGAGTCTATACTCCTTAAAATAGCATTTCAATTAATCTAATTCATCCTCTTTCATATAAAATTTCGACAATAATCTGTCAGATGCTGACATAGTTTTGCTTAGAATACTTGGCCTCTAGCATGTTGATGCACCAATCAAAACACAATCATATTTTCAACATTTAAATATGAGGGTGTGATCCAAAGTTTATGTTCCAAGGCTGAAGAAAAAAAGGGAAAAAAAATCTCCAGAAGTTTATAAAGATACTCTGTGTAATATCAATTCATTAAGCAATTTTGAAAGGGTCAAATCTTATTTTGCTTAAGGGTTATCTGATAGAGAAATTACTGGAGTTTTATAAAATATGCAGTCTCTCCTTGCTCATTTTCTGAATGAATAAATATGAGGCCAATTTTATACAGAATCACTTCAACTTGAACTAATAATTGTGTATTGCATGCCTAGAATAATGTTTGTTTCAGAGGATACATATAAAAAGGAATGCAAAAGAAAACATCAAATCAGTTACTAATTATAATTAATTCATAGATAGTTGAGGTTCATTTGCTTTTGCTAAAGTATATAAAATAGTACTCAGATGGAGGCCTAAAGTGCAATCAAATGAGTACTAGATCATATAAGGATTTTTTTATTTACTAAAAAACTTTAGAAGGAAAATATTTACCATTTCTGAAAAGTTGGTGTAAGTGAAAACCTGAATTTCTTACCAGAAACTGTGAACCTCTTGATTACTATCTTTACTTTGAAAACTGTACACAGGTCTTTTTCAAAAAATTTGAAATCATTAAGAAAAAGAAAATAAACTTTCTGTGAGATATTTCTTGGGATTTCATTTGCATTGGAACATTCTAGAACATTTCTTATTGAAATATATAGAGATTTGTAAAATTATCATAAATGTGGGTAGATCTAACCAATGGAACTAACCAATGGAAGAAGAATACTTTTAAAATCAAAAAAAGAGTTTGACCTTTGGTTATGGAAGCTCCAGTCTACTCTTTTGTTTTGTATTATAGTAATTATCATATTTAACCTCTGTCAATGAGTAAACCATTTAATTGTTATCTCATCCTCTCAAAGTAGCGCCCACAATATTCCTTGAAGAGTTCCTAGCTGCTTATTATATCCATTCCCTGATATGGAGACAAATGAACTTATTCCCCACAACCCCAGGCCCTGTATTCATACCACTTACATTCAAATGAGCACATGAAGAAGTTATCAAGTGAGCAGACTATCTAAACTTGTGTATCAACCAATCCTGAACCCTGGGGGTATCATGTAGCATGTCAGAACGGCCACAGAATATAGAATAACTATAGCATCCCATGGAGAGCAAGAAAACTACAAAAGTAGAAGAAAAGTAAGAATAAAAAAGCACAGGACATTTAGTTTATAAATAATTCAATTTGTAACACACACATATCCACTAGTGCTGGTATACAAAAATATTTCACAGGAGAAATTAGAGACAAATTTTTTTCACACAATAGAATTGATAAAGTTATCCAGTTTGTGTACAAAATTTTTAAAAGCATCTTGAAATTGGCTTTATTAGCCCTCGATTTGAAATGAACAATTTACTAATAACCAAAATTGATTTCTATCTGTGCATGAATAGTAACTCCCCCTGGACTTTTATTTATCAACACATAATTAGTCATCACTATCCTTTACTTGTAATCATCAGAAAAATGAAATTGTATCTCTAAAAAAGAACTTACATTTCTCCCCTCCTCACTCCTCATATGCCCATATATCTATGCACACATACACATTGTCTCTCTCACACATACACAGACCAGCTCAATACAGGCCACTAGAATTGGAAGGCATTTATTCTATGTTGAATATTTCACAAAAAGGGAGTGAAGAGGGGGTAAAGAAATGTGGAAATAACATGTGTTTGCAGTATTTTGAAAATTAAAGATCTCATATACCAAATGTCATATAGATAGAATTATATTTTGGGATTTTCTAAAAGCACAACCATTAAACAAATCAAGCTGTTAGAATATTAAAATAAAAGGTTATGCTCTAAATTTTTAAATACAAACAGTGCTTATTTTAATTGCATTGCTGGCAGATCTAATAGCATCAATAAAAATTAGAAAGATGCATTCAAAATCAATTTCAAAGCTAAAATACTCATTGTGTAAGATGCTAAAAAATTGATGGAAGTTCTTTTTAATAGAAGAAATAAAAAGGACCTGATTATTTACCGTTACTCTCACCAACATGAACTGTATCCTTTAAAATTATAAATTCTCTATTAAGAGTAAATATAACCACACTTGAAATAAGAAATCAGCGTGAGTACTATATTAAAAAATATTGCCAGAAAATCATTATATTAAGCAGCAAACAAATGCTTTCATCCCTTTTGCTACCCTCCCCCTAATTAATTAACAGATTGGAACAGTCTAAGAACTAAATTTATTTTCAATTAAAATAAGAAGCCCATATGTCATGATAATTTTTTGTTACTATTTCTAATGCGAAAACAAAGGTTTGCTTTTAGCATTGAACATAGTAATCACAACAAATCCTTTAATTTTCCATAACTGGAAGGATACTTCAAGAGTTCTGCACGTAGCAAGGTACTACCTCAATGGTTAATCCTATTAAGAACTCAGCCATGCACCGCAACTAAATCCGCTGGGGAATTTAAGGAATCAAAGGCTTACTGCACACTCAGAAGGCACCGACTTTTGTAAAGGGCTCTATTATATGAGGAACAAAAGAATACCACTTGTGTACTTAAATATCATCTGCTTTTCCTTCCAAAATACTCCATTTTTAAGTAAAGATATGTGATGTAAATGTATTTAGAGTTTAGCTTTTGGCACCAGTCTCGTTTCTGAGTAGAAGTACCATCTGCGGACCCCATGGCTCATGCATAATGATATGCTTACAAGCTGCTTCCCTTTTCTGCACAATGTACCCTTTTCACTTTAACGTACATTTTCCATAAATTTTTGAATAACAAATTGGGCTGTGGAAATTTGTTGAAACGGGATAAGGAAAATGCCCGTAGGCTAGAAAACGACGAATTTACTAAAGGAATCAGTGCCATGGAAAATATCCACTCCACCTGTCCAGCTCTCCCTTGGCCCCCACGTTGCTGTCCTAAGCTGTGATTCTTCAAAAGTGCAGAGGAAACTTCTCCTCCCATCACTAGCTTGGGTCTGTACATCAATTTGGGCAAAGAGCCCACATGCCTGCCATCTATTACACCTGCTGGGTGACAAACAGATGAGAGTCATCACGCAGACTCCCAACGTTTGATCTCCTGATATTGCCAGATGTCCCCCATTTCCATTCAGACATAACCACAGTCATTAATGCAACTCGCCCGGCTGGCATTTAATAGGGGGAAAAAGTTGAATTCTCATCTAAAATCGTAAGCATCCAAACCTTTCAGTGTGTGAACAGATAAGCTATTTAACATGTTTCAATTTGTATGACTTTCTGCCTATTATGAGAACTCATTTCATTGGCAGGATGGGAACTTGGTAAAGATGGGCAGATTTGGCACATATTTCAAGAAGACCGGTATCACATCACATTTGACTTCCAGATTTTGAATTTCAACAACAAAAAATTTACCTTCACATTATCTGTTATGTCTTCAGCATAGTAAGAAAAATCTTGATGACTGTCTCTAACTCAAATACGCCACATATGGAAAAGGTAAATAAGTTAACAATTAACTACAGTAAAGGAAACTCTATGCCCCTTTTTCTGCTTTCTGGAAAATTGTGTACTGGTAAGAGTTCTTCACAGAACTGGAAACCAGTCAGATGTTCATTCAGCTATCATTCCAGATCTACTGAATGAGATGCTCCAAGCTTGAGGCCTAGTAACTTTAAAAATCCCCATTTAATGCTTTTGAATCCAAATTTAGACCCTGAATCCAAACTTAGACCCTGAACTTGGCAGTTTCTAGAACTATTCATGAGAACTAAACTTAGCAGGTTGGCTTGGGGGCCTTGTCTATTATTTTTCTGCTGGAGAATTTAGCAGTGCTTCTACTCTGTGCCTAGCACAACTTATTTAATACACGTGGATCTACAGATCAGCTGTGTCTCTGAATAATCAACAGATAACTCTAGCAACAGGGTTAACGGTGCCTAACATGATGAGGGCAGAGAGATTTCTGTTCAAAAACTAGAGGCAGTAAAGAAGACTTGAAATCTTTTCTGGAAACATGAAAATTATCCAACAATTGGGCATTTTTAGAAAATTTGAGAAGAAA
The DNA here is from genome assembly GCA_004027295.1 of Dolichotis patagonum. Taxonomy (NCBI): domain Eukaryota; kingdom Metazoa; phylum Chordata; class Mammalia; order Rodentia; family Caviidae; genus Dolichotis; species Dolichotis patagonum. The sequence continues at coordinate 247,925 of PVJX010000002.1, read as the reverse complement.
CCAACAGACCTATGGCTAAAACTCTCAACATCCCTCTGTAGGCTCTGACGTTTTTAAGAGAATGGGATTGAAAGGAGGAATCTAGAAAGAGTGTAGTTTCTCCATCCTCACTCATTTCATGTCTCCTTCCACCCTTAGCTTCCTCTTCCTCTGGGATGAAAATATTCTCTATTCTGAGCAGCTGATGTTGAGTAACTGGTTGGATCTCCAGCCACTCTTCCACCATTCATCTGTTTCCTTCATTGAGTTCATTGCTATGTGAAATTATTTTCTTAAGTTTTAATGCATCTGTCATCTATTTCCTTATAATGAAACAAAGGCCTTGTAGATAGTCTTCACTTATTCCAAGGACCCAGGTTAGCGCCTGGACTGAAGTGGTTATTCAGTATATTTTGAATGGATGAATTTGAGAATCGACACACAGAATGAGCATATCTAATCTGAAATCTTTAAATTCTCCAAAATCTGAGTTTCTAGCTGACGTGACCACATAAGTAGAAATATCTACACCATGAAATCTGGTCTCATGCACTAAGTTATAAAATATGTTGTTAAATTTTCCTTTAGGATCTGTGTACAAGGTATAAATGTACCATAAATAAATTTCATGTTTAAAGTCTCACTCTAAAACTATCTTGCTATGTATACACAAATGTTTCAAAATATAAAACAAAACAAAACACTCCACAACTTAAAGCACTTTTTGTTCCCAAGCTTCTCAGCTAGTGATACTCAACAGATACTTAAAAATCTTTTATTCTTCCATTTCTAAGTATGGATTTTTTTCAATGTATCTTTCTAGACATATAATGAATTTTTCCTTTGAAATCCAGTATGATTCTTTTTATCTTCCTTTTTGACTCATCTGCTGTTTCTCTTTTGCCACTGGGGATACTTCATAGGAGTTCAGTTTAGTATCAACTCATTTTTACCAAAACCCAATCCATGCTCAACTCAGCTCTCACTAGAATTGATGCAATATCCCTACTACCTATGGAAAAGGACAGAAATCTAAATCTCATTCACTGTTTAAAATTTCCATTTCACATTAAGAAAAAGAACAACAGCAACAATAACAACAACAATCTCCTAACAAAAAGAAACGCTGGAGCAATTTCTGTTTCAAGGTCAAAACTACAGAGAATAAACCCAAACCGTCAACTCAGAATAAGAGGAATTAAACCTTCAAGTCACTGCTTGAAGGCATTGGGTAACAATGGCAAATTTTAAATCAGGCTTAAAATACTAAGTGTTATCAAGCCACTTTTATTTTAGCTTTTTCCCAAGCTGCTCAGCACATCCCTGCAATTTCATAGCACCCTTAATGGAAAGTGAGCTGAGATTCTATTGACAGTTCCATGACAAGTCACACTTCACTTTCCATTGTCCGGTCTTCTTAGCTGTTCATTATCGTGGCTGCTGTGCCTACGAGATAATGATGCACTCTGCTTCTACCCCTCACTGGAACACATTTTTGCTCCAGGGTTCCTTTTAATTGAAACACAGTGTCTGTGTTACTGTTTTCGGTGCAAAAGTAAACACTTTTCACACAAGAATTCAGTTTGTATTTACGTCACCAACAGGAAGTGTGTAAGAGCCATCTGCCTCCAGAAGAATGATGGAGAGGTCCTTTTGAGACAATATTTTTTACTTTGTTCTTTCACTTTCATTACCATTTGTCACTTCTATGTATGTGATAATCAATTGTCTCTGTGAGAAAAAATATTATAGTCATCTTTAGCATTTCTTTGGGCATCCCAAACCCATTCAGTAAGTACTGAATAAGGTTCTACCAAGCGTTCTGCATGGAAGTGACTAAAATCATTTTTCCTGTTAGAAAGGGAGTCTAATAAACCGAATCCGTTAAATTATCTGTGTCCATTGCAAAATCCATGAAGTAGCCACCAACTGATTAGAACAAGATGCTCAACTTCAGGATTAATGAGAGCTGAGCCTGGTCAAAACACTGTCCTTCCCTAGCAGGTGTTCTTAGGGTCTGAATCATATGGACATAGACAACCAAATCCTTTCCAACCAAAGACACAATTCAGGAAGTAAATACATGTGTAAGGCCCATTAAAGTTTACTTGAAAAATGGGGAGATGGAAAAAAGAGAAAATAGGAATTGACTATGTATATGTATGTAGGTGTGGGTGGGTGCGGGTGATAAATCATGCACACTTTTGAAGAAAGATATTCTTAAATGTCAACATGATAAAGAATCAGCAAGAAAATTTTACAATTTCAGCTCACTTGGCCCTCTTTTAAAGATTTTGATATGGTAAGTCTGGGTTAATGAATCTGAATTTTAACAGAAAAAAAACCAGGTGATTCTACTGCAGTCAGCACATGTCTATTATATCCAAAATGGTATCCATTGTACAGTAAAAATATGATGAATTCACACTGTGTTTAATATTGAAAGTAAAAGATACACACTGGATTTCAAAGATTCAATGTGCAAACAAGAACATACATTGTGTTACTAATCATTTGTATGTTGATCACATGCTGATATATCTTAGGTATATTGGTTTAATAAAATATAGTTTAATTAATCTTTTACATTGGTTTTTATTTTTGAATATGACTACTCAAAAATTTGAATATATGATTATGTCTTATATTTGTATTTTTATTGGACATTATATTTCCATGTGAAATTATTTTTCTGTTGGGAAGCATTGGTCAACAGTCACTGTAAAGCAGAAGTAGTAAAGGAAATCTCATTATAAAACCAGGACCAAAATGTACATAATAAAACCTTAGTATTTAATATATCTTTTCATATTTCTACAATATTTGGAAGACATTTTCTTTGAATAAATTGCCCCATGAAACCAATCATAAATGGAAATATTTTTATTTTTAAAAAATTCCAGAGAAAAAAACCTAAAACTGTGAAGCATTGAGTATCTATCACCAACTTTCATGCTGTCAAATTTCGTGAATGGCTGGTGCTTAATATCAACACTAGTTTCTCTTGGGTCATGACCTATATATATGTATGTTTGTATATATGGACATTGTTTGTATATATGGACTGCAAGACTGCCTCACATGTAGTGTGGTAGAAATATTCCATGCAGACATCGTTAACCATGATCCAGTATAATTTTAACTGGCTTTAGCTACGGTATGGTATAAATAGGTATTGCGTTGGGTGAGAATGTTATCAGACTTGTTAACACTCTCTCTGTGGGCCAATACACTAGAAATTCCAGAGAGATGCTATAAATTAGAGCTTCTGAAAGCTACTTGCTATGAATTACTTTTCCTCCCATATTTTCCATCATTATTTTATTACAGTCAGGCTTATACATCGTTTCACAGAATTTTATATGTTTTAATGATGATACAGGAATTCCAATCTTATCTTTTTTGACTCATATGCATATATTGATATTTAGATAATGTAATACATGTTTGCAAACTTTCTTGGTTCACAATATCCTTAGAGAATCCGTTAAGTTTTTTTCGTGCCCTTAGGATAAGAGAATTAGCTAACTAACTGTTTTTATTAAATAATTAGGCCCAAAAAACTTAATAGTAGCCATTTAGGCAGATGTCTTTATTCTTCTTTGAATATTTAGAATATCTTGCAAATTCTAAACATGTTTTCTACGGTGGTACCTTGGTCACCTCTGCCACAATTTGAGAAAAGAAACTTTAAACAGTGTTAAATTGTCTAGAAAGTAAGATATTGCTGTATTTTTGAAAGGACCCACCACATCGAATGCTAATAGCTTTTTAAATCTTTGTTTCTTTTAACACATTTTAATGATCAGAATTTATAAACATCACATCTGACAGTGCTGGTCAATGATCTTAGACTGTTTAACACAGACTAGAGTCAATCAGCTGACCAGTTTACAAGCACTTATAAAACACCTGTGCTAAGTCCCAGTACCTACTTTCAAAGAGTCTATGTACTATGATTCATCGACTGACATCTTCATTCCAGAGCCAGAATGAAGAGAAACCATCCATGTAACTCCCATACGAGATCACATTATTGTCATTTGAATTTTTCTATTTCTTATCTTTATTATGATTTTTGTTATTTTTAACTCTGCCTTAAATTCTCTGCAAAGGCTGGAAAGTCTTGTGTAGGTTTGAAAATAAAATAAACCAAATATTCCTGTCATTTGAAGGACACAGAAAGTTGCGGGACCTCAATAATGAACCTACAACTTGAAAGCAGACTCCTACCTTCTATTTTGTGTACTAGCATGTAAAGAGCTTAGTAGCTGCCTCTCCAGGCTTACAAGACGTAGAACGATAAGCAAAGTGAAAAAGCAATAGCTCTTCTTTTGTCTGCGAAGTGAGATTGTGAAGCAAACTGCTGCCTCTAAAAATTTAAAAACAAAATACAGAGGACTGCAACTTACTGGAACAGAAACCTCCATGGAACAAGCATGGGGGTAAAGAGCAAAACTGACAGACTGCTGTAGGCTCGGTGTGGACAGTGCGAGGAGGTGGAGACTCCATGGGGACCCAGTGTTAGAGGGACTACTGCATTTTGCGAGTTTTACCCAAGGAGCTCTGGCAGTTCTTGACAGAGAAAACAACCCCCTGGTACTTCTCTCTGGGGAGGGGGAAGGGGAAACATTTTGAAAATACAGCACAGCATTCTGTTTCCAACAATGTCTGCCCTCAGGAGAAATTATTTTATCAGAGCCTCACTTGTTGAGGATTTATCGAAACGTAACTTACCTATGGGAAGAGAAACGTCAACTCTCACTTTTTCTAACCCTCCCTGGCGGAGAGGAATCAGCACCAGCTCTAGTCCCCTGCAGCACCTTTGGCTCCTAAAGTTAGGGCAGTGTGAGCTCGGGTAAAGTTCAGAGCTCAAGGTCACCGCACTTATCATAGGATTATAAAATGCTTTTCTTTTGCATCTTACCACCACATTATTAGAAGCCTGTTTACCACAGCTCTCTTTACCCAATACCTCATGTCCACCTTTGTAAAACATAATGACAAGGCATGACAGATAAAACCATATTCAAGAGACTGAAAATGCATTGAAATCAGAATTAGACAAGGCAGGAATTTTAGAATGGTCAGACCATGAAAAAAATCTATGATCAATAGAATGGTCAGACCATGAAAAAAATCTATGATCAAAAATCTATGACCATGAAAAAAATCTATGATCAAATCTATGATCATCTGGTTTGCATGATGTCTGTTTTTCATAAGAAAAACAGACATCATGCAAACCAGATGATCTAATGTAAGTAGAGAGGTACACAGTTTAAGAAAGAATGAAAAAGAAATGCTAGAGATCTAACACACTGTGTGTCTCAGAAGTGGGGAATGTCATTGATTGGCATACTAAACTTGACTCAGCTAAAGAAAAGAATACCTGAACTTGAGGATATGACAATAGAAACATTCTCCTTAAAAACCAGTGATAACAGACATTAGGGGAGAAAAACAGAGTATCTAAGAACTGTGGAACAAATTCAAAATATGCGTGAAGTATGTACCAAAAGGTGAAAAAAGGACCAGAAGCGATACTGGAAGAAAAAATGAGAGAAAATTTCCTTAAATTAATACTAGATACCAAAACACAGATCTAGAGCTGTTAGGAGAAAAGAAGCAAGATGAATACAAAACAAATAAAACTAAATTTGAAACACATCCAGACATATCATATTCAAATTTCAGAAGATTAAAAGATAAAAATTTTAGGACGAGAGTTGTGGCCCTGTGATAAAACACTTGTCTTGTATTTATGAGATTTGAGTTTGATTCTAAGTACCATAAAGGTACATAAATAATCTCAAAAGATGTGAAGTATTTATAAAAAGTTATATAAAAGGGCACAAAAATAAGGTTTACTTCTGTCTTTTCAGAAAAGCATGCAAGACAGACTAGATGGAAGTGAAATACATACTTTTGAGAAAAATAAGCCTAGCAACCAAGACTTTGGTAAACTGAAAATATCCAAATACCCCTCAAAGTTCTGGAGAAACAGAGCTATCTCAGATAAAAAGACTATGGAACTTGGTACTCATAAAACTACTGTGCAAGATATCTCAAAATAAGTACTTTGGAGAGAAAGAAACTGACCTAAGTCAGAAATCAATGTCTCCATAAAAAAGAAAGAATATTAAAATATGAATGAGTGAAAATAAAAGAAATCCTAAATAAATGAAACACTTTTTTTATTAATGGAGATAACATAATAGTTTGTTAAAATGATAATAGCAACCATGTATTAATTTAAGTATACATATATGCATAGGTATATGTATATATATCTATGTGCACTTATGCTTAAATACTGAATGTATTTTGTTGCTATTGTTTTAAGACAAGGTAGATGCATTACTCATGAGCACTATATTATTCAAAAATGAACTTGGATTAATTGTAAAAGAACATTTAAAGTTCCAGGGGCAACCACTAGGAAAAGAAACAATAGTACAACTGCTACACTGTTTAAAAAAGGAGAGATGATGAATAGCATTAAATGTCAATTAAAACTACAAGACACAGAATATTGAACCAAAATAAGAACAATGCACTAATAGAAAGCAATAAATATGGTAGACAGTAATACAATGTAAGTGCAACCTCTTTAAAAGTCAATGGCTTAAATATACCAATTAAAGGACTGTCAAAGTGAATTGGAAACAGATGGATACAGCAGTCAGAAAATCAGTAAGAAGAGCGGAAAACTCAACAGCACTATCACTTTATTGGGTAAAAATGATATGTAAAAGCTACTACATCTAGTGTAACCAGCTTATATATTGTTCTCATGTTCATTTGGGACCGTCACCCACAGAGACCACATTCTGCACAATGAAATCCACCTCCACAAATTTAAAAGGATAGAAATCATACATCTTCTCTCAAACCAAAATAATTGTAATATCAATACCAGAAAAATAGTCAGAAAATTCCAAAATATTTCTGCATGACACCTAGATCATAAAAAAGAAGCCACATGAGAAATGTTTAAATATTTTAAGCCAAACACAGGAAAGGTATAAATTATTCAACTTCACAGGATCCAGCTAATGGGGAATATAGGAGGATATTTGTAGCACTGAACATGTATGTTAGTAAAGAAAACCTAAAGTCAATCACAAATTTCCATTTGAGGAAATCAGGGGAAAAGGCCAAATAAAATTGAAAATAAGCAGAAGGAATATTGAAAATCAAAGTGAAAAGCAATGACATTGAAAACAGCATCAGAAAAAAATTAACCAAATTAAAGCTAGTTCTTTCAAAAGATCATTAAAATCAGATAAATCTGTACAAACATCCCACGAGGCAAAACTATTTCTCCCACAAACCTTGACTCAGCACTTGTGATGAAGGGGATGCCCTCTGAATTCTTCGGAGGGACAATAAAATGTGGGGTCCTTTAACCCCTAGTTATTAGGCAGTTCACAGAGTTAATAGTCCCTTCAACCATATGTATAAGAAAGTAAATTTTTCATAAGTCTTAATATAAGTATCATAAAAAGATGATTGTAGAAGAAGTCAGTGCTGGAGAAAATGCTTCTGTGTGGGGGAAAAAGGTAGCATATGGCCACATCCTGAAAGAGAGAAACTTTACCAGGTGGTGCTTGGAGGAGAGGGAGAATTGTACTGGAAGGACCAACGTGAAGCAGAAGCATTGAAGTTAGGGACTTGTACTGAGGAACGGAATTTGGCTGCGATGTCAAGAATGCAAATCAAAGTAGATAGGAGCCAGACTGGCGAATCGTAAATGACAGTTTAGACTAGATTTAGTCAACACTGGGGGAGGAGGCACTGAATAATTTTAAGCAAAGGAAGATAACATGACTCTCCCTGAGCTTTGAAAAGATCTCATCAACAAGATGTTCGATTGGATATGACAAGACTGAAATAGGTGATTAAAAAATAAAAATCATCTCCAAGGGTTCCCAGAAAATAAAATAATGCTTATTTGGGGAAAAAGTGCAAAATCTCGTGTGTTGGTTTACAATATAAACTTTACGTTGCCCATGTATATTATAGCACTATTAACATAGCTGCAATTCTAAGAAGAATGAATATTTCAATACCTGTTAACCCGGTAACCTAGCATATTAAATCAACTTAAGTGAATTATGAGAGTGTATTCCCTCTAGCAGAAGTGAAATACAATTTAAGTAAATCATCATTTTCCAAAGTGTCTTTTAGAACTGGCACACTTTGTGTATCATATGCTCCAGCATTCTTTCAAAGGGCCATTTAAAATAAAGTATCACCAAGTCCTTTCTGTATGTGAAACACTGTTAAATTCAAGCCCTGTTTCCAGCATAATTAAGTGCCCATAACACCGTACAACTTTTATTAAATTACAGTGTTGGGAATGAAATGTAAATTTGTCTTCCAATATGATGTTGGCATTTCAAGCCTTTATTTTTTCTTGATCCCGAAAGTCATTAATGGTAAAAGTTCAAGGAATAGTGAAAGCCAAAGTGTTGGGGAGAATCTAAGATGACACTTAATAATAATAATAAATATTAGAAGAATTGTACTTTTAAAGTATTTCCCACTTTTCATACATTGTTAAATTTCTTCATACCTATCATTGATATAATTTGTGATTATAAAAGAAAAAGCAACATTGGGATAAAAAACAAAAGATGGTCTTTAAATGAGCTTTATGTTTTGTCATTATCAATGGATTGCATAAATCAGTTAAATGTCAGTTGATGACACTATAAAATACAAACACATTGTACATATTATAAGCAGAATATGTCTACCCAAATTCAAAGGCGCAAGAAAAAGTCTGCAAAAAGAATAAAGATTTATTTTAATACCAAGGGAATACAGCAATTTGTTTAAATTTTAAATGAATGGAAAATAAAATAAACAAATATTGATTATATGTGATGTACAATATGGAAGGAATATGGGCAAAAACTGTGAGATTCAGCTGTTTGGGTTTGCTGACTACTTCAAAATTTTAAGCATGATTGTTTTTAGAATTTCCTACCTGAGTGGAGAAATATTTCCCTTTTAGGAAGGGAAAAAACTGACTTTGTTTCAGAAAACCTATCCCGCACCAATATAAGAAGCTTTCAATGCAAATATTTTCAGGGACATCTGTCTAGAATATGTCCCAGGCAAGCTAAACTTTTCACACCTTCCCCAAGCCCCTGCGGATGTGACCCAAAAGATTACAAATAGAGTTTACAATCTTGTATTACAACATGGTCTTCTGAGAGGTATAGGATAGGCAATACTGCAGCCACACTCTCCAAAATAGAATTCAAGCTGATGTCTTCACAAAGGAAATGTACACTCTCCAGGGTGGTGTGTGTTTGTGTGTGTGTGTGTGTGTGTGTGTGTGTGTGTGTGTGTTTCCAATCCACCATTTGCTCAAAATGAGAAAATCACAGCCTCAAGGAAAATCACACCTTTAAAAAAAATTGTTTGGCTTGGCTGTTCTCTAAGAGAAGTTGAGTTTTCCTGGAAAGTTAACATTCCTTGTCAGAGAGGAAATAAAAATAAATGTGGTACAGGCAAAGATGACATTTGAATCCAAACAAAAGTTTGCCTTTTGCTCCCCCCCATCACACAAACTGATGTGCTAAGAAAAACAGTCCCAATTTAGTTTTCTATAAACCTTTCAAAGTAATTCATATAGTCTCTCCTAGGAAGGTTCACTTGTAAACTTTTGCCAAAAGAGAACAAATATACCTTGAGAAAACTGTTCATTGGTGGGGGAAAGATGGATAAACAGAGAGACCACAGAGGGAAAGTGCCAGTGGCTTGTTTATTGACTGATTCAACATTTTAGACAAGAGAAGATTGAGGTGCATCTCCTGAGTTGAAACCACCTTCAGGCTGACAAACTTTCACCTCCCAAACTGGGAAAAAAACCACAAAAAACAACAAAAAAAACCCCACATGAGTGTATAAAGCATTGCACTCAGTCTTCAATTACACGCACCATCTCTGAAGCTTGTCCAATTAATCCTTCCTGACTGCTTATCCCAAGGCCCTTGTTTTGTCTACCTGTGTTTACACTAGAGCCGGACAAATGATAATACTCATCAAGGCAGTGACTCTAAGCACTCCAGGATGAGGAAGTGTGGGAAGAATCCGGGAAGAGTCTCTGAAGTTCTGAGGCTTGAATGGTGGCCGGCAGCACTGTCTCTCCCAGATGCCTGCAACCAAGGACCTCAGTAACACAGCTCTTCCGAGGCAGTCCCGCCTTGCTCTGATTGTCCACAGAGAAACTGCTTACTCTTCAGTGTCCACTCTGCATTAAGTCTTCACTGACCACAGAGTGCAATGCACACTTCCTACTGAAGGAGTACAGAAACACGCACGTACACATGTGTGCGTGTACATCCCAAGTCTGCTGCTCTGGTCTGTGGATTACTTCAAAGGGAGGCACCCAGGACACAGCAAATGAAGAAGATTTTCCCCACTCTCCTTCTCTGCCTGCAGACAAAACCTCCGAAAGGAACCCAAGCATCAGGAATGACTGACTTCCTTGAGAGCCGCATCAGCAGGGAAGATTATCAGGTGCCACAGGAGAGGGGACTGGGGTCAACAGCACACTCAGATGGATGTAGTCACACCCTGTCACGTACTCTTCTGAGCTTTGCTGCAAGACCATTTTCAAACCTTGAGAGGCCTTTGATCTCAGAGCCAAACAACCTGTGTTTCCCGCACAATCCCTTCCCTGTGTCTGACACAGCTTTGTTAGGACCAGTGCTCACAAGGCCCTGCTCAGGGTGCTGCATAAATTCCACCCTTCGGACCTGTCTCCAGGGCTCACCTTTGGTGGGACTCCCATGCCTACACATGTAATCAAATATAGCTTTCTCCTGCTAATCTGCTTGCTGTCACCTTAATGCATGTACTTTGTCATCAAACCCTCAGGAGAGCAGGGGGCGGCTTTCCCCTCCCCTTGAGCACCATAAAGCTGTTCAAGGAGCAACTATGTGAAGCCATGTTGGCACAAACTCAAGCTCTATGTCCTAACTATGCAGGCTTCGAATCTCCTGCTTTTTCCTTCCTCCCTGGCCATTTGTACATGCTGTGCCCTTGACTGGTAACATTCTCAACTTCCATCACAGTCCCACCTTTGCCCTCACTGCGGGACAACTTTAGTTTACACCCAGTGCATCCTGCGCCTGGTATTATGTTGACAAAATAGATTGACATAAATAGCTGGGTTTTCTCTCATATTAGAAAGACTATTGGATTCACAGCAGAGAATGAAAAACTATTTTAAGAAGGAGTAAATGACTGCAACAGGATTTCCTCAGTTTCTGAGTTAAAATCAAAAAGTCACTAGGCCACTGAGTTTACAGAAATCCAAACTTAAAAACACATGGCAAAATCAAGGGTAATATTCATAGTGTTGTGGAGCATAATAAGCATTCGGTAATTGTTAATAACTAGCATTATTGTTTATATTACGAAATCATGTTTTGTTTTAGAAAATCTTTCTTTACTACTAATTCCACTGTGAACTGGTATAAAGACTTTCACTTTAACAACTTGTTAACAAAATATAGTTTGATGTCTATGCAGTGTTTGCAAATGGGCTCCTACTTAAACTGAAGGAAAACGATAGAGACAAGAGAATTCCCAGTTACTAAACCATCATTACATCTTATTGTAAGGAAAATAATTACCCGTAAAAATAGGTCACTTGCAAGGAGGAAACTTAGAACTAAAAGCAGTGATGAAAACTCCAAGTGCTCCATAAATAACTTAAATCATCCCAGCCACGAACATACATGTGGCTGTGCTGTCATTTTAATAAAAGTACCTAGATGGCATTGATTTTCTATGTGTCTATGGATCTGTGTAGCAAGCAAAGCAAATGTGTCCATATTACTCCTGGTAAGCACTGTTTACTCTAAATAAATTACTATGTAGTTTACATTGCTAGGATCACGTGATAGCCCTATAGCTTAGAAGACTGAAATAACCATGCATTTATCTTGTCACTACAGGTACTTGCAGTATAATTACAAGGTCAACAGTTACTATGTAATTACGTAGTTTTCAAGGTTGTGGTTGTTAAACAACAGAAAAGTACACTGTTCTCCCTGTACCTGCTGAGAACCCCCCATCTCAGCCCCAAGGGGCCCACTTGCAAATGTTAAATAAAAGCAATGATATTTTTCAAGGAAAACAAATCAAAACATCTTTAATTGAATAAATAGCTATCTTACAATTATACAAGGCCTCGGACACCTTGTTCAATACTTTCATTTTTGTGAGGATTTTTATTATTATTATTTTCTTATAGAAATATACTTAATTTAGAATGGAACGCAAAGTAAAATGTAACCCAAATAGGAATTTTGCTTAGCAGCAATAATTTTGTAAACTGTCACTCACTGCATGAAATAAAGAGAGATGGAGCATTCTAAAAGAGTGGATTCCCTGAGTTAGTGTAACCAGAACAAAATGGCCTCAAACTGTACTTATCTAAGACTCCTAAAGTTTTTCTCTTCTGTAGTTCAGTTTCTAAGTTCATTTTTGTGGTTCTACTTAATTTGGGTGCCATGCTGCATAGGATTTGCAGCTGCTTGTACATGTGTGATATGACAAATCTCCTACATATTTTCTTCCAATGTACAGTGATTCTAAAATCATAATTTGCACTAAATTCTTCCAGAATGCTTTAAATCCTGTTCTCACCCCTTATTCAGAGAAGCAGAAGGACATTGCTTTGATAGTCAGTATTTGAACAACTCATTCCAAATTTATTATAGGGTACTATCATACAGAGAATAATAAAGAATTTTTTTAATTACTTTAGCTCATAAGAATAGGCTGATAGATATTCCATCAATGTTATGATTCCCTTGGATGGAGGAATGCTAAATGCTAACCCAAACAGATTTTAAAACCATAATTACTTGGTAAACAAGGGAATCATAGCCAAATAATTATTCATGAGTACAGATTAAATTCATCTAAATTTTTTTTACATTTCTTATTGAATTCTTCTATCTGTGGCAAAGTCACTAGGCATAGCAATATCAAAGTGCTATTTCTTCTTCAATATGTTTCACACAAAGAGAGCATGCAGTATACAGGTTTTTTGCTATAGGGTCTTTCTTTTTTTTTTAGCGATAAAGCACTGTGTGTGTTACTCAATACGGATGTGGGGGGAGGTGGGGGTGTGATTTCAAAAGCTGCAGGAGTTCTCTGGGGTAGTAGTTTTCTGAACAGCAGAAGCCAGGCAATCACATGAGGAACCCTATTACACAATTACTTCTCATATTTAAATATAATGATAGTCATCAGTCAAAAAATTCTGAACTATGTAAAAAACAATGGGGAAACATCCGCTTCTAAGGAGAATCTCAGGCAAGATTGTGGAAATCTCAAAAGAAAGTATAAGCGAGTCTCTCTATCACCTAATAAAATCAAGAAGCTTATTTAACTATTTGAAGGATTTATCTTCTAACACCTGCTCACATTTGATCTGCATTTGAAAAGTTTCTTTTCAGTATTTCCAAGACTAATTTGTACCTTCTTCTGGAAAACTCACCTAATAAATTGTGAAACAAATCATGTAGAATGTATCAGAGGGCAAAAAAGTACAAGATACAGATAAATTATCTGTAGTATGTACCCTTATACTTAAAAAAATTACTATGTATATTTTACTTACACTAGCTTGCAAAGAACTCAGATGCCAAGTGAAGGTCAAAGATGTTATTAACTTTGTGATGTTTCAATATTGCTTACAACAAGATGATGCAATATAAAAATAAAGAAGATATGAAACAGAGTACAACAAATTGCAATAGAGTCTATGTAAATAAAAACAATGTACTTCGTTAGTTTACAGAACAGTTTTCCACTTTGCTAGAGTTCTACCAACATGGTTTGCTAGAAATCAAAGTGCAGACAGAAGGCACATTCTTTAGTCTGCTTAGGATAGAGACAAGTGGAAAAAAACCTGTAAATGAGAATGCTCACAGTGACCTTGCAGTTGCTGGAAGTAAGAAAAATGCATATTATTAGTAGTGTACTGACCCATAGGATCTGACCAATAAATGATTCACACTGTATTTATTCCACTCTTTAAGTAGGCATGCATTTCAATGACTGTTTCCTTTCCAATCTTGATGGTAATTTTCAGTAAGTAAGAAGCACTGTACCTTTAAGTTTTAAATATAAAAAAATGACACTGATTAACCTTTAAAATGGTGCCATTTAATCAAAGCAAGTAGATCTTTAATGGGTTTTAAATGGACTAATATATCACAAGCCTTTTTTTTGGCAACCTAGAAATAAATGAAATTTTGGGGAAAAAAATCTCATTTCACCTCTTGTAGTGTTTGTGCCTGTAAATTTGGACATGGGGAGAGGTGACAGGGATTTACACCAGGCTGTGCTCATGTGACTAGGATTGGGAAGGTGACCACATTGTCTTTTATTCTAGTTAAGTTCTCAATTCCTTACTGTTTTGTTCTGTATGCTAAGCAGTGAGACTATGAATGGCTGTATCTTTATGTTTTCAGGAACCTTGACAAATTTTGGGATTTGCACGAAGAAACATACAGTTGTAGAGTATCATGTAGGAGACAATTGATTTTTCCCTCTAGGAGAAAGTGATCAGAGAAAATTAGTAGGTTTTAGTGTCTCCACTTCAGTGTCTCCTGCTATTACTAATTCTCCTCAGGTACCGATAGAGAACCAAGCAACCCTCAATCTTGTAAAGTACAGACTGGATTCTCTGTGCTCAGAGCTTATAGTTTGAGCAAATAGCCCTGTTGGCTTGCCTGCAGATGCAGGATTCTGTGTGATTTCCAAGGATGAACAGGTCTGTTTTAGCACTGTAACCTACTGCATGCCTGCCTTGAGGTTGCTTAATGCAAACTGACTGGGGGGATGAAATGGATAGAAAATGATGAGCTGATGATAGATTGCCATGCATTTTCTTTGAACCATGTACTGACTTAGGCACAGGAGATCATGATGCCATTAATAATAAATTGATGCTTAACTCTAAATAACCATCACAGCACTGACTGAGGAAATGCCAGAGTAGGGCTACAAATTACAAGAAGGAGAAAGGAATGGAGGAAAGCTGTACCCAGAAGAGGGTCTGTTTTACATTCAGCTAAGGTTCGGGAATGCAAGAGTTCTTCAGCCAGTCTTTGATGATGACCTCCAGTTGCCAGCACTTACCACACAATAGGTACTTTACTGAGAATTTCATAGCGTCCCTCTCCTTTAGTCCCTAGGATTCAATTAGATTTAGGTGATTATCGTCACCTAGTGAGGAAACTGAAGAACAGAGAGATTATGAAACTTGCCCAAGTTCACACAGCTATTCAGTGAGGGTCTAGATTTGTAACAATGCAGACTTGGTCCCGTCCTCCTCTCATGCCTCCCCAGAAAATGTGTCTGTTCCCCTCCTATTCTTCCCTGCAGTCTAAAAGGCACTGCCCCTCTCTTCCTTGTCAAGGCCGCCTTTCATCCATGCTGTTGCTTCCAAGTCTTTCACAAATGTTCTTCCATTATACTCTCCTTCATTTCAGTATCTGCTTCCTGTCACTGTCAGTGTTCAAAGCCAGGCACTAACCCCCTCAAAGCCATTCTTGGACCCAAGAAGTCTCAAAGAGCACCATCACTTAGCGAAAAAGAGCTGTCTACGCTTGGCTCCATCTAACCTTCCTCTTGTCCATGCGTTATTAGGAGCTGCTTCTGCTGAAGATACCCAGAGTCTGCTGAGGGGAAAATATAATGGAACATGTAAGACTCATCTGCACCTGAGGCTTCTGGCTGCCAAGACCACCTGCAGAAATGTTATACCCTCATCATCTGAGATGTCAGCCTCTGGTTTTCCACTCCTTGCTGGTCTCAGCACCAGTGGATCTTTCCTTACGTGCCATGGAAATGTTAGTGGCACTCAATGTTCCTCCTGTGTTCATCTTTTCAGCTAATTCTGCGGTACTCTCTGAATGCCCATGATTCCATGGTCTTAACATACACACACACACACACACACACACACACACACGTGCGTGCATGCATGCGCGCGCACACACACACACACACACTTGCTGTACCCTATGTCACCAAGCCAAATTTCTTATCAGGACACAAGAATTGCGCATTTCACTGGGTACCAGTGACTACAAGAATACAGGTTGCTACTCAGCACATTCAAAAATGAGCTCTTTTCCTTAAAATGTTTCTCCACTTCAAAGAAACTTTTGATCAGTATCCTTTTCACTTAAGACAAATCCCTGGAATTCATACTTGATCCTTCTATCTCTAGTAGAGCCTTTTTATTTTCTCTATGAAATAGCTCTTCAATGGACCGTATCTTCTCTGCTAGCCCATCACACTATATCACCATTCGGGCCCTTGCCACTTGTACTGGGCCAAATGCAATGGTCCCATAATTGGTACCCCATCTGCCCCATCTACTGTCTTCTTCACGGTTCTAAAAAGAATATGTCTAAAACTCACATCAGGCAATGAGCACCAAGGCTGCCCTAGTTCCTTACTGCCAGTAGACAGTAAGGACTGTGTAGACAGATTGTGTGAGAGTGAGGCAAGACCTCACACTTCAGCCCGGTTCCCCACCAGCGGCCTCATCATTTCTGAGGTTCTAGCATAAACAAGAGCCCTGAACATGCTGTCACTTTTCACAGGTCCTGAAATTTGCACATTTAGGTTGTTATTTCTACCTTGAATGCTGTTTGCTTTCAAGGAAGCATCCATTTTTTTTAATACCTCACAAGGACAAAAGTTACCTTGTCCTTGAAACAGTTTCTAGCCTATTCCAGATGAATACTCTGCTTCCTTGATGCTATTTGTAAACTGCACGCAGCTTTTAGACTGTATGCTATATTACAGTTTATCTTTATGTGAGTCTACCTACTTCAATAGACTTTGAGTTTGAGAGATATATTTTTTGAGTATTTTGTTATTTCCAGCAGCCACACAAGTCCTATCATATGGTAGGTGCTTGCTAAGGGATTACTGAGTTAAATGTGACATTTGATGGATAAGAGCCTTTAGAGTTAAGCTTAAGCGAATAAACCTGCAATCTCAATTTTCTGAAAATAATCAGTATGACTTTGAAGCAGTTTAGCCACAGAGTAAATGAGCCTTATTTTAGATATTAATAAAGTGAAAGTCAAGAATGCACAGTTCCCAAGTCTGTGGTGTCTGTGGCCGCACAGAAGCCCTTGGACAAATCTTTGGTATCTGTTTGGTTTCATAATTTCATCTGTAAAGGGAGGTGAAGAAGATATTCTCTAAAATCTCTCGAACTCTCAAATATTTACTTTTATGAGGTCATAACTGACAACATAGGGCAGACATTCAGAGATAAGGATAAATCTGGCTAAACAACAGGCCTGTAAAGATAAATCCTATTGGTTGTAAATAATCAGAGATGATAAGAAAATAAAAACATAACAGACTGCTTCCAACCATGTCCCCAAATGTATTTATATAGCTGAACCTTTTCCTACGTGGCTCTAAAAGTCTCTACAAAATTATCTTGGAAAATAGTCATCCAGCTTGGAAATATATGTCTTTATAAAAACATCAAAGGCATCTCCCTATCTTTTCATATACATTTTCAAATCAAGTACATAGTCATATTATTATTTGTCATTGCAAATCCCCCCAAAATATCAAATGTGTCTTTGATTCCACAGATCCTGAATATTTATATACTATTGCAGCCTATGTAGTTTATTGAAGAAAGAACATAGCTCAGTCACATCTATTAAATATTAAGTATTTTGCTACAAAAGTAGAGACAGGTACAAAAACTCCAGAGATACAAACAAGATGCTCTCCCCAACAGATTGGTTGCAAATGAGAAAACAAAAAAAACTGTTAAAAAAACCCATCTTAAATAATGTGGCGAGCAATAATGTGGTATTAAAGTGAAACGTGTTTGAAGTGGCATATTACATCCAAAGGAACACCACCATAATTCATAGTGATTAATGTTAATGTCAAAAATATTCAAGAAAGTAATAATGATTTGTATCTTCATGTAATGGGCTACCCTTTCTTTGATCTTTTATTCCTTTGATCAATGAAATTAACAGGCAATAAATTTCCAACCAATAAAAAAGAATTCATCTTCACCCAGCACATTGGTCAGCCTGTGGGAATAACTGCCACAGTAGGTCAGAGAGACAAATGCTAAGGCTGGAGTTAAAAAGGGATCAGATAATTTTATGACCATTAATAACATTTGTCGTGCTGCAAGCTCACACACAGATAAGGAGAATCCAGCCATCCTTCTGGGTTCAGACTAATTACCTCCTGGGTCACTAAGACACCGCTGGGCTCACACACAAGACAGGTCACCAGTGCAGTTTCAGAGGGGTGTTGCTTGAATTTCAGCGGAGAACAAGGTCAGCTGAAGACCCTTCGAGGCTCTAAACGGTGAAAACATTATGGCACTTCTTTCTTCATTTACAATTTTTTTAAAGCCACTAAACTGTAAAATATGTACATTCTTCCATGCGCTGAACTTCAAATAGAATTCCTCCCCTACATGCCTATTGTTACAAAACTCAAGAACTTTTTAAAAGTGGAATTGCTCAAATGTTTTAATGTCCCTGCTTGCATGGGACTCTAAGCACTGATACAGTTTGTCTATGAAGTATCTGGGTACCTGATAAGCAGAATGCAAGTGAATTAATTTCACAGCCAAGAAAATAAACAAATGCCCTAGCTCAAGTTCAAAGTAGAGGTATCTATTGCAGGAATTCTACTTCCCTAGGTATTGGCGGTGGTTGTGCAGTTCTGAAACCTTTGGTGAGTGCTAATGGCTTAGATTATGACCTGTTGGTATACTTGCTCTATAAAAGGCAATATTTAAGACAGTCTGAATTTAAATATTATTGGTTCTATCCTTCTAATGAATCTTTATTTCTAATGATATTAATGATTGGTGCTAGACACATACTATACACACTCAGAGAATGCATGCAATAAAGTCTGTCTTGTTCCAGTTTCAGTGCCAATAGCTGAGAAAATGCATACGTCTACATGATTCATCACCTACATGCCTGTGGCCATTTGTTACTGCGTCCCACTTCCTTTTCAGCAAAGCCTAATGCGTCATGGAAGAAAGAACACAGTGTTTTTTGTAGTATCCAACAACACAAGAGTTATTGAAAACTGACCACCATGTTGCTAAATCGTTCTATTCACAGCTCTGAGCAGTGGGAAATCATGATTTTCCTAATAGATGTGTAATAAACAGACACCATCTACTGTCATAAAACGGCAGGGGAACAGTTCAGGTTGGCTATGGTGTGAGAAAATTCACGATCATCAATAATTCATTTCAAAGATTCAGTACAGCTCAATGTGCTCACAGACTTCTAACTCTAGCAAAGCAAAATTATCAGTGAGAAGATAGCATTTATATAATGATTAACATTATTACAATATATTGTATAGAAATATACTGGGGTTTTTTATTGTAGTTCATTTAGACCTTTACAGGGGAAAGAATTATCAGAGAAGAAAGGGACTCTAGAAGCATGCAGATATAAGGACTCTCAGGTATAAATAGGGTTTGAAGACATCAGACGGCTTCCTTAGGTTCACGCCAATGGTGTCCGGAAACTGGTATCTCACTTCTGTTTTGCCAAGTCTCTTACTGGCTTCTGTGTTCCTGACCCTAATCTCAGGATTTGAGTGTCATTTCAGTGCTGAGACTCAGGAGGTGGTGCCGCCTACCTGGGGATTTCCTCTTCAGCTTTCTAGCAATCCATATACAGCTTCTGTAAACAGCTACCTTCAACTTTAGAGTTCCACCAGGGCTTATCTCCTCCCAGAACCATGAAAGGCCAATGGTTTTAATACCTAGTTTTGACAGCAGAAGGACTAAAGATGAGAATAAAAATGAGGAGTAAACTAGTTTTAAATTATAAGAATGCTTGAGATCACCAAGAAGAACGATTTCAAAAACAATCGGACAGGAGGAATCAAAGACAATGAAGGTAGACAGGTTTGGGGGAAGTTTTGTTATGAAGCAGAGCATAGAAATAAAATTCTAGGTGGACAAAAGCATAGAATGGTCTTCACTTTTACTATAGCAAAAAAACCAGCATTTTTGAAAATACAGAGAAGTGAATCTTATAAGACTCATTACTACTGCCAGAGACAAGGCTGTATCTGTACAATGACTGATAAATTTCTACTGTAAATACCAGAAGCAGAAGATTACAAGAATTCCAGTGTGGGTACTGGACCTCCAAAGAAACACTATTTATACATATGTCCCTGTGATCAAACAGAACTCCTCTCAGGATGTACCTTGTGGAAGCCTTAATTGAGGAGGTGAACATTGTGTTATTCTTTGTTCATTTATGATAATAAAACATATATATTTTTATCCAGAAAATTCAGGACATTCAATTATTTTGATTGTAGAAATGCATTAGAAAAATAAAAAATTTTAAAGTGAAACCAAACACTTCAAATATTGATCTAAGGCTTTAGGTATCACAGGTGCAAAGACGTTGCTTAACTCTCTATTTTTGTAATAGATATCACATTCATCTTCTCTTTTGTTTCCATTTGCTTCCAGAAAGGAAAACAAAACCCAGCCACACAACTGCAGCAAGGACAGTAGTTATACTGGTCTTGGATTAAAATCACACATTACCAGCAGTGTTATTACTCAGCATGTATGTGTCTAACCAACAAATGGCATTGCTACTGGCAAAAGGGATAAACTGAGGTCCCTGACCAGTGACTCCTCAAAGACATGCTATTAACACTTAGTATCCCACCACTGTCAAGAAAAATTGAGATTAAGAAATTTCAGATTCTTCCCAATGTGGGGGTCCACCCCAGAGTCCCTTGCAGTTAGCCTCTCTGTCTTTGCAGGCAAATGACCACAGAGAGCAGTTTACTCTGCTAGGAACATAAAGTTTCTGTATTTAAAATCAGCTCTGAACATATTAAAGTTGTAATGTAGGATGGTAGAAAGTCTCCCTCCCTAGAATGCTATGAAGACATAGCATTAAATTCAGTCTCTTCCACAACATTTGAAGACAAGTACCACATTTTCCTTGTATCTATACTTTTGTAGGACAAATTAGCCCCTTGCCTATCTATTCCTCAGGTAGCAAGGACCTGACATCCTGCATCATCCTGTTTCCATCTCTTGATGTTTACATTTCCTACTGAATTTCTCTCACCTAGATTTGGGCTTAATTCACACAGATCACAAAGACAAAAAGAAGATAGCAAATAAAAGTTAAATATGTTAACTCCAAGGATATTCTGAACTGTTTTGCTAAAAGGAAGTTTTATTGCTGAACTGTATAATAATCTCCAAAAGCAAAAAAGCAAATACTAGGTTGAAAAAGTAGAATTATAGAAGATATATATAAAAAAACTATTGACCATAGTCCTCATTCATGCTTATTCTTCTCTGAGAATCATTCTTCTCTGCCCTTTGGGGACAATGTAGACTGACTTCAAGACTTTTCTAATCTCTCAGATAACAAAAGTCTCCGTGTGACTTTTAGTTATCAAAAAAAGAGATCTTTTTCAATAATTAAAATGTCCAGTCCACGATACTAATCAAAACTCTAAAGTTCATTTAAAGTTAACCTATTCCACTAAATTTCCTCAGTCCTGCTTTAAATCTGATGTTCACGGTCGCTGAGTTCTATCGCAGCACCCTGAATTTCTGTGTATTTCTTTGTCTCTTTACCCTTTCCCCAAGTCCCAGCTCTGCTGCTTTGCTTTTTATACTCCCAAGGTTGCAGTAAAGAAGCAAAGAAGAGATGAAATACAGCTCAGCTGATCTGCATTCATGAAAACAAGGCCGTGGAGTCCTTTGGGTGTGAAAGATGTGTAAGTATTTCCTCCTGTGTTTTGGATCATTTGAAGATGTCTTAACTGCGGGTCCCTGAAGGTAAGCCAGCAGCTCAGCTGGCTGCTACTAAGAATGTTCTTCAGTCTCGATCCCTTAAGAAATCTCTCTTTCTCTTGTTCCTGTCTTGCTTGTCTTGTAAGAGGCCAGCTCTGGGCATGTCTCTCCCACACACAGGAAACATTTCATTCAGCGGAATTTTAAAGCACAGGCTATTTATAAAGTGGCCCCTCTCCTGGTTCCCTGGTCATGGTCTCACTGCCTCATTTTGTCTGTTTTGGGAACGGACCTAGATCTACACCCCATGCCTGGACAACTGTAAAGGACCTGGGTCATTCACTCTCTGAAGATGTACTCTGTGGACCTCATAACATAGGTTCAATTCTTGCATTTCACTAGACATTGACTCTTTTCAAGCAATTTCACCTTCTATTTCCAGTTCCTGTGTCTGCCTCTTTACAGTGTTTCGTAGGAAGAAGGTAGGTACTCTGCTAACAGCCACCAAGCTAGGTTGTACACACCACTTCTACAAGTTTTACTTGGTAGGTTGAAGACTCTGTGACAGAATGGAAATAAATGGAGCCTCTGATGGAGAAGGGACAGAGAAGGTGCAAGAATAACTTTCTGCTACAGTTACAAAACAAATATAAACATCAATAAATATATAACCAAAGAGCCTAAGAATGCAGCTAAATCCAATGGTCCTGGGTTAAATGTCCAATACCAGTAACAAAATGAGACAAGACCCAGAAATCATCTAATTGAATGAAGATAAGAGCAATAAATGGAAATGACAATGACGTGTAGGAATAGAGGTGAGTCAAGCAAAGCTTTCTCCTGAGTCACCAAAGTACCTCAAGAAATCAAATCATCATAGCATAACTAGAAGCTTTCAGAACATTGTTATTTGTGCATAATTTTTGCAAAGAGTAGAAAATAGTAGTATCTGTGAAGTGATGGACTAAAATCTTCCCAAAAAAACACTGCAAAATGTTCTAACCAGAATTGAGATCAATAAATCTTTACATTTATCTATTATAAATCCTCTTTTAAAATAAAAAAACAAATATTAAATAGTAAAATAATGAGTTATAGATTCTGGTTTTCATATAAGATTCAGATCAAGAGAGGAATTATTTGGTTGGAAATAGGATTGAGGATACCAAAGCCAAATAGAATTTTCCTGGAAAAATACATTCAGTATGTAAGGATCTTCCAAGTCTTATGTAGCATCTTCATTAGTGATGGAGGCCAGAGAGATAAACAGTAAATGAATGAAATCTGTAGGTAGTACTGAATCAGTATGGGGAGTAAAGACAGGTGGGAGGTAATAAAGAACCTCTGATGGTTTGGAACAGAAGCAGCAAATAAAAAGGAATTTGAAAAGTGCACATATTTAACAGAATAAAGCCTCAGGAAAACAGGGCAGCTATGAGCAAATTCAACCAATTACACAAACAGTTAAACATCCTACATTCGTGCCTTGGGAAAATAATCACCCACACCATTTGGCTCTCCCACCAAAAGATACAAAGTAGTAATAGGAAAGGAGAGGAGCCATTCACAAAAGGACATGTCTATTCTAGAGGAAAAAAGGTTACATTTAAATAGAATATCATAAACCTTCAAAATAAGTACGTTTTACTGAAATAATTTCAGAATCCTCAATATAAATTAGAGAAGAAATTAATGTTACATGTTTAAATGTGATTTCTTTCATTGGTTTACAGAGGAGAAAAATTAAAGTTTTGAAGGGTATAATTTATAAGTAACGTTGCCTGAAACTGCTGAACAATTACTCAAAACAAAGTAAATGGGGCACAATTAAAAAAAAAAAAAGAAATATATATGGTCCCCACATACCTGCTCGCTGTATCTCTTTCCAGCTTTATTAACGTGATTCAGAACAACCTTTCTTTTTGATCCATCTAACAAATCACCAAGTTTGACCCTTCCCCGGGAGCTTTGCAGGTGCTCTGCCCCACCTCTCTGCAGGTCTTCCTTGGGCTGGCATCACTCAAATGTCCCCTCCTCAGTGAGCCTGCCGGATCACCTTCCCCAAAGCTGACCTTCCTACTGGGTCAGCATCTTATTCTCTGCTTGCTTAAATTTCTTTATAGAACTTACTCTTATCTAAGACTCTATATTACCATTTTATTATTTGTTTCCTTGTATAATTTCAGTCTCTCCTTTCTCAGCCCTGAGACATCATCATTATGAGAGGAGGCTTTTTACCTCCATCACTATTAAATCCCCAGTCTTATTAAGAGATCCTGCTTTTTGTGGTCCCTCGATATATGAACATTGAATAGATCTATGTAACCTGACTGACAGACTGATAGGAGATTGTGAAAATACTATCAAGAATAGCAGAGAGCTACACTGAAAATGGTAGTGAATGGCATCATTATCAGTGCCTAGCGTCAAGGAATCTGAATTTAGATTGAAGTTTAAATAAGCAGATGCATTAACACAAATTCTTCAGAGTGGTTAAACTTACCAACCCTGTAATTATATATTTGGTCATATAGTCTTCCATAATGAAATGCCAAGGGTCACTCATCTAATAGCATCGACCAAATGTGTATGTTTACTCATAAAAATTCATATGAAGTTAACTATCATGTGGTTATTTCCAATTCTCTCTTTTTTTTCCAATAGAGTGGAATTAATCTGTGCAATCTAATGAAATATGCTACAATTAGAGAACTACTGTGCATAGTAATATCTCTGCTTGTATATGTTTCAAATGAAATAGAGGCTGTGGTGACATTTCAGCAATGGAAGAATGAAAAGCAAAAATAAATAGCTATTAGATTTTGAATTGCAGCTGGGTACCTGAATGCAAAATCTATCTATGAACTACTGATTGTTAAATGTACCTCTTCACCCACCCGCCTTAAAATATGAATGTAAGTTTGTTGTATATTCATTTAAAAAAAGCATAGCTTGGTCCACAAACCAAGAAATACTAAGACATTGTCATTTATAACAGAAAACCATTACCACGAATGTTTCTAACCTACTTCTGAGACACTTTCCCTTTTGAGGAAGAATACCTAAAGTCCTCCAGAAGCTAAAAGTCCCCATGATTAGATGTTTCAATCATGAAAGAAAGCACATAGCTAAGCCAGGCCTCTCAAGCTCAGAGCCTCCAACATCACACAGTTAAACACTTCGTTTTTGGTTTTGGTTTTTCTTGCTTCTGTTTGTTTCTTTTCATTAGACAGGCTTTCACTATATAGCGCAGGCTGACCTTGAACTCACATCTGCGGCCCGGCTGTCACTGAACTCATGGTGATCCCGTGGCCTCAGCCTCCCAAGTGCTGGGATTACAGGTGTGCACCACCACGCTAAGCTTCAAACACCCTCTTTAGACAATTACTGGAGAAGACTGAGAATAATCACTTAACCAAATTTACCTGAGCAACTTTAAATAATTTCACGTGCACCTTTTTCTTTCTTTGCCAATGGCCAGAAAAAGGAGTAACGCAGTAGGATACCAACTGAGAGCTATTCAAAGTGTTTCATCATCAAATGACCCTATGACAATGAACCAGGCTTTACTGCTGAATCCTTAAGACAGAGGCCAGCAGCAGTACCCGGCAGTAGTCGGGTGGAGCACTGTGGATGGTCTCGGGGGTAGAAGACCTCATAAAATACCCAGTCATTTCCCTATTTCTTGATAGAGCCAAAAACTACTCTGGTTTCCAAAATAGAGTTCTGGCTAAATCTCAGCTTCTCTCCTTCACCTCTCCTACATGCATCAAACTTCTGCTCCCTCTACCCAACTCTGATATAAAACATTTTATCAAAGGGTTAGTATATCCCATAGCATAACACCTGTTTTCATTATAACCTTAAGGATTTAAGAAAATCAGGGCACACTGACTCAGAAAGAGTTGGATATTTTCTTGCATACTATCGATGAAAAATCTTACACTGAAAGATTTCCCTCTTCTTTAAATCTGTTATTCGAAGTAGGAAAAATTATTTAAAAACCTATTTTATCATAACCACATAAGATTTTATGTTATAATGTCATTTATTATTTCTAAGAAAAAAACTAGACATATAACTTCCCTCCCCCCAAAACATATTGAGTTATAAATGTTGAATGATAGCTTAGGTGCTGGTAGTGTGTTTACTTTTATTTGATAAAAACAAAAATGCTTCTCCTAATGAATCTCAATGTTACCCAGCATATTTTGGCTGAATTACTTCTGTTCGTGTTGTCATTTGTAAAGTTTCTTGGTCATCTCTTTCTAGCATTAGAATCAAAAAGTCTGCAATACAATTTTACATAAAAGATGAGAAGAGAAGGTAGAAAAATCACTGCAAAATAAATGGAAACTGATTAGTTGTCTTTCACTTTTTAAACTGCACCTTTGACAGGAAGAAATATTAAGTGAAACTGCCAACAGTTCTTTTAAAGCCCATTCATTAGTGTGTAGGTCTACAACCAGCTTGTCATAATTAACTCCATAGCTAAAATACAGAAGCAAGAGTGCAGTGCCCAAACCCACAGCTTGAGAGATAGATTTCAAATTGGTGAAAACTGAACTTAGGCCAAATTGCTTTATCCTAGCCACCTTGTTCCATAAATCAAGTGGAAGAATATCTGTACATCAGCAATGTTGTATATTAGTTTGGTTTTATTGGACTGAATTACATTATTTCATGAAGTCAATTTCTCCAAAAACCAGCACGGACACAAAGTTGTGAATTATATATGTGCTTCATCACAATATCCTCCTGCTTCTAACTTTAATGCTGTTCCTGCAGATATTAATAACTATGTCCTGTTCTTTTGATCTAACACTGGTCTGTCCCATATGTGACACCTAGAAAATTATTCCAATAAACCTATGTGCTTTCTGCTTTTAACTTCTGTACCTCACCAGTTTTCCCAATTGCATTCCCTACATGAACATTCTTGACATTGCTTCAAATAATTACACCCCTATTTTTGATTGGAAAAAGTAAGTCATGTAGGAATGGATTTTATCTGTAAGAACTTTGTATTCAACTAGAGAAAGTTTTTTTTAAAAAAACGTAAGTGCTGGCAGGAATGAAGGTAAAACAAAATCAAACAATAAGTTAGAAAAAATGTAAATAGCTCTATGATCCCCCACAATTTCTACAAACAGCAGATGCAAAGAAAAAAAAAAAAACAAGACCATAGTAACTGTAACTTCAGAGCAATTTTAACTTGCTGCCTGAAGATGAGGGACAGAAGAGAAAAAGAGAGAGAGGAATTCAATTCAACTTTTCATTGCATGACTCATAAATATATATCTCAGAATAATTCTCTTGGCTGAGTATTTATTAAAAATCTTTACCCTGTCTGCTTATAAACAATTTGAGATGTCGGGCACTACAATATTCATAGCCATGTTCGCGAAGTGACCTTCTGAGTTGACTTTATTACGGGCTATAAAAAGTGCTACCTAATAAAATGCAAAGGCATTATGTTGATTTCCAAAAGATTTTACTTTCTAGGATTCTCAGTCCTTTCAAAGAGGCCCTGTCACCAATGATCAAAATTTTTCTGGGACCTGCCTTTGAAGACACAAGAACTCAGAAACAAAAGAGCCATAAACGTGTACCCATTGAGACCTCTAAGGCCGCCTTTCACATTGGGCCACTGAACCCTTATGTTGTGCCTTATTTGTTGTTCATGATATGCATGCAATTTGAGGTGATTTTACCTTTGAGTATGTAATTCTCCAAAAGCTCATAAAGTTTGTAAAATTAGCTATACCTGTAATCTTATAATGTTGCCCAGACTGTGAATAAAATTGTACTTATTACTTAAAATTAATATCCTTTTCTTGCTTCTCTGTGGAGTTCTGAAAAAATATTGAATTTAATGTTCACAGACCTGGGTGTTTTAATCCAGCAATCAAGGCTATCTATCTTCTAACTATGGCAGAGAAAGATAAGAAAATATCCTGCTGTTCACAGCCTGAACCCATGAAATGAACCTGCTTGGAGGTCATTTTTAGTAGGAAGAGGAACTGACAAGTTCCAAAAGCTTTTAAAGAATGCAAAACAGGCAACAGAATCTAAAGAGGTATATGGATGAAGGATGTACCTTCGCCAATCTCGAGAAGCCCTTCATTCTGTTTTTATTATGTTTCATTATATGTATCCATACATTCATCTTATTTCCCAGTCCACTTATTTCCCAGTCATCTTATTTCCACTCCAGCTCTCAGATGACTGCGCATTTTACTGCCTTGGGTGGTGTGATGTGCGAATCTTTAGGCTCATAGTACCCATTTCTCAAAAGTCTGGAAATCCATATATGTGGTGTGAAACTTACAACAGTAAAGTATTCCATTGCTCTGGTTGAGATGAAAGCAGCCTAAGTGGGTTACTGATGGAAAAACAAACACTCTCTGCTGTTCTGAGTGAAAGTCTTCATGAACTGGATGTCTCAGGCCCTCGATCCAAGCATTATTCTGTAGAACGAACTTTTTATAAAATTTTACTCATCGCCTGGGGGCTCAGTTTTCCTACTCTAAAGGGCACAAATGCTTTTCTAGATGTGAGTTGGTGGAAAGACCTAGATCACCTCAAAAAATTCTATTTTCCCCGGATCAATTCCAGTTCTACTGAGTCAAAATTGCCAGAGAGGTGAGTGATGTCCATGAAGCACAAATACCTTCTAGGGGGGTTAAGAACAGAACCAGACCCAGAATAAAGGCCTTTAAGCTCTAACATCTAATATAACCCAGTGGATCCCGTAGAGAGTGATCTCCTAAGCCGGGGACAGGTATGACCAGTGGAAAGTACAGTGCCCCACAGGCATACACAGTCACAATGAGGAGGATGGCCTCACCCCCTGCTGCCACCAAGCATCTCCTTCTCAGGACTCTCCTGCCCCCTGCTGGTATGACCCAGGGTTTCTCGCTTCTCTGCTTGGTCTGGTTACTATAGAGACAGAAACCAGAAGCAGCAAGGATGCAAACACAGAGCTGGCTCCTAGGCGTGGGGAAGGAAAGAGAAATGTCAGAGGAAGAGACAAACAAATGGACGCGAAGAAGAGAGAAACAAATCCATATGCGCACATGGCCACAGGAACTAGGCATGGAGTCAAAAATTAAACTGGCTACATAGGAAAGAAAGAAAGCATTGGAGGACACGGGGCACAGAAGAAGCAACTCCGCACAGTCACCTGTCCTATGCAGCTATGTGGAATGAAATGCAGGGCTGCCTTATCTATCCAATGATCCCCCCAAAAGTCAGAAGTGTGGGTTTTATTTTACTTAAAGCGTTCAGCACTTAAGAATGTATGACTAATTTTTGTTTTTAAACTCCACCAACCAAATTGGCTCCCGGCCTGCCTCAGCTGACTGAGGACAGGTGTGAGTTCTGACAACGTAGTCAGTGGAGTAGGAAAAAACTAAGGCGGAGAAACAGGGTATTAAACAAGGAAAAAGGAAATGGTTCACAGTGACCACTGAATACGGGCTCAGGATGTTCAGTTGACCCCTGGACAATCACACAGTTAACCTGTCTGTTGTTCAGAAATCACGGCTTTTTTTTTTTTTTTTTGTCAGAATCTAACATTGGAAGCACATCCACACAGCTGTTGATAACTTGCCATGGTAAGGTTCAAATCATTGCTGGGGGGTTCTGCTCCTGGAAATAAGGCACTGGGGTAGCAAGCAAGGCTCAGCTAGGACCCTGCTGGAGACCCTCCTGACATTCCTCACCTGTGAAAATGTACACAGACTGAATAACAGTCTTTTTTTTTCCCACCTGTGAAAGCTGGTTATAAAAATTCTAACCCAAGTCCTCAGCCTTGGCACACAAAAGTAAGATGAATTCGGGCAACGGTAAGCATGTCAGTTATCCCCAGGTCCAAGGAATGATTACTATGCCCATTTTAGAGAAGAAACGGATACTTACAGATGGAGATAAGCGATTTACGCATGCGCTAAGATCACAGCGCAGCAAGGTTTTGAGTTTTTACTCACGGGTCCGCACCTCTAGAGCTGAAAGCCCAAAAGCGTGGAGGAGATGCCGAACTACTACTCCCTCTCCACACTTCCAAAGTGTTTCAAGTGGAATAAAGCTTCAATTTTACTGCATCCTTTCGCTCACTGGATGCCGAAGGGAAAACTTGTTTCTTCATTACATTTTATGAAAAACAGTATGCTTCTATGGTTATGACCTTGAGAATCTGCAAAGGTCAGGGGTCTGTATTATTAGACAGAATATCAGCGAAAATGAAAATAGTTCAGTTATACTTCCTACGTGGAAGTTACAGTGCAGAAGGAGATTTATTGGGAGCCCATCCCATGACCACAAATACCGCGAGCATACAAGGCAGACAGGAAAGTGATGTGGGTAGCTTGGACGCAAAGAGGAAAATGAAGTTCAGGTGTGCTTAGTTGATCAGATAAAACTGATGAACTACAAGTTATTAAGAAGTTTAAGAGATGATTTTCAAATCTTTAGTGAAAACAGAGAAAACCCTAATAAAACACCTAGGTTCAAAGAATTTTAAACCCTAAAGGGTACCTGAAAATCATTTCATATAACTGTCTTATCTAATGAGTTAAGAAATTTAGGTCAGAAAGAATGAAAACACAGTCTCAAATCACAGACTCTGCTAGTGATAGTGTTTAGACAGCTTGGGACTGATGTAACATCCTCACAGATAAAACCAACTTAGAGACTTGCTGCTTTGAAAATATACTCGCCAGTCATGATGGCATATCCTGTAGTCCCAGCACTTGGGAGGCTGAGGCAGGAGGATTGCTTTCAGTTTGAGGCTAGCTCCTGCTACATAGTTCAAGGCCAGCCTGAAGTATGTAGTGAGATCTTGTCTCAAGAAAATAAAAATTAATAAAATAAATAAATAAATAAATAAATAAACTCACTAATTTGATTTCATTTCCTAAGGAATAAATACATGAAAGGCATGATTAATAAATATGATCACATAATATATATTATATATAATACATATACCAATATTGTTTTCTAGATGTAATATATTTCATTGTTACATATTTATAAGAAGATATTAACATGATTTAAAAATAACAGCAAAAGACATTTAGAAAGAAATGTGAAACAAAGATAAGATAATCAAGGGAATAAACTTTTCACATGATGTCAAAAACTAAAAACAAGGCACAATATATTGTTAGCAAGGACATAGGTAAACCAAAACAAAATGAGCCTTAAATATCTGCAAAAAGAAATCTAACAATATATATCAAAATACATACCGTGCATTCATTCATTGATATCCTTAAATTCATTAATTCTAATAGTAGGTGCTCATTTTAAGAAAACAATTCAAAAGCTGTCTAAAGATATTGAAAACATTTTACCATTTTAATGCCTAGTAAAAATATAAAAAATTTAAATGCATACAGATAAATTATAATGTATGTATTTTATGACATTGCCATGTTAACAAAAAAGTTACATTACTTTGCATTAGTGAAAATGATGGTAAGTTTCTATATCTGACACAGAAAAATAAAAGATACTTAAAATATGAATATATGATCTCATTTATCTATAATTTTATATGGAATAAATAAGGAGATGCCTGAAACAAATGTACCAAATTATCAAAGATTGATGATCTTAGCTCATAAGACTTTTGATGACATTTACATTCTTCTTTATATGTTTGAGAGTTACTTAAATCAAATTGAAATGATCATGTATTTTAACTAAGGAAAATACACAATGTTTATTTTTAGTTTGAATTTTCTTCTGTAGCAAAAATTCTTTTTCATTAAAAGGAAAAATTATCTAAGATGATTTATTCTAAAGTAACTTTTTCAAATAACGTTTATATTTAGCATGTCTTCAAATGCAAATAGAATTGTTTTGATGGTCCTAATATAATTTTAGATATAAAATAAGTTTTAAGAGATAAGATACCTAGATCTTACTGGGTAGAAGAATATTTGTACTTAAACAGAAATTTTGTGCTATGGGACATAGTGAACTCAATGAAGTGAGTCCTACAGCTCAGTTAATGAACATTCCCTAGACCTCATTTCCTAAACATTTAAATGAAAATCTTGACTTTTATGACCTCTGGGAGCATTTCTACTTACCAAAAAAAAAAAAAAAAAAAAAGAAAAGGAATTCCCTCAACTTAAAAATGATAAGATAATTCTTTATGTACAATAAGGTTGTATTTCAAAATTTCTCAGAAGAGTATGGAACTCTGAAATCCATCCAGAAAACTTTCAAGGGGCCTTTACCAACTAAACAATGTATAAAGTACTACTTCTGTAGTTTTACCTATGACAGTTGGTAGTGATATCTATTTTTTTATACTTAGCACTTTACAAATAACCATGCACTATCATCACAAGGTTGAATAATAGGAAAGAAAGTATCAGTGAGTTTAGTTTCAAGCAGTGCATTTGCCAAAAAAACTACTCCTAACCGATGAGAGCAAGAGTTGTATTTCGGGCTTGAAGGTCACTCAGTTTGGTGTTTTAGCAGAAGTGGAAAACTTCCACACATTCCTAACTCAAAAGACAGCTTTCAGGACATTCATATATCTCTCATTAAACAAAGCCCTCAAGACTCATCTCTAAAAATCAATGGTCAGCTGTGGGAATCAGAAGAAAATGATTTAATGTTTGTGCAGGTTGGAGAATTTAGCTCTTTTGGAGAAGTCGGTGAGAAAAGAAAGGAATGAAGGACATTTAGAAAAAACATGATTATAACCAAAGGTACTCAGACATAGAAGTCTTTGTCCTTTTTATTTTGTTTTATTGTTATTTTTTAAATGTAGAAAGTAAACTGAGTTGAAGGATTAGGAATTAGCTTGGCACCGTCACAGAGTTTATGAAAGATCTAATTAACTGGAAACTTCTTGTATAGGTGATATACTAGGTATTTCACATACATTTTCACATGTAATTTTAATGATAATATAGTGAAAATATTCTTCTTTTATAGATATGAAAACTAATACTGGCAGATATGAAGTGATTTCTAATATGACAGAACTGGGATTAAAGCCCATTAATATCAGGCTACAAAACTCAGCTTTGTTGTTGTTGTTGTTTTAATTTCTTTTGTATTTTTTAAATCTGGGACTGGAAAGTCTGGAAAGTAGCTGGACTTATCGTCTTTAGCTTTAGTCTCTGGGACAGTGACTACTAACTACGTGTGATAATTAAGACTGGATAAAAATATCAATGTCGTCTCTGATGTTTGGGTGAGGCTTGGGTGAGCCTTGAACATTTTCCTGCACCATGGCACTGAGTTACGTCCCCAGATATATATAATTTTATATTTAATTTTAATTATATTTAATTTTATTTTGAGACAGGGTCTTGCTAAGTTGCCCAGGCTGGGCTCAAACTTTCAAGTTTCCTGCCTCATTCTTCCAGAGTATGAGGACCAAAGGTATGCGTCACCTTGCCAGGCTGAACTCTTGTGTATTTAAAAGATGCCCTGGTGAATTCACTGTGCAGCCAGAACTGAGATTCAGTGATGAAAATATTGTACTGCATTCTGCAGGCAATGGGAAGATGCTGAATGGTTTCACAAGAGGAAGCAACATACATTAGGAGGTGCCAAAGACAGATGTGTCTAGAAGACCTAACTTGAAAGGAATATAAATGCATGGATATCCGTCTCTTATCTGCTCACCACCCAGCTTCCTTGATACCATTCTAACTCTGGCTTATTGGCTTTCGGTCCTAACTTGTCATTCCTCCGCTTGAACTGGCCAAGGCAGTCTCACCTTAGAGCTTTTGGACTTGGTGTTGTTTTTATTTGCAAATCTCTTAGTGCTGACCCTCGCAGGGACAATTCCTTTCTGTTAACCACATCTGTGTGCCCAAACCTGACTCTCCATTATAAAACAGCCTTACCACCTCTGATCCTGATGCCTCTCACGCCCATCTCCATTTATTTTCTTCATAACCCATGACACTGCATGAAAGCCTCTTATTTATTGTTTATCTTAGGTTTCTCCTACTACAATGTAAACTAAAAGAAACAAGAGACACAGTCCCTCTTGCTAATGTGTCCCCTACGTAGCACAGTGACTAGCCAACTAGGGGTCCAAAATAATCGTTAACAAATTAAAGAACAACTAATAAACTTTAGCTGTTAGCTATGAGTCTTTAAGTTTCAAATGGTTTACCAAACTTTTGAGGTAGTTTTTCCAAAGTCTTATAGCTGAAGACTAAATTCAAAAGAAATGAAGCATTGATTAACATTCACTTTAGGTAAATCTCCATTCTTAAGGCTAATTTGATTACTTGTTAGTGTGTTTGAATAGCCTATTACTTCAGTTTAAAAGGCAGGTATATTAACATTTATCTAAATGTGTTTTCCTAGAGTTAAATGCCAGACTTTGCAAATTTGTTAAAACTTCCAGTATATAAATATGTATTTATCTGTTAATGGTATTTCCCATCAGCAAGCTTTCTTGAATAATTTGCTTTCATAAGTACAGTGTTTGACCAGACAACAAGTCACTATGCAAATTCTCTTTCTGGCCCAACGGTAGAATAGAAAATACAAACGAATCTAGACTTCACACTTATATTAATATGTGGCTCATTTACTTCCTGATAATAACTTGGATACATTCTCATTTCAGTTTCCATTCTGGACATATAGATGCATTTTCACAAAACGTGTTATCTTAGGGGAGCATAAAATGGAAAAGATAGCAGAAAGCTGTTTTGGAAAGAGATTATTTTAATTCAATGATTCTCTGACTTTTCTGGCATTTGGGTCAACATTGTAAATACAAACAATCAAAACAATCATTCTTCAGGGATCAGAGGACAGCGCCTGGGACATAGCTCAGGGACATACCGCCTGCCTAGCAAGCGTGAGGTCGTGAGTTCAATCCCCAGTACAAAACCAAAAAGGGGGGGATATGGGGACAAAGAGATGAATTTTTTGTTATATTTACTTTACTTTTGAAAAGTCTCTATACTTTTACACTCAAACAGTGAATTCATAGTACTAATATCAAATCTAGTTTCTGGGAATATCACACGATTTTTAAATAATGCTCTGATGGTTTATCTCCATATAAACTAGGGCAAGGCTTACATTTATGTAGGTATAAGACTTTCTCATCTGAAACAGTCCTATGTAGGTATAGGACTTTCTCATCTGTCATGTGAGCAGCACATGTTAAGCCATACACAATTCAAGAAATTGCTAATGTAAGTTAATATACTTCATTTCATTTTAATCATTACAGAATGCTGTGCATTAAAACACTGTCAGTTAGAAACTGCTAATGAAGTTTATTTGCATGGGTTCAAAGAATTCCTGTTATTGTCCTTGGATGGGAATCAGTGCCACAGAATTTCAGAATCTTTATTCCTCATCTGGCAGTTGCCAGAGTATGACAAGCCAAAATTCTTGTCAGGAGGGGGAATGGAGGATTTCAGAGG
Source organism: Dolichotis patagonum (assembly GCA_004027295.1). Lineage (NCBI taxonomy): Eukaryota > Metazoa > Chordata > Mammalia > Rodentia > Caviidae > Dolichotis > Dolichotis patagonum. Next base: position 212,630 of record PVJX010000002.1, on the reverse strand, counting down.
GTCACAGACAACACGTCCTAAAGGCGATGTTAAGATACCTCCTTCCAAAGGAAATGTTTCCACTGAGCTACATGAGTTCTTGGTGAACTAGCTTTCAGGTCTTAGGAAAAAACAGATTGTGCTTTAGTCCATAGGAGTTTAGCAGACATTTGAAACTTTATTCAAGACAGTCATGCTAAATAATGAGGAAATATTTGAAGCCCAAATTCCTATTAAAGAGAGGCTCCCAACATTATGATCTCTAGAAGAAAGTAATAGAAATTAGTGAAAAGGATGAGGAGAAAAACAACATTTAGTGGAAGAAGGGATGCATATCCCACAAAGGGAGTGGTCACTAGGTTTCCAGGTTATTTTAGCCATCAAGTCCCACTTTTGTCAAATGTTTGAACTTTTCAAAAGAAGATAAACATTTATGCTTATATGTAAACTCTCTGGAAGCAACTAATACCTGCTTTTATAAAGATACCACGTTGAGTTATCAGATTTAGCAAATAAAAATACAAAGATACCCAGTTAAACTTCAGTTTCAGATAAATGATAAAAAAAATTTTAGCATAAGTACATCCCAGAGACGGCATGAATTCTACTTTCATGACAGATGATAAGTTATTTATTCTGAAACTCAATGTTCCTTTGCATCTTTTATTATGTTTGGTAACCAGTCTATCTGCCTATCATACATGTGGATGATAATTATGAAGTAGAGCTATCACTCTGACTGCACCTATTTTAAAAAATAATCTGCTAATGAGTTTAAATGGATGCTTCATTCGACTGTTCAATGTGAGTTGCTATATCAGTGTTTATAACTCCATTATTGAGTTTCTGTTGCTTTGCTAGTTTTATTTTAACAAGGGTAAGTTTAGTCTCCCTGGACACAAGAACTTTCTCTTTTCTTTCTTGGTTAGTACATCCACACAGTTAAACTTGAGAACAAGCAAAATGAAATATGAAGATATATATATATATATATATATATATATATATTTGCATAGTATAAAATAATTTGAAATAATTTAATTAAACACAAAATTATATAAAGAGCTACACCCATTTAGCACATATTAGCTGTCAGTTCTTGGTCTGTGTGCCATGTATATACTAAGTTTACTACTCCTTCCATTTCAGTGAATTTTGGTACTACTACTATCCTCATTTTTCAAAGGAGGTACTGAGGCACAGAAGAGTTAAATATACTGCCTTAGGTCACACAATTAGTATAAAGTGGAATCAGTATTCTAACCCAGTGGTTCTAACCCTAGAGTCTATTTACCCCATTATCTTTTAACAAAGAGCTAAAATCATTGAACAAGAGTGTCTCAAAGATAGCCAATGTCAGGTAATATCCACCAGTCTGAGAGATTGCTGAGTGTGAGAATTTGAATCAGGTTTAGATTCATGAGCAAAGATTTGCCAATAACAAAATAGCAACATATGGTGTAATTGGCACTGCCCTTTTTACATGAATAGATGACAAAAGAATGCTCTTTCAAGATGATCTCTTTCTTCTTTAAAAACCTATAGCATCAGGAAGGTGAGAGTACAACCTCACAGAGGAATGAAGTATAGCAGTGACTTTATGAGTCGTTCTGTGAATTTTATGTTCTGTGCATTCTACAAAGTAATGGGAAATTAAATTAACACAGTTCTTTATAGCATTTTAAATTTTTACCACAATTAATTTCCTGTACTACTGTATTTTGGTTCTGCAGTAATCATTTGAGCAAATTGAACTCAAATACATAATTCCTTCCCAAAGATAAAGAAAGTAATTCTTCCTTGAATTATTTTTATAACAACTCACCTGTCTCACTTATTTGAAAACTTATGGGGCATATACTGGGTTCCCACTTTCAAGTGGGAAAACTTTAAGTATCCTTCTGGGGGTGTTTCAATACCTTTAATATCTCTTTTCAGAGAAGATATGCGGTGAATAAGACACACTGCAGTGATAGAGCCCACACCAACTTTCATCTCTTTTCGGGATCCTGCCCTAAGAAATTGGACATGGGCAAAATTTGGTAAGAAACATCAGACATGGGAAATAATTCCCCTTTCCTCCAACTCAAGCCAACAGACAGCTGCATCTCCAAAAGCGAGTCTTGGTCTTTTACTCTTATAACTCATCTGGGCCAAAATCGTTATTTCACAGATAAGAAATTGAGGTCCAAAGTGTTAAGACAACTGGCGTAAACTTTCATCTAATATTGGCTTTGCTCTCAGTGCTTCATGGCTTCACTGTCCCCTCACGCAGTGCGTAATTTGCCCACAATCCGACCCTCATCCAGGGGACAGTCAGGCATGAGACACATCACACCAAGGAACTTCTAAAATCCTGTCCTTGGGCTGGGTATTTAGCTCAGTGGCATAAGCACCTGGCTGGAAAGCATGAGGTCGCAAGTTTGATTCCCAGCACCAAAAAATAAAAAATAAAATCCTGTCCTTTTTAAGCTCTAAAATGAGAGATGTGGAAAAGAAATTTTGAAGTCACTTCCCTTGCATTTTTAACTCTACAACTTTCAAAATGATTTCCAGTAATCCGGACCATCAAGCAAATACAGTGTTGACTTTTAAGTCTGAAGGTGCAGACAGGAAGATTCTTCCTGACCTCAAAATTGAAGACCTGCTCACAAATATGTTTATGTTCCAAAAGAGTTTGTGAGCAAAATACTGCTGGGCTGGGAACGCCTTTCCCATAGAAAACATACAATACATGGTGCCATTCCAGGACAAGCTGGAAGATACAGAACTTTAACACAGTATTTCTCCTTTGAAGAATCAGGGCTGGATCTATCTAAAGATCTAAACGGGAAAAATCTCTTAACACTCTCCCATATTTCATTATTCTTCCTCCATTTCTTGTATTTCATTATTCTTCCTCCATTTCTTGTAATTCATTCTTTTTTTCAACTTATGCCACTTTCCATGCCCCTGGCCCTGAATAAATTTATTTTTTTCTTTACCTATAAGAAAATTATCCATTAAATTAGTTGACTCTAATTTTGAAGACTTAAGAGCTCCCAAATATTCAAGGAAATTATACACAATTTTGGAACCTATGCAACGTGTTTCTTAATGAAAAAGTCCAAATCATCAGCCGAGATCGTTCACAATCTCTCTTCAACCAACCCATTTTGACATCTATTTAGTTATCTAACCATGTCAAATGCCTTTCTCTTCATGTTCGTATTTGATCTTGTCTATATGAATCTCCCTGTTTAGAAAGCCTTTACCTCCCCAGAAGCATCCATCAAGACTACTCAATTAAAAATACATTCTTGGAGACTTGCTCCAGCCCCTCTAAATGTCAGAAAATGAATGTTGAGTGAATAACTGGCTAGGTAGATGGATGGACAGATGGATGGATATATAGATGGCTAAGAGACAGTATTACTTAAATTAGATCTCTAATTTGTAGCATTTGGCAAGGCAAATCAAAAGAAGAAACATATATATGTATGTATTTTTAAGTCAGAGCTTGCAATTAAGTGCAGGCCCGCTATCAAAAGATTTATAAATCTTTCATTTCTACACAACCGCATTAGGCTACAAAATATCCACCTGCATTAACTATTTTGACCTCAATCGGTCTCTGAAATAGCTCAGGAAGGTATAGATTTTACAGTCTCTCATGCCTTCATCACTTGGTCTCCCTCTTTAAAAGTTCAGATGATCTTTAAATATCCTTTCACATTGTGTACCTTAAATGCTCCACAAATTTTTTTCCAAAATCTTCACATGACAATGACTGTATATGGAGATACAGAGGGAGCAATGTCATGTCATCAGAAGTTATTTTCAATTATACACAGGTGAACACATGAATGAGAAGTAGTCCACCCACATCTTACAATTACAGTCTTCATTGTTTACAGTGGATTATTCTTAATGGAAGTGAAGAGATACACTCCGAACAAATTGAAAATTTATTAAATTCTTCAATTTATGAAGCACAGATGATATCCAGTTTATTTTGTATATTTTTTAAAAAGTGATTTATTTAAAGAAAGGATTAAAATAGCTGTAAGCTTAACCTAGATCTCTGCAGTGGTAACTCAGTTTACGAACTTGATTCTTCTCCTTGATTCTGGTCAGAAACCAAGTTGGATGATACCTGAATGAAATGCAAAGGTTATACTCAACATTGACTTCATAGGGCAATTTGATTCAGCTCTTATTCAGTTTGGTTTACAAACAGAATCACAATCTGGTTTGCAACCAGAATCCTAGAGACAAGTGAGTTCATGAACTGAGGCACCGCTGTATTTTCCTGACGTCTGAAGTGATAGGCTGAGTGCCTGCCTCTACTATTGGTGTACCAATGACCCATTACAATGAAACACACTGATTCATTTTACTTTTGGAGTAACAAAACCTATGACACATTATGTCAGAGGAAATTGACTCTTCAACCTTCTCATATATGATGCTACTCACTTAAAATTAATGAAGATGATCGAGTGGATTGTTATACTTTTAATCTATCTGCATATTTCATAATTAAGGAAAGAATATATTATGAAGAGTAAGAACCTTAAAGCACTACATGGTGTTATTTTTCACTAGGAATTCTTAACATAGAATGGACACCAGATAATCAGATCTTGACCCATCATGAAATACACTATCTTACCCTGATTTTCTCAGTCTCTTACTCTTGTTTTCTCAGTATCTTACCCTAGTTTTCTCAGGCCCTCTCTCTTATCATTATTTTACTGATTTGCTTGTATTTCCAACAAGTTAGAATACTGGGAGTGTTATTCTAACAAGTAGAAACATGATTTGGGATAAGTTTCCAGAGTGCTAAGATTTCACAACATAAAACCATTTTCCTATATGTATTCATATTACAGAAAATGAATTTTACAATACTGTACTAAGAAATAGCAAATCCAGATGTTTAATAATTGTGAATTTAAAATATCAAACCTATGCTATACCAAACACAGAAATTCAAGTATCGTAGAAATTCAAATGGTGTAAAAGTTTCTGATTGAAAAATGCATATGAAAATTGCTGCTAATATATGGAATTCAAAGCCCACAGATCATTCATCTATCTCAGAGTTTGGCCAGCTCCTGTACTGTAAATTTTTATGGAACACAACTATGTTCACTCGTTTGCATGTTACCCATGGCTACTAACAAATTACATGGCAGAATTGATAAGTACTTAATTATGACCAAAATCTTATGGTCCACGAAGCCCCCAAATCTTCAGACCTTGCTTATAAGAATAGGAAAACTGAATCCATCACTTGTTTACAGTAGTGCAAATTACTTTTAAAGTTTTATTGTAAGTATATTCTTAGAAAAAAAGCCCTAGTGCTCATTACAATAGATATATAGATGCCTGGACTTGTGAAACAAACAAACAAACAAACAACAACAACACCAAAAAACCAAAAAAAAAAAAAACTCCACAGATCTAAACTGCAGAACCATCATTACACAGCTGTGAGACCGTAAGTGGATTACATCTACCTCCAAGGTGAGCAATGGCTTGACTGGGGGATGCATTCTCCTTCCCCTCTTTCTTTCTGGAATCTCAGTTATGCCTACTTATGCCTTCAGTACACAAAAATGTGGAACTGTGGTTTAATTTCATCTCTGCCTTGGAAAGGAGCTCTGATTTGCATACATTTAGGTTAATTCCCTTCCTTCTGCCTAGGCACTGACTCAGGAATGGCCACAAGGTTAGGAGTGACCAGCGCAATTTGAATAAAATGTTACTGGAGATTTTTTTGAGAATTATTTTCTCCAGGAATTAATAGCAAAACAGTTTCTCCCTCAATGACCAGATATAACATGGAAGTATTTTTTTTCAGTCTTGTTTTGGGGGATGGTTTTGAGACAGTGCCTCCCTATGTAGCCTAGGCTGACCTTAAACTGGGTGCAGTTCTCCTGCCTCGGTCTCCCAAATTCTGCTGTTATAGTTGTTCACAGTCATATCCAGATTTCCAGTCATTCCTACCAATAATTTCCTGTTTTCTAAATATCAAAGACAGTCTGCAGATCCAGCTAATACAGAGATAAGATATCAGGGTAAATGGAATAAAATGTCCAAAAAAATAAAAAGAAAAAGAGAAAGAGAAGAAAAGGTAAACCAGTGTTTGTGTTCTGTGACTGCGTCATTTCACTTTGCAAAATGCTTTCAAACTTAATTCAAGTTGTAGCATACTGTAGACTTTCCTTCTTTGTTTAAGGTTTAACAATATTCCATATGTGCAGTGTGATCAAAATATGTGGTGAATGTTTAAATTAAGAAATATTACAGTAAAAGACACATTGTCACTAAATCTCAAAATATGGAATACATTTATCCCATCATTCCTCCCACCTTATGATGCAGTTCTGGAAGTCCTCTTTCAGGACGGTCTTTATGAGCTATGAAAAAAATTCAGTGAACACTGCTGTCAAACACCATCCAATCAAAAGGCTCCTAAAATGTTTAAAGTGTGTCCTCAAACACCTTGCTCTCCAGCTCTGACACTGCAACTTCTAGCTCTTTCCCAAAGTCAAAATGATGATGAAAAGTAAATATTTTGATTTGATACTAGAAATCAAATTCTCTAGATGATGCAAGATGTTTCCAAAAGAGAACTTTGATAAATGCTTCAGAAAGCGGCCAGGATAATAGCATAAGTGTGTTTGAAGTGAGAGAGCATATTTTCAGGAATATTGATGGGTATGTGTCTTTTATAGTAATAATGACTTTTAAATTTAAACATTTACCATATATGGATCATCATCACTCATATTATCAATCAGATAGATACTCAGCTCAGTCTATCAGTCTGTCTTTCAACCCAAAAGTTAAAGAGGAGAAAACTATTGATTGCTAGATTAAGTCAATCACGTATTATTTTTTATTTTAGTCATGTAATCAGGAATCCTTTTGTTTTGGGTTCTATCTCCTTTCTTTTGTGCTCAGCAACAGAAACTAGCATAAAGACACCAAAACAGAAATGGAATGGCACAGAAAATGACATTAGTCAATATGAGTTTTCAGGAACTGTTTAAAGATCTGAGGCCATCTTCCCTCTGCCAACACTGGAATTCATACCTTGTGGGCCACTAAGGATGATTCAGAGGGAAAAGGGGGGAAAAGTAAATAGTTCAGGGAAAGAAAAGTAAATAGTATTACTGAAATAGTAATATCAAGACCCAACTTGATTGTCTAGGGAAGCAGGGACAGTTCATGAGAGTGAAAAGGAACAAAGTTTACGTCTTGTCCTTGTAGCATGTAACTTGATTTACCCACTTGGAGCCAGAATACGATGTTTATCAGACAAGATAGGGTGCGTTCAGGCTGGTATGGCTGTAGACAACATGATGTTTATCAATCTTTCATCCAACCAAAAATTTGGAGAAGTGTGAAACACAATCATTATCAAATGGCGTGACGTCCAAAAGCGAACTACATTATGTGAATAACTTAAAGGAATCACGTATCTTATTTAAAAACAATTTGTAAGACTTAGGTAATATTTCTTTTCTGATTTATTTTATAAATAACTCAGTAACTAGAAAACCCTTTAGTATTCCTGGGAAGTATATGAATATACAGTAAACACATCGCAATCATATTCTTATGCTATGTTAATGAAGTCCCATATGCTCTGTGGAGAAGTGCCCGTGTTTAAAAAGTGATTTCCAGGTTGCAACCTCAGCCAAATACCACGTGCTAAAATTATCATTGTGCACAGAATTTTCACTACCCTTAGTTAAATCGAAAAATTATCATAAATGCACCCTTCCGCAAAGATACAAACAAAAAGGAATTAGTGCATTCTTTACACTTCCATCACATTTTCTAAGCGTGAGGCATTTCATAGGAAAAAGAACAGCTTTTTCAATCACTGAAATAATCATTTTGTAATTTAGATGTTCAGAATATAAAAAATATAAAATAACTATTTTTTTTTCTATGCAGTCTTTAATTAAAAATGTTTGAGAGTCGCATATATGCTAAAGAATCATATCATCATTACACTCTGTACACAGAAAATAAACTGCTCAGGAAAACCTGACTTTAAAGCAAGAGAACAGGTGTGTATGGTGGTTTCTATGAAGTTTCTAGAACCTTTTGACAGACAGCCAAACCATAAAGCAAAACCCCAAAAGTTTCTGTGTGCCCTTATATAGGGGGATTAAATTTAGGTAGACAAAGCAGCAGCATTTATTTAGGACAGAAGGTGAAAGTCACTTCTGGAGTTGATAGAGTTTGGTTTCACCCTGCTCTTTGACGATACCTCTTAGGCTCTGAGCAGCACTGTATCTGGAAAGAGGAGTGGATGTGAGGATACTCAGCGTAATGAAACAGGCCAGGTTTAATTCCCTTAATCACTTGGTCAGGGCAACTGAATTAACCAGCCACATCTGTTCGGTCTGGAGTATCCAGTCTGGGTCCTTTCTTTTTACGTAACAATGTTCGGTAAGGCTGCTATACTGTTTAGTCTATTTGTTCTGGTCCTCTCCTCACCTAAGGGTGTGAGTGACCATGAGGGAGAGGACATAGAGAAGAGCAGAAGTCATTAAAATTCGGTATGTACACCTTTCTAGCCTGTCACCTTTCCTAGTAAACAAGGAACAGATCCAAAAATTAGACTTTTTTCTTTAGACAAATCTTTTACAAAACAGGGAAAGCAGAAAGAGCAAGAGAAGGAATTTAGATACACTAAATTTAATGTGTTTAGTTGTGCTTTTTTTGTTTCTTTTTTTGGCGTGATTAAATTTTTTTTTAGATTTATTTTGTTTTGCTTTTATTTCCTAAATTCAGGATTAAGAACAAACCACTAAAGTCTTATTCTCAGGGTTAAATCTAAAATATCCAATGTTTTATTTTTATCTTTCTTTTAAAATCATCATCAAATTCTAATTTGATGACACACTGAAATGTTAACTCTGAAAATACACATTCAGATCTTCTTATAAAGCTCAAGATCATTTTAGGGAAAATTATTGGTTTTCTTAGATGGCATCAAGTGCCAGCAAGATTCCTACACTGCATAGCCTCTTACTTCCTTTTTCACAAAAAATAACTTTTCTAATGTGTTTTCACCCCTAATTCATTCAGGCAATGGCAGTGGACTTGGTTTACTGCAGGGGGTTTCACAGTGATGGGGTGATGGGGTGGGGGTTTCACAGTGCCAGGCACATCCACTTGGCAACCTTCTAGACTTTCACAAGATGCTTCCAGATCTCTTTATACATGGGAGCATTCTGGGAAACACTGCCATAACTCTAGCCACAGTCTCATCTTCATAATCTTGTTAACAAATTCAGACACAGGATTGGAAGTACACTTGCCCAGATTATGGGTAAGCCTGCCACCTTCCTCCAGGCTCTGTGTGAACTACCTGCACTGTTTCTCCCCAGATGGCATCCATCCATTTCTTACAATACTGTGGAGTCCACCAAATGAGCCCCCTTCACGGGGAATACACGGGAACAGTGGCAAACGGTTGCTTCTTGAAGACAGTCTGTGATTTTATTTTTTGACATGAGGCACTACTGGATTCTAGTTATATCCTCATATGATTATGGGGGGGGGTCAAGGTAACTGAAATCCATAATTAGAAATGTTTCAGGTCATGACGGGAGGAAGGGTGGATGAAGGATTAAAATACTACCGAAGTCAGTTTACATTTATAGCTTTCTTTGAGTAAGACCATCTAATGACCTCTCTGTATGTGTAATACTGTCCACATTCCTTACAAAGCCCTATAGGTCCTGTGCCCTGCCCATGTCTGGAACCTCACTTTCTGCCAGTTTACCCCCTTTACCTACCTCCTCCATATATTTCTGCTTCTCTAATAAGCCAACCCTACAAGCCTAACTGGCCCAAGGCTACTGTTAGCCTATAAGGTTATCTTCACTCAAGTTTTTTTTTTTAATCAGTACCAAGGATCGAACTCACGACCTCATGTTTGCAAGGCAGGCACTTATGCCACTGAGCTAAATCCCCAGCCCCTATTCACTCAAGTTTTTTAAAGAGTAGGGCTGTGGGTGTTGGTCACTGTCAGAGTATTTGCCTCATGAGTATAAGGTCCTGAGTTCAGTAATCAACTCTGCATATTAATGAACTAAGTGTTTAAAATTATTTAAAAGTCACACACACACACACATCACAGGTGGTGGAATATGTCCCCACTGGTGTATATCTGGTTGGGAAAAAGAATTATCTTTTGTGAGAAATCCTTCCAGCTGTCTTGAAAGACGCAGCCCCTACCTCTTAGCATTGCTTTATTAGACAAGCAGGAGACAACAACCCCTTCAGCTCCTCTTGGCCAAGTGATTTTGTGCAGTGCATATAGGATACAACTGGCAATGGCCACCCTGGAATCCATCTGCCTAGACTGCTCTTCCTACAGAATTCTCATGCGTGACTCTTTCTCTTCACTGAGATCTTGGGCCAGGTGCTCCTTCACCTGGGAGTTCTCTCCTGACTGCAGTAAGCACTGTGTCCACTACCCTGGCAGGTTTGCCTTGTGTTTATCTTTATTATATGCCTCCTCTTTGTGGGAATATGACTTACAAGCGTGAAGAGATCTGGTCAGCCTTGGCCACTGTGATGTCTCTGAATTAATGGCATGCCTCAAGTGTGTCAGTATGTGCTAAAATTATGGGCAAAGCAGAGAGTAGAAGACATTGTGGAAGGAGAATGGAACCAGTGGCCACACTTAAAAGTTGCAGTGATTATCTTTGTGAAAGTTTTTCATTTGGAGACTTTGATCCGGGCCATTAAACAAGACCTCCATAGACTAAAGAATGGGAGAAAGTTCTCCCGCCAAAGTCTTCTTGTCTTCCACATTTTGATTTCATGCTTACTGAAATGCCACAGCTCCAGGAAGAGAAGAATACTGATGGTAACAGTGTTAACAGCCAGGAGAGAAGGCTGAGCTCAAAGGGTTCACAATCAACAACCTACGTGACAACGTTCCTTAGTTAATTCATAACCAAGAGAACAATGTATAAGTCAGGAGTGTTAATGTCCACAATCAAGACAGAAGTAATCTAATAACAAATCATAGCCTGTGACATAAATCTATACTACTAACATTAGTTTCTTTGTAGGAAATGAAACCACGATATAAATCACCTGCCAAATAGATTCGCCAAAGGAATCAACATAACTTTTAATTCCTAATAGAGGAAATAAAACCTCTAGCCCCAGGGGCTTCAAACTCTCTTCTTAAAGAGTGACAAGGAGACTCCTGAGTCTTAGTCACAAAAACAAATATATATTATATATATATATATATATATATATATATATAAAGATTCCCTCTTTCCTGTGCCTAGCTGAACTTCGGCACTTGGGCTGAGGTTCTCTGCTATAAGCAAGGTCTTCAGCCTCCCTTAGAAAGTAAACAAAGAACACTGTCACTTGCTGCTACTTATATGTAAGTCTCTCTTTTCAAACTCAGTGTGTGTCTCTTCATAAATACTGAGATTCTGCATGTGTCCCTGTCCCTATGAATAAATCTATGTCTAGGTATTCACACTGGGTTCTATGGACATTATGATCCATACCTCGGCCCAAGCTTATCTTCATGTGACAAAAACAGGGTGTATTCAATGACAGTAATAGTACAAAGAGTTATCGAGAAATAAATCATTGCATAGTAGCTTATAGATTTAATCTTTTTTCTCTCCAAGTTACTATGATGGATGTCATTAACCATTTGTTTGTACAAGCACCACCGATGACATAGTAATATAATTTGTTCATTTGAATCCCCCCAAGAGCCATAAAGCATTAACCTCATCTTTCCAAGGAAGTTATATTTCAGAAACTCTTATTTTTCAAATAAGGATGTATGGAATTTTACTTTATCAGCCAAGGTATATTTTTCATTTCACCAGGTTATTTAACTTTTCTTTGTTTCTGTTTTTCCCTCATGTTTATTTCTTTAAAGAAGGATAATTGCACTATCTAACACCCATGGGTGCTATGGGGATGAATGGAGTTATATGTATAAACATCTGACATTTGCTAATCTTTTATTACTGAATAATTTTAATATTATTCATCCAAAAAGCTGTTGTTTTAAAAGATGTCATAATAAAAAAGCTACCCTTCAATTCATAGGAGTTTCACACAAAAAAGTAAGAATAAGTAAGAATTGAAACTGTTCCCACTTAAATAAATAGAGGACGTTTTTTGAAAGATACACAAAATATTATGGTAAAAATTTTCAAGGAAGAACCATTAGCACTAATGAAATAGTAGATCTGTCAAAATAGTCACAAAGAGGCAAGATAGCCAACTCTGTTAAGCATCCAAGTAGGTTTTTACTTGTTTTGAGATAATGAGTTATTTGCTAAAATGCAATGCTACACATATTGTCATGCAGGTCTTCTATCCTCCTTCACTAACCCAATAGTCTATTTGTTAAAGTCACATGGACATATCTCTGGGCAAAGGACAGGCCTTCCTCACAGATCTACCCAGTCCTGAAACCCTCCTGTTGTGTTGTCACATCATGCATAACACTCTGGCACTTCTATAGTTCATGGCTGAACTGAGCAACTAAGAACTACATCCTAAATCCAATAAAGAATTGAACTGCACTTTGGGATAAATTCCAGTGATATCTCTAATACTAACTTACCCATTTGAGAAGGTTACTAGACATCTCCATGAAAAATGCCCCTAATTCAGATGCATTTCTCACTGATATTACCAGCAACCTAAAAACTAGTGTGATGGATTGAAAGAAAGATACAAATATTTCACTTTGTGGTTCCAACATTTCAGAAGGCCAATTGCAGAGAACTAGATTTAAGCTTTAATTAGGATATATATATATATATATATATATATATATATATATATATATATATCTCAATCACAGGATTGCTCCTTTCATGTGATCAAGGGAAAAAAATTATGTGCATGAGTTGAAATGCAGAGATCAATAAAAAGCAAGTTTGACAACCCCAAGGCCAAAGAAGCTTTGCGGAATTTGGAGATCAAAAAGATTATCTCCATAAACCTGGGACCATGCCAGGCAATTATTCTATCATTGGGGTTACAAACTACATACAGAAATGCTTGGCTTAAGTGTGATTAATTCGACATTTTTAACCCTTTATTCCAATGAGAAAGGTGTACTTCACAAAATGTTAATTTTGCATTCATTCATTCATTTTTTTGAACAGTAAATATTTTTATCCTTCCAATTATTAAACATTAGCCAAGAGACATAGTAATGAGTGGGTCAGAAAGGAAATAGAAGATAAGCATCATGAGTGCATGAGAGAATGCTTCTAGTTCTTTGCTCAGATTAACCATGGGAAGAAAGGGGAATAGATAATAATAGTGCAGTGTATGCAGGTGTTTCTGTGTATGTGTGGTCGTGCATATACATCTGATCATGTAATCAATATAAACTCTCATGACAGATAATTGAAGACTAAATTTTAACTCTGGAGCTCCATTTCTATTGATAGGTGTAAATGAGTCTATCTGGGAGGCACAATGGAGCTGATCCTCTCACATTTTCTGGTGGAAGCTCATTATCTTACAAGTGCTTGATAACCACACACTTGGACAGCCAGGCCTCTGATCCATTTTCTCCTTTCATGTTTCAATGTGGAGCACAGAGCTGTAAGTGGGACAGCCCGCAGGACCAATGCTAAAAGCTTTGTTGTGGGAATCCCTAAAGTGCTATAAATAGGACCTTCTACATCCACTCAAGTTGTGCACACTGACCCAAATAAGAATGATGCATATGATTCACAAATGTGGACATCAGTACCTTGTGAACCACTCAGTCAGGCAAGTTCCAGGACCTTGGACAGTTCCTTAGAAACAGCCTCAGTATTTCTATCTGCATCTCCCCTAAATGATATTTGAGACAATGTCTAAAATAATGACAATTGCAAGAAAACAATTTGCAGGCATATTGTTAAGATATTATAATATAAACATAGCCTACAAATTAATAATTAAAAGGTAATTTACACATAAAAATGAATAAAAGAAATAAACTGCACATTCACAGACATACAACTGACAAACCTGAGCACTCAAAAAAAAAAAAAAAAAAAAAAAAAAAACAAAAAAAAAAAAAAAAAAAAAAAGAAAAAACCTATAAATTAAAGGGGACATGATGACTCCAGAAATCAGGTGAATTAATTTTTGATTTATTAGATTTAAAAGACAATTAAAAAGAGGATAGGAGGCACTCCTCAGTGGTAGAGTTCATTCTTAATGTGGATAAAGGCCTAGCTTTGAAACTTGGAGCTACAAAGAAGAACAAGAGAGACATAAAGGGATGGGGAGGCAGATGAGAGAAATAGAAGCAGAAGGAGCAAAGAGAGACAGAGATGGAGAGATGCAGAGGAAAAAAGTGCTGTTAAGATTGTAGGCAAACAGGCAAGAATGCTCCTCTATTGCTGGAAGAAATGGAAATTACTGCCAGCTCCGTTGTATGTTGTGAACTCATTAACTGTATCCATTTCTCAACAATCTGATTGTTGGGGAGACTTTATCCCAAGATCAACAGATGCATACATGGGCTTATGTACAAATTCAAACTCTGAGAGAAAGACTGTAAGAGCCTCAAATATAAACTACTGAACAATAAGTTAATGGGAAAGAAAACTGGGACATACATGGTGTGGCTTATATTAAGTGCTGCCCAAATGGACCTTGAGATAGCATTCCTGTAAAAATCATTTATTCAGAAGTGATAAGGAAGAAAAGAGGGGCAGGGAAGAAAAGAGGTTAGTGTGCCTTCTCAGGTAACATCACACAATGTCCCACAGTGGGTGACTCTGGCTTAGTTGCACAGCCACAGTTTGGAGATGGCTCCACTGACATTCAGTGTTGTTCCAGGAAGACACCTACAACTGACCTCCATCCTTCCAGGAAACCCTTAAGAGAACAGAAATCAAACCCTGGCGCTGGAGCTTAGGCCTTAAGAGGGAAGCACATACAACCGGGTGGAAGTGAGAATATGAAAAGCCACGGGCACAGCATGGTAGAAAGATCCATCCTCATCTGTGGCATGATGGTATATTGTACACTACTAAAAGGAGTTAATTACATGTGTTCATTTAAGCTGTAGGGTTGATTATAATATATAAGTAAAGGGGGGGGCAAATTAAGGAAGGATATGAATGGTGAACATGGTGGCAGGCTGGAGTAGGGAGAAGCCTTAATTCTTTATGCATAAAAGGCTATAGTAAAGTGTGAAATTTTCTGCATTAAAATAGTTACTTATTGTGTGTAATCCCAGCTACTCAGGAGACAGAGGCTGAAGAATTGGAAGTTTGAGCCAGGCCTGGGCAACTTAGCTATCAAGACTTTATATCAAAATGAAAGAAAGAAGGAACAGGGATATAGCTCAGGTATGTACCCTTCTGGGATTCAATTCCAGTAACTATGCATCCATTTACCTCAAGATTACCAAGGGTGGTCGAGGACAGAAAGATGGAAGGAAAGGTCAACAGAGAGAGAAATAGTGTACTTAACTTCACAAGCTCTTTTACTTAAATTAGAAAGGCTCAGATTAGAACAGGTGCCCTAAGTTAACAGGGTTATCCTTCAGCTGAGTTGGGACAGGCCTTTGAGATATATGTGCTCCTGAAACTGACAAGACAAGCAGGAGCTGGCATTCTGGGCAATGGGGAAATAAAACACAAGAAATGGAAATATATATTAGATCATTGAATAATATTCAATATTCAAGAATAATATTTAAAGTTCAAGCAGCTCCATTATCTAGGAAATTGGAAGCCACCAGTAGCAAGAAGATGAGCAAATGAATTAAGATATACTATACTGAGTTCTATGTTACACAAGCATTAAACTATGGTCTTCAAAATTTTATTGACTTAAAACATGATATAATATGAAGTTTAAAATAAAATATATATAGTTTGGTATAAATAAGGGATTCTTATTACATAAAGTGGTGTATGTCATGGACCTATACTCCTGAATGTATACAGATACATACATGCTTAGAAAAATATATTTTTTTGGAGTATCTATGTAATTACCTGATAATACTGTTAGACCTATACTTTGGGATTGCAGCCAATTTCAAAATTTGTTTTTACTTAATCTTGATGGCATTTTTTAACATCTTCATCAGGTAAACCAGATCAAATTATAAAACATCTTACTTTGTGAGGGAATGATAGTGACAATTAAATGCAGCTTCAAAGGAACTAGCTCCAGCTGGTTAGCAATTGTGACAGATTAATACTGGAAAACAGGATATCTATCCTCTTTACTGTTGAACTGACCAAATTGAATTCCCTAGAAAGTCTCTGGTGTCCAATTAGTTTGTGCATTTTAGAAAAAAATCATGTTAATATATACTTTATATAATATATATATTATAGTGTATGTCACATATATAATATATATTATATATCATATATACTATATATATATATTTAGAGAGAGTGATATATATATATATATATATAGAGAGAGAGAGAGAGAGAGAGAGAGAGAGAGAGAGAGATTGAAAGAGAATGCCTAGCCACAAAATATACAAGTTTAAGGTTTGCAGTGGGGCTCCAAAGATGAAGCTTGTTTCTCAAAATGCAGGTTCTTGAGAGTGGGAAAGCTGGTCCTTGATCAAAGGTCTGTGTTTGTCTTCTATCATGTCCTATCACAATTAGTTTAAAAGACTCAGCAACTAAAACAAGAAAGATCATGCACTGTTAACAACTATAATGATAATGGTCAAAATGAGTAAAGACTCATATTTTTAAAATTAGGGACATCAGAAAAGTAACACTGAATTTAAAGTTCAGCATAGCACACATTATTCACAGTAAAAGTTTATCTTTTCCTCTGCACCTCTGGAAGTCAGAAAAGCCACATGATACTAATTCATAATGGTAGAAACAAAGCAATATTCCAACATTATTGTTAAAAACCAATGGAGCTTCTGCAGCATCTTCTGCAGATTCTCCAGCTAGCGATCTTTAGATTGGCACAATAAAGACATGCATAATCCTGGTACCCAGGTGTGATGGTGAGTCTTCTTCACACTCTTTTGACTCTGCCTGCCCTCCACTGACCCTTCCAAACATCCAAGAAATCTTTCTATGGATTTACACATACTACATACAGAAACAGTAAAAGGCAGTAGCAGAAAAAAAGCCCTTGCTTGGATCCATACTGTATTGTTGCATTGCCTTGGAAACAGTGAGGCAGCAGAGGATCAGATTTCTCAGGGAATAACAAAAACTCTTTCCTATATTTTTTCTTTAATACATTTCCTTGTTTATATTTTTTCTTGCATTGTAGACATTGTATTGACCTTTTAAAATTCATTTATTCATGTATTTATCCTGACTCAGTTCCAATCATCCTAAGAAAACAGCCAGAATGAAAGGTCAGTTCAAAGGTGAGCCCTAGGTGAACAATACAGTCAGATGGGATTCTTTTGATTTCATTTTAAAATACATCTGACAGGCTTCCTTCCTATGCTGCTTTCGCAGAATCTTGCTGCACGCTGAAGACAAGCTCTTCTTTGACGTTCAACAACAGAAGGCCCTCTAGTCCAGTGCAGCAGGCTGACTAAAATGCACACATGCTGCAAGCTCCAAAACCATTAAAAATCATTTTATGCATCAAGTTTTATTTCATCACTACCAAACCCACTCAGAATGAAATAATAAGCCATGCACTTATTCAATGGATAATAACATTCACCATCTCTGGTTTAAAGCACAAAGATCGCCACAAAGTAAAGCAAATTAATCTGGTAAACACAATATGCATTTATAGAATGCTCTTTTACTATCTTGCTTTTAACTATTTTTCCCCTCACCTAAAATAAAATATGCCAGATTACCTAAGACTGCCATAGAAAAATAACTTTTAAAATGAATAGTTTCTCTATATACTACAAAATGATACTTCAATGAAAGGTAATAAATGGATAGCTTATAGCAAATATGGCACAATTTATACAAAACATGGTTCTTATAACAGCAAAATCTTATACTGAACATTTACTTTTTCCAGATATAACTGCAGTTTTGTGTTTTTCTAAAGTCACAAGTAAGCACTTTCTTTATCAGTAAAAACAAATCAAATGTTTTCTTGAAAAATATTTCAGTGACTAAGTTTTAAATCATCTTTCAATACATCAAACTTAATCTATCTTAATGGAAAAATGCAGTGCTGTGAATTACCCATTATGTTGGAAAATCCAGAAGTTTTTTATAATTGGTTTTGAATGAAAGCATTATTCTGCATTTCTAATCATGTTTCTGCCCCTTAGGCTAATATTAAAAAAGAATTACAATTCCTGAGCAAAGGAATTGACTCAGAATCATGGCTGGGATTAACATTTTGTTACAGATAATCCACAAACTAGAGAATCCAAAAGCCTATAACTGAGAGTTGAGTATATTTTCTAAGTAAGAAGCTAAACTGCTCATTAGACACACTCCAAGAGAATAATGAACTATCTGAAAAGAGTACATGTGTTCTGTAAAGCTTTTTACATTCTACTGTACAATGAATTCATCTTTCATGATGATCAGTTGAAGTAGTCACTAAATGTTATTGTATTTCTAAAAATGAAATACATGCACAGTTGTCAACTGTCTTTCCTTGAAACTACATATAACTTCAAACTGCTCTTATAATTTTAAGGCATTGAAAATAATATCTTCTACCTTACCTACCAGCAACAAATGGTGACTGTCAGTGACAAATATACCTCACAGTTTAAAGTAAACCCTTGTCACAATAAATTAAGTTAATGCTGCAGATAGAAGCTTGTCATTTGTGCCATGAAATGGTTTTAAATAAAACTTCAGATAGGAAGGAGAAAATATAAACTGACCTATTCGCTGACAATAAAGCAACTCTGACTTGTGCACTTGACATGATTTGCATAATGGAAATGCCGTTCCCTGAATTATTCAAATTACAGCTTAAAAAAAAAAAGAACCGTTCAGAAGAGGTTTGTATTTGTAGGGACACTTTAATGAGGTGATAGGTATCTTAATAAGTCTTCTTGGGTGAAGACACCTGGATTATTAAGTAGCAATTCTTCTGTATCTTATACTAATTCATAGCAAGATTTTATCACGTCTGTTTAATTTATTAGTGACTTGAAGTACTTAGTATCAATTGCATGGTTTGAAGTAAACCAATTTAAACAAAAGATGAAATAAATGGCGACTTTGGAAGATTTGAGTTATTCAGATATTTTTCTTTTAGCTTAACAATATTTTACCACAAGTACAAATCAGGAAGATCTGCATGAAATTAACTTCAAAGCATATTGCAAATGAGTCCTGGAGGGATTTATGGAAAATAAAATGTAGAAAGAATTTTAAATATATTAACCATATTAAATTTTTAGGTAACTTAAATTCAGGGAAAAAATTCCTATCATTGCAAAATGAACTTTTAAGTATAATATTCCTCTATAGCAAAGGCTTCCTAGAATAATTGGAAAATATGATTGCTATTTACTGTTTATTAATATTTTAAATGGTTATAATTCATTTTATTTCTATATATATGTATCTATATTTTGGAAAAGGTAATATTTTAATAGTGTTTTTATTTTTAAAAGTTAGCATGTAATTCAGCAGCATGTGACTAATTTCAGCTAAATAATAAGGTTTTATTGTTTTCAACTTATTTTGTTTCTTTGGGTTCAAGTTTCCACCATTATTAGGTTAAACTAATTTTTCTCCTAAATTTGAAGTGATTTACAGCTATGAAATGGCTATGCTCTTGCAATGATATTTTTTGTAAAAGACCATTTTTTCCTAGTTCTCTTTCACACAAACTACAAAGTCTGTCCAAAAATATACCCTGTCATTTTACTGTTACAAAAAGAGTAAAATATTATTGTGAATAATAGAATCAATTTGATATAAGTGCAAAAAGAATTTTTATACAGTATGAATTAAATCAACTCAAGCAAGTAACTCTTTCCATAAGTGACTCCCTGAATAAGTAAAAGCAGGAACGGCAGAAAGCAACATAAAATAGCCATTTGGAGACTCCAAAGAGATTTGTCTATATAAAAAAGGCAGAGAACGAAAAGAGTACTCAAATTCCAGCTATCAACAAGCTTGTACCATGTGCATTGCCATATAAAACAATCATCACCCCTGATACAATGATGCTATTTCCTACGATCCAAAGGGCTGTTGTCGTGGATAACATCGACAGTGACAGTTGCAGTGCAGTGTGTCAGGAAGGCGTTTACAGCCTGCTTTGGAGAAGACTAACATTTTATTAAAACCTAATGGCCAAAGACTATTCAAAAATAAGGAGTGTAAAACCTGCGTTTGTTTTTAACGTTAGTTTTCTTTTATTCCCAGTTGGGTGTGTTCTGGACAATGCTCTTTTCATGCAATGAAGCATAATGAGAGAGGGTGCGTGGATGTCATCAAACCTTGTCTGACCCCAAAGGTCAAAACAGTACCGGTATGTAAAGTAATCAGGATTCAAGATCCAAGATTACTGCCTACATGCTGGCAAACAAAAATGTGAAATATGAATGCTTTGAGAATAATTTTACCTTAAGCACTAAGAAAATGAGAATAATCCATGGTACTTTTAATATTAGGAGGTAATTTCCTTTCCATTATCAAACTTCAGTACTTTTTTTATCAAAGCTTTTAACTATGAAGATAATGAAGCCAAACTCTTAATATTAAAAGTTCAGCACTGCTCATCAAATTAGGAATGTTTAGAAATATACTATTTCTAGATTTTGGAAAAAAATATTGAAATTGCTTTCAGAATTGTCTATATTCCTATCTTAAAACTTTCACACCACAAAGAACCATTCAAACAACTAATTAACTCACCAACCAGTCAATAAATTGACCAATTGAACAACCTGTCATTTGTGTCAGGCAAAACAGAAATTCTGGAAAAAAGACAAAATTTTTTGAAGCACAAAAACCAGCAATAAGGCATTTTGGTCAGAGGGCATTTACATGCGTCAGTTATAAAACGTTCTAAACCATCTGACCAAATTTTGGAAATATATTTATATTAATAAAAGTAGGAAACCCAAAAAACACAATTGATACCTGTGAACACAAGTTTAAGCATTCAATCAGTTAAAAAACTCTGTACAAGGCCCTGAGATATCACGTATAAAAAAAGTTACTTTAGATTTTACCATCTATTATTTTTCCTTTTTAAAACAGTTCCTCATGGAATTAAACCAGAAAAAATGATATTCTCAAAAATCAAATATATATTATGACACCAAAATATATTATTTTTATACATAAAATTCTTTATCTATTACAATCTTTTCAGTCTTTCTGTTAAGCAACAAATATATTGCACAAATAAGTTTAATAGTCAGAGGTGACTTTCGAGTTGCAAAGGTGTAACTAAAAATTTCTTTCAAAGTACAATTTCAGTTGTAAACTCTTACATGTGATTTATAACTCAAGCTTCACATGAATAATTCAATTCTGGAAAACAAATTAAAATAGACTTTCTGATCATTAATATCAAAGGAGAGACCTCTGATGCTTCAAATATATGGTTATCTGATAAAAATTGATCTTTCGATTTTGATCTTCCATATATCTATTTGATTTTCATACAATTTTTGTCCAGCTCAGATACCTTCATTGCCATTTTCTGAATTCTCTGTAACTGCCTAACCCTAACCCTCGTGCTACTTTCTAGTGAGTTAAAAAACAATGGCTCAGGTTTAACACTGGTTTCTGAATTGCTAAATCCGTGGATGCTTTCCGATCCACGGCTTACATATGCCTCTGTGGAGTCTAACACCAATGATAATGTCCTGCTTCTTGAAGCCCTTTTCTGCCTTAGTTTCACAGCCTTACTCTCATGGACTTATTGTTTTTTTGTCAATTTTCAAACATTTCCTGTGCTTTCACTTTCTCAGCGTGTGCCGCAAATTCTGCTAATTTCCCAGTTCCCCATCTCTGACCTCATTCTCTCCAGTCCGTTTTTTTTTCTTTCTTTCTTCTTTGTAAAATTCACTGAGTTTTGCTCATGTTTGCTATCAATGGCTTTTTGACCACATTGCTCACTTACAATTCCAATTCATGAACATTTCTATCAGTGGCTTCAAAATCAGCTCTGCATTTCTTTCAGAACGTTTTTTGGTCTGACAGGTACTACTCATCACAAAAGTAATAGCATCCTGAATGCACCTGAGCTTTTCCCACTCCAGTTAATTCATGCTGATTTTTCTCTCTAAATAAGGTCTAGATCTTTTGTCTTCTGTCCCTTCTATTTTTTATTCCTTAAACCAACCAGCTCGGCATCTCTCCAGAATTAACAGTGTCCTTTTACCACAACCTCTCTGACTCCAAGCCTCCACCTCTCTAATCCTGTCGCCTCATTAGCTTTTAGTGGAGCTACGTGGTTTTCTGTTTGGATCTGGCAATTGTTCTCCACTTACATCAAGATCCAAACTAGTCCAAAACTTTAGGACTGATTAAAATGTCTCTTAAGATCTGTAAGTTTTTTCTTTAGTCCTCTTTTTCTTGCAATTTAATTGAAGAAACTGGGTAGTTTGTCCTGTGGAGTTTCAGGACAAAATCAGAATCGTGCTGATTATATCCTGTAGAGTAATTTCAGCATAGTACTCTTTCTCTCTATTTTCAAAACTGATTAACTGAGGTGGAGTTTGATACCTGGTCTCTTAAAGTTACGTTCATAAAGATAAAGTTTAGATGCAGTGCCATTAAAAGGATAATTTTCTTTTAGCATTATTATAAAGATAGCACTTCAATGATTAAAATCTTCCAGTAAATTTTTACTACATTAAGAATAAAAGTCTAGAAATTCTTTCCCACATGGGCTCTGTATGATGTGGTCACTGACAACCGCCCCTCTCTCATCATGGACCATTCTTTCCCACCCTGACCTCCTGCACTGTCCTGTTTCATTTCTATTCCCATGTCAGGGGCTTCACACTCATTGCTTCCTTTGCCTGTGAGGATCCTACATCTCTTTCAGTACCTGATGACTTCTTATTACTGAAGTGTGAGTTAAAAGATCATAACTTCTGAGCAGGCTTCCTTGTTGGCCTTATGCAAATTAACTAGTACATGCATGCATATAGATGTACAATGGAGTTCATATAACCCTCTCTCTGGTCCTTAAATTCCTCTTCTTTTTATGAAATTATTTTATGTTTCATTTTTAAACTACAGTTTTGGTCTATCTCACCTCACTGGGCCATAAATTACGTGCTTATTTACTACCACCATGCTAAAATCAGTGTCTCCAATTATCATAAGTTCAATAAATGCTTGAATCAAGGGATCAATGAGTCATCTGATTCTCACAATTTCTAGCACTGCCTTCTACTGACTGTGGGGTTCAGACTTAGTAAATGGAGGTGAATTTCTTTTCCCTCATTCCATCTTAATTTCTCTGGTCTGTGCACCTCTGCACACAATAATTAGCTAGACATCCTCTTCTTGTGCCTAATTCCTGTCTCATTCATTTGAATTCATTCTATTTGTTTTAGTTAAACACAATGGCTACCTTTTTATATCATATCAACAGTATTCTATATAAATAAAAGATGCCATATATACTGCAGGAAGGTTGCTATAGAACATTGGTCCATGGTAACTTTCTATAACTATACTCTTAGGATCTAATTTCTGCCCCATCACTTAAGTATTAGAGAAATTCCAGAAAATTTCTTGGAATCAGTTTCCTTTCCTTAAAAAGAATGGAATTAATATGATAACTTCATTGGATTCTGTTATGAATTGTCACCCCAAAGATCCATCAGCTTAAAAGTTTGGCCCCAGTTTGTGATGTTAATGGAAACTTAAAGAAGTGGGGCCTAGCAGGGGATTTGGTCACTGAGCACATGACCTTGAAGGGGATATAACACCCTGGCCTCTTGTTCTCTCTTCTGCTTCCATCTGTGAGATGGGGGTGTCTTCAGCCTGTGCTCCCCACATGATAAGCTGTGGCATCACAAACCTAAAAGTAATGGACCTACTAACCATCAGTAGAAATCTTCAAAACCTTAAGCCAAAATAAGCATTCCTTTTTTTTAAAAAGTTGACTAGCTCTGGCATTTTGTTACAGCAATGGATAGTTGACACAGACTGTTTGGAAGATTACATGTATGATACGGTTTGTATAAAATCTTGAAATATAAGACTTATAAATATGGGTTGTTTCTCCTGCTAGCTAATATATACTTAAGGTCTCATATTGAAGTGAGTGTTTTGTATTTTTTTTTCTTAATGCTGAAAGATTTTTGATGGTGTGACAACACAAACCTTTTCATTCTTTTGTTGTACTACTCCTAGGCATCTGCATAGTTCTTGAGACTTCATAGTACTCCATATGTGCTTCCCAAGAAACTATACATGAATCTGGTTTGCCTGGCACCTAAGCACACTGACGTAGGGTGAAGAGAAAGGTACCAATGATGTGTGAATAAAGATTAGTAATAAATACTTGGATAATTCACTGATAAAAAGGATGACTCAGAAATAACTTCTGTGTGTATATTTGCAGACAGGGAATGTGTAGCTAGCATAGCTTGACTTCTCAGATCAGCAAAAAGAAGTAATGATAGTTCAAATCCAAATCTATAAAGGTCCTTTGCTTTAAATACATTTTCCAACCTCCAAAGGAAACATTTACTCTATCTTACCATAATGCCAAGAGCTAACATTAGGAATAACATAGTCTCAACTATCAGGTATAAAGTCTTCTTTTGATTCACAATATCAGTAGTATATTAATTTAAAAAAATCAAAAATCAGGCTAAATGCAAAAATATGTATGCACCTAGAAAAATGAGTACAGATATTATCACACTGTCTTTTAACCACTGAAAACTATACTACTATTAACCACTAGTTTTAGCCACTGAAAACTCAGATGAGAGGCTGCAAATATATTCTCATACGGACCAAATAGTACTTCAGTCTTATTGGCCGTAACAACCAACATTCCTGTTGTCATGCTAAAGTAACCATCAAAAATATATATTTGAATCAGTATAGTGTGTCACTATCAAATGTTGTTTGTGGAAAAATAGACTTTTTTATGTAATTGTGATGTGTCATGAAATATTACTCTTTTCATTTTTTTCCACCCATTTGAAAATTTAAAAACTATTCCTGATTTACAGTCATACAAAAACAGGCACCAGATTGAAACCATCACAGAGGTCACAGTGAGTCGACCTCTATATTAAACAAATTGTATCAGCTCTTTCTGTAATTTCAAGGAAAACATGGTTCTCATCTTAAATTCAAAGTAGTAAAAATTAATATTCTCATGCCATGCCAAAATGATAATAATTACTTTTATAATTCTTATAAAGCAACTACTATAGCACATCTTTCAGATAATGTAAAGCAAAAAAAATTAAATATCTTCATATTAAACTTCTGATTGACAATTAATTTTGACTCTATTCATCACAACTCCCCCATACACTTATTATTCAATATCTGAATCAGTCTACCAGTTCTAGTTGTGGCAATTTCTGAATTTATAAAATAAAAACAGGCAAAATGATCAAATTCCACCATGCCTCCATGAAACAAAGGTAATTTACTGAGCCAGTTTTGGCTTTAAAATAGTACATGGCATAAAAGAAATCTCTGTTGCTTGCATTCAACAAATATTTATCGAGCACATACAGTATTCAATGCTTGCAAAACAATGTGACAGAAATCAAGCTCCCTGGCATTTGAACAAGAATCAGCCATCCTTTCTGTGCATTCGCAAATAAGAATGAAACTGTTAAATGAAAAAAATGTCATCATTATTTTGATAAACCTCAAAAGAAAATGCAACCACCTTCACTCCAGGATCAATAGGACCCACAGTTTTCAAGAGCTCAAGTTCTCCAGTGAGTGCTACAAATTGACAGGACGTCTCTTAGCGCTTGATTTGACAAGAGATACAGCACAAGACACGTAAACTTCGGGGTGGAGAGTCTCATCTCAGACAGTTCCATATTGGCCAGACAAGCACCAGTGGCTCAAGGAGGCAGCTACAGCATCCACAAGTCAATTGCGAATTACTCTTTCTAAATTGGCTCCACAGCTGTGGTTTTCATTTCTAGAGTACCCGCCAAATGACTGGGGGGGGGGGGGATAAAAGCCTGCCTTTTCCCAAAACACACACCTTTTGGCTACCTGCCATCTGGACTCACAGAGAGCATGCAGATCTAAAAAGGGACACTTGTGAAACTCTATCAGAAAAATAGCATATCAAGGGCTTGGCATAGGGGTTGCTGTCAGGCACTCAAAAACATAACTTATTCCAGTTTTGGAGGCCGAGAGAGTGGATCGGGGAAATAAACTTGGCTTCAGAAGTGCCTGAAGCACTCAACCCCAAACAAGCGAGAATCAGGGAAATGGTGCCAAACTTTTCTTTCGTTTATTTTCAAAGGAAACAAAGAATCTTCAAAGAAAAACAATGAAAATAGAGAAAACTAAGTCTATCGCCTACAGTACCAGCCCCTTTCTGAGAATCTAAAGAAAACTCACAATCTGGCAATAGACATGAGTTACAAAACTGACTTTTGTTATCGTTCAGACAGCAGATATTCTGCTTTTATCTAATCAATTCATGTAGCTAGAGCATGAGGAGATCTGGAAGTGAATGATAAATGTAGATGAAATCTGATAATTCAGGGTTACATTAAGTCCAGCGGAAACCAGGACTTAATGTAACATAGCTGTACAAACATGATATGTGTGTGTGCAATATATATATATATATATATATCATGTGCACAGGGGAAAGAGAAGAAAATACAGGGCAAACAGAGGAGAAAAGATCATCTTACACATGCAAATGTTATACAGAAACATATACAAATATAGGAAGCAAATGAAGGACAAACCTATCAGGTCTCAGAGAAAAATGATTCCCATGTTTTGAATCCTTCCAAAACATGATTCTTTTGAGTCCGGATTAGGAGATAATTCCTACATGACAATTTTCCACAGAAATGCTTGTGAAATAGTGTCAGATATTTAATCTGCAGGTTAAATTAGACACCATTATCAGCTGGGAGAAGTTTAAAGCCCTCCCTGTATAGCACTTCCGGTTTCATGGTCAGTTCACAAGGTTGACATTTACTTATGTGACTAAATTCTAAATAGGGATTAATAAAATGATTAATTTACTCTTCTCTCCCCTTCTCTCTCTCTCTCTCTCTCTCTCTCTCTCTCCTGTTTCCCCATGAGTCATGGTTGGCTATCTACAAGAACAAAATATCTAACTGAGGAAAACTGTCTTCCAACCGTAGCATCTGTCTCCCTGGCAAGCTAAGCTGACAGTTGGGGCCTGGCGCTGGAGCTGTTCCTTCAAGAAGCTCTGTGGGGCTGAGCTATTAGTGGGCTCTCCTCCTCCTAGGTGCTGCTTCCTACCGAGTCCTCCCAATTGGAAAGATGGGTTTGTATATATTTATCCTTCTGAGAATCTGCTATTGTGTAAATATCTCCAATTGAGACCCCCGTGGGAGGCTGCACATGACACAGGAATACTTGCATTCCTTTTCTTGCAAAATATCCATAAAATAGCTAGGCAGTTCCCAAGGGTCTGCTTCTGGGTATTATGTAAGCAGTCTCTCCTTCAGAAAGGAAAAGAGATGCTTCAAGACACAGAAATAAAAATGCCCACAGCTCTCTAAGGGAATTTCAAAATAGCAAGTTGCTTAAATACCAAGGAAAGCACCCGGTTCCTCTCAAAACCCACAGATAGCCTGCAAGAGTTTGAAAGGTGGAAGTCAGAGTGGGGGTGGGGAGGAAAATTGGAGGAAGAGATGAGAAAGCTGGAGTGAGCGACTGTGAATCACACAAAATAAGCTAATAGTCATAACCGAGCATCTTCTGTCATTTTAAAAATTCTATTAAAACGAAAAAGTAGTTAGCTAAGGAAATGTTATGTTTTGTTATTCAAAAATTGCTTAAGGTGGGGGTTTATTTTCATGGGCATGATATTCCAGCAACAGCACATCTGTCTTGTTCTAATTCGAGCCTAAAATATTTCTGTCAGGCTCTTCCTTTCTTTCTTATAAATTTCTTCCAAAATCCACTTTTTTTTTTCTTTATAACAATGACTCAACCCTTAGACCCCCCGGAGGCTCCTGATTCTTACAAGAATTAGAAAAGATCTCCCATTATTATTAGATTTCATTTTAGATTGAACAGAAAGCAGAAAGTGGGCAAGATAGGAACGCCTTTATATTGCTTGAGATGCTTTTGAAATTTGCCTCATTCAAAAGCTGGAATAGCACAAAACACCTTCAAACTAGGAAATAAAAAGTCCACTGGACCAATTATTTGTAACCTGCTCATTGGACGTAAAAATAATTTAAACTTCCCGGAAGACCTAAAGGCATTTAAGAGAATCCAAGTAGCTTGGTACATTTAATATTTTCTAAGAATAAACACAGAGAAAAAGATTAAGCCTTCAAAGATCTCACTTATGTAAGTCAGACAACACCAAAAAATACACAGTGGAAGGATTAATCTCAAACAAAATTCAGAAAAGAGGCTTTTGCAGAAAACTTCCTCTGGCTAAATCTCCATTGTTTACAATAAGAAGTAGAATTTGGACCCGTTATATATTCCTTTTTATGGTGTCCCTTGTGAATTGAGGGTGTTAAAATAACATAGTAATTATCTTTTATCTATAGTATGATTTATTTATAATATGAAATTCCCCTTAACATTTTTAGAATTATAATAATTGAATGTTTTCCCTAATAGTTAGAAAAAATAACATTGGAATATGAAACAGATATTCATGTCACAATTCCTTTTCGAGGAAACTCTAAATGATATTCCAATAAAAAACATAGCTACACATAGTCTTTTAATTTTCTTTTTGCAATTCCAAAGGTCATATTTAAAACTGAACCATCTACAAATACGAGTAAGTTGGAGGCCATGCCTGAAGCTAGTGTCTTTTCGAATAAAGAAGACTTACTAATAGTTCCATTTGTTTTCCATTAAAAATCTACTCATTGTATTCACAGCAATCCACATGGCAGTATGTGAGCCTGCCTGGACAAAGCATTTGCTTTGTGTGTATCAGATGCAAAATTTACTTAAATTCCAGATAATTGCAAGTGCATCTGCTAAGCTTTGTCCCTGGTCTATATGAACATTTTCACAGTGTATACAAAGAGCAATTATCCAACAACTAAAGAAAAAGAAACAGTCATTTCTGCAAATTATAGCTGGCTCCTTTATCAAGGAGTAAGTTTGTGCTAAAAGAATACAACCCCCAAACACTTTTTAAAATAAATAGTATTCACTCTCACTACATACATTATCTACACAGAACAAAAAAGGGAGCTTTTTCAACTGTTAAATTACTAGGTCTGAAACAAGGATCACTGCAATTTTGAATAAAATCATCTCACAAAACATTGAAGTTTTCTTCTGAAAGAAGAAGAATAGAAAAACTCCACAAACACTCGATTTAAGCCAATTTGATGAACGAGTATATGTCCTTATTCTCTATTCATGGTAAAATGTTTCAACAATAGTCACTTACCCTATTTATTATCAGTTTTCAACTGCCTAATTTGAGATACGAACTTGCAGAACCAAGAACATGAAGGAAAGTCAACACAGGGAAGATATTTTGGGGGGGGTGGGGATATGAAGATTAAAAACTCAGTTAAAATTTATTCATTCTAGGAATTAAGTATTCACTTCGAAGCATCCTTAAGTTTCTCTGGGTAGGGCTATTTTGGTCAATAGTTCTCTTTTTCTTTCACACTTCCTTTCCTTTCTCCCTTTCCTTTTATTTGCTTCCATTCCTATTTCTTTTTTAACTTCATGCACAATCGCGTTTCAACTGTCACACTCAACATAGCCAGCCGTCCTTCAAAGCCCAATCCAATTTTCAGACTTTTACACCTCCCGCCAACTAAACAACATCAACGGCTCTCCTGTTCAAGGTCCTAATACAGTAGATCTGTTCTTTTTCTAAGAAATTCTCAAAGCTATCTACAATGATCACAGTGGTGTCATTAGAATAGAGAGAAAAATATCAGAGACTGAAAATTTTTGTCACTTTTGACTTCTGTGAAATCTATCAATTCAGTGGCCACTTCCTCTTTCACCTTCATTTAAATATCTTCATTATCAATTTGTAAAATGTATTATGCTACCAGCCAAAGCTATTAGTCAGTAAAAAACCATCTCCGTATTCCCCAACTAGAGAACCATCATTATCATTAATATTTCATGGAACTGCATTAAATGAGACAATATTCAATATTTAACTATCTAATCCTACAGTAATTTATATTAGAAAATACCAACCATGTGAGAATTCAGCCAGTCGGATTATTGTATTGGGTGAACCTTTGTCATTATTAACAACACTCACTATCTCATATTTTTCAGCATAAAGTGTAACATCCAAGGACTGAAAGTGATTTTGTTTCTAATTAATTCTCAAAATCCTTGGAGACAGTGATGGAAGGATAAATATATTAATTTAGAATTGCAGAATTAATGGCGGAGACTTCAGATGCAAAAGTGTTACTAGCGATGTGGATTAGTTGCTTGGGTCTTACACTTCAAAAAGTTTACTAATAATTTAGTAAGAGAAAAACGAATCTGTAGTTCAGGAAATCTAAATGATGGGAAAAAAGAATGCACTTTTATTCCTTTCAATGATTACTGTTATTACCAATTTATAAGTAGATTTATAAAACTTATCTCATATAGCATCCTGAACTCCTGTTACTAATTAGTTTACAGGCAATTACTAGGCCATCCAGATGGTTTCTTTATGTATTTTGTACAAATCCTCCGTCCATCTTCTTTCAAATCATTTATAAATTCTGTACACAGACAAAAGTCAGCCAACTGTAGGTAAGTTATATTTAACTTTGAAATGAGCAGAGTTCAAACAAGCAGCATTTTAATATGACTTTTGGTGGTAACACAATAATTCTACATGATAAAAGTGTTTGAGATTGGTGTGTACTAAAATCAAAAGCTTTGAGCTTAATACTTCTATAATCAGAAGGCCCGCTCATTCATTTTAAGTAAGATAGAAATTCTTCTCAGAGATCATTCACTCTGAAGCACTTGTTATCCATTCTCTAAGACCCTGCAGGCCACTTTCCATATAAGGAGTAATGCCTAACACTCTCGTAGACTTTCTGTTTACGGGTTTTATTAAGTGTCTTCCTCCTTTCTAATCGGAGGGAATCTCATCATTTATAACCTGTAGAATGTCAGTCTTTGTCTCTCATTGTACAGTATGAAATCACTACACCCAGATTCCTAGACTTATAGTAAAAAAAAAAAAAGTGTAGACAGGACATTAAGAGTGGATGAAGTCAATCAGGTAAGTACGGCAGTCCAGAAATTTGAGGCCCACAGGAGAAAGGGCCAGGTGAGTGTCTTCCAGGTATGGCACAGAGAGCTCCATTTCTAAGGTGGCTAACAGAAGGGCAGAGGCCAGTGTGAGAGGGGGGCAGAAAGCTCCAGGTGAGTACCTTGTATTCAGTGACAACAGCAGAGAAGCCATCTTTGCTGGTAACTGTGATTCTCAGCACACTGCTAACCTATTCCTTCTTCACGTACATTGCCCAGCATCAGTCTCTAAAAAACAATTCAGATTGTGATTTTATTCTGTGTTGGTTAATTCTATAACCTAGTGGACAACAAATGAAGACATTTTTCAATATTGCAAGTTGCAAAGAACATTCTCTTATCATAAACACCGCATCCTGAAGGAACCCCGAAGCTGTGACTAAATGATCTTCCAAATTCCTACTGGTTCACATACTGTAATGGTGGATACGTTGTGTCCCCCTGAGAAGTTCAGTAGTTCAACTAAGCAACTTATCAGGGGGCCACGGCCCTTACTTTGTAAACATCCTGAGCCCGTGCAAGAGGAGGGCACGGAGATGTTGTGAGGACTGCACCACCTGCAGAGGCCTAGCCTGCCTACAATATAAAAAAGGAAAAGAGGCTTGCACCTCACCCCTTTTGCTCTTGTTGCTTTTGCTGTCATCTACCGCCTCGAAGTGTTGACCCTGTGCCACGCCATCCTACCTTGGAGCCAGCTGATTATGAACTGAAACCTCCACATGTTGTGAGTTAAGCAAACCCTTCCTCCCTTAGCTTTGGGTGTTGGGTATTTTGTTCAACAATGAAAGAAAAGTAACTAAGACACATACCTAACAGGAAAAGAGTCAACATTCAAGTTCAAATGTCACCAAAGGCGTCTCTGTCTTTGTCTTTGTCTTTGTCTTTGTCTCTTTCTCTCTGTCTCACTCTGTCTCTCTAACTCTGTCTCTGTCTGTCTGTCAGTCAGTCATTGCTTTCTCCAATTCTGACTGACAAGGAAGAAAAGACAGAAAAGAAATGTTGATGATTTAACTAGTATTTCCTGGAAATGAGATACGCGTATCTTGAAAATCACAGTCAAAATGAGTATTAATCAAGAGCCTGACCAGTAATATCAAGTCAGGGCTGACTGTCAAAGTCCAGGAAGCTATTACCTGGCTCTGAGAGCAGGGTCAGGGCCTGTAAGCACTCTTCCTTCTCCATCCACTTTCAGAGCTATTCACGTTGTACTTTCAAGAATATTACCCTTCCCACAAATGACTGAAAAAAAGATGAATTTCAGAGCATGAACAAATTTTGCAAAGGCAATCCTAGAACTTACATATCACCGAATTCTTTTAGGGTCAGATGGGAAAAAAAATCCTATAGGGAAAAAATTTTATTCATGGCAGTTCAAGAATGCTAGAAAATTTTCTTCCTTTCCAATTCCTATAAATTTTCAAAAACTCGTTGTTTAAAAAAATAGTAAATCATAAATTGACTCATTGCTTGTGAAAAATGTAAATTGACAGCTTTGGGCCATGGAGTCATTTGTCTATTCACTGATTAAATTTGCACAGGCAACAGGCACATCCTAAAAATGTCCAGCGTCAGAATCTGCGCTTATTGGGAAGCCCAGATGTTAACAGCGATCTCACTGCTCCTGGCAGGGTTACACAGCTTAGTACCGGTCCTCTGGCTTTACCGTTTACTTAAACACATCTGTTATTAGGTATCTGAATTTAAAAAATAAATAAAAGGAAACAAAGCTGAAGAATTATATTCCTGACCTCGCCTGAAGCTATGCTTTTCTCAGAATACGTAAATAGATTAAAGCTTCAGAGAAAGGCTATTAAAATACACACATTGGCAAATGGAAAACAAACAGGAAACCAACTTCTAAACTTCTGTAATTAAAATATTATGTTACACATGCACACAAACACATAATGGCACTTTTGCTGGTAGACTGTAAGCTTCTATGGTAGACACCAATCAAACACACAACAGGCACACATGCACGCGCGCGCCGCGCGCACACACACACACCCTCAAGCCATGTGTGATTTCATGTACACCCCATGAGGGCTTAATAAACACTTATGAATTGACTGACAAGAGAAAAACCAAGAAATGACAACCTTCAGGGTAGCCGTAACACAATTTTAACTTGAAAATTGCTGAGGAATAGACTTCACAATCTAGGGAACGTACACAAATCATATAAAAAGAACCGGTGCCCCGCACACACCCAGAGTGGCCTTAGGGAATAGCTTAGTGAAACATCACTGTTGCAGGAAGAGGGTTCTGGCTCTCTAGCTATTTACTGTTTGGCTTCTGCAGTGAAGCCAGCTACAAGCAACATTTATTCTGTAATAAAAGTTATTACAGAATAACTTTTAAAATACAATTTAGAGTAAATACAAAAATTTGCTTCTCTGTACTATTTTCCTGCTCTATCTACAAGTTTAAAAACACAGTCCCCTTTCCATTCTCCAGATTCATGCTGCCATTTTAATTTCTCTGTAGCCAAAGGTAATGAAAACATACTCCACAATGTTTAAATTATTTTTTCAATAGTACTGTCTCCAAATAAATGCTAATTAGCAAGAGATCATAATTTACTGGATGTTTTCTCTAAATCATACATTAGTAGAACACAATTATTGCAAGAATATATTTCATTCAGTTATTTCTTGAAGAGAGCTTCTGAATGTGTCAAGTTCAAAAGTCATTTGTTTTCCTTCCTGAGCTTCGTATGCTTTCTACCTCGGGGGTTTGAATTGGATAAAATTATAAAAATTAAGTGGTCCTGCAACCAAAGAATGACAAAAGTAGGATGACAGTTCTGCATGCAGTTTGGCCTTAGCATGGGCACGTGAAAGGGTGTTCACTTCAGTTATCACCCACCGTGAAGAGCAATTTCCTCCTTCATAAATTTCAACAGTAAGTGATGAGAGCAAATAGAGAAACACGCAAGAAAAGCCACACAGCACTTTAAGGTAAGAAGAGGGGAAAAAAGAAAGAAAACCAATTTTGGTTGCAATGGGTAATTTTAAAAATAAAAACACATCAAAACAGTAATAAAAGTTTGCATGTAAGTGCCTGCCTGCCCGTAGGTGCAAGGTCATGGGTTTGATCACTGGTATCATTAAAAAAAAAAAAAAAAAAGAAAGAAAAAAAGTTTGTGGATGCCTTTGTCATTGGAGGCCAAATATAAAACCTATCTTAGTTCAC
The DNA here is from genome assembly GCA_004027295.1 of Dolichotis patagonum. Taxonomy (NCBI): domain Eukaryota; kingdom Metazoa; phylum Chordata; class Mammalia; order Rodentia; family Caviidae; genus Dolichotis; species Dolichotis patagonum. The sequence goes on along the minus strand of PVJX010000002.1, from coordinate 178,059 downwards.
TGCCTTATGAGTGCTATCTTACTATATACTCATTTGAGTCACTTGTAATGATGAATAAAATGTTACCAAATACCTCCTCGGATATCATCTGATTCTCTGTGCTCACCCTACTTTATCTCACCTACCCTCCTTCCTTCCACCTGTGACTCCAATCCCCTGCCCAGGTCTGGATTTAGCCAACTGCTTTGTTGGACATTTGAGTGAGTTTTCCAGTACACACCTATAAACATCTAAATCATCATCTGATTCAGAGACTCTCACATTTCTCACAAAGCCTGGTAAGGTTTTCATGTTTTTCTTTTCCAAGTTTTTCTATGTCAAGTCAAACATACCTGATTTGTATGTGTGTATGCGTGTATGTGTGTATGTATGTGTGTGTGTGTGACAGCTTTCAATTTTTATTTCCTCACCTTGATGGCAATAAGAAAGAGTACTTTCTTTTTTCTTTTTTTCTTTTTGCTTATTTTCTTGGTAGTCTCCTCTGAACTGTGCCCAACGAAGACTGGTCATTTTCCACACTAATCCACAGCCTTTTCAATGGCCACGTTTAAACTGGCCAATGGATAATTAAACAACAGACACATCCAATAAATATAATAAATAAATTTGACTTTTTGCCTTAGTAATTGGTTTCATCTGACTGAGTCTGATTGTGTGTGGAGATACATAAACAGGATTAGAAAAGAGAAAAATTAGATACCAGGTCACCCAAATTGTAGTCACCCATAACAAGTATGAATTGTTTTGGCAATAATCAAGTTATTATTTCTAGGGTTAAAAAAATAAACAGTTGTGCCTTCTCAAGAAATTTCATTGAAGTTAAAAATTAAACTGGTACCATGACCATTACTATAAAAAAAATGACAGCCAAATGTGAAATAAATTTCTTTCTCATCTGTACCCTCTCCTCCCCTCTAATTTACACTGCCCTTCCCGGGCACCTTCACTGAACCCAAGCCAGCAGCTCCACATGTTTGCTGAGGTCCCCAGATTCAACTGTTGTACCACACTAGGCTACCTGAATAGAAATGAGTTGAGGATACTAAAAGGCAGAGAGTGAGTCCATAATTGTATACAATTACTACCTGAGCAAATTCCAAAGTGAAACAAAATTAAATCACCTTTTAGATATATGCTAGACATAAAGTACAAAGCCTTATTTAAAGCACCCACATCTTTTTCTAATTGCTTTCTTAGATATCATTTTGACATCAAATTACTCTTGCCATCAAAGCTCTTAGCAGAGTACCTGTCTGGTTTGCGGAATATAAAACTGTTTATTGAAAAAAAAATACTATCCTGAGGCAAATATTCCTCTAATTTCTTCTAAGCAATTTCTATTGAAATGTTTAATATATAGCCATACACTCTTTTATTTAAAGTGGCTTAGAAAAATTATGAAGGTTAACAACAGAAAATCAGTTGCAATGAATTCTCCAGTAATAAATATGATTCTGGCTATGTGATAGTTACTGTGTAGATAAGACATATGTATGGGTAGAACTATTTTCTTAATGGTCTAGTTTCATTCTTAGAAATAATTTAAGAAGCTAACTTGACTCTTTCCAACATGTACCCCGAAATTTTGAAGGAGCTTTTAAAAAACATGTTCCAAAAATCGAGCAACTTATACCATTCTCTGAAAAGGTTATTTTACATTAAAGGGATGTTTTAACTTCAATGAAAATAATTTTTATTTAATGGTATACTTCTTTTCTCCACACTCTTTTCCTCTAATTAAAGTCAGAGAGATTTCCAAATGTTGAGTATTAGTTAAGCCCTATGCAATAATAAAAATATTATTTAAACATAAATCTTTTCTAAAATAATCCTCTATAGAATTGTCTTCTCTAAAGATCTAGAATCAGTACATTATCATTAACATGGATTCCATCTTTATCATATGAATTATATTCTTCAGCCTTATTCTTTGCCTCTTCATTAAAGATTAAGGAACATAAATAAAAGAAGTAGCTTGTTCTTTTAAACTAAACACATGGGTAGGTTCTTATTTTATGGGGAACATAGCTCCCTTTATATAACTTTAGAATGAGTGCTTTACAAATGTCTCATTAACAGAAATGGATATTACAAAATTTCTATCACTTCAAAACTAAGCATAAACTTACATATGGCTAAATAATTTTGTCATCAGTGCAATAAAATAGACTCCTTTAGAAAGCCCAGTTCCAAAGTTTTGTAGACCTGCATCACATTCCAAAATTCATAAATTACAGCAAGAAGAATAAGTGAGCTGAAACACCTAAATTTATACTAATGTTCTAAAATCTCATTCCAGAACTATTGGAAAGCAGAGAGCAGAACTGGTCAGAATCCACAGTCATCTCAAAAGAAGTTCAGGGAGCCAAGCCTCCTCTCGGGGAATTGCAGTCAAGTTCCAAGAAATCTAAACTTCAAAGAAATCACCTTTCTCTGCCCAAACACGCACAGTTAAAGCTCCCCAAGATGGACATAATCACTGGGCACCCACCATAAACATAATGGTAGGAGCCACACAGTATTGATCAATTGTCCCATCAGAGTCAAAGATCAATTCATATTGGCCAGGTAGAAAAACATCCTTAGCAGGAGAAACAAGTTTCCTTTTAGCATATTTGCTTCCTGTTTTTGTTTCCATTTCTCTTTACCAGACTAACAGAACTGATTCTGACTCTTGCTGTCTCTTCACACACAGCACAGCTGAAAGCATATAACTGGACTTTTTTCCCCTTGTAATTCTTTTTACCTGCAAGGGTCCTAAGTCCACATGCAGGAGAACTGAACCAATGAAAGTATTTCAGCAAAAATGAAGATCTTTATTTGCAAACACTTATTCATTGTTAGGCATTCAGAAGTGTTTTTTAAAAAGGGTGCAGTATACCTACTTCAACACTGTAGTACTGAATATATTAAATAGAGTGAGACAGTGAGTAATGTGGATTTGAGGGAAAATATTGTATATCTCTTTATAAAATAATTTTAAAATATGAGCAGGACCACATATATCATTCTGCTTTTGCACACTCTTAAACCAGGTAAACTAATTATGGTAGGTAGTAACTTGTCTTTATTAGATATGAAAAACAACCTGAGATAAGAAAAAAAGTATGTTATTAGTAGTACATAGTACCAAACCAGGTCAGTATTCAATTATAGGACAAAACAGGCCAGGAGTACAAAGAATATGTTGACCAAACTACTGTTTCTCTCATTACAAAAGAATCAAAAAATTACTGTAGTTTCACAAAATTTTAAATAGAGTATTATCTACTTAGAAGATATATCTCAATTAATGAAACAGTGCTATGATTCCCTTCACTGAGAATAGATTGCAAGTTCTCTCTTCTTCCCCAGGAGGGGTGCAGGAGATGTCTTGTGTTGTTCTCTGAAGGTTGTGAATCTGTCCTATATAGACTGGAGGGTTTTTACTTGTGAACACATCAGGGCAACTAAGAACTAGCAGTCTAAAGCAGGAAACTGTTGCTTCACAGAAAGTAACAAGAGACAAAATCATATGCTTTCTACCCAGCCATGCTTGGAGTAAGTCTGTGGCTCAACACTAAGTCTTCCCTCTCCAAATCTCCCTTTAAGTTTTAGATCTCAGGTAGGGAAGGATATAAAGGCCCTTGGAAATGACCTTGACCATATTTCACCAGAAATCACCTCTCAATAGCAATCAGAACAAAAGAGAAAACAGTGAAACAGCTAGCCAACACAGACTCTCTTTCAAAGCCCAGAAGTAGTTTAAAGTTCCTTTAGTTACACAATGAAAAAAAAAAGTACCAGCAATTAATTTTAAGAAACATTCAGTAGCTCTAGCAAAATCAGCACTTCACTCCTGCACAGAAACCTCCAATAGTATCAAAATGAATCTAGGAACTCTAAGAGGATAGGCAAATGTGATTGTGAAGTTTCCTGAATCCAGTCTCAGACATCTACCTTTCTACTTTGCCTTTGTGCTCCCTCCCAAAAAAAGTTGCCTTCTCCCCCCGGAGGTGAGAGAGGATGATTTTGCAAATACTGAAATTCAACAGGAAGATAAATTTGAGCCAAACTACCTAGTTTACCAATAAGCCTAACAAGATGATAATATTTTGATGCAATAAACTGAATCAAAACCAGGTACAAAAAAGTCAAAATGAGCTAAGATTTAATAAGATGCTTAATAATAATAATAATAGTAATAATAATCCCACCAAGCTTAAAACTCACAAACATAATGTCACATACGACCATATGAGAATAGAAATTCTGTTAATTGAATAGTAATTTAAGCTTGCATTAAATCCAGAACAGAGATATGTTTAATATTTTAACACAAATTATCAGAGCTTTTCAGAGGTTGCCAAGAAACTAGAAGTAGAAAAGGGGGTGGGAAAAATAAAAAAACCAACCTCAGCCAACCTCAATAGGGGAAAAACAAATTATTTAAATCAATATATTTTTGGTCTTCACCTCTAGTGAAGACACTGAAATGGAAGATCAACATTTTTGATGCTTCATAAATAAATTCAGGCTTTAGGTATATAGGGATCAGGAATCTTGCCCCCTGGGCCCTGCACATTGAGGCCTGAGCCTGGTCACTCGGTGATCATGATGCCCAAGTGTGTAGAGGTCACTGGAGAGAGAATGCAGCTGCTCAGTAGGGGGATACAGCTTTCTGGATTTAGTCCTAGAATGAGAGATCCATGATCTTTCAGATGCCCTGGGTTCTTTGAGTTGGAGTTCACTACATGAGTTAATTTTTTCTTCCTTCCCTACAGAAACAAAGATTTCACTCAAAAACAACTATAATCTTAATGAATGGAAGTTTGGATTCCCCTACCCGTACCCCAACTCAATCAAAATGGCAAATTCAAGGGTTCATGAAAATATTTGAAAATGCCAATAGTGCCATTCCAGGGGACTCATGAATAAGCTGAGCTTTCATTCTAATTAAATGCCTTATTTTTATCAGTAGACTACCACAGAAGAAATAAGAGTCAGATCTCAGGAATTCTCTTCATAATTTGAAGGAAGGTTTTTGTCAGTCCAGGGAACCCAGAACAGGTAAATTTGCAAGGTATCTCAGGGTAGGTTTCCTTTTGTATGAAAGAAGGTCTGACTTGTTAATTTAAGGTTTATGCTTCAGTCCTGGATAAGCTACCTTGTCCTAGGCAGGTCTGCCAACATCAGCTAAGTTTCCATTAAAACAAAGTTAAACAGCATTATTGCAAAGCAAACTCTGCACACACCGACAACTTGCTACGCTGGGATGTGGCTACCACATAGCAGAAGCAGGCTTCTTTCCAGAACGGTGTTTGCCCTCTGTTAAACACATGTGCTTCAGAGTATTGCTGAACTGGATATCCTCACCTGAGTCCAGAGCTCTGAGCTACTCCCCATGACAATAACCGAACTGAGACTGCAACCTGCTTCTCAGTCCCTCTCCTGACGTTTGAACTGCCATATATTAGCTCATTTTTCCACAGCTTAGTAGAGATTTTTAAACTATGAGCTGATTTCTTTCCAAATTGCTGATTTACCTTTACCTGCTAGCCCTTTGGTTTTCCTACTGAACTGGAACTAAAACTCAGAAGGAGGGTGGGGGGTGGATAATGAAACCTGGCAAGCAGTCTGAGCCCTCCAAAGAACTTAAATGATATGACTGCCTTAAATCTCAAAGAACTACTGTATATTAATTTTCAAATAATATTTAAAACATCATGGCAGTGAGTTATGGAGTATGCTCTGTTTTTAAGAAAAAGAGTTAGAGTCCAATTTGCATGCATTATGCTGGCTATATTAAATAATTCCATTCCATGTGTAGGGCAGAAACTGCCTTTCCCCCTCCCCAACTGACAACATCCACTTCAAGAAAGGTATGAGACAGGGCTGGTTTGAGGTTAGAAATCGCTGTATATCTCGCCAATTAGAGTATAACAATACCAGCAATCTCCTTCTTTTCTTCATAGCCCTAAATTTATTATTAAGTAAATTTAGCAATAGCTCAATCACTGGAGAACAGGATAGCAGATCATGCACTAAACCACTTATATGTTTATTATCTTTGCAAGCAATAGGAATAGTAGTGCCTATTATTTCTTCCTGCAAATCTGCAGCAATGTGTTGCAAAACAGCATTTTTAAGAAATTCTCTTTTGGAATGCAAATGATCCTTCCTGCAATTTTGAATATTTTAGCCAGCTTGTGCCATACAGTAGCTCTGGAATCACTGGTATCTGTCATGCTGTCAAAACTGAGTAAAAATGCATTGTAATCCTGGAAAACGATAACCTTAAACATCAATGCAATGTTAAAATGCAACCTAAAAAAAAATCCCTATAATTGCGATGAACATTAGAGAGAAACCGGCAGTCTTTCTGCAGGGAAATAACAGTCTGCTCTACCAATCTTTCCCCTCCCCCCTGAAACTCATGCAACTAATGATGACCTCCCGAAGTGCAGAATTTAAATGCTCCAGCATTCATCTGAGGATGAAAGAAGAAAAAAAAATACACAGAAAATCATGAAACAAGTTGCAAACTGCACAAACGCGAGGAGAGGGAGAAGGAACTGCAGTTGATTCGGGAGCGATTGCAGAACGAAGAGCAACAGAAAGGAAACGAGGAAGAAAGAAAAGGAGAAAAAAAAGCCTTAAGCATAAAGAGTAAGAAGTGAAAAACATTTACCAGCAGCTCGGTCAGTAGCTTCGCTCCCTGACACCATCTACATAGAGAGATAACTTAGCCTAGAGTCTTCGGTCCCAGCTCGCTTTGGAGCAAAATTCCTTCACTTCGAGGGGGCAACACACACCCTCAAGAAAGAGAGAGAGGGAAAGAAGGGAAAAAAATAATCCCAAAGACCAAGACAGGGTTTCCTCCTCCTCCCTCTAACCCGCCCCCCGGACTCCCCAAACGGTGCTCGCTTCTGCACAGTTCTGCTGGCTGTGCCGCTGAGCTGCCGCTGCCGCTGCCGCTGCTGCCGCGGCTGCTTCTGCTCCTGCTCCTGCTGCTACTTCGGAAACGATTAGGAGGAGGACGCCCAAGCACGACCTGAGCCTGCGAGCCACCCAGGACCAATGTGCAACCTGCTCTGGAATCAAACCCATAACACACGCACGCACACCCAGCGGCTCCCGCACGAGAGCCCTCGCGCGCACACACGCGCCCGCCCGCGCGCCGTACCGACACACACGCGCGCACACACATATGCACACACGCACGCGCGCGCACACATACAAACACACACACACACAAACAACGAGCGCTGCGCGCTGCCCGCCCGCCAGCGCTGTCCCTGAATGGGGAGTGCGAGCCAATCCCAGGCCCCCAGCGCGCGCACAGGCCCAGCCGCCAGGGCTGGGTGGTGGCGCTGGGACTGCAGCTGCTGAGGCTGCGGGGTACGGAGCCAGGGAGGGGCTCGCGGCTGTGAAAGAGGGGCGCTAGGGGCACGTGCGCCCCTTTGTCTGCAGAGAAAACCCCAGCCGGGCGTTTCCAAGAGCAGACACTGAGCGCGCAAACCCTGGTTGCGCAGAGTTCAGTTCTCCTCTGGGGTTGTCCCGGGGAGGCTTGGCTCCCTGACTGCACGCACCGAGGGTTCAGCTCTGCAAAACCCGATGCACCAAAGCTGCACGACTCTCTGCGAACTGGGGAGCGTAAACAGTCGCTGCGTCCTGCGGACGACCGGAGCCTGCCCTGGCTTGCGAGCATGCCCAGTGCACAGCTGTACCTAGACTGCTCCTTCAGGGTTAGGAAGGCAGAGCAAGGCAGAGGCAAGCAGCGCCAAGGGGAGGCAGAGGTTCCAGAACCTTCAGCGGCGTCAGCCCTGCCTCACCTTGACTTCCTGGTGCCTGCCCCTCAGGGCTCTGTAACGGGGAGGAGGCTTGCCGACCTCAGAGAGGAGTTGCTTTTCTTCCTTTCACAAAGGAAATCTCAAAAGGAAAGCAATTCCCAGTCCAGGAAAGGCTGGTGCCATGTTAGGGTAACGGACAAAACACCCAGCAGGGCCTGGCGGTTGTAACAGTAACAGCTACACATAACTTGCTTGCTTACCATGTGCAGGCTCTGTGGTATGTGATGATCATGAATTCCTTGATTTATACGCTGTCCAGAAGTACAATTAACACTAGCAGGAAAATGAGGTCCCAGAATACTACGCCAACTGTGAACTGATTATAACCAATGCCCCCTAACCCTAAACCAACTAAACCCAGCACTGCCTCTTCCCCAGTGGAAACAGAATGCAGCAAGGACAAGCCCCGGGCATTTACTCCTTAGAAAGGCTGGGTGTGAGTCTAGGGACATCCTCTGGCCTGCAAGCTGTACCTGACAGGCCTTCCACAACCTACAGACCTTGGAAATCCTGCATGCCTCAAACTTGCTAATGTCACAGTAGTAGCACTAATGATACTTTTGACTGCACTCTGAGTCCTTTGTCCCAGTATAAAGCTCGTACTGTTTTTTTTTTTTTGCTTGTTTTTTAATATGTGACTTTCCTAACTGCATCGGAGGAAAGCTATAAGGACATAGCAGTTACTCTTAATTTCATTCAACAAAGGCATTGATTTTCCACCAGCACTTGCTTCCTTCAAGCACTGTCTTGGAGGTGACAGAAGATGACAGATACCACCCTTGTATTTCTCGAGCTTACTGCCTAGCAAGAAGGTGATCATATGCTTATGATGCTAATGAGGAACACTACAGAGAGCTTGTGAGGAATGCATTTTCCACCTACATTCATTTAGTAAACTCCTATTTATCCTTCGCTCCCTGTTTCAGGCTCACTTCTTCAGGGAAGCCAGCTGTGATCTCTGCAGCTGGGTCAAATCGTCTTATTATTGACTTTGAGCACATCACGAACTTTTCTTTTTAAAATCTGCCATTGGTACCATTTTCCATCTATGCTATAATTAAGCCAGTGCATGTCTCTCAAATGCACATAAACCATCACTGTAATTCCTTATCCCCTAGTATTTACCAGATGGCAAACTCACTCTTCCTCTGTGTTTTTCTTATGTATACACACATGCATACACAGGTACACACATGCTTGCCTGCCAACACACAATCTACTCTTAGAATGGGAATAATAATTCTTATAGTTGAAGCTGCTTATCCCCCCTTTTAGCAAATGAGTAAGATGAGGCTGAGAGACATGAAGTAACTTGCTGGAAGTCAAAGCTAGGAAAGTGGCAGGGAAGTACCCCAGTTCTGGTTTGGTGCTGAGGCCCCACAGGACTAACCCCAGGGAAAATCTACTCCTGTCATGCTACCCTCAGAATATATAAAGTGGGCTCATGGAATTTGCAATGGAAAAGTTCTGGGGTGGCATTATGAGAAAACTAAGAATTACAAAGGCACATGATAGAATTATTTGTAACTTACTTTTGTACCCACCATACCCCACTTTAACCTTAAAAACAATTCTTTATCTCAGATGAATAGACTGTTAACTGTAGGAGGACTGTGATCTGTATATTTTTATATTCCATTTCATCCCAAAGAATTTAGCAGGCATTAAACTCTCTCCCTGTCCCATCTCTCCACCAGCTTCTCTACACATGTGTGCATATATACATGCATGCACACACACACATACACACACAGACATACTCTTTGCCCCACTGTTTCACAACTAATAAAAAGCAGGGACAGGATTTGAATCAACATCTTTGTAAATTCAGTTCACAGAAGATTAGGACTGGGAAGAAGAGGCAAATGGTGACTTATTAAACCACACTTGTGAGCCCCAGGATACATTTGTGTCCACCCAGATGAACAGTTTTTCCCTTTCTCATTAACTCTTAAGCCATTAACCCAAGTGTCAGAGGCTTAAGGTTGTTTTACCAAGGTCACAGCCAACGTCATAGCTCATAGCACTGGTCCCTTCCACTGCAGACAGTGGCAGAGAGGAGTATCTAAATCTTTTCAGAGGCCTCCACCTGGGGTGTGAAACCAGAAGACTCTTCAATTAGAGATGAAGTGTTACACCAGGAACCAATCAAAACCTCTGTGCCATCCTTCCCATCTGTTGTCTCTCTTGAATGGTCCACAATTGCTCATTGGGCACTGTTTCTCTGCCTTCTCAAGCCTGACCTTGAATCCAATGCTTCCTGCATCATCGGTCATTTATGGCAACAGCAGTGTCTACAACTCACAACAAAGTACAAACTGCACTTTGTAACATTTTGTTTCTAGCAGACTGCTGGGTATGCTCAGTGACAAGAGGAAGTTTTGATTACAAACAGGGTGCTTTCTTTAAATACCTTTCCATTTTAGGGTATTGCTTTGCAATGGAATGGGCTTGTAGCCCTTTGCAAAGATTCCTAGCTTACACAAATCAGGTTTGTAAGAATGAGATGCTTAGATATGGGAAAATATCTCCATCTCTTGCATTCTTTCCCCTACCTGCAATATTCATCTATGCGTTCTGCCCTTCCTGCAGGTATACACACAGAACATCTGCAAATCATATTCATTCTATTTACACACCTCACAGCTATAGACATATGCACCCAGCTATAAAAATATCCCAGCCCTTAACTGTGGATTTGTCTCTTTCAACTCTCTGGCTATTAACTTGCTCTACACTGAAATATTCTGAATAAACTGGGGTTGCTAAGAAAACATTAAACATGAACCCCTCTTTTTCTTCTTTCTCAGAGTAAATTTATTCTCTGCAGAATGCTTCAGAAGGCAGAAATGTCCCTGGGATTCTCGATAACCCCTTCTTGTGTATATGTTAGGCTGATTTTTGTCACAGGGCAGGAGAATCTTTTATTCGTGATGAGAATAACCAGTTAAAAAAGCCATGAAGGGCAGCCTTCAAGGAAAACTTTGATGAAAACTTCAAGTGTTAGTCGATATTCTACTGTGACACTAGGACGTAGACTTTTAAGCTTTTTGAGGACTTGCCTAACAGTTTCTAAGGCTGAGCAGTTCAATATAGACTGTCACAGTTATTCCTCAATCCTCTGAGGTAAGATAGTCATAATCCCCATTTCATAGATGAAGAAACAGAGGCTTCAACAGAGCAAACCATTTATAAGCAAGTAATAAGCAGTCAAGTTTAGGATTCCCGTTACGTCTGATGCCCAAATCGATGTTGTGAACTCCATATCCTGCTGCCTATACCCTCTGAGATCCCTCTGCAAGTGCAGGCAGATAAGAGAGAGGGTGGAGGAATAGAGGTGTACTTTATGTACAGCCGTATCATGCTAATCCGAAGAACATTTAAACTCTAAATAGCCTATGTAAGGAACCACTATTTTGTTTATTTGGCAAATTAGAAAACGGATACACTTGGAGTTTGGTGGACTGGAGACATCAAAACCAATCAAAGTGTCATTGGAGCAAAAGTTTCTGAATCCCCATTGATGAGCCTTTATTCCCTTTGCTATAAAATATCCTTGCGGAGTAAAAGTTAGCCATTGCCAAGGTTACTCACTGTCAGTGGACAGGCCCTGCAGTTTCCTAGAGTCCTTTAGAGGATACATGCACATCCCTGAAGATTTTTACTTTCATTATTAAGATGGGAAATGTAGGAGTAGAAACAATTCATGAATTAAAAAAAAAATCACTGTGCTTCTCCGGGTTTGTTTTTAAATGTCTTAATCGTTCTTTTGGAAATTTAGTAGATGGCATGATTTATTGCTTTTAAAAGAGGTCAGAGATAACCCTTTGGAATTCGGTCCTTGATCTGAACCAGCCATAAAAGCTTATGCCATGTACTATACCCAGGCACCAGCGTTTGCATTTTTTTTTGCATAGGATACCTTGTGTAGATAAATCTTGCATGCTCTCTTATATGATAATGATTTATCATTGCATAAATTAGTCAGGTAAAAAATATGGTGTCTATGCAATTCACACAGACATAGTATAATCTGAGTTTAAATTCTGAAAAACTCTCAAACAGTTGCTTAGAACCTACATACTTTAATTTTATGCAGTATTCTAACAAGTTTAAATGTACAAGCTCATAGGGAATTGAAAAACAGGAGGCAAACTATCAGAAAATTAATAATAGCAAGAAACAGACTGATGAAGAATGAGTTACTTAAATTTTCCATAAAATACTTGAAAAGATTTAATGCACAGAAAAGACTTCCAATAGCACATCTCAGTCGATCTTCTGGATATTTTTCAATTGCAGTATTGTTGAATATTCGAAAATGTTAATGATGTTGACTTTGAATCAGCGCTTCAATTGCTATGTAATAGCAGGAAAATAAAAACTGAATTCCTTCATCCATTACTTAGGGCTCCTTAGGGTGTGGCCCAGGATGGCATGGGCTTCTCCCTTTGTGAGCTCATGTACGCTGATGCATTTATGACTGCACGAAAAGGGGATTATGGACTTTTCTACACAACATGACTGATGCTATTTTGAATGATGCAAATGAGTTAGAATGGATGCTGTGGAGGAGGGTGGGTCCAGCAGTGCTGCAAACGCCACACATTTTCCAAACACAGGTCGGTCAAGTCACATTTCCTAAATTCCATTCTGCATCCTTCTTTCACCTCGGCCCTGGTCAAGGACCATAACGCCCATTCAACCAACTTTCCTTTGTCCAAGTCCCTCCCCTTCTTTTATTTGGCCTTGATCTGGAACAAAACCCTATTGCTGTGATTTCCACAATCCAATTCCTCTCTAAATGCCTCAGGTGGGTGCCATGCACTCCACAAAGCCTCTCCCTGAATGCCCCAGCTCCTTACACTCTCTCCCTCTTCTGAAAGCCCTGCGTCACAGATGTTCATCCTGCCCTCTGCTCCGTTAAGAGTTCTTTGGTTTTAGGCCCAATTTTCCCGGTGGGACAGTAGAGTCCTTGAATGGTTTACTGCTAACTGGATCATCTTTGACTCCATTGCTGTGATTCACATAAATACTTAGACCAAATAAAATATGAACTACAGGAATATATCAATAGAATGGCAGCTGCTCTATATTTTTTAAATTAATGAACATAATATTATTATCATTACTCCTCTTTGTCACAAAGAGATTTAGTTACATTTTGTAGGCTAGAGGACAGGGTTGATATTTTTCAGGCTCTCTGGGTCACTAGACACCAATAAAGTACGATCTACAGACTTACTCATTGGAGAAGTAGACACCAAAAAAAAGTAGTTGGATGCCAGAGGTGACATTGATGCTTGAGAATCAGCAGCGATTGTTTTTTCTTGAATCTGACAGCGGCTCAATAACAAACTGATAAGCAGAAGATTAAAGAATCTTAAATAACATTTGAATGCATTCCTACCAACAGGCACAATGGTAAGAGAATATTTTGTGTTTGTTCTTGTGTGTGTTCTCACACTCGGGCTTGTGAGATACACAAAGTGGAAAGGGTGTACAGAAATTCCTTGAGATGTGAAAAGTCTCCCCCCAAAAGAAACTGATGATTCCCTTAAGGTGAAAAAGAAAACACTGCAGAATAAATCAAGAGGCTTAATACATTGTAAAGAGCATTTTCACTGATTGGTAGAAATTCTTTTTGATTAATTAATTAGCTAATGTTTTCAAAGCACTTTCAAGATGGGAAACATTTCATAAGGGCTCCACAATTTTTATTTTTCCTGTGTACCTCAGTTTTCCGGCTTACTGAGTTTGTTTTTCTCTCAGGTTGCTCGCCAAGCTATGCACCCTCACAGAGGCTTGGTGCGGAAAATGCTCAGAGAATATAAACAGAGGGTTTGCCACTGAATTGGGAATTAAGAGAAAGAACTCTGTAAAGATGTTTAAAAGTTATATTTGACATATCATCATACAAGGAAGTGGAGAGGAAAATAGTGATGAAAATTTACCTTCTACCGGAAAAATTCTACTTGCTCCCTAGTAATGCATCTTGTGACTATTGCACAAAGCCAAGATTAATAATGGCTTGAGAAAAAATGGTGACTAAATTTTATTGTGCTTACAAAATTCTGGGCCTTGTTCGAGGAGTGTGTATATATATATATATATATATATATATATATATATATATATATATATATATGTTAATGAAATCTGTCCTCAAAATGACTTTATAAGGTCCCATTGCTATTATAAACATTTCATAGATAAAGAAAAAGAGGATCAGAGAGGTAAAGTCACTCACTCAAAGTCATGCAGCTTGTAAATGACACACTCAGATGACTTGACTGAGACACTGAAAAGAAGGAAAGAGGAAAATGGGAATGAAAGGTGCTAGGAAAGAGCAAATAATGTTCCCCAAACTCCTTATGTGCTCAGTGCTCAGGGCTGTTGAGAGGTGACTGAATTATAGGGGTGCCGTAGCTGACTTGCTGTGAGGAGGCGGGGGCTTGACAGAGGAAGCATGATGTGAAATGGAGCATCTCCCTCGCTTGGTCTCTGCTTCTCGGAAGTTAGGATGTGGGCAGTTTTTTTGCACCATGTCTTTCTACTGTGCCTTCCTGCCTTGGAATTGCCCAACCATGCAAGGACTGAGCCTCCACAAAATATGAGCCCAAATAAGCCTCACTTCCTTTAAACTGTAGGTGTTGATATGTTGTCCTGAGGAAAGTGACTAAAGACAAAGTGGGGGGTGGGACAAGGAAGAAAGAGAGAAACAATGGAAGGAGAAGAAAGAGACAGGAAAAATCAAAGATTTTCATTACTACTATATACAAGAAATTTGACTATATCCTACTTATACAATGTTTGATCACACACACACACACACACACACACACACACACACACACGCACACACACGGAGATGAATAAATAAAAAATAAATGAGACCAATATGTCTCATTGGTGGAACTAATTCATATGGCAAGGATGAGTGAGCTTCGTTTCCAAAGCGAAGATCTATATTTAATATTCAAAGCATCACCTGAGTTTCTGCTCACAGACCCAGGCTCCCAAAACTCTCACTACCCTCCAATGACCGGGCATGACTGTGAGAGGGGATCTCAGGCTCTCATTTCCTTTGGGCTGCCCTGGTGGTCTGTGGTACTTTAGAAAGCCTTCACGACAGACTGAGAAGAACAGAGCCTTTGGACGGCAGCTCAGTCCATCTTGGTCTCTGACTCCCTGTGTGACCTTTGTCCTTATTACTTCAACCTCAATCATCCCTCTCGGAAACGGAGAGGAGAAAAAACTTTCTCTCCCAGATTTGCTGTGTAGTTATTTGTAAAAATACATGAAAAATGCTGGGGCTCAGAAAATGAGACCCTTAAATATGGTGCTTTGTCATGCTGTGTACTTTGAACAAAAAGACACTGGCTTCAGAAGTAGCCTCAGAACCAAGGTTTCTCTTATAGCTCTCAGCCTCCTGGAACCTCTTGCTTGGGAATTTGACTCCCTCATTTTTTTCTTAAAGTGAATCACAGAAGCTAGGATTCCTCTTCTTCAGTGTGGGTCACATACATTGATACATTGAACCATTCCCTCTGAAGCAAGCCATAGACATATATATATATATATATATATATATATATATATATATATATATATATATATAATATATTCAACCATGAGCCACCTTGTCTGTAAGAGATGGCCATTAAATGATCTGGTCTACTCATCTGTAGGGTCATGAGACCCTCATTCCAGAGCAGTCTGCCTTATTCCCAGGAGGAAGTAGTCTGCATGAGGAGGCCTAGGAGAGTCTGGAGAGGCCGGCCACACTAGATTTTCCCACCTGGTCAATTAGTATTCAATCTTATGCTTTTGGTTCAAGCACGTTTTTACACAGCTGTCATTGCTTCATCAAATCCAAAGCCAGAAATGGACTTTTTCTCCTGTGACTTTCAAGCCCTCAAATCACGTAAAACTGTGATGATAGGCATTTGTCATGCTTTCTGTCTTGTTCACCTGTGTTTTGTCAAGGGGGTGTCAGTCATGGCACCCAGGATGGGAGAGGAAAGGAATCACGGCTCCCTTCTCTATGAATCAATACCTAGACTACACTAGGAGCGCTCTGTGATAGACAATTCTAGTCTCCTTTCTTCCTCCTTTTATTTTCATCTTAATACGTATGTCCTGGCCTATTAAAGTTCACGTCAACAAATTCCTAAGCAACAGGTCCCAAAGTGCCAAAAACTCAGACAAAGTGAAACACTAGTATCAAATCTCAGATTGGTTCATCAGTGTTTCCCAGGCACGAAAACCTCAGTGAGATGAACAAAGCTATTTGGTCTCTGAAGAAAGTGAGCGTAGGAGAAAATCAAAACACTGAGGACAAGCATCTGCTTGAGGACAAAGTGGAAAAGTCAAAGGAGGACATAATGTGTTAGCCTTTCTGGGTCTAGGGGGTCTCATTAAAGAGGATGTAATCACCAAAGCTCTTTCCAAACATAAGATACAAAGATGCAAAAGCCATAGAATCAAAGAAGAAATGCAGCAGAGCACATCCCACCAGCTCCATTAACCTGGCGATCTCAGGAAAGCTCATGACCTCTTTTAGTCTTAGTATTTCTCTTTAGAGAAATCATTACTGGCCAATCGCAAAGCTATGCCTGTAATCTCAACACTCAAGGAGACTGAGGGAGGAGGATCACAAATTCAAGATCCACTTGAGAAAAATGAGGATTACTTGTCTGATAATAAAAACAAAAATAAAAATTAAAAAAGGCAAAGGGATGCAGCTCAGTGGTAGGGTGGCCCTGGGTTATGTCCTGATTCTATGCGCGTGCGCATGTGCACGCACACACGCGCACACACACACACACACACACACACGCAGAAAGAGAAAAGAAAAGGAGTGGTTAGTAACACTGAATCAGAGTTGTTGGGAATGAAAATAGCCTCACTAGAAGGAAAGACTTAAGGCAGAGCAGAAGCTGTAGCTATGGCACCAGTAGTGTGAGGGTCCCGGGAGTAAAGAAGGTACTCAAGTGAACTCCTGGTGAGGAGGGTGGAGCCAGGGAGCGAAGGGGCAGAGGAAGGACCGCAGGATCAGGAATCATCTTCCTTACAGTGCATAGTTCTGCTAAGGAGCAGCGGACGTGTCGAGAAGCTGCTCTCATCTGTCTGTGTTTCCAAGAGGCCTCACCGCTGTGTTTCCTTCACACACCGCAGTCTCGGAGAGGTGCAGCGCGCCATGAACTAGCTCAGTCTGCAGACAGTGAGTGATGGCTTGGAATTCTACTTCCTAGTTTTATTTCTTTTTTACCTCCTCAAAGCCTGAGAAATGTTTATAGCCATCAATAAGCATCCTCAGAGAAGTAACAGGGTAAGGGCAGGTTATTTCTTGGACAGAAAACCTGTGAGACGGTGAACTGTATTCTGCAAACGTTCGGCACATTGCATCTGCTCAACCTGCTATCTCTGGAAATAGAGACAATCTCCACCACAAGGCTCCTTCTGCAAGCCCCAGGAGTGCCCAGCCATTATGTCATAGAGACTTGGAGAGCAGAAACCCTTCCACAGTGAAGTGACGTTTGAGAAATAAGGATTTGGTTCTGAGATTAAAAGACCTGCCAGATTTACCCCACCCCCCAACTGGGAACCTCCAAAGATATTCCAAGAAGAAAGGTTGCCAGATAATTGTCAGAGAGGATTAGCATTATCAATGAGCAAACTGTGAGCCTCTGTCTTCTGGCAAACATAATGCGAAGCAAAGCCAGTTCCAAAAGCAATTTCTATGGAACACAAGAAGTAGCCCTTTATCCCAGGGTACCTGGACTTAGGTAGCTTTTAGCACCCTGTATGAGCAGACCTATTCTCAGAACAGGCCAGAGATAGGGCACATTGCCCTCTCTTTTATCCTACCATAAAGACCAGACATACAAGGCAAAGGCAAGAACAGTAATAAAGTACCAATTAAGGGATTTACATTGGGATGTGTAATTACTCTATTCTTACCCCTAACCATATTCCCAATAGGTCCAAACCTTTACAGGGAGTCAACGGGCCAGTGCACAGCTGTGGTCATTGGAAAAAAAAAAGAGAGAAGGAAATTAGGGCCAATAGCATATCTCAATTTACATTTCAATCGGAGAAAAGATACTGAGCATGAAATGAGACAGCAGTTCCAGCAAAGAACCATTGCCTTCATTAACATTTGTTTGAGTCTCTCCATCTCATAGATTTTATCGCACTATCTTTTTCATAAATATATTTCATGTTTCCAGCTTGTGTTCAATAGGAGGTTCAAACCCACCCTATAGTGTGCCTGGAACTGGATTATCTGTTCTAAACCTACATATACAAGTACTACACTGTCTTCCTCTATGTACCTGCTCATAGGAATGCTTTATTTTGTCCCACATTTTGACCCATATTTTTACAGCCTTTTAATGAGTATATTACATGCTGTATCATAACCTGTGTTGCTTCTTCCTTTTCCAATGGTCTCTCTTCTCCATTTTTGGTGAATTATTTTTCTTTAAAACTTTTACTTGGTAGCATAACCTTACATTATTTTCCCCAGAACTCAGAAAGTTTCTGTGCATCTTTTCTTCCTTTTATACCAGGTTGGCCAATCCTACCCTAGAGTCTGATATCTATATTATTAGATAACTATAACTATATTATTTTATTATTATTATTAATATAATATAACTATATTATATTATTATTTATTTTATAACTATATTATTTAACTATATTATTAGTTAACAATAACTATATTATTTCTCTAATGTCTTCTATAAGTAATTATCTGAGGGCTTGGATATATTTATTTATATGGAATATAATATTTATATGGAAGCAACCCATTATTATACTTTTCCCACATAAAGAAAGGACTTAGGCATTCATGTGTGACTATCAGCTTACTTTATCTTTTTTCATAATTGTTGCAGTGAGTAAAATCACATGATTACCACTAAAGCAGGCACACCACCACCTAGTGGCAACATTGACAAATTGCAGTGCCAAGTTTTAAAACATGATTAACTTGAAAATATGTAAACTTAAGAACAGTAACTACACAACAGTTACCAGTTTATGATCCTGCAGTAACATATCTTATAGCTATGATTAGTAGATGACTTCATATTGCTAGTCTATTTGATTATTCTGTTTCTGTCACTTTGGGTTTCAAAATTTATTCATTTACTTTAGATGCAGCTCATTTTAAGAGGTTTTATTTTTTAAAACTCTATTCATAATGCAGCATCTTTTCATATAGTGTCCTTGTGCTTTTTCCTTAAGAAAGGATTCTAGTGTATGCAAAACAATGTATTAGACACTGCATTAGGAAGAGCATTCTCTAACATTAAATAATTGTTTTATGCCCATCACTTGATCAAAATAAAATTTCCATACACTAGCAAATTTTTAAGCTTAAAATGCATATCATCACTTATTACAGTGACACTTAGTAACCTAGCTTTCAGATATCTCTGAAAGGTTTATCAAATAAAAAATTACATTCTAAGTAGATTTCAGGTTAAGAACATTCAATTCATATAGATGATATCATTTCCCCAGAATTAGCAGTAACCCTTCTCAAGCATAATATATTATTAAATGTAATACCATAACTAATGATCACATGGGAAATTCATGTTATAGTAGTTACATTGTTGCTAGTTCTTAAATTTCATTGTATCACCATTAGAATTCACTTCTTCTCCCTACATAATGGCTTCCAAGTCTCTAGGGAAAGTGTCTTATGGACAAAATATCAAAGCTGCTCCAGAGGCACTGAATGCCACTCAGAGTGAGGTGCAGTCTATAGCTCTACCCAGATACATACTGTAAGTACAAAGTGAGGCTGCTGCAGGAGATAAGAATTCCTGAAAATAAAACAACACGTTTTGAAGATAAGGACTTGCTGAGTGCATTGGACCCCGGTGTGAGTTTCATTCTTTTTCAATCTGTGCAGTGAGGATTCTCAAGGAGGCCTTTCCAGGAGCTGCCATGCTTAGCTTGTCTCTTGCCAAACCTGTTTGGCCCTCACATTATCATGTGAACTATCTGTGCACACATCACTTCTATCTCTAAGTTATTAGGCTTCCGATCTTCTCCAGAAGACAATTCAGCATTCATCCTGGTTACTGTAATAATCGAGGTCCCTGATAAGCCAGGCTGTCTTTATAGCATCTATCTCACCTTGCCCTATGTTTTTCTCCATCCTTCCTATTGGTAGTTGGCGTGATGGATACACTCAAAATATGCTCTCTGGTGACTTACTGTAGATATTTTTTTTCTTTTACGCTAGCACTTCTCAGACTCTGACATACAGGCAGTGACTTCAGAATGCAGATTTTAATTGAGTGGGTCTTAGTTCCAACATTATAAGGACTTTGTGGTAATCTCAATGCCGTTGATCCCAGGAGCTCAGCTTGGGTAGCCTGCACACATTTTGAGGAGACGCTGTTTGCCATCTCTAGGTTGGCTAGCTCTGAGTCAGAGCTCCTGAGATCAGTTCTCAAATTTTCCATTTACAACTTTTCACATACACCTTGGTGTGCTTGGTCTTATTTTTAAAGCTCTCTATGACTCAGTTTTCTCCTCTGCACTGGGAATAATAATGGCAGCTGTGTCTTAAGGCAAGTTTATGATTACGAATATGATTGAGAGAAAGAATATACAGCTCTCCGTGCTGGTTTACAGTGTCTACTCAACAAATGCTAGTCATTATTATTATTAATTGGTCTCCTTTGTATGTCTCACATTGTATAACATAGCAGTAAGCAGTCAATAATCATTTGCTGGATGAATAAGTCAATAAACGATGGGGAATAAATCATATTTAATTGCTCTAAAATAAACCCAGAGCAGCAAGCTTTCTACTTGCAAAACTCAAGTTGATGAATGTTAACTATTTACAACTGCTCGTTGGTATCATTGGGGCCATTGCTCTAGTGAGTTCAAATCTGTGAAAAGGTACAGGTTCTCCCCAGAATGGAAGGGCTCTGCCAAGATACTTTCTCTCCAGCCATGTTTTAAAAAACACTTTCATTAGCATGTGTGTACTAAAATTCACTATGCATATTAATAGAAATTGAAAAGATTGCATGGATCATATTTTTTGCTGGAGGATACCTGTAAAACTCAACCCAAACCCCAGCAAGCACTAAATTTTAGAATTCTGAAAATGACAAATATTTGGGCTTTAGTGAATAGTGTCTTACCCTCTGTTGGAGGCACAATGTTATGAACACCCGAAGCATAAGCCGCCTAGGTTTGTAAGTATTCTCATGCCAACAGAGCATTTAATCACCCTGGGACTGCATAGAAGGTGGGTGCTAAGAGTGCTACACATAACACATAATGCGATGGAATGGGTGAAGTCTGACTATTATCAGTGTGAATAGAGGCCTTTTGTTGGAATCCATCCTGGTGGAATGAATAGCCTCTGGTATGCTTATTGATTATACCCTAAGTATCAAGGGAGAGGTGGCGAGAGCTGCCCAGAAAAACACTCAGACACCATTGTATGCCTTTTAGTTTGGCACGGCCAGATAATCAGTCAGAAATTCACTTTTAAACTGCAAATAAAATGTTCGATAGTCTTACATCCCACAAGAATAAAATCGAGCAGAAATAAAAAAGAGCGAAATGTCTTAAGTCACTTGTATCTGAGCCCTTTCCACTGGTGCTCAGGTGGTCTTCCTGGTTCATAGCATCAGCGACGTTCACCTGAGGAACTGCCCTTGGGCTCCTGCCCCTCCACCCATATGCTTTCTTCCTTGACAGCACAATTTTAAGAATTCTATCTGGCCGGGACACTGTCCCACTTAAAACCCTCCGATGACTTCCTGTGCTACTTTGAATAAAATCCGGACTCCTAAATGGACTTTCCAGCCCTCAGATGACTGGCTCTTGCTTACTCACTTGCTCTCCTCCATTCCACATGGGCTATGGATCAGCACACTGGACCCTGCGGGCCCTGCTTCTGCCCCAGACTCTGCATCTAGCTCTTTTCTCCTCCCCCTCTGGATTTTCCCTTTTGCACTTACCCAGTTCTCTTTTGTTGGATTTTACAAATTTTTCCCTCATTCAAGTCCTGTCTAGATGCTCAGTATCCCATTATTGTTTACTTTCTCCTTAGCAGTCAGCACCATTTTAAGAATTATTCAATTGGCTTACTTGGTTGGCCTTTGTTTCCACAAGACCTGTTTGAGGGTTTAGAGACCTAAGACCCAAGGAGGGCTAAGCACAGTGAAGTGCAACACAGTTTTGTTTAAATAAACGAATGCATTTAGCAACTTACTTACTTTTATTTCTAAAAAAAGATAACTGCATACAACATGCAGTATTTTCAGTATTTTTATCCGAATCATTGTCCTTTACCTTTGATGAAAAAAATTTTTTCCAGAGAAATTTACTGGGCCTAAGTATGAATGATTTTTCCTTTGATAACACTATTAAATAGTACATAATTCCACTGTAGATACTGAAACATACTAAGAGTTGTTGACAAAATAATAAAGGAAGTTTGTGCTGGTCAGTACATATTATTACATATTAACGATATACCAAATAGAATCATAAAAACCTGATCTTTTGTGGGGGACTTTTTAAAAAGAACAGTAGCACGAGGTTTTCAAGGCTGGACTATGATGCTCTTAGCATTTCACGGCTTTTCCACTGGATGGATGTACTCCACCTGATTTATCTGTTCAGTGAGTGGGCATTTGAATGGCTCCCGTTCTGTGGTATCAGGAGTAAGGCTGCTGTGAGCACTCAAGTGAGGGGTTTGTGTGTTTTTGCTTACCTTGGACATGAACCTATCATTAGAACTGCTAGGGTCCTGTGGCAAGCTTCTGTTTAAACTTTTGAGGAACTGGCAAACCATTTTCTAAAATGATTACTACTTTAGATTTTTTTTACCAACTACGTATGGTCGTGAGTTTCTTCACATTTTCAGAAACATTTATTGTTGTCTGTCTTTTTATGTTCTTCTAGTCAGTGCGAGGTGCTATCTCACTGTGGTTTTGACTCACATTTTTCTAATGAATAATGATGCTGAACTTATCTTAAGGTGTTGTTTGGCCATTTGTCCATATTCCTTGCAGAAACATTTCTTCTGATATTTTTTCATTCTTTTTTAAAAATTTTATTTTAATTATCATGCATCTTAATTTTTATATTCCCTTTTTTCTCCCTTTTACCTGCCTTTATCTATTAGTCCCACTGCCATTTTCATATTATGCATGTCTCTTACTTATTACCTTTTATTTTGCACTTTAATTTATTGAATGTATTTTTAATGAGTGTTTCTTTTTCTTTTTTCAACTTATCCTGGATACAAGTTATCAGATGTATGCCTTGCAAATATTTCTTCCTTTTTTTTTTTCCCACTGTCTTGGGATAGTATTTGAATCACAAATATTAAACATTTTTAATTTGGATGGTGTCTAATTTATTTGCTGCTGTTGTTTGTCCTATCTAAGAAAATAAAACCAACAAGAACATTATTGCATATCTATATATTTTTTTGTCTTTTTGAGACAGGGTCTTGCAATGTAGTTCAGGCTAGCCTTGAGCTCACTTTGTAGGTCTCAAACTTGAAACCATCCTCCTGCCTCAGTCTCCCAAGTGCTGGGATTATAGGTGTACACCACCATGCCTGGTGGTTTATTCCTATTTTTTTAGAATTTTTATAGTTAGTTTTAATTATATAGTTTTACTGAGGTCAATTACACTTGTGTTCACATTGAGTTGATTATTATATATAGTATGAGGTAGACATCCAAATCCATTCTTTTGTAGGATGGTTTCTGGTTGTTCTAGAACTTAGGTTCTCAACCTTTAAATTTGCTAAGGAACCCCAGCTCATAAATACTCTCAGTACTCTGTCTTAGCCAGCTGAGTGCTGGGATTACAGCTGTGCACCACCATGCTGGGTTATAATACTATTTTATTAAATGTATCATTAATTTCTTATTAAAGTGTCTCACCATTTATGTAGAAAATCAATCAATCATAAACCTAAGGTAAGGGAATTACAACTATATTCTATTCGTCTACATGTCTGTCCTTATGCCACTACTGTATTATATTGAATATTAGAGGATAGTACTTAGATTTTTAAATGAGAACATATGAGTGCTTCAAATTTATTCTTTTTAAAAATAATTTTGGATATTCTGGGTGTCTTGTATTTTTACAGGGAGTTTTGCATCTGGTTGTCAATTTCTGAAGAAAAAAATGCCATCTTTGATTTGTTAGGAATTGTGTAGAATCTTTGTATCCATTTGAGAAACACATTTAACAATATGGCATCTTCCTATTTATGAACATCGTAAGTCTCCATTTACTTTGTACTTTTTTGCTCTTTTGATATAATATTTTCAAGGTTTTCAGCATATTTATTATAGTTTCCCTATTACATGTATTTAAACTTTATATTTTGATGCTATTGGAAAGGTGATCTTTTTCTTCAGATTTATTTTTGTAAATATATGTGTGGAAACCAACTTTCTGTTACTGCAACAAGAAACTGAGATAATAAATTTAGAAAAAAGATTGTTTGAGCTCACTGTGCTGGAGATTTCAACCCAAGATCGATTTTAGACCTGTGGATGTGACAGAGTAAGCTGCTCTACTCACGGTGGCCAGAAAGCAAACAGAGAGAGGAAGAGGACTGAAAGGGCTCCCATAGCCCCTTTGAAGCATGAGCCCAGTGACCTAACTTCCTCCCACTGATCCTACCTCTTAGAGGGTAAACCACCTCCTGATGGCGTGAGGGCCTGGCAACCAAACTTTGGAGAAGGGGATGTAAGAAGAGATGATATGTGCTATGTGCCTGTATCAACTCAACACAAAGAACGTAACTGCTGTGTTCTGCATATGTATACTCATGAAAAATACAAATTTTAGAAATTCCCCTAAAAATAAAAAAAAGATCAAAGATAAAGCCATATTAGACACTGATGCATTAAGTGTAAATGAAATTTATCTTGTGAGAGAATATGAAACAGCTGCTTCTGTGCAAATATATATAGCGTGAAGGGAGCTTGCCTTTTGAGCTTCTATTATTACACCCTGTTTTCATATCAGAAAATTAAGCAGCAACAACTAAAGGAGGAGTTATACTAGGAACATTTCTTCAATAGGCAGTGAAATTCCAGATAATGCTAAAAATGATGGGGCTCAATTTTCTTTTCTTCTTCTTGTAGGTGTTATATATCACTAGAAACACCCTCTCATATTAGGTTTGGACACACGTAATCTTCTTTATAGGATTTCTGAATGAGAAAGGGAAGCAGGTATTTAACAATTGGGGCAAATTCTATTTTTAAAAGTTTAAAAATTAAATTTAGTCTTTAAAGTAGAAATGAGACGTCTATGGACAGCATAATTTGTAGCACAATATGTTTCTTATTAAACACACGGTGTTCTATTTAGTGACATTATTCATTACAAGAGTTATACTTAATAATAATGTTGCTACAGGGATATATTTTACGTATTCTACTGACTGAGCAATTGTTCTCCCTTAGATTTGAGGTAATGGAGCCATTAACTCCATGTTCTTTTTAACTTTAGTTGGTAATTTTTTTCTTGCTGCTTTTTAAATATGTAAATAAAAATATTGCTGCAAACAGGCTTCTAGAAATGGTCTGTCCTCTGGTCATTATATTATCCTTTTTCCTTAAAATTATGGAAGCTAAGGCAGGTGCTTTAGGGATATGCAGCTGTGTTATTTCTTGAAACAGCTGGTGCCAACTTGTCAAAGGAAAAGCTGTTCTTTCCAAATATTGCAAGTCCTGTGTAAGTAGACATACTGTAAGCTATGTACCCACAGTTATTGATTCCGTTCATTGACAGCTGAGGTGTTTAATATATCCATCCTCTTTGTAATGCCATTTTAAAACTCTTTGAGGATTAGGAAGGAGATTTTCTCAAAGGGATCCTATGCAGAGCAAAGGCCAACTAGCCCTGTAGTTGTGAGGACTCTGGCGGAAATGCTAGTGAGGAAAATGGAGTAGAGAAGCTAGCAGATATGTTCTAAACCACCACAATAATGATTTTTAAAAAGCCCCAGAAGAACACGCTTTGCTACTTTGCATAATGCTATAATACATTAACTCATGTAATATGACTGGCGAAGGTTTATTTATTCATTTATTTCTGCTGCAGGCAAATACCTGATAAATGCTTACAATAGCAGGTTAGCAGGTGTTTCAACTGCAGCCATTAGTCGGCAGCTCCTTGATGTACAGTAACTATTTAACTGCTTGCCTAGTTCCAGCCCATGTGGAAATTGTCAAGGCCTCCAGTGATTTTCAGGCAAAAGCATAAAAGGCTAAGTTTTTATAAGATAGCACTGAGATCAATAGAGGATTTGGTACATTCATGCTTGGGTAATCAGCTCGCCACGGACTGTGCCATGTGTATAATATTTACAATCTATACATCAAGAAATTGTTACTCATTTGCACAATCCACTCATTTTGTTAAATTATTTATTTGTTTTTGGAATAATATTCCAGGATGGTGTTCAACTGTCAGACTAACTATACCCTGTGCTGGTAATTTTAGATACTTCTTCAGCAGTTTGCTGTTACTATTTTTCATAATAGACCTCCAGGCTACTGAGTGCATCTTTGGGTTTCCTTTCCTCCGTGATCCATCGTACTATGTGCTTAGCTACTCACTGAACTGGACTGATGTAAATGAGGCTTGAAATGTTAAACACAACTTGTAATATCAAAGGTTTTCATATCAAATAATTTTGTTTCAAGGGAATCCTAGGGAGATTAAGGGTGCACATAGTATCTAAAATGTCCACCAGTAACATGAAATATCCCAGCAGTAGATGGATAATTAGCAGCTCACACTAGGAATACAAAGAATACAAAGAAAACACAGTCAGTTTATCCTGACTGTGTAAACAGACTGGGGGAGATTTTCTGGGAATTAGGTCCATATAAAACTTACTGAATACAGATCCAAAAATAACTGGAGACATCTGTCTGATAGAAGCTTTTATGATCGGGCCTTGAGGTAGTATTTTCCTTACAACCAGTTGCCACAATTTTCTAAGCCCAGCTGAGAAACGAAATGTGTAAGGCTGAGCTTTCAAACTAGCCTCTGTCAAGTTATCTCAAAACCCTGAGAAATAAGTTTTTCGTAACTATAACGCTAAACTGATTTTCAGGGAGTCTTTATACTGCTGTTTTGGGCTCAGTATGGAAGAGTTCCTTACTCTGCGATTGGTGGAGGTGGTGAAGCAATGTGTCACCTAAATTGACTTGAAATGAAATTTCCTAAACCGAGTCATTGGGGTTTCCTCTTCTGTGAAAGTCAAACTGAATAAACGCCTAGCTTCACTGCCAAAGGGGGCGCCGCTGAGACAAATACATGTTGCCAGAACAAGCCAGCCACCCACCAGCAGAGCGCAGAGCCACGGTTCAAGGGGAGGTGCAGGTGGAGCTAGCTCCACAGAGAACACTGGCCAAGTCTGAAAACGTTTATGGTTTTCACTGAGGCATGGGGTAGGAGAGGCAACTGGCACCTAATACACAGAAGTCAAGGGTGCCGCTAAATATCCTGCTAAATTGCTTATTACAAAGAATTTTCCAGGCCCCAGATATCAATACTGCTTTGATTGCAAAAACCAGGCATAGAACGTTGAAATAACCCCTCTGGTGCCTCAGAATAAGTGAAAATTTGAACCTGAATTGTCCAGATAATTATCTCCAACTCTCCACTTGGCTCTGCCCATGGAGAGCTGGTCTGAGACCGCAAATAAAGATGCTGCTGCTTGAGTTAATCAGTATAAACATCCAAAGGCTAAGGAGCTTCCTTCTGAGTGCGGCCAGAGATCAGCCAATCAATTCTATCTGCTTTTAATCCATCATGAGGGGCAATCTATCCCACAGGAGCTGACACCAGGAGGTGGCATTTCCTAGGACGAACGTTACAACAAGGGACATGCTGAATCATTGGTGTTATAACCTCATTCTTGCAAGTACCATTATTTAGTTAAGGTTTATAAAGCATTCTGAAGATAGAAAATGCTATATAAATGCTAAGTATCATTATTATTGTTATCAACTTTCTGAGAAACTGCTTTGGTGAGTGATCTTACAGTGCAAAAACACAGAGAGACATCACTTCCCACCCATTTGTAGGTTTCAGGGAAGCTTACGGTAATGAGTTATTCACATTGTGCTGTCTCCTATGTACTCTGAGTTAAAACAAATTAAATAAAGCTTAATTAGACAGTGTTTTATGCACTCTAAAAATGCCGCTGATTGATATGCTAAGTAAATACAGGTTAGGTACTGGAGAAAAAACACTGAAAATGTTCCAGAATTATAAACTCAAGACTGAATTTCCATGGTATTAAATATATAGGGGAAGCAGATGAAAATTCTCACAGGTATTTTATTTTTTGCAATGGTCTCTTTTTTGTATTATATTTAAAGCATAATATAGCATTTCCTACTTTAACTTTTTCCTTTCTGGTATAGCCACATTACTAAAATTTCTTTTTTAATTTTAATTATGCAGATGAGGGTCTCCTAGCACACTGCAAGGCAAAAAAAAACAATAAATAAGCAAATAAAAACCTTTTTAACAAGGCTTAGTAAAATGCTAATTGTAGAATGATTGCCTAAAATATAAATGCTGAAGTGTTTGTAAATTATTTTTGACTTAATTTTGTGATGGCAGTTACTTTCTAGGATGGCAAGCTTTTCTTAGGATTTTGACTCAGGTAGAAACTGTCAAACTGTCAACGGATACAGTAGTCACATTTTTACTGTCATGCCTAAGGCA
Organism: Dolichotis patagonum; assembly: GCA_004027295.1. Lineage (NCBI taxonomy): Eukaryota > Metazoa > Chordata > Mammalia > Rodentia > Caviidae > Dolichotis > Dolichotis patagonum. The sequence goes on along the minus strand of PVJX010000002.1, from coordinate 149,434 downwards.
GTGTGAAAGATATGGATACAGTATGGCAGCACTAATGATTCAGTCATTATGAGAACACAGGCAGACATGGTTTATGCTTGCATATGTATGCTGATTGTGTTTTTGTTTTAGCCATTTCATTTTTGTACAAACAGCGAATACCAGTTTTATCCGCTTAGCAAATTTTGTCTTTTTTTTTTTTTTTTGCCTTATCTAGTTGAACTCATTGGCCTTCTTCTTCAAGACTTCTTAAAATATTTTACACTGTCAGAGACGAGGAGTTATAAATTGGGGGTTTAGGACAGAAGCACATTAGTTTCTAAAAGAAAGACAAACAAAACACTTCAGAAGTAAATGCATAGTTATATTTTGCATTTACATACTACATTTTTTAAAGAAAGCCAATCTCAGATATGTCCTAATATTCAACAGAGGCCTGTTCCTATTTTCTATTTTAGGTTATTCAACAGGCACTAGTATCATGACAGAGTATGCCATCAAGCAAAAGGAAAGAAAAGAAAAGGAGATAGAGTTTCAATGGACTTATCTATAGCTTTGCAATCCCAACAGCTGGACAAACATTTTAATTTCAAACCTAATTTAAGTTTTGTGTTTAGGTTTTATTTTTCTCTCATTTTGAATTATGTGTAGACGTTGCAATACAGGTTTTCATTGCTTATGACCAGTCAGTTGTTAATCTGTCTCTGCCCTCATCCTTAAACTTTCAAACATGACCAAGGAAAAGTAGAAAACCAATGATAAACTGACAAGATCAAGGCAGAAGAACTGAAAATAGAAAAAACTTAAATTCCTCAACATTCACGTTGTCCACTATTTCCATGAGGTATCTAGACAAACAGTTTAACCTTTACACAAGTCCTTACAGTGAGACTTCACTTTCCCAAAGAGAAACTTCACAAAGAAGTGTTTGCTGGGAAAAACTGACATGCGCACCATAGATCCACGGTGATGAACCTATGGCTTACGGGCTTTGATGGGTGGGCTGTTTGCACCAATGAAAGTTCTAAAAATTTTAGTTGAAATCATCTAATGTCTGTGTGTACTTATCTAGTTACACATAAGAGTATGGTTTGGTTTTTAGTGTATTCACAGGTTTTTAAGAAGAATCCTACAGTCTTTGGATATTATATCACCTCTTTGTACCCCCCTTACGTTCCCAAGTCCAAGAAACACTAATCTACTTCCTGTCTCTATAGAATTTCCTGTTCCGAATATTTCATATAAGTGAAATTTTATAAAATATGGTCCTTGTGACTGGCTTGTTTCACCTAGCAGGACGATTTCAAGTTCTTAGATGTTTTGGCACATATTAGTATTCTAATCCTTTGTATGACCAAGTAATATTCCATGTTACGACATTCCATTACATTTAGGAAGCGTTCAATATTTGGTGAATATTTGTGTGAAATAATTGTTGGAAAAATTAGCCTTCTTCTTGAAAACAAAGTAATGGAAAGTTCTCCATGATGTGCGAGCATTTATAATTAATTATGTTGATTATCACTTTGATAATGAATAACTTGGGAAAATAATACCTTTTCATAATTTGTATTATAAAAATATGTATTGGTACTGTTTAACTTTTCATTTTTGTAAAATATTGACTTTCAGATACCAAATTGACAACGTATAGCTCTGTGATGGATCAAAAAGTGAGCACCCATATAACAACCTTCCTGCCAAAGAACTCAAACATAGTCAGCACCTTGGAAGAGCATTTTTCTAGGTTGGCACATAGCATGCCTTAGCTACTATGAATTTGCCTGTTTTAATTTTAAGGTCAATCACACAATAAAACATATTCTTTTATGTGTGTCTCATTGAACACAGCCATTTACCTATTTCCATTAGAATACTGTATCACATATGGTGATTTGACCACAACTTAATTGTTCACTCTATCATTGATTAACATACATGTGACTTCTATTTTTGAGTTACTATAAATAATAATTTAATAACCATACTTCTATATTTTTGTCCATGCATGTATTTATTACATGTAGATATTTATGATGAATATTTCTATGCATTTATACTGGGTATATTAGTTTTGATAAGTCAGATTGGACCAATTTTCAAAATTGCCATTTGTAATGGCAAATACTGGCAACTGCATACAGTTCATACTAATACCTAACAGAAAAATTTCTAGTTATATGTATTTCCAACCTTAGTTTCCCACAGAGGGTATGCCAACACCCCAGCAGTTTGTGAGCCTTCCATGTAGACTACATCTATGCCAGCATTTGGTATACTAATGATTTATAATTTTAGTCATTCTAGTAAATGTGTAATGGTATTATATTGTTGTTTTAGTTTGCATAATTCAGATAACTAATGAGGCTAAACATAGTTTACATATATTTATTAGGCATTTGGACATCTTATGGATTGGTTGATCAAGTACTTACCCACTTTCTTCTATTGTAGTATATTCCTTTTCCTGATTGATTTATAATTCTCAGTACATTTTCAATAAAAGCATTTAGTATGTAACATGTACTGAAAATATGTTCTCCTTCTCTGAGGCTTGATTTTTCATAAATTCTATGTCTTAATATGTTAGTGATATCAATATAAATGCCATCTAATTGCCATATTTTCCTTGTTTTTGTTCATTTTATACTTTCATAAAAATTTGCACATGCCAAATAAACATATGAAAAAAATGTTCAACATCAATGGTTATTCGGGAAATGCAAATTACAACAACCCACTGAGATTCAATCTTACCCCAGAAAGAATGGCCAAGATCTAGAAATCAACTAACAACAAATGCTGGAGGGGATGTGAGGAAAAAGAAACCTTTCTCCACTGTTGGTGGGAGTGTTGCCTGGTGCAAACACTGTAGAAATTAGTATGGAGATTTCTCAAAAAGCTAGGATTAGAGATTCCATTTGACCCAGCTATCCTGCTTCTGGACATTTTCTGAGAAGAACTGAAAAAAACTTATACCACAGTGATATATGTGCTCCCATGTTTATAGCAGCACAATTTGTAATAGCCAAATCTTGGAAACAGCTCAAGTGCCTGTAAATCAAGGAATGGATAAAAAAGATTTGGTATTTTTATACAATGGAGTACTACTCAGCTGTAAAGAAAGATTGCACCAAGACTTTTATAAGTAAATGGACATGACTTGAGATCATACTCATAAGTGAAATAAATCAAACTCACATGTGTAAATACCATATTGTCTCCCTAGTATAAGAAACTGAAAAATTATATATGTTCCAAAATATGTGTAAGGGTAAGGGAATAATGTGTAAGGGTAAGAATCTGTTCAAAGGGGAAAAATAATTAGAATAAGGGACAGGAGGAAAGAAAGAAGAGAAAAGGAAAAACATATAAATTTGTATGTATATATATATATATATATATATATACACATATATATAATAGCTAAACTGACTCTACTACTAACTGTATTAGTTATTGGAAAAAAACAGTTAATACTTACATGTTTAGATCAATTTTAATGTCTACATCATTAATCTAAGCAACCTCTTGAAGTTAACAACATACAATATTACAACCATTTTCGAATTCCTATCATCTTGTTTTGTAAAACTATGCTGCTGTTATATTTTATTTCTAGTAGGTTGCTTGCCTGTATTGCTTTCTTGGTTTTCTTTTCTGTGTCTTTTTAATCTTAAATAAAAAAAAATTGCACATGCCAAGATTTATGTTCTAGAAACATTTATTTTTAAGTTTTTACAACTTATGCTAACAATTCATATAAAATTAATCTTTGTTTAGGTTAACTCTTAGGTATTTCACTTTTCTTGTAGCTATGTGAACAGCACTGTTTTCAGAATAACCTTCTCATCCTGTTCACTGTTGGCATACACAAATGCGAATGATTTTTGTGTGTTGTACTTGTATCCTGCCACTTGGCTCAAACCGGTTATTAATTCTAGACTTCTTTGTGTCTTCTATATCATATCACCTATAAATAATGGTAATTCAAATTCTGTCTTTCCTATATGCACTGATTTATTTCTTTCTATTGTTGGATCTGGCTAACGTTTCAAGTACTACACTGAATAGAAGAGGTGACAGTGGACATGCATCCCTGTCTTGTTCCTGATTTGAGGGGACTTTAGTTTTTCCCCATTTAGTATGATGCATGGCACTGGTTTGTCACATGCAGTCTTTATCCATATTCAGGTATGGGCCTTCTGTACCTGTTTCCTTCAGAGTTTTTATCATGAAAGGATATTGGATTTTGCCAAAAGCCTATTCTGCATCCCTGTGGGTTTTTTAAAATCTTACTCCTCTTTATATGATATGTAACTTTACTGATTTACATATATAAAAATATTCTTGTATCTCTGGGATGAAACCTACTAGATCTTATGTTTTAACTTTTTGATAATGTGTTGCATTCTATTTGCTAATATCTTGATGAGGATTTTTGCATCTATGTATATTAAAAAGAGATTGACCTATAGTTCTCTTTTTTCAGTTGAGTCTTTATCTGATTTTGGAATCAGGATGACACGATTCCATAAAAGAATTCTAGAGCCCTCCATCCCTTTCAGTTTCTTTGAAGAGCTTGAAGAATATTGATGATACGACATCCTGCAATAGTACGCAGAATTCAGTAGTGAATCTCTCAGGTCCTGGGCTTTTTTTAGTGGATTCTTTATTACTGTGTAAATTGTAATGCTATTATTGGGTTGCTTAGCCTATTTATGTCTTGGGTTGTTTTGTAGTTTATATATATCTAGGAATCTGCCAATTTCTTCAAAATTTGCTGATTTAAATGATCTGTACAGAGAAAATTACAGTACACGGAAGAAGGAGATTGAAAAGGACATCAGAAAACTTAAAGATGCTCCCTACTCCTGGACAGGCAGATCCCATTTTGTCAAAATGTCTATACCTCCAAAACTGCTTTACAGATGCATTACAGTCCAAATCAAATACTACCAGTGTGCTTTATAGGTCTAGAGAAAATAATTCTAATATTCATATGGAATCAGAAGAGACCCATAACAGCAAAGCAATTTCAGCAATAAGAACAAAGCAAGAGACATAATTGACTTCAAGCTATACTGCAAAACAATCATGACATAAAATGGCATGATAATGGAATAAAAGCAGATACTCAAATCAATGGGATGGGATAGAATTGAAAATATAGAATCCTCCCTAGACATGTTCAAATCTTTGTTTTTTGACAAAAGTGCCAAAAGCAAATCCTGGAGCAAAGATAGTCTATTCAACAAGTGGTGTTGGGAAAACTGGCTATCTGTATACAGAAGACTGAACTGGATCTTTATCTCTCAGTAGACACTAAATGAAAATGAAAATGAAAATGAATCAAGGATCTGAACATTAAAATAGAAACACTAAACCTTCTAGTAGACAAACTAGGTAAAACATTTGAATACATAGGTGTAGGAAAAGATTTTCTAAACAGAACCTCCACTGCAACAAGAAATAGCAAGAATCAACAAATGGGACCATGCAGAATAAAAGCCATATGGACAGCAAAAGAATCAGTCAGTACAGTGAAGAGATAACTCACAGAATGCAAAAATAATTTGGTCAGCTACTCCTTAGATGACTAACACCTAGAATATACAAAGAATTAAAACAATTAAACCACCTAAAATTAAAGATCTAGTCAATTAATGGTCTAGAGAAATGCATAGACACTCACAGAGGAAGAAATATAAACAGTCCACAGATAGAAGAAAAAATGCTCAACATTTCTGACCATTAGAAAAATGCAAGTTAAAACAATGCTAAGGTTCTATCTTAGGAAAGAATGGTAATCATTAATAAATCAACCATAAGAAATATTGACATGGCTGTGGTGAAAAAGGAACACTCCTTTGTTTTAGGTGAGAATGCAAACTAGTACATCTGTTATTGAAATCCATATGACCCAGCTATCCCCTTGCTAGGTATCTTCCCCAGGAGCATAAGTCATCATACCATAGAAATACCTGCATACTGATATTTATAGCAACATCATTTGTCATAGCTGGTTCCTGGAAGCAGCCTGTATACTCACTGACATATGATTGGATAAAGAAAATGTGGCATCTATCTACAGTGGAATACTACTCAGCTATAAAGAAAGACAAATTTGAGGCATGTATAGGAAAGTGGATGCACCTAGAAAATATAATGTTGAGTGAAATAAACCATATACACAGGCTTAAGTATCTCTCATTTGAATGAAGTGAAATACAAACAGAGAACATGGTAAAGGATGGAAAAAAAAGGAGGAGGGGATGAATCTCTTGCAATATAGAAGTAGTCCAAGCGGACAAGGGTGAGGAGTGGAAGGGGAAATAAGAAGAATAAAGATGTACTATGTACAGGAACCCAATAACCTCAATGAATGTAAACATTATATGTCAAAGCATGAGCTAAGACAAATCATACCAACAAAATATAAACACTGAGTTAGGGGAACTGCAGGAGGAAGGAGGGTAAGAGAATGAAAAGGGTATTTGCAAAAAGAAACAAACAAGCTGCATATGTACACATAATCATTCCCCAAATGACTGTAAACTACAAGAACTGCAAACTGGTATAAATAAATTTTTTTAAATTTAAATATTAATTTTTGAATGTGACAAAAGATGGGAATCATTCTTTTGTTTCTATATGATTTTATTGCCCTTCTGAGTGTGCCACATTTACATAATATTGTGAAGTCATAATTTTATAATTTTATATTGATATCTTAATAGAGAGTAAAATAACTTTCCTTACTTTGTTTTAGTTTTTTGGTTTTCTTTTTAATTTTTAAGATTTTTCCTTAGCATTCTAATTTCCAGAAGCAGTTACCATCAATTTGCTGAGTTACACCAAGGGAAAAAAAACTTAAAACAAACAAACAAACAAAACTCTGCTCAATCTATACACGTCATTTTTATCTCCTCTCAGTATTTTGCATAGTTTCATTTGCAGAGCTATACAAAATTCTCATGAGACAATATTGTGATGTGGTTTGTCTTTTTTGTGCTTCTGTAAATGGTGTATTTTTATAATATTCATTTTCTAATAATTCCTTTAAACAGTACAATTGACTTGATATAGAAAACCATTATTCATCTCAACATTTTATGCAGATTTGGATTTTTTAAATATAATCATGTTGTCCAGAAATAAAGTTTTATTTCTTTATTCTGAATCATTCAATCATTACATCAAACGTTTTTTTCTCTCACATACTGGCTACAATTTTTAGGGCAATATTGAACAGAAATTATACTATTAGGCACACTTATTCTAGTCTAAGGCAAAGCTTGCAACAGTTTATATTAAATAATATGTGGCCTTTGTTGTTTTTGTATTATTTATTTTCTGAATAATTTTTTTAAAGCCAGGTAACTTATTTCTTAGTGTGCTAACCTGTGCATCAATAAAAGATATTACATTATATTTTTTGTATTTATTATCCTTTTTTTTCTGTTAGTTTGTTGCACATTAATTTTAGAATGTTTAATAAATAACCTTGTATTGATGTATTGATGACATAAACTCTGATAATTTTTAAAAGTGCTGTATTTGGTTTGCTTATAATTCTTGAAGATATTTTCATCTATGTTCCTGGGTAATATAGGGACTGTTCGTCTCCTCTTCTTACAATGCCTTCTTCAATTTCTTAGCATTGAGACTTGAGAAATGCAAGCAGAAGTAGCTGCTCCCTTTTCTAGGTTCTGAAAGAGTTTCTGTTGGACTGCAATCATTTATGCCTGAAATGTTTACTACCGTTTCCTGGGCCTAGCATTTTATCTTCACGAAGGCTTTCATTCATGATTCAATGTCTTTAGTAACTGTATAAATCCTTAGATTTTCTATTCCCTAGTAATTTTTTTGTAGATTTGTCTAATATAAATACTTATGTTTACTGGCATGAATCATCACAATCTTTAATTATCATTTAATAACTATAGATATGTGCTATTGATCATTTTCCATTTCTGACATTACTCATTTTTTTCCTTTTGTATGATTAATCTCAACAGATATTTATCCATGCTATGGATCACTGTAAAGATCCAGGTTTGGGGCATTGTTAATATGAATGTTTTTATGTTTATTGTTTAGTTCATTTGATTCTGATAGCTTTTTTTCATTTTTACATTTGACATTCAATTTTTAGTTCTTCTACATGTTCTGGAAAAACTAATATTCAGGATGTCTTTCTAATAAATTTTCTTAATGGTCTAATCTAACACCCACGAGTGGGTTTTGCAATAGTCTACACTTTATATGTAATATTTTTTTTCATTCATTTCAAAATATTTTAAGACCTTCACTGATTTCTTCTTTGACCCAGTGGATCCTCTAGAAGAGGTGTTCTTTATTTCCACCTGCTGAAATCTGAATATGCTAAGCTCATGAGTTAGAAACTTAGTCCACATGCAGCAATGTTCTTTGAGGCCTAATAAGTGGAGACTAATTGATTCGGCGATTGGGTGATTGGGTGACTGAGTCTGCCTTCCTGAATGGATTGCTTAACTGGTTCTTACAGGACAGTGAGCTTGTCTAGAAATATATCCCTCTTCTCTCTCTCACTGTCTCTCTCTCTCTTCCTCTCTCTTTTTTTGCATTCTTGCTTGCCATTCTACCTTGATGCAGTAAAAAGACCTTCACCAAATGCAGTCCTAAATGTGAGCTAATCATAATTATCATTTATAATTCTCAAACTGGCAGTGTTCCATTTGCACAGCTCTAAACAGACTAAGACATCATCCTATGTGAACGTTACCTGGTTATCATTTTAGGATGTGCGTCTGTATCAAAACTAAAATCCTGTGTGTTCATAGTACATGAGCATTTTACCATTTAGCTATACCTCAACTACTATACTATTTCACAGCTGGTTTTCTTCAGGGAAAAACAACACACAGGCATTTCTTTTTTTCTTGAGACTTGGTCGATGACCTGGCAAATGCTCCATTTGTAAATAGGAGTTGCACACCGAGTGTGTATTTTACAGTCTTGTTGGGGATAGTACACAATGTATAGGTCTTTCAGATCAAGTTTGCTATGCATGTCATTCGAATTTCTTTTCTTTTAGCTTTGTACCTTATCTAGTCTTGAAATAGAGGTGCGAAAAATCATATGATTCAATTTTTTCGCCTGCCTATTCTATCTGTTCTGTATTTAAACATCTTGCAGATTAGTTTCAGTTCATGCAAATTTTGAGTTGCCATATCTCCCTAATAAATTTAATATGGCACCATTGTAAGTGTCCGCTTCAGCTCTAGCAATTTTATTCATCTTGACATTTACTGAAACTGATGGTAAAATAACTATATCTTCTATTGAGTAATATCTGTAAGATATTTAATTTTTGTTTTTCCTTTTAAAATTTCAACCATTTAGAAGCTAGAATATTTATATTTTATCTTTTCTAAGATTATGCATATATATGTATATAAACATATAAGCAAGCATGATAATTTTCTGCCTTGAGCATTTAGTTTTTCACACAGTATTTTGATTTAAATACAGATCAATGATATGTGTTTTACTTTAATATTTTCTTTTGTATTGTTTTTTCTTATACCCTCTTCAAATTATTGATTTTTCTATAATTTCAATCTTTATGTTAAAGTGTGATTTTTTTCAATATGTAATGGGCAAATAAAACAGCATGTTACTTTAAATAGTAGTTCAATGTTCTATGTACAATTTACTAAAATACACACTTATTTTAAAAGAAGTATTTAGCAGTCTTATTTGAATGGCTTTAAAAGTTATAGCACGACATCATTCTACTAAAGACTGAGGAAATGTGATTTCATTTAAAACAAACCCTAATGTCTTATATACATGTGCCTTCTGGACTTATTTTCAATACTTTTATTTTCAATACATTATTTTAATATATTAATTTATAAATGATACTTGCCTTTATCTTATAGTAAAATGGTAATACAATTTTTCATCAAAATATAACCTTCCACACATAAAAATAACATTGACAAGTTTTTCTTATTTCCTTTTTTTACAAAGCTTTTTACCACTCTTCTAGTGGTTGGCTGAAAATTAAAACATTCTTGTTATATAACAATGTAATGATAACTGGTGGTTGATCTATTTTTTTTAATTCATTTACTATTAATCTCATTTTGTGGTTTATTTAAAACCTGATGGTACATGTCATATTACTATGCTTTACATATAGCAACTTACTATTTACTAATATCTCTACTAGTGTTGTTATTATTGAATAAATATGTATTTACATTGGCTCAGATGTGTACTATTGCCTTGATTTCATTCCTTCCTAAATCTCTGTTCTGCAGTCTGAGGTCATTACTAATATACTTCAAGAATAACTTTTAAAATTTCCTTTAGAGCATTCTAGTAATAAATTTTGCTTTTGTCTAAAAGTCTCAATTTCTGCTTTTGTCTATAAACCTCAATTTCTGCCTCATAATTTGAACAGTATTTCTTTCTTCTTATGCAGTTTTAGTTTGCTACTTATTTTGGCACTTTGTAGTTTATTGTCTGGCTATATTATGAAATTGAGAACTCATTGTGAGTCTCATATTTGCTTTTAGAAGATAATCTGTTCTTTCTGTGTGGCTGTGTTATTTTTTTCTCTTTGTCTTTTCTTTGCAACAGTACAATATTATCTGCCAAGACATGATTTATTTTTATATATTTTACTTTCTGTTCACAGAGTTTTAAACCTGAAACTTGATATCTTTCATTAGTTTTGGAAAGTTCTCAGTCATATTAACCTTTAGATTTCATAACTATCATATCTATCTCAGTGCCTTTTTTGGTTTGTTTGTTTGTTTGTTTGTTTTTGGTACTGGGGATTGAACTCAAGACCACATGTTTGCAAGGCAGATGTTTATGCTGCTGAGCTAAATCCCCAGCCCACTTCAGTTCCTTTTTTTTTTTCATTATTTTTTAACTCAGCTGCATGCAGTCAACACTTCAGAGCTCTTCACTGCATCCTCTACATCTTCTGCATTTTTATTTCTCTGTGATTTATTTTGGATATTTTCTTCTTATCCATCTTCCAGATCACTAAGTGTTTCCCCATCTGTGTTTAACCTCCTGATGAAGTGTTCCACTGGGTACTTATTTTTAGTTGCACTATTTTCAGTTCTCAAATCTTTATATTTTCCTTTTCTTATTCCTGGTTTTTCTGTAATTTTTTTAATCCTTGAATCATACAAGTATGTTTAAAATAAATATCCTATAATTTAAGTATCTGAAGAGTCAGTGAGTCTGTTTTTATTACTCTTGGTAAAATTGATTTCTTTTCAAGAAGCATATTATTTGTGCTGGGTTTATTTTTATTACAACTTTGAATGATTTTCTTGGTTTTCTTTTTAATATGCACTAAACATGAAACTTTTAAAATGTATAAGTAACTGAAGCCTAGAGTGTGTTATTTTTCTGAGAAAAATTATTTTTCAACATCCAGAGACAGAGTCATTCAATACTTACTTAGCCCAGTATCAGATTTGCCTTAGTCTGCAACTGATCTGATATCCCTGTGAAAACTTATCTAGTTTCCAGTATTCAAAATAGACAATCCCTTAGAATCATAAACTTCAGTGATTAAATTCAACACCTTCCCACTTCCTTTTCTTTTGCGTGTTCTAGTTTTCATTTGCACAAGAATTATCAAAAGGACAATTTATGTTTCTGTCTGTCAGGTAATCTCAGTGATCAGAAAACACTGTGAGAGAAAACAACATAAAAGATACACTTTTCTTGGCAACCAGCATCTTACAGACTGTGACCTGATAATACTGGTTCTCCAAAGGTTCACATAGGCATTTATTAGATTTTACCTAGAGTTTTCAGTTTATTTCTTTAGAAAGGTTAAAATAAATTACTTGCTATTTTACTGTTAGAGGCTGAACATGTAAGTCAGTTTTCCACTGCTGTGATGTAATGCCTAAGATTAACAACTCAAAGAAGAAAAAATTCATTTTGGTTCATGGTTTCAGAGGTCTTAGTCCATGGTCAGCTGTCTTCATTGCTTTTTAGGACTGTTGCAAAGTAGTTCCACCATGTTCCACCATGTTGGAAAGACATACTATTTGTGGCTCACCTCATAGCAGTCATGAAGTCGAGAACATATGTGAAGGAAAGGTAAGATACAACTTTCTAGGTTACCTCACTCCTGCCAGTCTATTCAGTCAAGAAGTCCTCGATGGATTAGTTCATTGATATGGTTCATGCCCTTATGATCCAATCATCTTTCAAAATCCTCACATGAGCTTTTTAGGGGTATTCTTGACTGAAACCATAAATCCTAATAATATTTACAGTAATATAAATGTATATTCTTCACAATCATAATGTTGTAACACATAGGACATGAACTGTTCAAAATTTATTTTCTTCATTTTTTATTCTTAGTTTTGTTAGTATACGTTTGCAGTATATAATGATTTTATTCACTATGAGAAATTGACACAAGTAATTAACATATCAGTTTTTTTCATTTCTTTTTCCTTCTCTCCTCCTTTCTCTCTGCCTCTTGATCCCCTTCCCTTTTGCAAAAGATCAATCTCCCTGGTTCCTTTTATCTACCCTTTGCTTTTCTCTTTAATTTATTTATATTTTGAGTTTCTCCATAAAGAAATTATGCAATGTTTAATCTTATGTGTGATTTATTTTACTTAACATTATGGTCTCCATTTTTGTACAAAATACTATGATGTATCTTTATTTATTACACTTTATTTTCAAAAAGCGTTGATAAAAACAATGTTCATGATCCTAAATGATCAAGGTACAAAAATGGGTAAAGAAGCTTTTAATAATTATAGCATTAACATTGTTTATGTGATGTGAGATGTAAAATTAATAGTCACAGAAAAACTAATATTTATTAACATATATGGACACTAGTTATGAATATATATATATATATATATATATATATATATATAGTACTGAGGATTGAACTCAGGGCTTTCATACAGAATTACCTCCCTGGTCTTTTCATTTTTTTTCCAAGTTCTAATTTGAGACATTCTAATTTTTTTTTTTTTTTTTGGTTTTTTTGAACTCACAACCTTGCATTTGCCAGTCAGGTGCTTAAGCCACTGAGCTAAATCCCTAGCCCCGAGACACATCCTTATTAAATTGCTAATCTGCCCAGTCTAGATTAGAAATTGTGATCGTCCTGCATCAGTCTCCTAGAGTGCTAAAATCACAGATGTACGCCATGATCCTCAGCTTGTATAAAGCCTTCTGGCATATGAGGCTGAGAAAAATTAGTGTGTATTTCAGGCATAAAGTTTGTGTTCCTCTGTATGGCTTAATAGGTGTGTACTCTTTTAAAAATTGTTTACCATTTCAGTCTGCAAAGTAAAGATACCTACAATTGTACAACATAGAACTGATATAAGGATTGATTCAATACAAAAACTTAGAACAATAAAGAAAGCATATTATGCTGCAAAACAACAATATTATCATGATCATCATCTCTATAAATTAGACCACTTAGATGATTTTATTTTAGCTTCAGATATTCTAAGAAAGTCAGACATTTCCTGGTATGCTATCTTACATCAATATCAAACAAATTATACAACCCCAGAAAAGATAGGAATGAAAAATGTCTTTCCTTCTATCAAGATTTTCTTTGTGACCTCAATTAGCCTAGGGGAAATATACTCCATGTCACACTGCAGATGCCCCATGGAATGTGATGGCTTCATAAGGACAGAATGCTATGAATAGGATTTGTCTTAATCTTTTCTAGGTAACTTAAGGACAAGCATTTCATGCAAGGTGGGAGAAAAAAGTGTCCATTGTCTGTACCATGAAACAATTTCTCTTATTTTGTAGGACAGAGAGTCTTACATTATAAATTAATGAATATGGTGAGATGAGGGACTTAAAAATGAATTCTGGATTACACTTGGATCAAAAATCGCATACTCCCCATGCAAATAAAAAAAACACGCCTTCTTATCTAAATGAGAGTAGTGTGATCTCTTTCAGGGATTTGACGTATTACCTTCAGCATAGAAAGGGGTTGGGAAGTATTTCTGCAAAGGGTCAGGTGGAAGTATTAGTGAGTACAAAGTTTTTGTTGTAGCTACCCACCCCTACTACAGAAGCTTAGAAGTGGACCTAAACAAAGCTTACAGAGATGAGGATGGAGGTGGTGTAATAAAACTTTATGTACAATACTGGGTTGGGGTGGGTGTGTTCAGAGGTCCATAATTTCCCAACCTCTGTAAAGCAATGTAAGGTTGAAACTTCTCACACAGCAAAGACATTTTTTAACATTACAACTGCTTTGATTTACAGCTATGACTTGGAAAAATGGGCACTTATTTAGCATGTATAAAGTGATGCTTCTATCTCAGTCACTTCTACAAAAGGAATACATTCGTCTCAGTTAACCATGCTTTGAAATCTTCATGTGGCTTTCCTTGAAGGCTAGCACTGTGAGGTATTTATTATTTATTTAAAGAATGCAATCCTGTTACAAAAAGAATGTATGCATTATTCAAACTTGTAATAATTTTTGTGTTAGTCTCAGGTATATAAAGATACCTGAGTGTAAGTGTATTTGAAAATAATTCTTTTTCTCACATTGTTATGCAGACATCCTAGAGCGGTAACAAATAGTTTGCCTACCTGATTCTTTTCAGCATTTTCTCACCAACACTGTTGCATGAAGAATACTGTTATTTTAAAGATAATTTGAAAACTACTATGCTTCATACTGTAGGGATCAAAATTTGACATTATCATGACTAGAACACTTTTTTCATCCGAATGTAAAGACGAAAACTACTACTCTCTTTTTCCTTAATTAATTTCCTTTTTTAAGAATATGCAGAAGAACTATTAAAAATTAAAATTGTTGGGCCAAGGAATTAGCTCAGCAGCATAAATGTGTGTCTGGCAAGGGCATGGTCATGAGTTTGCTCCCATGTACTAAATCAATCAATCAATAAATAAATAAATAAAAATTATTTTCCAACATTTGCCTCCTTCCTTCCTTCCTTCCTCTCTCTCTTCCTTTTCCCTTCTACTTTCCTCCCTTCTTCCCTCCATCCCTCCTTCCCTCTTTCCTTTCTTCTTTCTCTTCTTTCTTTATAAAGGACATGGTTTCCTAGTGTTTTGCAATACTAAGATAGGAATTTTTCATTTAAAGACCGGGATTAAGGACTAAAGTCAAATTCCTAAGAATAATTTAAAATTTAACATTGACTTCGCATCTGCTCTGAAAAAACTTAGCTTCCCCCCTTAACTTGTATTTATCTCTCTTATTGCAATAAAATGAAAATTAATTAATTGGTGTTAGTGAAACACTTGGAAGATGAAAATGCCTTATATGAACTGGATATCATTCGATTAAAAATGTCCCTCTTGGAATGAATGATTCCTGCCAAAATACTTTTAGAAAGAATATTGCCTTGCATTTAAAACCCTAATTTAATTTTTAGTAAAACGTTATTGCTTTTTGTTAAATAGGTTGAGTATCCCTATAGCATTTGATCAAATAAATGCTACTATGGATACCATTTATAATGCTACTATAGGTTATTGTCACCTTTTGGTTGGAACATACACTAGATATTTATTTCAGTGATGTTTTATTCATTTTAGAAATGATGTCAATATGAGGCATTTGGACAGATGGAGAGTCATAGACTTTACTATGGGATTTAACTACCTGATCTTGTTTCCTTAATTTTCCCAAGAATTAATTAGCTTGGTGCTTGGTTACATCACCAGGCATTCGGTGTCACTGGCTATGACACCTACAGAGTCGCCTTTAGGTACACAAATTCATTCTTCCTTGTTTTCTCCAAATCTTTACATGAAACCTTCGACACTATTAAATAGCGGGCTGGAGTTTAATGATTCTGAAATAAAATGCTGCTGGTGAATAAAATTGCCTCAAATTTGTGAATAGTGCTAAACCAAACATTAATATAATTAATGGGAAGTAGTTTGCTACCTTTTTTCAGATAAATCTTGCCTCAGATCTGTTTAAAATAAAGATGTTTTAAATGGTATGCTGTAACTACTTTTTGCTTTTTTTAGTAGATGAAATTAGAAACTATTCTCGCTGGACTTAACTATTTTTAGTTTGGGTATTATGTTTGTTCAGTCACCCCCCCCCAAAAAAAATCAGTGGCTAAAACTGAAAATGCCCCCCCCTTTGGTAGAGAATGGAGCACACACTGTACTCATTTGGATCTGGGTATTATTTTGTGTTTCACTAGTTTTCATAATGTTTTCCTGACCTAGTGTTGAGGCCCTCAGAAGAAGTAGGTTAGTTACCTTTCTTGAGCTGCCAATGAAGTCCACACACCCAGACACCTCCAATCTGGGCCCCGTACACACACTGGGGTCACCTCAAGTCAGGTAATGGGCAACCAGAGACCACAGATATGCTAAACCTATACTTATCCAATCTCTCTGTTCCTTCCCATGGTAATCACCGTGAAGACTCTTATCCGTATTTCCCTCCTCTCTCTGCCTTGTAGATGACATCGTTCCCCGTGTGGCCCTGCCCATTCAAGCGAGACTTGTATACTCTTTCATGGGAATAGAACACTGTTGTGAATAGAAAAAACAAAAACAAAAACAAACAAACAAACAAAAACTCCTTGAGAGTAGAATAAACTGTCTTTATTAATGGTGGTCACATCCTGATCTATTAATCTTATCATATCTAAATAATAATCAAACCTATTAAACAAGCTGGAATTATTTTTCACTTTCCATTCTCCCTGCTTCCCTTCCCTTCCCTTCCCTTCCTTCAATCATTCTTTCTTCTCTCCTTTCTTTCCTCCATTTCTTCCTTACCTCTCCCCATCTAAATATAAGTAGATATCCATGCTGTCTGCCTTCTTATTTGTAATTTATGATGTTGCTACTTTTTAAAGAAAACTAAGGCTAGTATATTAAGAGAAAATTAAATATCCCAAAGATGCATGAAGCACCAGGGACAGTCTGGTGCAGCGGGGCCGTGAAGCGTTGCCCAGCTCAGTGAAATCACTGCAGCCAGGTTCGTGGCATCGCAGCGGACCTTGCTTCTGTTTAGAAGTGCTTCCTGAACCCTTCCCTGCCACCACGCCCTTTGCTTCTGACAACTGTCCTTTTGAGTGACTGCATCACTGTGGTAAGCAGGTCACATCCATGCAAAATGGAAAAATTGTTCAGCTGCTACTATTTTAATGGGGATCTAATTCATAAAAGAGCACCCAACATTCTTCACTCAACTTAGGTGAGGCTTTTCCCAGTTTCCGCAATCAGATTTTTCTTACTTTTGTTCCAAAAAATGCCATGATTCCATCCTTTTTTCCTGTAGTTCTGTTCATAATTTTTAAGAGTATTCAATTCATACCACTCATCTATGTTGGAAAATTATTTAGAACAAAAACTATTGTTAGGATTAGAGGTATGGATCCCTCACACACACTGGCTTCTCATTGTCCCTGGGTTATCTTAAGCCAGCTACTCCCAATCTCCGAGGTGCAGAATTCTCTTTGATTAAACAGACATGGACATTGACCACGGATGCTAATAATGACAAGAAAATATTGTTGATTGTTCACCCCACAGAAAATCCTTTCTTTTTCCTTCCTTATTTTGTTTACTCTCTTCCAAATTGCCCAGTTTTTCAGGAAGGCCAGACTTTCTCCAGTTTCTGCAGAGGTGCAGAAAATTGTTGGTTTGCCCAAGTAAATTATGTCTCCTTCCCTATGGCAAGCTATTAGATATTATCATACAACGCATTTCTGTCCATAAATAATGAAGGGAAATCAGCCTGGGGTGCTACAGTTTCAGGAGATTTTCCCTTATTCTTAAAACCAGAAATGAGATATTTATGTGATTTTTTTCTTCCTTCTCTTCTTTATTTCTTAGATTTCCATAGTTGTCTTGTGCAAAAGAAGGGCAAGTCTTGCTGAAAATATCAGAACCTCGACACGAATAAGCAGGTGGATTATTCCTGTGACCATCTTCCCTCTGGGCTTCTTGCAGGAGATAATAGCTTCTCCTTGTTGCTTAAGCCACATTTAATTGAGTTTCCTATTACTTGCAGCCAGATGCAAGGGATAATAAAGATAATGTAAAAGAATGTCTGTGAAACTTCCCAGGAACATAGTGGCGTTCAATAAACTGTAGTGAAAATCAACCTAAAATTTATACAGGGGTAAATTTAAGTAAGAAATGAAGACATTTTTAAAATGTGGCCTTTCAAAATGCAATGAGGTATTATTTATCCAGGATTAAACACATGCTTATATTTAGTGTTGCAAGTAGTGTATGAAAGTTGGACTTTCATGTATTGCTCTGATTATGTACAATTTTTATAGAGAATCTTTTCACAGATATACCTTTTAAATCAAAAATCAATAACTTCATGCACACAAAGATATAGAATAGAGCTTCAGTGTAGCACTGTTAATAACATACAAAAATCAGAATCGATTGTCTCTATAACATTGTTTGAATACACTTTTTATGCAAAGTATTAATACCAACCATTTCAATGTTCAGATAAACTTTTTGTCTTTGATTTACTAGAAATGTGTGGAGACAGACTGGTTCCAAAGAGCCACAACCAGTTTATCATAACATTAGTATATTGCATGAGCATGGTACATTAGTTAAAATTAATAAAGCAATACTGGCAAAATATTGTTGACTAATATCTGTACATTATTACAGTTTCCTTAATTTTTACCTGATTTTATTTTTTGAAGATTACATCCAGGATACCATATTTACTTATCATGTCTTCTCATGACTGTGACATGGCTGTGACTCTTTGACTTTCCTTATTTTTGATAGTTTGACAGTTTTGAGGAGGCATGGTCAAGCATTTTGAAAATCATCCTTTGACTTGAATTTCTTAAGAAGTAGAGTGGTTTTATACATTTTTGGAAGGATCCATAAAGTGTCTTGTGTATCAGACCACAAAAATAATGACTATGGTTCATGACATTGAATTTGATTGCCTGCCTGAAGGATGATTTGTCCGATTACTATAAAATTAATTTTTTCCATACTGTATTCTCAATTAGGAAATCACCATGTGATGTTCACACTCAAGGAATACAGAATACTGTAGCAACTCCTTGAGAGTAGCGTTACCTATATAAATTGTACAAAATTCTCCTGTATGAAAGATATGACTTTTTTCCATTTGATTGTCTACTGGATAATTTATTTCTATCACTACAAATTCATGGATACACAATTTATCCTGACAACATAATTTCATTTATGAATATTTTATTCAAATTGTTTCCAATGGAGTCATTTGGTATGCTTTTATTTTACTAGTATATCCCTCTAACATAGCCAATCTCTGTTGGTGTGTTTCAGTGCTAACCTTATTGCTTGGCATTATGAGAAACTCAACTCATCTTGCACAATGTCTTCGCTTTGGAAGAAGGAACTCAGTCCTTCCTCCAAAGGGTCACGGATTCCTTCAATGAAGGAGCATATTGAAACCAAGTCCTAGGGACGAGGTGTGTCCAAAACTACTAAGAAGTCATTGCTTCTGGACCTGAGAGAAAAATATTCTATATGTGAGCATTCTAACCAGCTACACATATTAGTACATTTTAAACTACGTAATGATTTGCAACCACACTAAGGTAAATGTGAGTTCAGAGTGATTGACTCCATTCCATCTCTATATGAATCGTTCTAGACCTCTCCCCTTGTGGTTATAGGTAAATTCTTTTCTTGAGAGTGAAAAACCTGGCTTCGACCATCTGCCGTTGATTTACCAGTTGTTATATTCCAGCACTCATGTCCAGAGGTTCAAAGTTGTTTGCTTGTACTACTGTGGAAGTTGACTTTCAACCAAAGTAAAACACCCATGGGCATTTCGTTTTGACTTCAGCCTACTGACAGAACTCAGTTCCAATGTTCTTTACATCAGCATTTTTCAGCCCAATCCTTCAGTCAGGCTGTTTCATAGTTTCACTCAGTTTTCTTAAGCTTATCAATTTTTTAGAATCCTCAAACTTGTAAACAATTTTTTTTAAAATTACATACAAGAATGTTCATTGTTTGTACTGTAAAGTTCTACATGATATTTTTTATCACTTTCCTATGAAATATTTCAAGCACACTGAAGAGCAAATATCTAATTCTCCTATTTTGGTGTAACCATTTTCCTCATATTTATTTTTCTACTCCTTAACCGAGTTTTACATTTTTTAGTTGAAATAAATGTATATAAAGTTCATGAGTGATAAAAATTTATGAAAATGTTATTTATTGTATGAATCTTCCTGAACCTTGCATATCAAGTTGAAGATAAATATAACTCATGACCCAACAATTTCTCCTTCACATAATTGCTCTAGAGATATTCCTCCATGTATGCTTAACAAAAAATGTTATATAGTAGGTCTTTTTGTTTTCTTTTTGTCAGAGCAAGACAAACAAACAAAAAACCCTAAAAGTTATAGAATGGGAAATAAATTGGCATATTTGTACAATATCATACTATAGAAAAATTTAAATAAATAATTAATAGATCCACATTTTTATCAACATAATAGATACTTCTCAAATAATATCATATAAGGTAAAACAATCACTAAAATTTAGATAAAGGTAGTACTCTTTACCTTTTTTCTTAATAGCAACATTCACTTGTTAATAATTCAATAAGTATCCAGGAAACTCTCCATTCTATGATTTCTATCACCTCCTGCTATTTCTTTCCTGTTTCAGTTTTTGAGACAGGGTGTTTCTTAATAGTTCAGGCTGGTCTAAACTCATACGTAGTTCAAGCTGGTCTTGAACTCCCAGTGATCCTCCTGACTCAGCCATCCAATTGCTGTGATTACAGGCATGTGCTGCTTCTATCAACTATAACTAGTTCATATTTTATTTTATTTTATTTTATTTTATTTTATTTTATTTTATCTTATTTTATCTTATTTTATTTTATGTTATTGGTACCAGGGATAAAACTCATGACCACGCACTTGCAAGGCAGGCACTTATGGTGTTAAGCTAAATCCCTGGCTGACTAGTCCACATTTTAAAAATCATTTTTTACTCAACTACCCCATTTCTAAGCATTTCTTGATTTTATCCTGAACAGAGAGTAATATCTAGGATGACAATCTCCAATACTGTAGAGTAACAATGTTCTTTTGCTTTCATATTTACCATTTTCTAGTCTTGCTAGAAAATATACTTTTCTATTCATGATGAATTCAATTTCCTGTGTTTTCAATTTTTTACTATTTCCTTATTCCGTGAGTTTTTGGAGCCTTTCATGTGCCTGTTTTCCCAGGCTTGACTTCAAATTTAAATATTTAATCCATTGTATTGTTAATACTACCTATTTACTGCTTCCCCTTTCATTTTCTTTTATAGTTGTGTTATTTCTTTTAACTTTGAATAAACTACTCTATTCACTTTCACTTTCCTTGGAGGTTTCTAGCTTTTTTTGGTGTATGCAAATACCAAATTTCTTAATCATCTTCCTGCACGGAAATAGCCTTGATATCTCATTGTCCTCAGCTTCAATAGGAAAAGTAAATTTGATTTTTTTTTAGCATGATCTCACTAATTTTCCCAGTCACCCTTGACCTATAGATACTCCTGCCTCAGCTTCCCCAGTAGCTGTGATTATAGGCATACATCAACCCACCCAGTTTTACCCTTCTTTTCTGCATCCCGAATATAATGGTGTACCTTCAGCCACTATTTCTCTTCTTTCTCCTTGTAGATTAAATGACTTTGGCTAAAACTGACAGCTCCCTGAGTGCGTTTGTTTTGCCACCCTACTCACGTCATCTAGATTTACTCCATTACCTCTTCCCTTATATTGTGTGTTTCTCCTTGTTTAAAGTCACTTCTTCCCTGCCTCCAAACAGACTTAGATCTCACCTCTTCCAACAGAATTTGCAATTTCTTTCTGGCACCAAAATATTAGTTTAAAATGTTTTAATTTTTAAAAATTGGCCTTATATTATGCAACATAATATGAAAGATTTCCACAACTGAGGTTAAATAAATACTAACAATTATCATACTTATTTCTAAAGTATTTTAACAGGTACCAATAAATCACTGGACAAAATCCCTATTCCTCAAGACTCCTTCTTCCCTCCAAATGTCATCACTTCCGGAAGCAGGTGCTGACATATCATACATTGCTTACATTTTCATACAAAGATGAGGCCATATAAAACAAAATCATTAATTTTCTGTGTCTTTAAAGAATTCAAATAGGGTTGCATATTTACATATCCTTCAATTTTTTTGTTCTCTTTGTTTTTAAAATTCACACTAATATATGCAGTTCTGGCTAATTTTAACACCTGCACAAAATGGCATTGTATGAATAAACCATAATTTGTTTATATTTTCCTATTGAAAGATTTAAATTCTTCACGGCACCCACCCCACCCCCAGCCCTCACCATTACATGCAATGCTGCCAACTTGCCCTTTCCAGGCAGAAGAGTATATTTGGGGAATGCATCTAGAATTGAGGTTTGGGGGTTGGAGGGCACAGATAATTTTATCCAGTATTATTAAAGTGAACTCCAAAATATTTGCTCAATCTTACTTTCAAACCAAAAGATCTGCCACAGTTTGCTCCCACAAACCCTTAATGACACTTCCTGTTACCAGATTTAATTTGTTTTGCTAGCCAGATGAGAATAAATACTATCTTGATTTAGTTTTTTATTTTATTGACTATTAGTTTTTCTATGTTTATTAAGGTTTGGATGTTCTGTTTAGCAAAGTGTTCCTTTTTATCTCTTGCCTAAGTTTTGCTTTTTTGTTTTCATATTGATTTTACTTCATTCATTGATTCTCTACGCACTTATTGAAACTCATTATGTCCAAGTACTTTTCTGATGCTCAGAAGGTATCATTGCACAGCAACAAAATGCCTGCCCTAATAGAGCTTATATTCATGCAGGAGGGCAGACAAATAGCAAACATGAAAATAAATAAGGTTTATGTTGTGTTTCAAGATGATATAATACAAAAGGAAAAAGATCACAGTACAAACAAGGGTGCAAGTGGTGGCCTGACATGCTGTGGTTAGGAAAATCTTCATTGAAGCAAGATTTGGTCAGGCTTAGAACCCATCAAGAGAGCCGGCTGAACAGGAACAATATTTCAGAAAAAGGAAACAGAGCCACATCTGACAGCTGGGAGGTTATCTATTACTCGCTCAGCACAGCAAGGAGGATGGTAGGAGACTAAACCAGACTACGCAAAGGACAAAAGAGAAACTTGGAATGTCTTCATACCTCATTCTTCATTCATTGTTTTACAGGGAACAATTTGAATTTCAAGATTAATACTGTGGTTTCTCTGTAAGACTAACCTATGCTATGGTATGAATGGGAATACTGTTCCTCAAAATCCAACATTTCAAGTTGTCAGATGTGGCTCTGTTTGCTTTTTCTGAAATATTGTTCATGGCTTGGTCCCAGAGTAGAGGGTTGGGAGACACTGTGGACCTTTGGGATGCAGTCTCTATCTGAACTCACTAGGTTATTGGGGATGTGTCAGCAAAGAGGATTTGGGGACCCGAGTTTCTTCATCTTTCTCTTTGCCTCTGGCTCATCATGATCCTCAGCTACAGACCACTGTACTGCCACTGTTATGGTTTAGATTTAAAGCGTCAACCAACATTCTCATCTATTCAGATGCTGGGTTTCTGGGAGGTGATTGGATCATGGCAGCAATGTACTCTCAGTTGGTTAAGCCATTCGTGAGTTTAAAATTAAACATGTTAGGAGGTGGGCCATTGGAGTTGTGACCTGCAAAAATGTATTCTTGTCTCCAGCTCCTCCTTTTTTCTCTCTGTTTCTTGGCTGCCAGGAGCAGTTCCTCCAAATGCCTTTCACCATGCCACTTGTGCCCAGACCCAGATTACATAGGCATAATCCCTGAAATCATGTGCCAAAATGAACCTCTTCATTAAATTGTGGGTGTCACGGATTTTGGTCCAGTGACAGGAGAGTGACGGATACGTCCATGACATCGCACCCTCACCAGAGGTCCAAAGTCATATGGCCACCTGATCTTGGATTTGAACCTCCAAACTGTGAGCTAACAAAATCTTTTGTTTTTCTAACTTAGTTGCCTGAGGTATTTTATTGTAATAATGTGAAGCTAATACAAGATTGAAACAAATGGACATTTAATTTGTTTTTCTGTCTCAGTTCTTGAAAGTAATACTGTGAAGAACAAGGTAATAGAGGTTTCTCTGGAGATTCTACTTTCAATTTTTTTACCTATATATGTAAAAACGTGAATTTCTGGATCACATGATAGTTCTGGCTGTAGGCTTTTGGGAAATGTCTGTACTGTTTTCTATAATGGCTTTATAAATCCTCTTCCCTACTGACCTTGTTCAAGCATTCCTTTTCTCTGTATCTTCAACACTATTTATTTTTTGTTAATAGCTATCCTAATAGGTGTGAAGTAATATCACTTGGTGGTTTGGGTCTGAATTTCACTGATAATTAATGAAGCTGTGTGAAAATGTGGCACACTCATGTAATGAGGAGTTACACGACCTAGAGAGAGAAGGCAGTCTTGCCACTGGCCGTAATATGGATAAACCTAGAAGTCATTAAGCTAAATGAGATGATCCAGACACAAAAATGACAGTGCTCCATGATACTACTTGTAGAGCAATCTGAGTTATGTAAGCTTAGAAGCAGATCACCGAATGGTGTTTGGCAGGAAGGGAAGGGAAGGAAAATGGAGAAATAGTCCAATAGTAGAAAGTCTTAATTATTTGAGATAAGTAGGTCCTAGCGCTCTGTTGAATACTGTATCAAATATAATCAACAATACTCCATTGTGTGCATGTACTTTGTTCAGATGGCAGATACTATGTTAATTATTTTTATTACCAAAAATATCCAGTGATAACAAAATATGGAAATAGGAGGGAACTTTCATAGGTGATTGGTAGTTTCATCACATAGATTACAGTGATGGTATCATGAGTACATGCTCATCTCAAAACTCTCCAAACTGCACACATTGGTTTTGTAGAAATCTTTGTGTTTCAAAAAATTATTTTACAAAAAAATTAGAAGCAAGGAGACCAAATAGGAGGGAGTTATTGTTCCAACAGCAGCAAGAACTTTTAGTGGCGTAAATGTAATGTTATAACATACAAACACAAAGTAGTCAGATTCTGGATTTATCTTGAAATGAGAGATAATTAAAGTTGTATATGACAGAAAAGAACACAGTACTTGGGAGCCTGAGGCAGAAGAGTCAATCACTCTTAGTTTGTGATGAGAGCCAAGGCGACATAGCAAGCTCAAGGTCAGCCTGAACTATAAAGTAAGATCCTGTCGCAGAGAGAGACAGAGAGACAGAGAGACAGAGATAGAGACAGAGACCGAGGCAGAGACAACTGAATCAGTGAGTCAGAGAATGCTCTAGGCTGGGGTTTTCTCTGAGCCCCTGGAAGCACGAGATGTTATCAGTTTCTTCAGCTGGGCTAAGAAGATCAGGAGGGACCAGTTTCATCAAGACCACAGTTAGCAAGAGCTGGCTGAGGTCAGCAAGCAGATAAGTTAAAGAAGAGGACCCAGGCCTGGACTCTGGGCTAATTCATTGTAAACACTGTAAAAGGTCTCTATATATCAGGAATAGGGTCCTTCAAAAATTATACGGCTAGCACAAATATGTTTATGACTTCGTTTTTACCTTGTTTTTGGTATCTTTATAACACATAAGTTTAAATAAGTAAATATGAATAATGTTCTGTTCATTTTATCTTCTGAATTTGGGATATTTTATAATTTTCTGCACATTTTTGTTACATTTGTCCTGAGGTACATTGCAGGCTTCTTCATAAAATTCATGTTACATTTATTCCTAGCTACTTCATAGGTTTAAGTAGAATCTAATAAAAAAGCACATTTTTAAATTGTTTATTGTGGGTGTATAGGAATGTAATTAGGTTGATATATAGCTCTGTTAGGTTCTAATCATTTGTTGTTAAAGCCTCATGCAAATAACAAATATTTCTCCATTTCCTATATACATTTATTTTTCTTATGATTTTGTCCTGGTTAGGAACTATTTTTTAAAATAGTTTTTATCAGTACATGTTTGCAGTACATAACCATTGCCTTCACTGTAGGGAACCGCTAAATGTAATGAAATATTTCAATTCTTCACCTCTCCCAACCCCTTTTATTTTGCTAGCATCAGATTAGAAAATTTATAGAATGTGGCATGTACCAAAAAGGACAATGCTGATTTTTTTCCTTGACTTTAAAAAAATTTCTTTCTTTCTTTTTCTTTTCATTCCTTCCATCCTTTCATCTTTTTCCTTCCATCTTTCTAGCCTTCTGTCCTCTCTCTCTCTCTTACTCTTCCCCCTTCCTTTCTTCCTTTCTTGTTATCCCTTGTGATGCTGGGATAAAACCCAGGCTCTCCTGCGTGCTTCTCCACTCGTACCACTGAGCAACACCTACCATCCTAAAATGAATGATTTCTACATTATATTCTTATAATATTTGCTGTCATTTCTTTGTAAGTATCTTCATCATGTTAACCATGTCTTTGAAGCTTTGCTGGATTTTTTCTTGTTTAAAATTCAGAATAGATATTTATTATTATCAAATTGTTTTATTTTATATTATTTGGGCAGTCTTGTATTATACTTTGAGTTATAACCTTACGCCCTTCAACTAATTAATTATGTTAATAATTTTTAATGCTAAACGTCCATGAATTCTTGAGAGAAAACTTGTTTTGTTACACAGGGTCTTTTCTTTTTACACTTTGCTTTGTTTAGCATGGTAACCTTTTATCCAGAATTTTTACATATAAAATTTCAATTGAGATGCGCTAAAAGGCACTTTCTGTCTCTGGGTTAGATACCAAGGTTATATTACTTATTAGTAATGTTGCTAGATATTCGACTTCCTATCTCTTCTCAACAACAAATATATTTATGTCTAAAAAACAAATATTTCTAAAACAACAAATATGTTTATGTCTGTGCAAGATTTGGTTAAATTCACATTTAAAATTATTAGGACCTCATGGGGTCCTGGCTCTTCAGCCATCTATTATATTTCTGTAGTGTGTGCTGACTGCCACAGTGCAGTAACCTCTAATTGCTCTCTGACCATCCTCCAGTGCCAGAATGATCTTTGTAAACTTTAAATTAGATCATGTCACTCTCTAACAGTTTCTCATGACTTGTGAGGCCTTGAGTGAGCTGGCTCTGCCTGCCTTTTTGACCTCATCCACCACCATTCCCTGCCGTTCCCAATTTGTTTCAAGAACAGAGTGACCACACTGTTCAACTCACCACCTTCATCCCTGTGTCAGGCCACTACACTTGGCTATGGCCTCTGCTTGGAATGCTCTTTCTAGCTGAGCCTGGCTAGCTGTTATGGTCCACTTGAGAAGTTTAGAAGTTTAACTAGGCAACACAGCAGGGGGCTGGTTTCCTGGCTTTGTAAACATAGGAGCCTGTGCAAGAGGAGAGCAGAGCAACCATGTGAGTGCTATACCCGCCTTATATTGCTCACAGTGTAAGGGAGGAGAAGAGGTTTGCTCTTCTTCCACTTTTGCTCTTGCTGCTTCTTCTGTCTTCTGCCACCTTGAAGTGTTGCCCCTGTGCCATACCACCCTGCCTTGGAGTCAGCTGAGTGTGGACTGAAACCTCCACAAACTGTAAGCTAAATAAATATTTTTTTTCCTTAATTTTGGGTGTCAGATATTTTGTCCCTGCAATGAGAGAAAAGTAACTAAGATACTGGCTTAATATCATTCACACCATGGTTCAAACATCAACTTTTAGAAAATTTTACCATATATCTTCACGTCAAAGTCCCTCTCTACCTGTGATCATGTTGTCAATTTTGCATTCTACTAACAGTTATCAGTAGTTGAAATTACAGGGTAAATCAGTGTTTGTGCTAGTTGACTGATTTTTTTCTTCACTGCCAAAATATAAGTTCCATTTAAGTAAGGACCATTTCTTGTGATTTTGTTAGAACATTTACATTCTAGAACAGTGTAACTACTTTTAGTACATGGATTCACACAAATATCTACTGAATGGCTAAATTAGTGAATGAATGAAAGGGCTAATCTATTCCTTCAAAAATATTAAAGATCATAAAACCCTAATTCACTGTATTTTCATCAATCATTCACTCACCATATTTTATTAATAAAGTGTCAGACCCTATCCAGGACAGTAGGCAAACAGTGATAAACAAAACAAATTCCCCTGCTGTTATTGAGTTTACACATGAGTGGTAGACAACAATGAATATTTAAACAAGTAAATACATATTGTGCCTTGTGGTGTTCTGGTAAACCAACTCTTCGAAAACTAACTAACTAACTAACTAACTAACTAACTAAATAACTAAATAACTAAATAACTAAATAAATAA
Source organism: Dolichotis patagonum (assembly GCA_004027295.1). Classification (NCBI taxonomy): domain Eukaryota; kingdom Metazoa; phylum Chordata; class Mammalia; order Rodentia; family Caviidae; genus Dolichotis; species Dolichotis patagonum. The sequence goes on along the minus strand of PVJX010000002.1, from coordinate 121,026 downwards.
AAGAACTGATTAGTTGCATTTTGCCAATTTCCATACTGTAAATTTTCCACCATGGCCAATTTCAACATTTTTGTTTTAACAATTACCTGACAAAATCCTTGGAAATTATTAATTGGCTCTGAGGAACAGGTCTGACCATGTTAGATATCAATAACTGTTATGGAAAACTTTAAAGCAGGAGTGCAAGGAGGAAATACTGGGGAAAGCCATGTGAGTTCACACAAAGGGCTCAAGTAACATGTGAGTGGAGAGGGCCAGGGGATTAGCTCAGCAGTTCAAGTGCTTGTTTGGTAGTTTGGTAAGTGAGAGGTCATGAGTTTGATCCCTGTACCAAAGCAAAATAAAAAAAAAACAACATGTGAGTGGAGATGTGGAGAAACTGTAGGTCTCATTGAATGAATATCTAGAAGAAGGCAATGAAAGGCACAGGGAACAAGGAACACATATGCTGGAGGCAGGAACATGTCAAAAACAAGAAATACGGTGGGGTTTGTTGCAGCCAGAACAATTAGGTAGGGGTGAGGTAAAATAAGATCAAGGAACTCTGAATCCCATTTCAAGGGCTTTCAATTTAACTCTGAATGACAGGGGACACTTTTAGACTGGAGCAAAGGAATAACAAGATTAATAATGCATACTCACTCTAAAATATTAATAACTATTATCATGTTCTTCCTGGAAAATAAATAATACACCCAACATATAGGAATACTACTTAATTCATTATGAATTTAAGCACAAAGTCCTTTTATAAACCTGCAGTGCAATTTTTCTTTTATGAATGTCTGTTACAGATGTGTGAGCAGCAAATGGTTTTGTGGATAATTTAAAATACTTGTTTGCAGTTCCACCAATGACTTGTATATCTGCAAACACAACTGTTTGTCTGGAAATTGCTGGTCTGTATTTACAGTAAACATTAATCCATGATGACATACTACAAATTTCCCTATGTGATTATTTTATGAGACTCATTTTGATTTTTAAGGGGACATCCCCACATGGATTTGGTGACAGCATAACCGATACTCATAAACTTTTATAGAAGACTGGTTTTCCAATGTTAGGGTTAGTGTTAGTGTAGTGAGTTTGTGCTAATATCTTTTCAGAGTGCCACTGAGCTGTGTATTACAGTTAAAGAGGAATGAGTGTACCTTTGTGAGACGTTTTTGAATTTTGTACCTATACAACTGAATCACTCTACTGAGATATATATATGAGATACTTAATATTCACCTGGCCTTCTTACAAATGCATACCCTGATGAGAAGACAGCTCTGTAAAAGAATATAGGTAATTCCATGCAGACCTCTGAGAAGGACTGGGGAAAAAAGCTAAAGTGGTCTCATTGAGTGAGCTCTTGATATCTGCCCAGCACAAAACAAAGCACTTCGTTTACATTATCGCCATAACTTCCATTGAGCCAAGCGCTACTTATAGGTCAAGTTCAAAGAACAGAAGAGCCTTGTAAAGCCACAGAGGCTGTAAGTGCTGGTGCCAGTGCTCACAACTTACAGCCTGTGTTCTCACCTGCCACACTTTAATGCCTGCAGTTACAGACCATAAGTAGCCGTGCTACATATAAAAATAGTACACTAGAGCCAGGGGTTTAGCTCAGTGGTGTAAGTACCTGCCTAGCAAGTGTGAGGAAGTGAGTTTGATCCCCTGTACCAAAAAAAGAGTATACTTTACCCCAAACATGTTTCTCCCTTAAAATCTTACCAATTATCCCACAGATCACTAGAGTTTATGACAGCTGTGTCAACACAGAAGAATTTTACTTTTTTATCTATTGTAAACAAATTAAAGTTCCTAAATCAGTATTTCCCACAAGAGATTCCCTGACGAGCTGATTCCATGGGTTGTTATGATTTCTTGTGGCCAAATCAGTATGGGTCATAGGCAACAGTTGTACAAACTGTTATCATTGCCATTTATTTGTTTTTTAGGAGTTTTGGCCTCCTGAGGAATGTTCTCTGTGAACCCCTAAGAGGTGAGATAATTTGCTTTATCATTACTGATAAAGCAGAGATAATGGAGGAATATTTTCTTCCAACTCAGTAACTCACTTAATATGTTCTTTACAAGAGCGATTTTGGGAAAACCTTCTCCAATTTGTATTTAAGCTCAGGTTTATAATGCAACTGGAAGCATCATCTTTGCAGGAGAGCGTCCATCCAAGAAGAGTTCAGTGTGATTGCTATAAAAGATGAATCAGAAACACGCGCTTGTTTGTTTCTGTTTTAAAAACTCTGGCACTCATTCAGCTTCTGACAGAGATGTGTAGATCTTGCTAAAATCAAAGAACAAAATTGTATTCCTTGAAGATAACTCTTATCACATTCTTAGACACCACAGGAGTATTTTCTTTGTAACTGGTATGATATTGAACACTACCCCAAAACAAGCGTGCTTGGTTGCAGACATTGGCTGGAGGCAAGAACTATATTCTCTTTTGCTCTGTGTGGCATTTGCCCATTTAGAGCAAATGCATGTGCATCTGAGCATGTGTTTCTTAAAAACACATTTGGGTTATTTTGGTCTTATCAAAGTAACATTATTATCAGACTTTAGTTATCTAATCAGCCTAATTTCCCCAGGAGACCCAGCAAATTGCTCCCCAGAAGCAGAAAACAATGATTGGGGGGGGGTCCTCGCCACAGCTGAACACATTGCCTAACCGAGTGCCCCCCTATTCTCTTTGAATAAATTATCTTGTAAGATGTGGAACAGAAAATCACAACTCACTCTACAGTAAGTGAAGAAGGCACTTGTGTATATAGTAGTGAAGACTTCAGAGTTGATAAGGGCTGACTTCAATCATAGTTCTGCCTGTTCACCTGCAGACTGAATGGTCAGCCTAATTAATGAACTAATTAATTTTTAGCAATTGTGCATTTACTTAGCAGATTGCTATCGAGTAGTTTTTACATTTCTAGACCTTGCTCTCCTCACAGGTCCACAGTATAGAATAAGGTAGATAAATCCTTTAGCCTCAAAGTCTTTGTCTACAAATTGGGTATTTCTTGGATTGGTGGTGAGAATCAAATGAAATTAGGTATACAGTACTGAGTACAGGGCCTGGCATACAGGAGGGGGCTAATAAACCGCAGTCATCATAAAACCAAAGTTGAGAGGCTTGGACTGTAGCTCAGTGTTGAAGCACTCGCCTAGAATGAAGGAAACTCGGCTTCCTTCCCAGCATGCATATACACAAACACACACAGCAGAGCAGCGGTAAAAGCCCACAGATGACACTAATCCTTACTGACTTTAAGCTAGCTCACTGAAGAGTTAAAAAAAATCAAGCACATTTCTTTGTAGAAAGAAAGAAAGAAAGAAAGAAAAGCAGCTGCTCAAAATTGTTCTTTTTAAAAAAAAAATTGCTATAGTTTTTAAAGTACTCCTTGAAGTCTACATATTACCAGCTGCTTTAAACAAAAGATGACATCTTAGAGGGTATCACTTTAAGTCACATTAACCACGAATGCTCTAATTCATTTTGATTTATCAGATTCATTTACAAATTACCTGGCAGGTATCTGAGAGTGAGAAGTTGGAAGGTAAATTTCATGCGAAAAGATAAGAAAAGACTACAGGCCAAGGGGCTGCTAGGAAAGCCACAGTAACAGAATATTCTCAAAATCAAGGGAGGAAGAAAACAGACACTATGATTCTGCAATGCATTCCAACCACAATGCAAACACAGTCTATCACAGTTTCCTACCTGGGAGCAAACAGTCTTATCTTGCTGTTTTACCTTGCTATAAACTGTTCTCCCTTTTGCCTTATACTCCAGGCATGCAGATCTTTGAGGTCGTTGAACACCAAGCAGGCCACTGGGCCCAGGTCAAGGCCTTGCCGCATCCGACAGGAGCCTTCAGGCTTTCTCATGCTCCTGCCATCCCTTCACAGTGGCTTGGCAGAGAAGTGCTCCCTGGCCAACAGACTCACAACCCCCGAGACACTTTCTAACATGATGTTCTACTTTTTTTACAGCCCCTGCATTTACTGTTACTCCACAGTTTTTGATAACTTTACCCAGTTGTTATACTGTGACTCCACTCAAGTTTCCGGAACTTCCATACACACAGGTGTTTGGTGGGCTTTTTTCTCTAACACTGGGATTTATGACTGATATCCAGTAGAGTCTCAAAAAAAGAAAAATGGGGGAACAAATACATGACTGAATGACAACATAAACAAAATTCTTCAAAGGGATGTGGAGAAATGGCAAAAAATAACTTCACCAAATTAACAATTTCGCCTAGGGCCAAAGATGAAACAACATTTATCATGTCCGTTGATATTCTCTGGACTAATTTTGAACATGTCTAATGAAAGAACTGTTCCTTCACGAGTGCAATTCTGGGAAATCGGTTACTATTCTAATCAATGTCTTGCTAAGTTGGGTAGTGGTAATTTTAAGCATCATAAAGGGGTGTTTGAACATGTGTCGCAAGAAGAATTTTCTCTCTTTATAGTTCTATTTAATATAAGGGAGAAGTGACTTTCTAATTTACATATGGGTAGTTAATAATTACATACATATTGTTGTATATTATGGACCATCAGAAACAACAGTGAAAGCCTTTCTTTTCATGGATGCTCAGCAAAATACATTATTTTTATTCTTCCCTCAAAATAAAGAACCAAATAATTACTTACCTTGCTTCATTTTCTTAGTGACAAATTTCATTAGTTTAAGGCTTTATTTAGACCTCACAATTTCCATATTTGCTATTATACTATTTCTAAGAACGTTAAACTCCTGCTAACCCACAAATAAAACACTCAATGCCAGCGTGTCAAACATAAGTTTTCATCAGGAGCTCAGAAATACCTTACACTACAAACAGAATGGCAATTACTGATGAAAAAACGTGAGGCTCCCTCAGGCTTTTCAGAAATCTTGATTATTTAATCAATATTCTTGATTTGTAAGGCTGGGTAGTTGATGACTCCCCAAATGTGTCACATTGGACATTATCCAGATGGAGTGCCAGTTTTCATTTGAGATTAAAGAGAGAAAATCCAACCAGAAAGGTTTTCTACCATCTTGGACTATAGCTCAACTTATAACAGGTGACAAATACAACTTGGCAGCCTGGTTTCCCCCTGATTTTAAAACAGAAACTTCATTCAACTGTCAGTTACCAAATGCGGTGATTAACTCTGGTGTTGATTAAAGTTTTATTCCACGTTTATTACTAACAAGTTTCTCTTTTCTTTTGGGGGTGGTCTAGTTCTTTTAAAATAATTCTCACCTCCTGTCTGAGACTTCATCACACCATTTCGGTTTTGATATGAATACTTACTTGTGCTATTTTCAAGCATTTTCCAGTGAATGCTCCCAAAATTAATGTGTAATATGCATTACATACAAAGAATCTAAGTTACACACATTCCTCCTGTAGCTACATAGTGCACTAAGATAGTGACATTCAACTTCACTCCTAGTAGAATCATTTCCAGTTTTGTTTTTGCATTATTAATTTATTAAATTTGTTTCCATTTTGCTTTATGTGGCCACAGTTTCAGTTTTTAAAAAATTTGGGCTATTTATCAGCTTTAAAACTGACAGCAGATGATGGCTACAAGGAAAATCAGATAGGACTGAGACAATAGCACGTTGTCCGACAAAATATGCTTATTCGTAATAACACTAAGAAGCCAAAGCATGTAGGGTGAGTATGTGGTCTCCTAAGATTTCCAGTTATAAAAGAATCATTACCAGAGTCCATCATCTGTATTAAAGATAGGACACTGGCAATTGGGCCATGACCATGGTGGAAGTAACCTTTTTAACAATACTTCTCCTTTCTTAGTATCATTTGTACAAAAACTTCTTTCAATTTCATTTAACAGATCTTTCCCTCTCTCATTCTGCTTCTTTTATAGTAATTTTCCTTCTGGCTAGAACATGCTTTGCTCTTTCTCTTCCCTTACCCCTACACTCCTGTGGCTATCAGGTTGCTTTTCTCTTAATTATCTTTTAGATATCACCCCTAGCAGCAAGATTTGCTGACTCTGAATATGCTGTACGCCAGGTGCCATGCGCCTCGGATGCAGGGAACATACTGATCCTCACACATCTCTGTATGTCCTCGCCAATATCCAGCATGACACCTTCCAACTGCTCAATAAATACTTGTTGAAGGCGTAAAACATGCTTATGGGTATGGATGGCTGTGGGCACTGGGTCTAAGCAGTAAACAGCGTTCAGCTTGTCGAAGAGTGAACATTATAACAGTAGAAAAACTGGTACACACAGGGCTAGTGTTAAAGAAACTGAGATTCCTGACAGTGATATAGGATGAGTGTCCAACTCCACGGCGCTCCATTCAGCAGTCCCTGGAAGGCTGGTTTAGATATTAAAAAAGCAGCTAATAGGAATAATGCTTTCCAATCTCACTGCACTTCATACCCAAAGGATTTATTGAGCTTTATAAACACTGATTAATCATCCTTGCCCCAGTGAGGTGGGCAAGAGTTATTAGGCTCGTATTATGGAGAGGAAAACCAAGGCAGAGAGATTAAGTGGTTAACCCAAGGTCAGGCAGTGAGTCATAGAGAGCTGGCACTGGGACAAGGGAGTTTTAAAGTCACAGCTCTGTGTTTGGTCTGTTAAGTGAAGGAGTAAAGTTGGATGTCTCGCCTGCTTCCCTAGGGAAGAACAAGCAGTGCCCTCTTCCATGCCATTTCCCAGCTCCACTGTACCAACACCCCATCATCTTACTGTACATCAAATACTCTGCCTAGCATTTTCCAAATAGCAAGTCACTGAATCCTAAGGGAGAAAAAAATCATGAAGTTTTATTTGTCCCATTTAAAAGATGATAAAACAGAGTCTCAAATATTAATCAACTACTATGCAGGAGACATGGGATTCAGACCAGGGATACTCAGAAGTAAAAGACTGTTCTACATGCTTTACCTTAATCACTTGTGGACAGGTCAGGGCACAGTCGGGTCAGGGCTGAGGGGTGTGGGAGTTGCAGAGTAGAGCAGGTAACTAGGCTGTAATTGATTCTTAAATAACTGGAAAAAATTAAAAACAGCTAAAATTTGTCTCAGTATCCTTAAAAGCTGAAGCTGGATCATAGTATTTGAAGAGCTAAAGTCACATGGGATAAAATGCCACCCAGTTCATTGTCACCACTCCTGGATGTCGATGCCATGCTGTGATTCTGGACGTCCTCCCATAGAGGACACTGTGAGGGCCACTTCAGCCACTCCTGCATAGCTCATCTGCCCTGGCATGACACACAAATCTAGCTTTCTCTCTTCTTCTTGCACGCATCAAATTCACCACAGTCCTGCTGTGTTGAGGGAAAGTCTAAAACCTACTTAAGTAGCCAAAAAGTGAATAGTAATTCAAGCAATCGATACTCTACAGTTCTATAGCCATTCCACATACTACATCAGAGTTTCAATGGGTCAGTAGCTCCAGTGCATGGAAAAATGTAAAAAATGAATTATATACCCATAAGTAGGCAAGTGTTTGTTTGGAAAATGAAATATATGTATCAGCACACAAGGAAGAAGGCATCTATTATCAGACAGGAATACTGGTTTTCTGGAGAGTGTAGGGTTATGGGCATTGTTGTTTTCCTGATCCTCATTTTCTAAATCTTCTGAAATGATCATGTGTTTTTCTCATAATGAGAGCAACAAAATTTATTTTTAATTTTGAAAAAAAAAACAGATGCCTCTTGGAAAAGAATTGGCTTTGAACCACTGGATTCAAAAACCAGGCAGCAGCTGCCACCTGAAAATCTCAGCTTTAGAATAAGTCACAGACTCCGAAACATACCTAAGCTTGTTCTCTCACCCATCTGGATGAGAGAAAAAATAAGTAAAATGATTCATTCTGTTCCCCTCTACCTTACCCTGACATAGCAAAGATGGAATGTGCACTACTCCCAAATCAAAATAGGCATAGTGCAGCAAGTAGCACTTTCAAATGATGGAATTAGATTAGAAGTTAAGACAAAATACATTTAACTGGCTTTTAAAGAAATTTGGTGGAACGCATTACTATAAACAGTACATTTGGGCAGCCAAACAAACTTTGCCCAGAGAAAATCAATTTTACTCCCCAAACAATGAGAAAAATTACTTTAGATTCGACATTAAATATTGTCATATTCTTAAGAAGCATTTCTATAACTCTGTGTAGAAATAGGAGTCAAAGGATGCCTTTGTTACCATGGTAACAGTCTCCCTCAGAACAGCCAAGGATGAAGTAGCATACATTTCCCCTGCATATATTTGGCCAATCAATAAACAAAAGACTTAATCTTCATGCATCACATTAGGAAAGTGGTCAAGGTGTCTATGATTAGTAAAAGGGTAGGGGGAGGTGTTTGAGAATTTGGGGTTCAATTCTGGGTTCAATCTTCCAAACTAATTTCCAATTGAGTGCTATTAACATTTTCTTCATTAGAAATCCATTATGAAGACAAACTATTGCTAAAACACTTGTGATTCTTAAAAAATAAAATATCCATTACAAAATTTAACATGTTGGTATATATGAAGATGATAAACTCTTATTAAGAGCATAAAGAAAATCCAAAAGACTCACAGGTGGAAATCTTAGCAGGAGTGATATCAGTAACTACTAATATTTCCTCAACATTTACTCTGGGCCAAATAGGAGCCAAGTGTTTTATATGGATGATGTAATGAATTTCTCAAACAACCCCAAGTCTTACTACTTTGAGCTTTTATTCTCATTTTATAAATGATGCGAGAACTATTATTATACCCATTTTTCTGTGTGAGCAAAGTCACACTTCGAGATACATGTCATTGGCCAGAAGGCTTCTGTTTGGGGAATGCTAGTGCTGAGGTCACGCCTAGTCAGAGTGTAGGCACATGCTCCATCCCCCATCGCTTCATCAGCTTCTCCAGGGATCAACAAGAGCACTTGGTGAGCTATTTCACTCCACTGAGGCCCAGACTCTTGGTGTGCAAATCAAACCCTTGGGAGGTTACAGTTAGATAATGCATGCTAAGAGAAAATATGCAGTAGACGCTCAATAAATGCTCCTTCCTTTCCTTAAAAGCCTTTAATTTCTGAGAACAAACGTAAGTTATTTGAAGATATAAATAGCTCCTGACTTTTTCAGTAGAAGAGATGACTAAGAATCATTAGAATAAAATACGGTACTTTCCTTTTGGATATCTGATGATCCCCAGTAGGTATCTGAAATCTTGGACAGTTTGGAACAATGTGCAAACTATGTTTTTAAACACATGAAACAAACAGACAAAAAACCCCACCTTTTTTATCCATTCCTTGGTTGATGGGCATTTGGGTTGTTTCCAATATTTAGCTATGAAAAATTGTGCCATTATAAATATGGATGTCTTTTCAAAAGAAAAGACAAACCATGATGGGGAAAGAGGAAAGTAAGAAAGAGGAAAAAGAACATATATATATTCATATTTATAACATATTTATATTCATATACATACACAAGATAGTTAAGACAGTTATATAGTGGTTAGTTTCTCTTAGTTCAATGAAAAGGTTTGTGCAAATATTATTTGGACAATATATCATGCTTATATTTTGTACTCTGAATAACTACTATGAAGACAACAATACCCAATATATTAATTATTGTAACTCTCCTGCTAACCTGTTTTGAAACTCTGTTTCCTTGTTATTTTTATCATTTTTCCTCTTTAAAATAAAAAAATGCATAACTATGACAAGGTTTAATTGATTAATTAGGCACGCCAAAAGGTTAACCATGATAATAAAAATATAATAGTTATGACAACGTGTAATATTTGGAGACAAACTGCAGTGTCACAACACTGTGATAACTGAGATGGCTACATGACTGATGACGGGCAGGGAGCAGATAGAGTGTGATCGCGCGAGACAGGAGTCATTTACACGCTGGGGAAGAAGGAGTAGGATGGTAGGTGATTTCTTCATGCTGCTCAGAATGCCACACAACTTAAGACTTCTAAGTTTTGTATTTGTGCAATTTTCTACTTAATATCTTTTAATGATGGTCTGGACAAGTAACATGGAAAGCAACACTAGGGGATTACTGTACTAAACCTTATTTTCCTTCTTCGATGCAATTTCTTTCCCCATGCAAAAATGAACCTGAATTATCAACAAATAACATACATACATGTGAACTCAGGCACACACATTCAACCCTGGGGGATTCTCACATTTTTCTATTTGCATTTGAAATGACCACAAGATAGATGCCAGCAGGAAGGGCAGAAGAGATAAATCAAGTGCCTAAGACAGTCATCAGAAAAGTAGCTCGACAATTCGGGGAATTTCTGTCACATCATCTTTCTGAGACGCAGTGTGCTCAGCTGTAGCAGGAAAGAGTTCAAGTCGTTTGTTCTAAAGAGTTTTTCAGGAGAACCTGTTGTCTGTGGTAGAACTGTGGCTGTGGAGTCGGTGGTTCTGCTCCTCCAAGCCCTGTGTATCGGTTTATACTGCTTTGTATTTCCATAGCTAACTATTAAGAATAAGTCACTTTACACCTCCCCTTTGCCTTTCTTCCACTTAGTTTTCCTGTCTCTCACAAAGTGATTTACATAACAGAAATTTCTATAATTTGGCCGGCTATCAAAAAAGCTAATAACATTTTTTCAGTGTTTTTGTTGAAAATTGTTCCTCGGTCCAATTATTGTGTAAATTATTGCTGTGGGATACAGACCTTAAAATTGATGATAAGGCAAGTATTTCTTTTGTTATGCCAAGTCCCCCCATATTAAAAAAAGTTGATTCAAAGATTGAGAAAATGTAAAAAAATTGGAGAAAAGAAGGCATTTTAAATAATCAGTTATGTGGCACAAAATTGTGGTGTCACTTCACATTTCTACACTTTAAGTAAAATATTTCTGTCATCTTTTGCTGGTTTCCTTTAAAGTTATTTCATACAGCATTTTCATCAGAATCTCTCAGAAGCAAACTCAGAATGTATTTAGAATTTGTTTTTTTGTATGTGATGCATATAAAATCATGAATACCGTCCTTGAATTTCATACCTACCTGAGCATAACATGAAGCTCATATTTATGCCAACTATAGGGCATATTTTCCTAAAAGCTCCACAAAGGAATATAGAAGTTCTCTTTCTGTGGTCACGTAGCGATAATGTGATTTATGCCATAAAAGACACAACTCAAAGTGTCATCTGTCTGGCTTGTTAGGCATGAGGCCCATGGTTGTCTAAAATCCAGCTACAGTTTGAATCCACCTGCATAGGTGTCTCCGAAAAACTCTTTTTTTAGCACGAGGTAGAAGAGGCTGACTTCAGAAAGGAGGTCTTCGCAAACTACTGCTCCACAGCTATCCTCGAAGGGATTATATAGGTTGACAATGGTGGCTGAATAGTATTTTAATTTGAATTAGTTGACAATGTTTGAAAGTCATTAGATTTCACTTCTCTTGAGAAATCTGGCAGCTCGATCTGTGTCCTCACATGGTGACTTTTGGGCTGAATAAGGGCTGTTTGTATGCAGAGACGCACGCACTATCCAGCCACCCCACTGTCCCCATCAGTCCCAAATCCTTACTGTTCAACAGGGCTCCATGTCATCACCCTTACAGCATCTTACAACCGGGCCACCTCATCCAACCCACTTCATCTGAACTGATCAATATTTAAGCGTGGATATGGCGTAGGCATAGCCAATCCAAATCATTTCAGGCACTGATTTGACACCCTCGGGTCAGGGTTCCCGAGCTCCTGGCTATGCTGTGAGTGAGCCCTTTCATCGCAGTACTATCCACATAACGGTAAAATGGATCCTAGGAAAAAGCTCTGGACAAGCCAATGATAGCTTGGAGGAGAATAGAGTCTAGAGTCGGAAGCAAGCAACTATTTTGCACTTGATCTGGAAGTACCTATACCCATTATGGCTTATATTCAGATGCTCCTCTCCCACAGATCCTCATATGCTCAGAGGTGAGGCTTTTCAGAGGTGGCTGGATCTAGACTGTGTAATACTGGGATCAAAGCTGTGTGATTACTAAATCATTCTACTGATTGGTTTGGCATAGTTCTGCACACAAGTGCTGCGTGCCCTGAGGCCGTGCAGCCTAGCTAACATACAAAGGGACAGAAAGGGGTTGCCATTGACTCTTGTGGCCTGTTGCTTCCTACTACTGCTCTTTGTCTTCAGCCACCTCCTCCCTGCTCAGCAATGCCCCTCTGCTATGCAACTGCCTTGGAGCCAGTTGATCATGGACTGAAAACTCTTCAATCTGTGAGGCAAAATCAACCTTTCCTCCTTTAGCTTTGAGTGTCAGGTGTTCTGTCTCAGCAATGAGAAATGTAAATAAAACCATACTTGGTATTGACCATCAGCCTTGTGTTACGCATTTAAGTTTCTGACCCTAGTTTTAAAGCTAGGTTTTCTTTCCTGATATAAACAGACCAAGCTACCTGCTCAGGAAAGAAAACTACTTTTCAGCCAAAAGCAATTCCAAACCCTCTTGCATTCAGTATTTGCCAGCGTTACAACTTCACCTTGGATTTTTAAAAAAGCAATTTCCCAGAGAAAATGCTAAGTGGCATATGAATGACTTCAAATAGAATTGCTTCTATGCACAGGGAAAAACATGCCTATTGATAGAGAATATGAAGCAACCAGACTTTGTATTTCCATCTTCCATTTGAGTGTGTCAGAGCACTTAATTCATGAATCGCCACACTTGATTATGTTTTAATTTAAAGTATTAGACTTCTCTCTACACATTATGACAGCAAATCTGAGACACTTCTGAGAAGCTTCATACATGATCTGTATCAGGATTTCTCAAATTCAGCACTACTGATGTTTTAAACCAGAGAATTTTTTTTTTGTTCGTGGTGAGAAGAGATAGTCGTACGCACGGTAACAGGTTTGCAGAGATCCCTGGTCTCTAACTTGGACATAGCAGCCACCAACTGCACCTTGGAAATCATAAATTGCCAAATGTCTCCTGTAAGAGACTCTTAATATTGAGCCACTGGCTTATATTTTTCTCAAGAGTTATGTGGCCAGTCACTGCACTGTTTACAACTCAAAATGTAATATCACAATGCATCATTAGGAACAAAATGATGGCTCATTTTTTATATTACTGCTACAATGGGGATTTAATAATTTGTGTCTTTGCTTGACCTGACCCTTAATTACCTTTTACATTGTGGAAGATTTGAACAAGGGTACAGTTAGGTAGTTAATTTTGTATCTCCATATTATTTTTTTTTATTTTAGGGTGAGAAAAAAAACACATATAGCTTTGTTTTATGTTCCCAAATCTCATTAAAATACTAACTAGCTTTTATATCTTCTTGAAGTATTTGGGATGATTTCAAGGTCTTTCCTTCAGAATATTTAACGTGACTGATTTTGATCACACACATGTGCTTAATTACTAATTTGCCTCTAAATACTAAACTACGAAGAATTTTAGATTAGAGGAGTATTTTCTCTCCAGTCAAAGATTGTTGATAGGTCTGATCCTTGCAATTGTCTTTGATTTCTTCTGAGTTAAAGATCTTCTAACTATTTGCAGAAACAGTGTATGAAATACTTTTTCTTACTTATTCCCTGTTCAGGGTATTTTCCACACAGTACTACAAAAACTGTTGCTAAAACAATTGACGGAAAACATTACTAAATCTGAAAACTTCCTTTGGAAGTAGCAAAAAAAAAATGATTAAATTAAACCCTGAGTTCTTTCACTGTATTCTAATACCAACCTTTGCCTGCTTAAAGTTTTCAGTGCAGTAGTTAATGTCCTCTGTTCAGTCGCCTGTCCTTAAACAGCCTGACAGAACCTGCCTGACAAATGGTTTGGAAGTCCTTTCCTACAGCTGCCCGTCCTCCAAAGCTTGCCATGGGCCTGCTGGTTCTCTGTTGTCACCACTCCTATAGGCTCCAGTGTTGTTTTCTCAAGTTAGTCACCATATTAATGGATCAATATTGTGTGCAAATGCAAATCAGATTTTACAACTTTACCTGAAAAGCCATTGATGATTTCTTGCTGCTAACACACAAAGGCCAAAATCCCAATGATTACATCTATCTATCTATCTATTTATCTATATCTCTCCATATTATATCTATCTATATCTATATCTATATCTATATCTATATCTATATCTATATCTATATCTATATCTATATCTATATCTGTATCTCCCCTAACAGGGCTCCAAAGTGTCTTCTGCCCTCTTGATTCTCAAAATTCCCAATAGGAACTAATTCACAGGCTACTCTATAAGCCCCTAGAGTTTACAAAAGGGGAGACTTATTTGTAGAATAAGAAAACTGCCTTTTCACTTATTTTATTAAAAACATGTCCAAATTAGATTCTGTTATATAAAATACAAAACACAGTTATCAAAGTGCCTCACATTTATGTTTGATTATGTAACTAAATTAAATTATAAGTAAATGTAATTTGGTAGACAGTATTATTATCCTAAATTGAAAAAATTCAGATGATGTGAGAAGAAAAAAAGCTGTTAACATCAAAATCTACAATCTCTGTATAATGCCATAAATATATGCTGAATCCAGTTAAACCAGAAGAAAGGTTCAGTGGCCTCTGCTACAGAAAAGAAAGGAAGGAAGGAAGGAAGGAAGGAAGGAAGGAAGGAAAGAAGGAAAGAAGGAAAGAAGGAAAAAGGAAAGAAGGAAAGAAGGAAAGAAGGAAAGAAGGAAAGAAGGAAGAAAAGAGCACCAAATACTTATTGTTACAGTGCACAATTAACAGCCATTGCTTCTCTGCACTTGGCTCTTCCTGTTTTTTGCTACACAAGAGTAAATGGGGGTCACTTCATAGTGATTATTCCTTTTCTAATGCATCATGATAACTGGTAAATTCTATTTCTTATGGACAATGTAAGTTGATTATTAAAGTAGCTTTCCTGGATTTTAAAATCTTGAATTAATTTGTTTAAAAATCAGCCAAAACTGACAAATATTAAAGAGATATATTTTCAATTGCTCTGTATTTTTTAACATTGCAATTGTGCTCTCCAAAAAAGGGAAATAATAGCTCCTTGTGACTTTTGATCACTTGATATACGGCTACTCTGTCTGAGCTGAAGTGTGCCCTAAGATTGCAAAGACAATGCTAACAATAATATAATATAGACTGTACATAAACCAAATTATATAACTATATTTTGGAATGACAGATGTTTTCTTAAATAAAATATTAAAATTCATTCCACTTCTTTTTTTAATGACTATTGTAAAATATTAAGGTACATGTATGGATTACTTTGCACTTCTCTTAGCACTGATTTAGCTGTTTTGTTTCTTGAACAATTCATGTATTTATTTTTCGTTTTACTGTAGTAAATATTACTGAAAAAGCATTAAGGGATCCACTGCTCTAGTAATCAAGTCTTATTCCTGGGATGCAGAGACATTCTTCCTTAGGGTCAGAAAGCCAGCTAATGTGAGAGAGACAGATGTAAACACAGCCCCGTAGACTTTCAGTCTTGAGCTAAGTAGCAGATTCCCCTGGCCATTAAATGGAAGAACAAATGAGTGGATTCTGTGTGCAGTGGAAGAAAAGGGAAGTAATATAATGATGATGATTATAATAATAAAGTCAGCTTTATTGAAATGCCTAGTAGATTCCTACACAAAGTTTTACATGGTGAGATGCATGACTGATGAAATATACCTATTAAAAGATCTCTGTCCACTCCTACACATTTTAGTGACTCTGTTTACAAAGTTGGAAGAATGAGACTATGTTGATGAATGAAAAATAAAACCTACATTTCTTGGGAAGGAGGCATCAGTCTTTTTCTATTTGTAAATGCTGACGAGCACAGTTTAAGGAGGGCTAATGTCAGCTATTCATCTTAATTAAAGAGTTAATTGCTCGTGTATCTTGATTTAGTTAGTGGAGGCTGGTAGCATGGGAAACCCTTGCTTCTATGTATTTTATTGACCAGTGTAATGACATCATCAGTAAGTCTCAGGATTTATTCATGCTTCAGCCTATCCTCATAATGTTAATAGCCTTGTACATGATAAAACTTTCAAGAGGGACGGCATCCTTGCGACTGACATAGAATGCTAAAAGGACAGTGGCAGAGCTGTGAAATGTCTCACTTCTGCTGTCTCTTCAAAATCTGGAATTACAAAAATAATGCCGTTTGTCAATGTTAGTTTTTAGAACATGTCTGTGTGTGGAATTAGGTAGGGGATTTTTAGAGCTGTGCTTTAAATTTTTGAAAATTAGCAGTGTCATTCACTACTACTAAACTATAGTAAGCATAGAGAGGGTAAGAATTGAATTTTAGCATTTTTAAGGCAATAGCTTTAGAGACAGAGTTTGCCAAGGAGAATATCTTTAAAATACATGTACACACAGAAAAAAACTTGCAACCAAATAATTTAGTTGAGAATTGGATAAAGGGATTCGTAAAAACAAGGTATTTCAATCCTTAAAATACAATATTCTTCACGGTTCTCTACTATTTTGCAGGAAATGATGTGTCTGGATGAATTAATAGGCTACAGTGGATGCATGACGAATTCTTGACTAACATCCTTCCTTAATACATTTTAAAAAATGAAAAAAAAAGGCAAAAATCAAAGAACAGCAGGAAAAAAGTACTATCTCGAGGGCATACAGAGTGAAAACATGGAAATGATGTTCAGAGTTAATGGGCCTTTTTGTGTCTTTTCTTACATGGAGCTACAAGCAGTCCTGGTTAAAGTTAATTAAAGTTAGTAACCTGCTTCTGCAAACGAAACTGGCTCAAGAATCATTTCCCATTTTGTTTTTTGAGCTACTGATTACCGATTACTGACAAAGGTAAGTGCCTTACAGGTATGCTAAGGAAAAAGTTATGACCGAAAGAAAGTTAGCAGGTAGAAGATAAGTATCTCAGAGTTCTGGAAGGATGACAGCTCTCCATTACAAAGCTCTGGTATACCATTGGCCTTGGGACCTTGGGAAAATCACTTTACCTGACTGAACTTCAGTTTGCTCATCTATAAAATGGTAACAATTACAATACTTTTCTCATAGAGTGAGCATAAAGTGTGAGTGAGAGCGAACGTGATACTTGGAAATCTGCCGGGGCACTTACAGGTGTGAACCATAATTATTTTATTCATAGGTACCTTATGAGCCTACTCATTTAAGATAATGATTCTCTAGTGTGTTTTTAAAATAAAATTTGATGTTTAGTCTTAGAAATTTTGTTTCTCCGTTGTCTTCCTAAAGTTCTTAATGTATTTCATATATGAGAAAAACTTTTGTTGTTATCTGTAACTTTACACATATACTCAGTCTGGCACTATTGTGCTACAGTTAGCATTATTCAGGGTTCTGTAGTAAAGCAAATGTGAATTCATCCAGTTCCTATCTCCTTGTAGCTTCATGACCTTGGGAAACTAGCCTAATATTTTTAAGCTTTGGGTTTCTGTCCTATCCAACAAGGATAAAAAAAGATACCCATATAGTAGTAGTGAAGATTAAATAATGTAATGGTTGTAAAATCTTAAAATAGTATCTGGCATATAGTAAAATAATGATAGCATTTTCCATCTTCTCTTAATTATGAGGAGGAGGAAAATGCATATAAAAAGAATAAATGGCTGATTATTGAATATTAATGGGAGATGGAGAGAGATAATGCATCTCTTGGTTCTCTTGCAAGAATAAGTGATGAAAATGTGCCAGACACCAAGTGTTACAGTTCACAGCAAGGAGAACCTCTTTCCAGCTGTGGGTGATTAGCAGAAAGTCGTTCGCTAGGTAGGATTTCACTAGGTAGCCATAGATGAAGATAATCACAAAAGGAATGGGACAAAGTTTCCAAAGCAGAAATATTGTCTGTAGGCGGGAGCAAATGAGCAGGCCTGATCTGATGTGCTCCACTTGAGGGCCTGTGAAGCACTGCCAGATGAGGCTGAAGAATGGGGACAGTCTTAAAGAACTTGAAATTTATTCTTGATTTAGCAAATGACCACCTAATTGGGTGAGAAATAGGACTGTGGAGGCCCATGTTAAACAGCGCTTATATTTTAAAGTAGTGTGTAAGGTAGAAATCAGACAGGCAAAATTAGCCATAAAAGTCATTTAAGTCTCTCATAACCTAAAGAATGGGATCGACATATTTCCAAAGAGGGTCAGATGTTTAATCCTGAAAATTAATTTTTATTACCTATAAAAAATTTTATTATTACATGTGTGTAGTACTTGTTTCTATTCCTTGTGGAAAGTTGGTACACGTGAAAAAATACATCTTAATTCCTTTATATGCCTCTTTTCTTGAGCCTTTTTTTGGTAACATTTTTAAATCTAAAGAAATGGACTAAGGTAGGAATAAAGGGAAAGCCTATGTAGAAGTGCCCCAGAGTTTCCCAAACATCTCGACTTTAAGAAGTTTTTAATGAGTCCCTATTGTTTAAAAAGAGATTGCAGTGCAAGTTATGTTTGCATTCTTCCTAGCTTTATTCCATTGGACACTAATATTAAGCCACTTAAATTTTATACATGTTAATTCAATCTATTTGCAATTTTTATCATGAGATAAAATACTTTATATCAAAGTGCCTACCAGAGGTTTGTTGGTATAAAGCACATGGAGTCTTATGAAATTTACATAAAGGATTTCCAGTTACAGGTTGAAAGTAGAGAGGATTCAAATACAAGATCAGAGATTGAGCAAAAGACTCCATCATTGAGTAAGTTATTAGATGCTAGAATGAAAGAAGAGAGAAGACTCATGAAAATACTGAGATCATGAACACATGCTATAAAGTGTAAAAGACTGCTTTATCTGGTAAGTGGACAGAAAAGATTGAGAAGTTTTGCCTTGTGGAAATTAAGGTAATGGCACATATCAAACTTCAGCTACCTCCAATTCGCAAAGGGTGGTTAGGACAGAATACAAAACTTGTGTGTGGAGATGAAACAGACTTGGAGGATTGTACTCTTAGAGTCAGAATTTACTTCTCTTTCCAAGGAGCCTTGGTTTGTGATAATGGGACTCTTATTTTTGTCTACTCTTAACTAGCTACATTTAACTGAAATTACCGAGGATGTCACCTGAGAAAGGATCACGTAAGGAGTAAGGGACTGTGCCACATCTTTTGAGGAGAAATTGCATGAAATTTTGTAAACTGTTGGCTCATTAGATTTTATCTGAATTTATCTGAATAAACAAAAGAGTGTATTCAGATATTCCTTAATTATAATTTTCCCTACTTTATGAAATATGTAGGCATTTTAACAGAGTTTTAGTCTAAGGAAAGGATCTGCTTGACACTTAGAACTATTGTGTTTTTCTCTTTCAGTTGTTATGGAATTTTTTTTTCTTATTAAGACAAGTCTATATGTAAATTATAGTCATGAAAACATGAACACTTAATAGAAAAAACACCACGTTCTTGAAAGTGAGGAGATAAAAGAAATGACATTGATACTAACAGAAATAATTTCAAATGTTAAAAAATGACCAAGTATGCTCACATTTTATAAAATAATGTAACAAATAGCTACAAATTATTGAGCACCTACAATGTGTTAGCTCCGTATTAAAATGTTTACAGCTGGTGTAATAGACTGAATTGTGTACCCTTCCAAAATTCATATGACGAAGCCTTAACCCCTGTACCTCAGAATGTAAGGGTATTTGAAGATACAAAGATACAAAGTAATGAAGTGAAAAAGAGTTTAGAATGATTCTTAATTCAAGATAGCTGTATTGCTCTAGGAAGAGGAAATCCAGATATAGCTACACAGATGAAGGTGACCATGGGAGAACAAAAAGAAAATTTGGCAATCTGCATACAAACCAACTGATCTCTTTCTATGGATCACCCAGGACATAGAACTGTGAAGAAAACAATTTTTTTATTTTGAAAACACTCAGTTGGCAAGTATTTTTGTTATTACAGCTCTAACAAACTAACAAAAGTGGTATCATTAAATTCCCCAACTATAGAACTGGGCAACTCTAGTTATCCCTCCAGAAAAAAAGAAAAAGAGATACTTGCAAGCAGAACAAGTGTGTCAGTTTACCTAAAGGTCACATGAGGAAGGAAGGCAAAACCAGGATTCAAACTCATATCTATGTAACTTCAAAGCTATAGTTCCATGTGCAACATAGCAGTCCCATTTTATCCACACTGTTAAAGAAAGTTAAATATAAACAGTAAGATGTCAGCTATATCCAGTTATCAGATCATTCATTTGAAAAATGTTAATCCAAAGAATCACTCAGTATACAGTAGTTACTCAAAACCACATTTGTTGTAGACTGCCAAGACCACTTGAACAACAGTGAACTTTCAGAAACTTGAATCTTATTTCAAGATAGAATTTCTTTCAAATTGAAGTACTTTTAAATAAATATAACTCTGCACAAGCCTACTAGAAAAGTGGAACCTCCTCCAGTACTATCCACTTACTAGTAAACATATGGAGAGAGTAGAACAGAGCCGGGTAATTATTATTTTTAGAGTGTACCTGGGAGCAAAGCCTTCTGATAACATCGTGTAAAAAATTGAAGATTCAAACTTCCCAAGAAGCTGATGCAGGAAAACAAGACAAACTGAGTGAGAGGCAGAGATCTGGCCACAGAGAACTTTTACAATAAGAAGCAACAGAAACAAGAAAGAAAATAAATACGATGGGAGGAAATGTTTGAGACTTCTAAAGCTAAAAATAATGATGTTAATCTCATGATAAACATAACAGAAAGAAAGACAAAAACCAGGCAACATCTCATTCCACTGAGCTGAAATGATTCAGTTGGGAGAGATAAATTTTTAAAAGATTCAAAAGAAAAAGTACTAGAGAAATAAAGTGGAAAAAATCCAATATAGAAATAAATGACAAAACAGGCAGACAAATATTATATTGATGAGAGAGATTGATTCTCCACATCAGAGTGAGGAATGGTGAGTAAGAGGAGAAAGTTTCTTGTTTCCAAACAACAGCAGTCTGAGGAAGAGGGGAAACAATTAAGAAAAAAAATCAAATGAAAGTCAACTGAAAAATGAACATTTTTAACATCTGAAGTCATTCTGTGTTACTAAGGAAAAATGCTGGCACGATTATGATTTAAATTAGGCAGAACTATATAAGAAGAAACCAGTATTTTCTCAGGGAAATTCACCTGTGTAATCAATAAATACAGATGTTTAATAGTCACATATTTTGGTGATCAATGGCAATCAATAACCATAAAAGACCTTGCAAAAGAAGGAAGTAAAGGAATTTTCATTAGGCTCATCATTGGTTTTACTAACCTCAGTTCAGAGTAGGGGTAAGAACTCACACTTCAGACAGACACTTAGCAGGTTACAAACCAAATCTTACTTTTTTCAGAGATTGTTGAAGTTGGGCAAGGTCATTTAACTTCAGTTTTCTTTTTCTGTGAAGCAGGAATAAGCCATCAGCCCTGCCTACTTCACTGTTCTGAAAAGAATTCATCCTTTTTCTGAATGGCTAAGGTTGTTTGTGGGAAAACCATGTGTTTTGGAAGGAGACAAATCCAAGTTGGAATGCAGTCTTTGGTCCTCATCATATGTTATAACCCAGGAGAATAACTTAACAATGCTCACCCTCAGCATTGTGCATCGTTGATAAAGCAATCCAATGACACATCTATCATGACACTGTTGTAAAGATTAAATGAGTTAACTTATTAAAATGTGTTTTCCATCAGGATGAGAAAGCATTATCTGTTACATTCTAGGTATTCCCTAAAAATGATTTCCTTTTTTTTAGTTTCAAATGACATTATTGCTATCATCATTCTTGCTCTGGGGCTCAAGCCAATCAATCCGTGAGTTCCCTAATATCCTTTTGCGTGAATTCCTTTTTGTAGTTCTTTTTTTTGGGGGGGTGTTTAAAATACAGAAACATTGTATTGATGACAAGGGGGAAAATTCACATTAATAAAAACATTTTTAAAAATGGTTCTGATGTCAAATAAACAAATTTTCTTCCAGTCTCACCCTTGCTGCATTTGTTCATTTATTCCCTTACAGCAAATTTTAAAGTACCTGTAAGGAGCTAGGCACTCACTCTTTCTCATGGAGATTACATCCAATCCCACGTCTTTCAATGCCATCTTTACATTAACAATAACACACTTATTCCCAAGCCTTAAGCTCTCCTCTGGGCTCCAGATGACTCCAACATATAACCACCAATCTAATATCTCAGGTAGGTGTTTAACAGGCATCTCAATGTGACCAATTTCCAAATTGACCTGCAAACATACGAGGCTGTGTTCCTCTTTCCAAATGCTCGACCTCTAAATCTCAAATCATTCTTACTTACCTTCTGCCTTTATCCATCAAATCAAACTCTATGATGCCAGATGTACCTGTGAGATATTTTCAGAATCTCCCTACCTGCCCTGTTTAAGTTATACTATATGATTATTTTTTCCAAATGACATTAATACTTGAAAATATTTTCTCTGCTTTCATTCTTAAGCTTTGAGTAGTTCTCAATCCAGCAGTTTACAATCATCCTACGAAGGAAAATCAAGTCAATTTGTTCCTCTGTTCAAACTCTTCATCCACTGTGCACTGTGCTCACATCAAAACCTGTAGTCACATACATCCCAATAAGGACCCCAAAAGTTCTTCATACTCCTCCAGCCACCACTTATTTGATCTGATCACAGTGCTGCACCTCAGAGAACTTCTATGCAGCTACATCACCCTTCTCATTGTCTGCAGACATGTCAGCTCATCTCTACCTTACACCTACAACAAGCTGTGATGTAGACTCCCTCGTGGCTTTGTTCACATGTGACTTTCTCCACGAGGACTTTCCTGAATTTTCTCTCCTTGTCCCTTCCTGGTTTCTTATTCCATACAGTCATTTCTGGAATTTTATGTTATATTTAGGCTTATTTTTGACTCCCTTCACTAGAATGTCAGCTCTTCAAAGATGGGAGTGTTGTTTATATTTGGTAATTAGTTCATTAGCATTGGTACAAATTTGATAATCAATCAATAACTATTGAATAGATGTAATGAATGTACTAGATAATAAGATAAAGTTCCAGTCCTTACAGACTTCAAATTTGTGAAGCAGAGGGAATGAGCACATAATTATATTATAGGAATACCTGTCTCAAGGTATGATGGAAAAGGAAGTGTTTTCTAGAAGTAAATGAAATTGCAAGTGACTTAACTGAATTTCAGTTTATTCATCTGGAAATTGGAGATATTCAGCCTAGTTCAAAGGAACTATGAGTTAAATGAGATTAAATTATAACACACTTGCTAGAAAACTAGTGTTCTAAAATCTATTCAGTTCCATGGCTATGCTTCCTAAAATGGCTCGATTTTTTATCATCATTTAATCCAATTCTGCAAATTTACACCAACCTCCCAACTACTTTTAAGTTAAACAGTAAAAGCCATAAACAGGAGAATTTTGTTGGTTATTATAGGCCTATATAAGCAACCAAATTCTGTAGAATTCCTGGAAGAATCACAGTAATGCATGTGACCTAATCATCTAATCACTGGAAACTGACCAAAATAAATGCAAAATGGTCAAGAATTTACAGTCTGGCTATCTTAAATATATCATTAAAAAGATTTTACTAGAATCTTCTCAGCTTCTGGTAACTTCAGGGGAGGTCAGTGGCCATCTAACTTTTAGAATTACTATTAGCTTTGTACAGGGCTGACTTTGACCTACAGGAAGTCCAGCTGAGGTGTGGTTATTGCTGATACTGAGACTATTAAGTTAGATTTTTTTCATTTGTCCTACACACATCCTTCTAAAAGATTAGCACTAAGAATGCATGTTACTCAATGCAATAAGTATTGCCTGTGTGCACGGACACATAAATGTACACACATACATACATTTAAACACAATCAACCTAGATCTATAGCATTTCTGGATTACTATGAACAGGAAGAAAATGCACAAATGTCATATCTTGATCAAGTACGTTATTTTGTGTGGGTTTATATCTAAACCCACACAAAGTTGTAAATTGTAAGTGTCTTCTGATCATTAGTAATATAAGTACATATTCCCTGTTCATTGTAAAACCATGAATATAGGCCTTAAATCTTTCTATGAACATGAGCTTAATTTTTTTCAGGATACAAAGCTTAAAAATACACCATGATATGAGTTTCCATAGAAAAAATTTCTGAGAAAACATAATAGAAGCATAAGTTAGTTCTCTCTCCAAATGTTTTCTTCCTAGACATATTCTTCTATAATTAACCTTTACCCTTCAGGAAGCAATGTAGAGTTGCTTCTGTTTCTTAAATACCACTAAATTAATTTTATTTCAATTTCAAAAAGAATTACACTGTGCTTTTATGAAAGTGCAATAAATTGAGAATTGGAAACATCTGTCCTCCAAGAAGTTGATCAGCTAAGACAACCCCCAAAATAATTAACACCAGCTAGCATGAAAAATCCATAAGAAATGTGCATGATTATGAAGAATAAAAAATAAAAATAGTCAAAATTTATGAAGACATATGTTCAACATATCGAAGCAATTTAATTAGGAAAATGTTTCACTTAATTATATTCATGTATGCTTTTAAATGCTCTTTGAATTTAAGTATTATACAGTGACCCCCCCAAGTTTAATTTTTTGAGAGTTAGCTCAAATATAGCAGCATTGGAATGTTAGTATCAAATGTACAAACTTTAAAACTGATGAAAGGAAGAAAAGCAAGAACACGGACCCTCTTCACTCAGCTGAAACGCATGTTGTCCCTTGGAAATGTGAAAAACAGCATCTTTGTTCTCACATGTTTGACAGGTGACTGAAACACTGAATGAAACCCTACTGAAAAAAATGATCATTTGGGGCCCCCTTTGACATCTGGAGTTAGAGACAGCTTTGTTACTGCTCCATTTTTAGCTACGCAAGACTAATTTCTAGGAAGTTTTCTTCTCTCACAATCATCAAATTGATATTAAGGGTCATAGTTTTCCGCAAAAGGCATTACACTGAAGAGAAAATCCATTAAGGTAAGGAAACTAACAAACAGAATCCTGTGCTTGGGGAAAAGAATAATTTATTTGTGGATGTGGGAGAATGAGTTATTTGGTCCTTCTTTGCAAATGAGATAACTGTCATATCCCATCATATCCCACTACCATGAATTATATATAACAACATTTGGTGAAATATGAAATTCTAAAAATATACTGAAATGCTGGAGTCGTCCTAATGGTTTATTATGATAGGTGTTCCTAGTTTTGAAATATCTTCTTTCATAGAAGACGAATGGGGGCGACATTATTTTAGAAAGTCCACATCTTTTAACAAGATGGATTAAAAGCTCTTTGAGACAGCTGTGCTGTTCTATCAGAAGAACAACATTTTTTTTCCTAAATAGTCCTTAAGGGCATTGCATAGAACAATCAGGGGATGCTTTGGGTTCCATTTAAAATTGAAGCCCAAGAAAATGTTGCGTGACAGATTTCAGGGTAATCATTTTTGTTGTAAGTGAAAATACGCGAATAAGGACAATAAAGAAAGTTGGACTTAAAGTAACAGCACTATATTTTCACTTCCAGAAGACATATATTTTCTGGTTTTTGTTTTGTATCTTTTTGTTTTGCTTTCCTTTACAGTGGTCGGAACCCTGCATCCCATGCCTACTAGGCTAGAGCGCTACGACCGAGCCTACACTCTCAGGCTAACATACATTTTCCTGGAGAAGTGCTTCCCCAAGATTCAGACCTGGGCTTTGGCGTCAGGGTAAAGTGGATTGGAGCACTTTGTCAGCTCTGTAGCACCGTGTGACCTTGGTGAAGTTCATAAAGCTTTTATACCACCCAAGACTTCTTGGGTAAGATGAGATTAATGTGTACTTCTCTTAATGGTTGTCAGGGTTAAGTGAGGCAGTACAAGTATGGACCTAGCACAGTGACTACTGCTTAGAAGTCAAGAGCTGTGCTATTTTGTGGCCTGTCTAGTTTTGCAAAGAAGCCCATGTGCTCTGATATTAGATCTCGGGGTTCTATTCTCCTACTTCCTGTGTAACAGAGAGAGATTCACTCTATGTCTCTGAAGGTCATTCAACAAATCTAAAAAGTAAACATGACAAAAATGCCCACTCTAAAACTGGAAACATTAAAGTGCTGAGTACAGTGACTTTAACATAATTATAACAAGATCTAACAGGGGCAAGCATACACATAACCTAAACTAATAATGTAATAGATATGTGTCTAATTTTCTATTCACAACTTCCAAGCACTGTTTTCCCATTTTATGGGTCTTCTGGTTTTGTTCCTTGTCTATTTTCATATCTCTGAAATGCCTCAGGGGAAAAATCCTAAATATATAACAGATACACAAGGGCACCGTGGAACATGGGCACTGCACCTGTCATCATGTCACTCATAATCATTTTTCTCTGCTCAAATGTTCACACCTGGGGAAGGTTGAAAACTCCGTCTCCTACATTATTCTCCATTACGGTTGTGGAGGGAACATCTGGCCAATTAATTTTTAGTAGGCTAGGAGGTTGGATCACCAATTACAGCATTCAAGTGTTCTTATTTTCATTATTTTCATAGTGTGGGTACACACTAGACCGAGTGAGCTGCTTGCTACGAGGCCTGGGGTTGCTAACATTCTGGGAAAACATATAAAGGACCACAAATCATATGAGGCAGAACTATAATTGGATATGATGTTCTTTTCAGAATTCTCTTGCAAATAACCACAATCTCTATACATAAGCCAAGTTACCCATGTGGGGAACCCAAGCACTGTGCCCAAGATAGTAATGCATTTGTACTACAAAACATTCGGATTAACCATGAAGTCAGGTTACAGTTTTTCAAAGCATCCCCACTCACTCCTTCTCTTAAAAGAGAAAAAGGAGTGTGGTATTCAGGGTAACTATTAAAAATCTCCAGATATTTATTCTGAAGTGTGTGTGTTATTTTTAAATAATGAAAGATCCTTTTCTATTTTAACCAAAAATTATTTCCTATTGGAATAATATTAACTAGGACTTTCAGTTTGGCCAATTTATAAAGCAGAAATTTAGAGGCAAGAGATGTTTATGTTGCTTGCTTTTCTTCTAGGACTTTGTGTTCTATTTAACTACCATTTGTCCAATAAATACAAGTTTCTGACAGTACTATGGTGAACTCAGCAGGGTCCAAGCTATTATTTAAGGCTTTTTAAAGAATAAATATCAAATAATCTGAAAAGGCACCTTAAAAGGTGAAAGTGCAGCCATTTTTTTATGGTTGCTAACTGTGGGGAACCGAAGGAGATTTTTTTTTTTTGGCTCAGCAAAGCCAGCCTCCACTCTCGGTCATAGCAAGCATGCACTTTAGCAATGCTTGGTGTGGCACCGAGTTTCAGGATGGTGGTTCAAGCCCTGTAAGCATATTCATGCAGGCAGGGAGTCCTGCAGGAAAATTTGATGAGGACAGTTTTGCAACACTGTTTGTCTACATATTCATACCGAGATGCAGTATGTATGTGTATTTTTACACATACATGTATCGTTAGAATAGATCAAATGTTGCATCACCTGCTTGAATGTTTTATTTGATGAGCTGTTCTTCTTCCACCACAGATGATACCAGTAAGACTGAAGGAGCTCCCCTCCTTTGTCAGTGCGTGGGCCTGTGAATCAAGTCAGTCTAATCTGACCCTATGTCCTGAGAATTCAGATTTTGGATATGCATCTGAACAACAACAGAAAGAATCTGGCTAAGAGTTCAATCATTCTGATAGCAGATCCCACAAGGGATCTACTAGTTTCTGCTGCCTAGATTTCAAAGCTTTTCTATGTCCAATTCATTTGTAAGTTTTAATGGATCAGCATTCACTTAATTCTGTACAATAGCCAATATCTATTCAATTTATTCCTCCATTTTTTTTCTTTATACTGCAAATGGAGCTCAGGGTCTGGTGCAGGCTCTTGGGCAGCTGAGTTATATCCTTGGACCCTTTGATTTTTCTTTTTTTTAAATTTATCTTAGCTAGTATTTCTCTTCTTGCACATGGCCAGCAGTTTCTGACTTATGATCTACATACTATATACCTTCCCAATGTCCCTAGAAACTCCTGTTTTAGAAAACTGGACACAAGATACACTCCCTTTCCTCTCTCCTTCTAAAAAAGCAAGGCCATTTATTTTGGATTTAACTTTCCAAAAAAACTTTTGTGAGTTAAAATCATCAACCATGGAAATTATTAAAAGAAAGTAATTTTAATGTGTGTTTTATGTCTTTTTTTCCCCTTTTCCTACAGACTAAAACCTTTTTTAAAAATTAACTTCATTGATTTTGGAACATGAATCTTTCTTTAGCCTTGGCTAGACCCTGACTATATGCAAATAGGTTAGTTTCTGTATTTGGATATCGGTAGCAATATTTTTCCAAGTTTTCAATCATCCACATAGCATGTTAAATTATAGTGCCTCTCTTTCTTCTCTGACAGATTCCAACCTTTTGATTCTCTGCCTTCTTTCTTTGCTACAGTAAATTGATCCTTTAAAACATCCAGGTGCAAATGAATTAATGGTCTTCTTATGTGAAAGAGAGTGACGGAGTCCCTCCCACTCCTTCTCCACACTGAGGTCCTTCCCCTTCTAGAAACCCACATATCAATTAAACTCACCTGCTAATTAAAAGCTTGTTTGGAAAAATCCTCACTCGTTAGAAGCAAAGGAAAGTGTAAAGGTGTCTAAAAATAGAGGCTTTGAATGTCAATTACTTTCTTCCTCCCCAGTTCCTGGTTCCTTAGGTTCAACTGAACACTGGTAAAGAGAACTAGGCAAGAAAAAAAAGTTAGTCTTTGTCTCACCTATATTTTCCTGGACATATATCAATTGGTTTAGTAGCTTCATCTCTTTGTCAGCAACACCTGGATACACAGTTTTTATTCATGAGACAGAATACCATTTTTCACCCTTAGACAGCCACAGTGATTCCCCATAAAGGCAGGAGAAACCTCCTTCTCCCACATGGACTGTCAACATTCCAGCCAGAGGTTCGGTGAGCTGGAATTTTAGAGGAATGAAAGTGAATATGGAAAGGAGGCCGTGTTCTCAGTTTTCAGTGACATAGCCTGCTCTCAGATCCTCAACTGCTATTCATTTCTGTCTACCTTTTCTGAGAAATGGGTCCTGAGGGCTAATGTACACCAGCATTAGTCTGTCTTCTCCCTCTTTTCTAGCAGAAACTTAAAAAGCCACAGTAGTAATGTGCTAAGTATCAAACTGTACAAAATGAAATCATCAAAGGGGAACTCAAGAGACTGGAAAAGTCGCAAGTTATGAACAGAGCCCCCCTTTGAAGGCCAAACAGGAAGAAGAAATTGAATTACAATGACAGCTAATTCACTGATGCATTCATTCACTCTTTCAAAAGATTCTTGTTAATCATTCACTATTAGTCACTAGGTTAGAAGGTAGAGTCAGAGCTGTAATCAAGAGCTAATCTCAGGCACCTGGGAATTCACAGTCTAGTAAAAGAAATTGAGAATAAGTGGAAATTACAATAGCTTACAATATTAGTATTGGAAAAATTTAAGCAACTAGACCAGAGATTAGAGGTCAAACAAAGGTTTTGAGATAAAGCTTAGCTAAGGTTCAAAGGTTGAAACAAAGTACCTGGGAGAGAGAAATTAGAAGAAAAATTTCCCAGTGTTGTTTAATGGATATCATGAAACAAATCAACACAGTTAGGGGGTCATCTGTAGTTCAGTTGATCTGCAGTATAGGCCATAAAGAAAAGCAGGGGAAAAAAACAAAATGCAATGCAATGTTAAACTGTCATCTGTAATTGGAAACTAGGCTTTTGTTTTTGTTTTTTTTTTATAGGAAGTAGAGATGAAAATAGGAAAGGACAAAGGATTCTTTACCTCACAGCTTCTCTATCTCATGGAAAGATATGCAAAAACAAAATAGAGCACACATAGAGGGCCGTGAAAAGCAACTGTTTACCCCCAAGTTGTGAGTTTAATGAAATTCACGTGATTTAAGCACAAACTAGATATATGCCATAGAAAAGGGAATTAAATTCACAGGCTTAAGGTGCATTGCATGATAAAAAATGAAGATAAATTAGTGATTAATACAGCAAGGCACTACAAAAATAGTTTTCTTAGGAAACATTTCTCAGTGTGTTTATTTTTTTCAATATGTTTTAAAACAAGATTTTAAAAAGAGATCATATATTCACATAATAAAATACTGTGTGTCAATTAGATCAAGCTAACATGACAGTCTTTTCCAATTCAATTCAGTCAGCAATTGTTTAGTCCCTTCAAAGGGTCAAGTGTTTTACTAGATTCTGAGGCTGTTTTGTGGATAATTCCAACACATCTTGCAGTTAATACTCATCTGACTAAACTTCCTATTTCATTTTCAGATTCAGCTCACATGGTCCATCCTCCAGATATATTGGTTTCCTCTGTATTCTTCAAACACACCAAATTTGTTTTTGCTTGATGGCTTTTGTATTTATTTTGCTCTTTTCCCCAAAACTTGGTATGACTCTAGGCTGCTGTCTCTTAACCATCTTGTTTAAATGGTCACATTTACCCATCAATGCATTTCTAACCCCGTGTGGCATCTTCCTTTATGTTTCGCATAGACGTTATTTGAAATTTTCATAGTTAGTCTCGTCCTCTAGTCTTATGAATCTCAGTCTTCAAAAAGACTGAGATCCATAAGAAAAAGTTATGATATTGTCCATCACCAGGGGAATACCTTTACCTCTACATATCAACTGGGGCATTTCTAGTGCCCTTGCATCTGTCTTATAAATTTAGAATTTTTCTAAAGGCATTTTGGAGATAAGAAAATATACATGAGCAAAAGCAGAAGACTCTTAATGCAGAAAGAAATCCCAGTTTATAAGTTGTGAATACTGCATTATATATGCTATAATGATATATTATTTGAGATCATACATCTGCCTCTTACTATTAACTCTTACTGTGGTTATGTGTCAGAAACTGGGCGAAGTACATTTAAAGATTAATCGTCCCAACTTAGATTATCTCATCTTCTTGGATAAGTCTTCTCATTTGTGGTTTAAATTTATACATCAAAACATTAGACTGTTTTTATGAATGTCTCATTTGTGGTTTAAATTTATACATCAAAACATTAGACTGTTTTTATGAATGTGTTGGCCATTTGCATATCTTCATTGGAGAAGTATCTATTCAGATCATTTGCACAATTTTTACTAGGTTATTTATTTTCTTGCTACTGAAACATTTGAGTTCTTTGCGTATTTTGGATATTATACCTTCAAGAGATGGAATTTTTATATATACATTCTTTTATTCCAGAGGTTGCTGCTTTACAATGTTGTTTCTTTTGCTATGGAACAACTTGCATCTTGAGGAAGTTCCATCTCTTTGTTTTTGCTTTTATTACCAATGATTTTAGGATCATAACAAAAAATTTCTCACCTAGACCAATGTCAAGAGACGTTTGCCTTATTGTTTATTTATGTGTGGTTTGGATCTGGCTTCTCTATTTCATACCATTGAACTATTCCCTCTTTTTACGCTATATATGTTGTTTTGAGATTATCTTATATATAGAACACCCTAAAGACTTCAACCAAAAATTTTTATAAATAATGAACAAATTTAATACAGTTGCAGAATACAAAACCAAAATATAAAATGATTGGTGTTTCTATAATAATGATGTATCCAAAAAGAAATTAAGAAAAAGTCCTATTTGCAACAACATAAAAAATTAGGTATAACTTTAACCAGAAATAAAAGATGCATACATGGAAAATTACAAATATTAATGGTGAAGACACAAATGGAAATGTATCTCATGTTAACAGGTTGGAAGAATTTATATTGTTAAAATATCCATACCACCCTAAGTGTTCCACAGACTTAAATCACTCTCTACAAAAATTCCTACATTTTTTACAGAAAAAGAATAAATAACCATGGAATTTTTCTAGAATCACAAACACCATGAGTAGCTAGATCAATCTGTGACAATAAGAACAAAGATAGAAGTGTCACTCTACCTAATTTCAAAATACACTATGAAGCTCTAGCAACTGAAACAGTGTGGCATCAGCAGATTTTCATTTAAATTGAGAGAAATTATATACAGTCTTACCTGTTGTAGCAAAGGTACTTTAGTAAATATATTATAACTTATCCAATGTTAGTGGCATACAGATAAGTTATAAGCCTGCAACTGAAACCATTTACTTTAAAAATGTATTAAATAACATAAATATTTTATAAACCATGTCTCAAATAAAATATTTACTTACAATGACATAACAGTTTACCACAACATAGTTTGGGCAATGCATTTGTTTATGTACTATCTGGAGCCCTGCAAAAGCAGCTATCACTTCAACCAGATTCCTGTATTGAATAAATCTGATAAAATTGTCATTTTTCTACTTCCTGTTATATTATCATTTAAAAATTAAGAAAATGATGCAATTTTTGATCACCTTGTGTTTAATTAATTGGACTGGTAGGTGGTTAAGATGAATTCATTGGGAGCTTTTTGATGAAAATAAACTTCAGATCTGACATGTGATCCAAGGATAAAATCTTCACTTGTAATTTCTCTGAACAGTTTAAACTTCAGCCTTTTTCTAATTGAACATAAAATGCCATCACTCAAACTAGCTCTAAAGAAAAACATAGATGAACTATGTTATCCTGTAAAGTCTATGAATCACTCTCACTTTTTATAAAGGTTACACCCGGATTGAACCAGTGTCTAGATCATTGTAATGTAACTTTGACACAGAGGAGGCCAAGCCATAGCCTTTTCTATTTATATAGGATCAGGGTTTGGATCAAAGAGAATTCTGATGTTAAGAAAAACAAAGACCCCAAACCACTTATGCAAAGTTTATCCAGCTAAAATTGCAAATAGTACATTAGAGGAAACCGTAGACCCCTACAAGTAGGATTCATACAAGAACAATTTAGATTAATCAGTTGTTATTTTATTTCCATAGAAAAGGTACAATTTAAGTTAGGATGTAAAAGTCATGGACTTTGGAGTCAGAAACTGTTACACTGGTAACTTGTATCTTATCTATGAGTTCTCAGGCCAGTTTGTTTTATGTTTGTGAATCAGTTTCCTTGACTATAAAGTACTAATAGTAATTTTTACTTCTCTGGGGCCATTACTCTAAATGAGATGATGTACATGTTTATCATAGTGCCTGACACAGTGTAAACTCAGAAAATGTCAGCTACTACTGTCAGCATCCTTAATTTAAGAGAATTTTTTAAAAACAAAGTGACTTATAAAAAAGTGTAGATTTAATCTTAAACAGAGAGCGTTTAATTGACCTTGAACTTTAGATATCTGAAAACATAGAATCATTGTCATATTTTTCCCATGTTAAAATTTTCTCTAATTTCTGAATTATGTACTGTCTTGCTACCTGATACAGCTTTTATATTTGCCCAGATTTCTGAGTGATTTTTTAATTATCTTGTGCAATGCTGAAATCAGCTTCATTTTAATATTTATTTGTGTGGAAGATCTAACAAAAACTATTTGATTATTGGCACAGTGCTCTCTCACATTTGTTCTCTTTTGGTTTTTTATAATCTTTATTTTTATTAGCTCATGTTTGTAGTGCATTTCCATTTATAGCAAAGTGTTGGTACATGTACACATTAGTTTCCTAACATGTTTTATATTTATTTATCAGATATTTAAGAAATTTTGTTCATGACATCATTTTCTTTTTACAGCAAATTTTAATACATCTCAGAAGCATCTTACTGTGTTACCTCATCCGTGGTGGAAAATGCTATTCCATACCTGCAAAAAAGACATCAGCAGGACAGATTGTTTATAAAATTTACATATGATGCAGTTTTTACCCAATCTTCTAGCCTTTTCATTCAAGTGGTATCATTCGAAAAGGCCCAAGTCAGGATATGTTCAGTGCTTAATAAGAGACTGCAAAACTTCTTTCATCCTCCTCTAGGTTTATCCTTTATTCTCTTTGAAGAATGGAATTTACCTTTTTTCCTCTTGCCAAGTAAGATTATTTCATTTTTACAAAAATATGCAATGTTTTCTAATGTTTCCACCGTTTGAAGTCTGTATATGAAAGATCACCCAGAAAAGGATTTTTTTGTTGCTGTGTTTATTTGCACAAGTATATACAGTAATTTAAAAAAAAAATCCTCCTCCAGCTGGAGCTCTAGAGATCTGAATTATGTGCTAACTACTCTGGTTAATTAGAGTGCTATTTAATTTTTGTAATTCACCCTGAGCCTGAACAGTGCAAAATCCATTTGACCTGTATCTCACAGTCATCAACTTGCCACAAGTCTCAGACCTTTTTAATGATGAACTGCTCTGACTGGTAATCACCTTTGGGCCTCCTGTTCCTTCTCTTTACAAATTAAAAAGATGTCTGCAAAAACATGCTGGTGCAAGGTGCACGCGCAATACAGTGAAGCTGTAAGAGCAGCAAACCATCGGCAGTCCTGAATACTGATGAAAGAAAAATATACTGAAACCATTTCCAACTGTTCTCTTTTTTTTGTGGAATTCAGAATGAAGGTGAAGAAGAAAGAGGAGGAAGAAGAGGAGGAAAAGAATGAAAGAGGAGAAGGAAAAAGGGGAGGAGGAGGGAGAGAACACAGAGGGATGGGAAAAGTAGGAGGGGATAAAGTCCAGAGGTAGAGGGACCAGGTCCTGTGTAGTGTGTATCTGAGAGGCAGCAGGAGCTACCATTTCATACTGAAACTTCAAAGATCCTCAGCTGAACACCCAGAAGGTATGAGAAGGGCTAATTGTTAAAGGAATACATGTAGCTGCATAGACAGTGAAGCTTGTTTGCTGTATTCCAAGGTAGAAATGATAGTAAGTTGGATTTAGGATGGTGGTATTGAAGACAGATTCATTGAAATAAAGTTTGTTGAGCAACTGTTCTTATTTTAGGGCTTATCAGAGTTGATGGAAAAGAGTTTGCATTTTGAATGTGAGTGACAAAGAGTCCTGCTCTTAAAAATGCTTACTAATTGGAAGGAGATGAGAGGAAGACTAAAGAGGGATAAACTTTTGGGACTAAGTAGAAAAATTATAATAAAGTATAAACTTTTTTTTAAGTAGGAATAAACGATATAATTAAGAGAAAGAAAAAGTGTGACTGGAGTAAAGTAGGCGAGAGGAGAATAAAAGCTGGTGAAGTCAGATAAATGGGACTCTTAAGTTAGATGTTAATTGAAGATCACTGTCAAAGAAAATGATATGATTGGAATTAAGATTTTAACAGATCTTTCTCTCTTGGGTATGGTTAATGGAATGGAGGGGATGAGGAGAGGCATTGTAGATACACCGATAGGTGAGTTTTTTTAATGGTAGCTGACATACAGATAATAGAAGCAGAAATGCAACAACAGACATGGAAAGTGAAGGTAAGATTTGAGAGACTTTGGAGGTAACATGCATGGTCCCTATGATACCTTTAATATGGTGCCCGGAAGAAAGAGACATCTCAAGGAAAAATTCTGGATCTTAGTTTAGCAACAAGGTGCATGCACTACCATTGACAAGCTGAAGAAACTCAGGAAAGATCAGATTCAAAGAGGAAACACAGGACTAAGATCTTATAAAGCTGCTTTTTACATCTATTTGGATACATCAGACTGGGACGTAGTGAAGCAGCTGTGAATGTGACACTCACAGGAAACAAGCAGTGTCCTCAGGGATGAGTGTAGGGAAAGGGAGCCAAGTTTAAGTCCTCTGAGTGCTTTCAAGCAAAGAAGGCCCAGGAGTAGTGCAAAAGGGAACCCAAGAAGCTAGAAGAACAGCAGTCATTCTGGAGTGCCCAGAGAAACAGGAAGTTCACAAAGCAGACAGTAGCCCTTGGGGGAAATGCAGGAAGGATTCAGCTGTGGTGAGAAAAGGGAAAGCAGTGTAGCATCACAGGAGCGTTCGTTCCTTCAGAGGACCTGGGGATGCACTGGAGGTGGAGACAGAGCACACACAGGTAGGGCTCTCCACACCTCTTCCTGTGAGGCTCCAGCTCCATTCTTAAGTCTTTGCACCCCTCGGGCTTTAGAGTCTCCTAAAAAATAAGCAAGAAGATGTAGCCCTTCCAGTCTATCAGTTCTTCTGTGATTTCTCTCTTTTACTGCACTTTTGCATGCTGTGGCCCATCTCCTAAAACACAGGTTAATTTCTACCCCCTAAAAAAATTCAAAAGCCCTCCTTTACTCAAGAAGAAAGTATACATTCCACCTATCTTTCAAAGCTGCGGTCTAATCTGTGGGATCCATTAAATGGTCTTTGACTATCCTTAAATGATTATTATTTGCCAGTGGTATATTTACAGTACATTGCCTATATCAGTACTGTAGAACTTTTTAAATTCTGCTTTCATGTGTTTACATTTCTGTTTTACACTAAAGTATCTTGTGGGGAATTACTAAAACTGTGGACTTAAACAACAATAAAAACAGTAACAACAATACGAAGGGCCACAACAATAATTGTAGCAAATACATCAGGCCAAAAATAAGGATTAATATTTAAGTGTTTACTGTGTGCCAGGTGTAAAAGTTTAGCTCCTTAGGTTGACAGCTTAATTTATTATATCTCAACACTTTTGGGGCAAGTCCTACTCTTATCCCAATTTAACAGACATAAAACCTGAGGAAGAAAAGAAGAAAGACTTCTAAGATAACAGGATTGTTAGGTATAGAGCAGACACAGAAGAAGATACGAATTTCCTCTTCTCGCTAAGTCAATGTGGTCTGTTTTGTCATCGTACACAGGAAACATTGTACCACTGAGAACCAAAGAAAATCATTTCAGAAAGACAAGAGCCAACTGAGTTTATTATCATCCATTCATATTTAGGGACTTCTAAATCAATCAAGCATTATACCTTTAGACTATGACACAGAGAGTCTGGGAGTGGGGTGGTCTTCAATTGGCTATAACACACATAACCATTTAAATGAGGTCTGCTTATAAGGATAGTTCACATAATTACCAAGATTCTCTACATCTGTGCCCAGGAAACAAAGCTGAAGCTGGCAGTCTGAAAAGAGACAACAAAATAAAAGCAACCATTGGACCACCGGGTGATGAGAGACAGGCCTCAAGGATCACTTGCCTTAAGAACCTTGGAGAACAGGATGATATGAAAAGATGCTGGATTTTGTCGATTTCTTATTGCTCAATGAAAGGAAATTTCGTTCCTAATTACTGGCGAGCTATTTTTGTCATATTCCCCTACAGGGTCACTGCTTGTATGCCTGCACTTATTAATTTGGGAAACATTTTGGAAAATGGTTGAGATTAAGACTGATGGGTGCTATTTTAAACTCTACTCCAAAGAGAAAGGCTGAGATATGCAAGAAAGTGCATCCTTTGGTGAGTTGACAGGTGGTGAATTGTAGCAAAAAAGGAATTAAATTTCCTGCCAAAGTTAAGTCTTATGAAGCATCCCAGCTGTATCGTCATTTCTATGGCTGTGAACCCTGGTCTGCTAGCATGAGGGTTTTTCATTTCTCAAATTCCATTTGAATGCCTCTGAGTTACCATAGAGTCAAAGAAGGGCTTGTCTTTTTTTTTTTTTTTTAATTCAGCTAACTTTGTATTTTTCTTTCTCTGGCCTCGGTCTTTATCACTTCATACTTAAATTATAATAGTGTCCTCCCTAGTCTCTCTGACGGTATTTCCTGTATCTATGCCATTCTGCAAACCAAGCTCAAGGGATTCCTTCTTTTTGTTGATTTTTGTTTGTTTGTTGTTTTTGATTTGTTTTGTTTTAGGTACTGGAAATCAAATTCAGGATCTTGTGCTTGCCAAGTAAGTGCTTATGCTGCTGAACTATGTCCCCAGCCTATGATTCCTTCTGAAACATCACTTGTACCATGCCACTCACGATTCTCCAGTACTTAAGAATCAACACTCCTGTCCTTACCCCAAATATTCTCTATCAGATCAACTTAGCACTTGACTGACCTGACTCTATATTTTCAGCCATGAAAGTATATTCTCAATTGACTTGAATTCAGATTTTCCCTAGTCCTCAGCCATAACAGACTTAGCTATGCTTCTTACCTAGTCTTGCCTAGTCCATAATTTGTGTGTATTTTATCTGTTTTATTTTATTTTATTTTATTTTATTTTATTTTATTTTATTTTATTTTTTGGATTCCAGGAATCAAACTCAGGACCTTGTGCTTGCCAGGCAGATGGTGTGCCACTGAACTATATACTCGACCCTTGTGTGTTTTAACATCTAGCACAATAGGCAACTCTTTTAGTGACCTTGTCCAGAAAACTGCACATCTTTTTTTTTTTCAGAAAGCTAATAATTCTTTTCCTGTATCCAGTGCAGTAGGGGTACATGTACCCAACAGCCTTAATTTATTGCCTTGTAACTACATTCAATTTTTATGTACATATATTATTGTCTCAATTAAATAATAAGTCTGCTGAGGGATCACATGAAACTTTGGAATCACTTATGATTAACTACACTATAACCGTATCAGGCAAACAGCAGGTGTTTAATAAATATGCATGCAAAAATTTTCTTACTTGGTAGAATAGAAAGATTACTAGATTGGAGAAATGTGATGGTCTTGACTTTGACACTTAGGAGCTACACAGCCTTAAGCAAATCACTTAACTTTCCTGAGAATAAGTTTGCAAATTTATTAACTAATGGCAATTAATGGTAAATTATAAAGACATGGTATAAAGAATGAAAGAAATTATGTAAAATATTTTCTTTCTGGAAGAAGACATACCTGTATTAGTATTCATTTCCACAAACATCATGAAAACACATCTTCCTCCATTGTGGGATATTTTTAAAATATATTTTTGGAGTTTTTGAGAGTGAACAAGCACAAAATGAATGATTTAAACCAATATAAAAAGCAAATTATAAAATAACTAATCAAAAGACTCACAGTGTTCATAGCAACTTTATCCATAATAACTCAAAATTGGAAATACACCACACACCTACTGACATGTCAGTGAATAAGCAAGCAGTAGCATATGCATTGAATGTGCTACTACTGCAGAATTTACAAAAAAAAAAAGGAAAGAAAGTAAGAAGAGTGACTCTCAAAAGTATTACACTGAGCAAAAGAAGCTATATGCAAAGAAGTATTTACTGTAGGTATCCATTCAGATGAAGTCCCCACAAAGACAATTCCAGTGTTCAATGTCAAATGAGCAGGGTCACAGTGGTCTTTTGTTCACATGTGGATGAGTTTTAACTAGAATGAGCCACCAAGGGCTTCTTTGCAGTGACAGATAAGTCATATATTTTGACTGTCACGATGATTACCCGGATGTATATGATTTATTTATGTGGTGCATTTTATTTTATGCAAATGTTACTTTTGCCATAAAGCTTTATTTTATATAAACTACATTTAAAGTCAATGTCTGACTTCAGGATACTGCTTACACACAAATAAAACTCAATATGAATATTATGTATTATAAATGGCCTTATTCCAAAAGAGGAAACAGAGTAGAATTACTTTTAGCCTATGACACTTATGTGAAATTGTTTATCCCACTTTGTTTATAGCACTTTGGTGGATATTAATGAGTACTAAGGTTACTACTTTGACAGTGAAAAAAGCAAAGATGAAATTTGCTCATAGGCCTTTGAGCTCAAACACATCTGTCCAAATCAGATACATGACTGTTTTCTTACTGATGAATTAAAATCTTTTTACAGAGTTAAGGGAAAATGGTATTTTCACATTGCAAGCAGCAATAGCTATTTTAGAGTCCATAAAATGACCAACACCCACACTAGAGAATCTGCATTTCTAAACTCTAAAAAATCAGCAAAAGCTGTAACCACACAGCTTCTGCATTCTCCAATTATCTCCTTTAAGAACCAGAACACACAAACACTTTCTTGCATTTAATTAAGTATTGCAATTCCGGATTATCTTTGATTAATGAAGAGCGATATAGCGTATAGCTAGAATTATGTGATTATTTCACAATTGATCTTTAATTATTCCATCTGATAATAATTTCACTAATTTTTCATAATGTTCTCATCTGGCTTCTTATAAATGAGCTATAACAATTAATAATTTTCATTAATTTTCCTTGAAAATGATTTGAAGTTTTAGATAGAACTCTTAACCTTCAAAAACTGTTTTAAAAACTTTAATTAAAGGATAGCTGTACCATCATATGGAAAACTGCATTTTTCTTTAGAGGTGACAGCTCCCATAAACATTCAAATGTTTCCTTCTCATTTTGTTTGAGTTGGGCAGTTGATAGTTGCATATATCTAAATTATCTGCCTTCCCTGGTGCATTGCAGAGCATGGTGTTCAGTGTCAGACAGATGCTGGTTTTATGCCATCTTGACCACTTTCTCTTTGACTTTGGACAATTTAACTTCTCAGCTCTTCAGCAGTGTTAATATGGTAGAAATTAGAACTCGCATTGGGAAATAGATAATGCCTGAGGACATGGGAGTAGATGAAGCCACCTAAAGAGAATGGAGAGATAGAAAAGAGGAGGATAAGAAACAGAGATTTTAGGTAATGCATTTCCCAGAGCCAAGAACTGCCATAGAGACTAAGATACAGTCTGTGAGACTGGAAGAAAAGGAGAGGGAACCAGGTAAGGCAAAAGAAGGAAGGGGATCAAGAAGAAATTTACAGTGTACTACATGCCGCTCTTAACATGGATTGCCCCACTTAATACTCACACAGACCTCTGCAGAGCATATGTGTCATCAACATTCTAAAATTTAAGGAAATGGAGGCACATCGAGATCACCCAGCAAAAGGAGCAGAGCCAAGACTTCGACCTGAGGCTGATTTTAAAGTTCATGTTCATAAATACTACACTAAATGAACTCATTCATTAGCTAAATGGGCACATTTGCCCTTCTTCTTGATTCCTAGTATGCATTCAGTGTATAAAATTTCGTATTGCTTTGTTGTCTGGTTATAAAGGCAGTAGATGCTTCTTGTTGTCATCATCTTCCACAAATTAAACCTGCATGTGCATTCACATGGCCCCAGCAGGGGAGGGACAATACGGTGACCCTGATACCACTTGACCACAGAATCTAGTGTTTGAGTGGTTGGGCTTGCTGGACACTGAACTGCTGAAGATCAGCAAGTCCACAGAGCAGGACTAATGACTGCTGATGAACGTACGCATTTGAGCTGAGAGTCCCACGCTAATTGTATTTAAAGGGCACGACTTAGAAGGTTTTGAAAAACACACCGCCATCAGTTAATATTTAGAGACTCAAGTATTGTTTCTAAATAAAGTACTTGGCTATTTAAAGCAACAATACACACCATTTGCTAAGGGTGCCCAGCGCGCCGGGCACTGTGCTGCCTATTCAGTGCATATGGCGCCATGGCACATGGAAGTACCAGCTCCAGCTCCGTTTTCTGTGTGAGAAAACTGAAACCTAAAGTGTTAGAGTAACTTGCTAAAGGTCACACAACTTGAAAATGGCAAAGCCAGGAATAAAACTCACTCTAGAGTTCGTTTATGCAGTATTCCCACACAGATTATTTACTAACAGAGCATCTATCAGTTTACTGGGCATTGTGAGTAAGTGGTTACGCATAATTAGTTCTGCCTTCCCAAGTAGTTAATATAACACTTCGGAGAACCAAATCTTAAAATTTGTAATTGGTGGGGAACAGGACTCTGCAAAAGTGCTGTGTGCCTTTTATCCTTCTTCTGTACAGAATGCTAGGTAGTGGTCCACGTTTGCTTGATAGCATCAGGCATTCATTGTGTTCATCAGTCATGGTACTGTTTCACAGGTGTGAGACTCAGTGGGTTGCAGGGTAAATGGGATGCACCGAGATTTTTTTCTAAAAAAAAAAAAAATCCTTTGGTATTATCTTACTCTATTTAGAAAATTTGCATTTTTCTTTAAAAATGGAGAAGGTGCTTCCATGTCAGCCATCAGGAAAGATAAAACAGAGCCAAATTTCCACAAAAAATATTAAAGAATCAAGACTCAAAATATCAGTCTCCCAAGCAATTTCCTCCGCCTCTGGATGACGACCTTGTTGCTGGTGCCCTCATTCTCTCTGGTCTTGTCTCTAGGAGTCTGAGTATAATGTGCATTAGCAACATGAAGGCTAAAATCTACACCCACAGGTTTGTCTGCCTCACTCAGCATGCTTGCAGAGGTGAGGACAATGTGGAATCTCCAGCACCATTTCAAGAGAATTTTAAAGAGTGAAGGATCCTTCACACCCTGCGCAGTGTTTATAACCATAACATAGACTGGAATGTATGTGCACAACTTTGATAAAGGACTCTTAAGAATAAAACAATTAAGATACA
Organism: Dolichotis patagonum; assembly: GCA_004027295.1. Classification (NCBI taxonomy): domain Eukaryota; kingdom Metazoa; phylum Chordata; class Mammalia; order Rodentia; family Caviidae; genus Dolichotis; species Dolichotis patagonum. The sequence continues at coordinate 78,670 of PVJX010000002.1, read as the reverse complement.
AGAAATGAACATTTGGCCTTTGAAATTATAGTGGGATTCATCATTCTTTTCACAGAATGCCTCAACATGCTGATTGAGATTTTGGTGCCATTGCAAGATTAAACCTGTTAAGAAAGTTAAAGAAAAAATGCTCATGACACCATTTCAGCCCTTTATGGTAAACTCTGCTTGGGTCATGCAATAGGTTAGCTTTATTTTACTCTGATAAATCTGCCATTCTGAAAGACTCATTCATTGAATGTACCAAAAGATCAACAAATTGGCCAGAAAAGTACACGTTCTTACACACTCTCTTCAGTATTTGTGTACTAGAAAGCTGAGCGATAATAGCTCCCTATTACTTACCATTTTTATGGAAATCTAGGGTAAATGGAAGATTAACTGAGATTCAATCTATTATAAGATGAAACATATGCATTTATTCAGCCATTTAAAACTGTTCAAGTGTTGTTTTGGCTGCATTCAGTAATCTTTGTTTTGAGTTAACCAAAAAATACTTTCATGGCTCTATGAGTTATTGATTGATTTCTACTAGCTCTATTTAGCTTAAACGTGTCTCATTTAAAACCCCCACCAGCAACTATAAAATAATGTGCTCTAATTACTGTTATTTATACATATGCTCCATCCTCCTCTCCTCTCTCATCTTTCTTTCTTTCCTTTTCATCTTTCTTTCCACTTTTTGTTCTTCTTTATTCCCTCCTCCTTTGTCATTGTATGTAGGCAGGTGTGATCCACAGGTTTGTTTCCATTTTTCCAAGGAAAACACAGAATTAATTTCCTTAGAGGTGTACTCTAAGACTCTCCTTTAAGTTGGGAGTATGCACTTGAGGCTGTGGTTCAAACTACAGCTTTAATGTCACATGTTTTAAGATATAACTTGTATGTTCTACTATAGCATAGTTTAGCTTCCCACTGCAATAGGACAAATACCTTCATGTCAGTCCCAATTAAGTCCTCCCATCATCTGCCCTGATTAGTGCAAAGTGGGATTAGGTGACAATGATGATTCATGCTTTGGGAGGCTAGGGCAGAAAGCGGACCTGGCCGGTCCTTTCCTTAAAGGCTCCAGCATCCGCTCTCACTGCAGATCTGTCCAGTGAAGGATGTGCCTTTAATGTGGCAACCAGGAGCCCTGAAGGGCTTGTTAAAGACCTGTGCTCTCCTCTCTGTACTTGGAGCCAGTATTCTTCCCTGCAATTGCAATGGAAACCTCAGTCTTCTCTCCATGGCTACTGGGGTATCTGAGCCTCTTCTTTCCATGCTTCTTTAGTTGCCTTTCTGACCCTTTCTCCACTTCTTTCCTGACTCACATAAATTCTGGCTGAGCACTTTGGCTTCAGCAGCAGCCAAGGGTGTCCAAAGCTTTTGCTTTACTGAGCTAAGCAAATGCATTTTATTTACTTCTAACAGTTGGCTATTTGGACCTCAGACTCACTGCCATGTCCATTTGGGAAGTGATAGAGCATTTGGGCTATACATCAGATTGTCTTGATTCTACCACTCTAGCAAAATGACCTTGGGGGAGCTCCTCAGTGTCTATGAGAAGCAATTTCTTTACATGAGAAATGGAAATACTAATAAGAGTACCAATCTCATAGAGTTCTCATGATAGTAAAATAATATAAACCAAAGTATGAGAGTGACATGGCAAGAACTCAATCCATTTTAAATATTTTTAGATTTTATTGTATGATTTTCAAGCCTTGCCCCTTTTCTTCCCATGCAAAAATCATATTAATACACAATTGCTTGAAGGTTTAATGTTTGTATGATGCTTGATATGAAATCTTCAGATATGTTGGGTTTCTTTTCAGTGTTACAGTGATTTTTGATATGTTACTGTTTCTTTTTAGTTGCCCCCAAGAACAATGAAAATGTACACACACACACACACACACACATCACACACAACTATACACTTCCATCACCTCTTAGCTGTTCTAGGTTTGCATATGCTACTCTGATAATTTAGGTTAGTATGAGCATCCACATCTGCAAAATGGAAGAGACAGATAAGCTGCTGCTTTAATAAGAAAGACTCCTTAGACTTTATGTTTCCTTTAGAAACATTAGATTTCTTTAGATGCATGGTTGGAATCATAGTGAAGTTGAATTCATTTTTCTGTCCCATGTCATAAAATTTCTATCTGCCCTTGTACTCATTGAAACCTTTGATCACAAGTTTGGTTTAGATGGATGCCAACAGAAAATATACAATTCTTTATAAGTGTTAAAAATCAATTAATGGCAAAGATGTATCATGAAAGAAAACAGCACACGAGGAGTAATTCTCTCAACAGTGTCTTAAACTCCTGGACTGTACATCTGCTGTGAAGGTAGGGGGAGGCAATTGCAGAATGCAAGGCTGAAAAGGGAATTGTTTGAATTATGAAGAGGAAGACAGCTCCATGTGAGTAGCTGAAGGTCTCTCCATCACTCACAAAGGAAAACCATATGGTGAAACCTTAGAGAAATACCCAGCCCTATTTTGACTAGTGACCCTCCGAGAATGGGCATATTAATATTTTCAAAGAGAAATTTTCTTCTTCTGATAGCTCAATGTAAAATTGGAACAAGTGAAACTGAAATAATGAATTGCTGTGCAGTATGGTTTTGCCTTTGTGATTCTTTCTAGTGATTTACATCAGAATAATTTGAATTCCATGAGCCCAAATGAATACTACCAAAACGGAATTATTATAAGGTTGTATCTAACATAGCATGGTTTGAAAATACTTTCTGAGTGTTATTAATGTGCAGCTTATGGACCAGAATGACTGATTGAATAATATTATCTTTTACATATTTAGGTAAATTAACGCCCAGAAAGTTAAGAGCAAGAGATAGAGAATTAAAATTTGCTGATCATTTGTAGACTGCATGGAGAGACACAGTGGAATGTTAATAAAGACAATGGGTTCAACTCCTAGTCCAACTAATTATGACCCTTGTAGCCTTGGAAATGTTAAACTTTGTGCACCTTTTCTCATCTGAATACTTTTTTAAAATTTGGCTTACTTCACAAGATTATTGTGAAAATGAAATGAGTTAAGAAATACAAAGCACAAAAGTACAGAGCCTAGTAAAAGAGAAAAAATTCAATAAAAAATGGCTGTTGTATTATGTGGAACCCTTTGTTAAAGTTTTGCTATGACTTAGGTAAGTGTTCTACAAAGACCCATGTATTAGATATTTGGTCATCAGCTTGTGGTACTAGTAGGCAGCAGCATAATATTTAAGAGGTAAGTCTTAGTGGGAAGAAGTTTAAGTCACCAGAGAATGTCCTTGAAGGGAATATTGAGACTCTAGTCTTGTCTAACTACTCTTTTCCCTTCCAAGCTACCATGTGGTGGGCAAGTTTTCTCTACCTCATACTCTTTCTCTCCCAGCCATGATGCTCTGCCTTACCATAAGCCTAAAAGCAATGGGCCAATGGACCATACACTAAAACCTCTGAAACTATGGACCAAAAATATATCTTTCTTCTCAGTAAATTGTTTATCTAGGTGCTTTTTTATGGTAATGCAGTGCTAATATGAACTGCAAATGCTATGTTATCTGTCATATCAATTCTGATTAATATCATATTTTATCATTTTATAAAGGGACGACTGGATTGAGAAATATTAAACAAGAAGTGCCCAACATCAAAACCATTTTTAATAACTCTAAAAATCCAATTCCAAGACACAACTGTCAATTCTTTCTTTGACCTAAGAAAAGCAAGTTCCATTTTGCATCTCTTGTCTTGGGACACTGAAGAAATAAAAAAAAACCAAAGACTTTCAAAAGTTATAAGGCATCTTTTCTCCCCTGCAAATGAGAATGATCTATTTTATACTTTTGCATCCTATTTTTAAAGTGATAAAACTGTATGCAAAAGGACTGCACTCTCTTGGCCACATACAAATGTTCCTGGCATGAAGTACATGTGTAATTGTGGTTGTTTAGAGGAAGAGAAGGAGAAGAAAAAAATCTTGCAAGTGTGATATTACTGTTGCCATCTGCCTTTAGGTGAAATTCTATAAGGTTATTTTGAGCTTCCATTGGACGCTGGTTTCTCTATGTACTGTGAAAACTGCCAGACCACCTGCCACCCATCCTACTGGAATGAACTGACCATGATGCCTGCTGACGCTCCAGAGACTGCCCTTGTCCCCTCACCTACTGGCCTGGGCCTCTATCATGTTTCTTCTCTGTTTCCACCAAACTCCAAAGGACAATAGGTGTCCAGGTGAAATAGCATGAGGATTTTTATCAAGAGAAAGTAAAGTCAAGCAGAGCATGAATTTCTTAAAACCAAAGTACAGTCTAAAGGGAGATTTCATCCAGTAGAAACAAACCGCCCATGCAAACCATCTGCAGAATAACCACATGACAGACCCAGTGGTGATTTCAGAGTTGCCAATAAAACAGGCTTAGAAGCTTCCCAAGGAGACAAATGCTTCTGAAAAATATCTGCCACCGCTTAACATATGGGTCTGTGATTGCTGCCCAAACAAAAGGATGAAGCAAGGTAGGATAGAGCTGTAGCTGAAAATATTTTTCCTTCTTGATTTTATTGTAATTAAGAGCTGCTTTTCTTCTCATGACTTTCCTTTTCAGAGAGTCAGAGTCTCAGAAAGATGCCCAGTCTTTCCGACTGCTGTAAGGGTTGAACGGCATTCTCTGAAGTGCTCAGGGAGGGACTGCATCTATTTAGGAAAATGCGGGTCTTGCTTTTTTCATCATTTTGAATTTCAGTAGCTTGATATCTTCTACAGTAAGAAATAGGAGGCAGGCAATAGGGGAGCTGGCAAATGTTCTTTAAAGTCTTTTTCCCTTCTCTTCACTCCATATCTAGGCAGTGTTTTCTCTCTACCTCGCATGGCTGTGGGAGTGTTAGACCAGAAGGTCTAGTCTGCAGGGCAGAGCAGTGCCACAACCAGCCTGCGGTGCACCCTGGGCTGATGGTGCAGGGGAACTCATAAGTTTGGAAGGACATCTGGCTGGAGCCTCCTTGGCTAGAGACACCATGAATAGCTGTCACCCTGGCAAACAGTTATAATGTCATCATATATTTCCCCATCTTCCAGGTCCCGCCTTTCATCCCCTACAGGAGGAGAAAAAACAATATGCAGTATTTGACAAAGAAAGGCAAAGTTAGGGTGAATAGAGGTAGTTCTCCTGAATATCTAATGTAACAACAGACAATGTATCAGAGAAAGAAAACCTGTTTACATGACCGCATCCAGTCTTGCCAAATGCCACCCAATGAATCACAATTAACTAGGCTTCTAGGAAACTCCAGTGAACAAAGCAATGATTGTGCAGTGAATAATTCAGAATCTACATGGAATCCTCAAAAGGCAATTTAAACACTTAAAATTTCCACAAATAAATTGAGGATAAAATCTGGCTGTGTCACTTGAAGCAGCTAAAGTTAGAACAACGATATTGCAATAAAATTGCAGTAAGAAAAATAGTGTATTACCATCTCCAAGAGGTAGAGGATATTTCGTGGGGAGGTAGGTGGGATCAGGACCAAGTTAGACCTCCTCTGCCCAAGAGACTACATCCATCAAAAGATAGCCAATTGATAGAGGGGACTTTGTAACAGACCAGGACATGAAAGGAGTAGATCTCACAATTTCTCCCTTCACAGGTAATCACAGACTGGTTCCCAAGGCAAGATTTAAAAATGTGAGACAATTAGATAATGAAACAAGATCATACACACTTAGGTACAAAATTACAGACGACACTCTAGAAAGTGTCGCTTTTATTAAAAGTGAAGGAAAAATCAATGGGTACCACAAGTCTGAGGGAAGCAGCTCTTGAGGTGGAACTTGAAGGGAACCTGGAAACTTTCCAGCATCGCACTGAAGAAAAGTTAAGGCAAAGGTTTCTGCACAAAAGAAACCTCAGGAGGACAGACATTTATGTGGAAATGAGGAAGGTGAGTGTAGCATCAGGTCTAAACAGGCAGAACAAGACAAGCATGTGGCACACCGACAGGAGAACTGGGAAAGTTTAGGAGAAACCAGTTTATTGAACTATGTAATGCCTGGTAGGCGCTCTGAAGCCATTTAATAATATCACTCTTAGTAATAGTATCAATACATCTTGTATTATCAAGTAACTCTTAAGGGATTAAACACTCCAATCATCTCACATATACCATTTTGTATATTTGTATAACTTCATATGCTACGAATAATTCTTATTCCCATTTTAAGACATAGTGCTGAAAATTAAAAAAAAAAAAGAATTACATAAAATTCCCCAGGTCCACACAGTGGGATGTGAATCTGAGCTATGTGACCTCAGAACTCCAGTTCTTAGCTGTCTTGCCAAAGCCTCTTTAGTAAGAGAGTGGAGAGATGAAATCTAGTCTGCTCCATATTACCAGCTATTAATGAATGGATATTAGATGCAGATCCTCTTATGTTACATGTGAAAGATATGAGAAATGTGTTAACTGATTTCCCAGAACAGTTATACAGTTATAGTTTTGGAACCCTTGTAGGTCAAGGGACCACACTAGTTGTTCATTGTTCTTTTAGTAACTCATAGACTGTTAAATCCTGCTGCAGGTAAATTCTCTCTCTCTCTCTCTCTCTCTCTCTCTCTCTCTCTCTCTCTCTCGCTCCTCTATCCCTTTCTTCCTCTCTCTCTCTCCTCTACCCCTCTCTTCCTCTCTCTCTCTCTCTCTCACACACACACACACACACACATTTTCAAATGGTTATGAATAAAAGAAAGAATAATGCCTTATGATACACATACATTTTATGAATTTCAATTACGAGCCTGTAAATACACCTTGAACAACCACACACCCATGTGTTCAGGTATTGCCTATTTCCTACTAGCAGAGGTGAGTGGTTAAAGGAGAGACTGTCTATTGTGTAAAACCTAAAATACTTCCTAGATGGCTTTTCACACGTTTTCCTACTCTGCCCTAAATCATGATCTTGCTACTCTGTCACACTGGTCTGTCACTATGCTGTTCTATCCCTAAAACATCCACAAGAGCAGAGTGACAAAAGGTCAGGCAGGGGATAAGAACATCACAAGAAGTAAAGGACATTTCTTTGTCACTTTTAATTTGACATTTATAAAAACAGGCATGTAGAAGGCTATTTCCTCTTAGGCTTTAGACTTGAAATGCAAATGCAAAGCAACAGGAAAAAATAGCCACAATATTTTATCGACTATTTTAGGGAGACTTTCCTGAAAAGAAAAAAAAGAAGTATCATGGATCAGAGACGGCAGGCTAGACCACTTAGATAATCAGGTGTTGAAATTTTAAATTGCTGGGGTGTTTGTGAAACCATAGTTATGTCCCTAATCTATGCTGTAAAACCAACTCCTTCTTTAAGATATTTAGAAACAATCAAAATGACAATACTGATGTATTTTAATGTTCACTATTGCTCAGAACTACACATTTGCCTACCCAAATTTCAATAACTGGCCACTTACCAAAATATTTTAACCCAGAGAGGTCAGTTCCCTGACCATTTGCATTGATCTGGACATCAAAAGAACCACCGTCCTCTGAAAACGATCACCTTCTTGTGCTGGTCCTTCTGTGCTAAGCATCACTCAAAGCTTTGCACTACAAAATTTCATTTATAGTCTATAGTTCAGTAGTGGAGAACAACCTCTACCAACATTTCAATCACAAGCCATGTGGAGAGATTGGTTATATCCATCAGCTTTGTATCCACTTTGTCACTTGGTCAGAGAAATTAAGTCAAAATTCAGAAAGTAGGCATCTCATCACTGCGTGGGGAGGCAAAAGCAAAAGTGCTGACACCAATCCTATAATTACGAACCACATTTTATGGGGCATCAGACTCCAGCCCCCAATGTTTTCCAGATAGCAAAGCCTAACAACAGCAGTGTGTTCAAAGAAAAATACCACTGCTGGGTTTTTAAGGATGTGATTGTGAAAAGTTTTTCTTTCTTTCTTTCTTTCTTTCTTTCTTTCTTTCTTTCTTTCTTTCTTTCTTTCTCTCTTTTTTTTATTTTTTGAGTTAATGTGTCACATTGTCAAGGTTGTATCAACCATAAAGGTGATATGTCGAAGTGACAATCAGTTTATTAAGGTAAAAAGAAATGTGTTTCCCCCTCAATTGCAGTTTGCTTAACCTCATTTTAAAAATAAACTGCCTAGAGCAGACAGAAAGAAAATTTGGGCATTATCAGTTGTCCACACTGAGTAACACTATCAGAAAAAGCACACACCGAAAGCTTTGAAGAAGGTGCTGTGTGGCGCACTTTTTCATTAGGGTCAGCCTGTCAGGTAATTATCCCCTGGGACTTTTGGACTATAGTCTCCTTTTCTTCTGTGCTAGAGAATGCCAAGGGATGTGCCCCGTGCCCAACCCCACTTTCGGTGCTCAGTGAAGTTTTGCTGGTGTCAGCTCCTGCCCCAGCTTCTTTGTGGGCTTGTGAGCCCCAATGTTCTTCCACGTCAGGTCACCTTTTCATTTCAAGCCTCCCATTGAGCAGAGTCAAAAGAGCAGCCTCCATAGAAGTAGATAGGAAGAAGTGAAGGCGATTTGAGAAGAAAGGGACAGTGGGGTCTTGCATGTATTTGTAAAAGGCCAGGGATAAAGTGTTAAGCATGGTCAAATAAATACCCAGTGAGAGGACTTCATCAGACCCTTTTCTCCCCAGGCCCATACAGAATGGGATTAGGAAGCCATTTACACATACACGCATACACCGATTGCGTGAGGAGTACTTTCTGCATGCAATTAATGAAACTTTCACTTGAAGAGGGCAGTGGATGCATTGTAGTTTAGCCTTTATAGTTTTTAAAAAATAAATAGCTATGAAAATATAATTTCTAAGCTTTGGAACAGAGATAATTTTTGGTATTAAAAAGTATATATAAAACCTAGAGAACCATGTGGTTGAGACATTACAAAAGAAAATATGCAGCTGGACTAAAAACAGTATGTACACCCCTATAATCCCAGTTCTATGGAAAGCTAAGGCAAGAAGATCAAAAATTTAGGCCCGGCCCGACCAACTTAGTTGGTATCAAAATAAAAATGATTTTTATAAAAGGGCTGGGAGATGTAGCTCAATGTGAAAGACCTGATGGGTTCAATAGCAAGAATTAAAGAAAGAAAGAAAAAAGCAGAGGAAAAATGTATGTTAGTCCAGGGTTAATGATACAAAGAACTGCAGATCTGTCCTCTTTATAATAGTTAGCTTTTATAGTATATTTTTTAAAGAAGATAGTTTTAGAAAAGAGATGATCAACATAAAGGAGCATAAACTTAGTACAAACAAATCATGGCAGATAAATCCAAGTTTATTTGATAAAAAAGATAACTGGATAGGCCAATAAAGCATTGCAGAAATTATATATCTGCATTTCAATAATAAATACTCCCATAATATTGTGGTCATCAAAAAGAACAAGCAAACTCCATAGTAGTGTGGAATATCATACGGGATGATTTTCGCAATCCCACCTCAGAAGGCAAATCCTAACTAATCCGATTTTTGTCTTCTCACTTTCAATTCTAGTGAGAGCCTTTCTTACAAAGCTCATAAGCTTAATCGTGATAGAATAACTTGGGTTAGGCACCCAGTCCTGTAACCTAAGAATGGCAAACCTTTTAGAGACGAGTGTCTGAACTGCGACCCAAAACCCACATTACTTAACACAACACTGCAATTAAATCTGAATACTGGAGTTTTAGTTTGGAAAATACAACTCATAGTTTATCATCTTTTGTCTTAAAAGAAAACAAACAACACATGTGCCATAGGTTCACCACCACTGCAGTGCAGACAGTGGAGTTTAACAGTCTCATTAACTCAGCTGGACCATAAGACAGCATGGAAACCAGGGTAGACTCAGCCCTCAGAATCATATAGAGTGAGCACGACAGAGCAATGGTTCTCTAAGAAGAATACATTGTCTTGAAGAAGAAAAAAATGAATGTGAAACAGATGAACTGATAAGTATCTACTACATATGGTTATATACACTGAGATTTTATTTGTGGACCATTACATCAACTTGAAGATGTCTTTGATAGACACCTCAGGACTCTACCTTTGGCTTGGCACTTTACTGAAGTCTCCAAAATGCTGTTCATCACATTTCCAGTTCATGTAAGAATTTACTTAACTTTGAAGGACTTCTCATGTTGAGTACCAACTCAGAAAGAACCTTGACATGTTAGACTTTTGGGTCAACACCAAGATGATGCAATTTTTTACACATAGGTAAAAAGTTTAGTATAAAATTAAAGTAATAAAGAGATTGTAGAGGAAACAGCATGGTAGTATTTTATTTGAAAACAAACAAAAACTCAAAGAAGTTTAACTAAAGATGAATTCAAAAGTTACTACTAATATGTAGGCTACAGCATTAAAAGCGTAGCATTACAATTAAGAACAGTATGGTTTTCTGTTTCATGGACAGGTCCAATCAGATCCACAATTTTATGTAGTATTCTAGTGTTCTATCTTGATTGTGGGTGATCTTGGTTTTCATGTTTAACAGCTAACAAATATATATTTGTGTTTTTCTTTGATTCATGATTACCTACTTCCTTTGAGTATAAATTTCTCAAGATTAGGGTAAGGTGTTGTGTGTTTGTGTGTATGTGTGTGTGTGTGTTATCCCTGGATCACCACATGGTAGCATCAATAAATATATTTTTTAGAAAAAATAATAAAATAAATTTAAAAGTGTGTTGAAGAAAATCAAGAAGATGGAAGGCAATAACTTGGGAACTCAAAATTTCATAAGAAAAGGAGATGAACTAATATTCTTCTGAAAAGGCTATTAAAATATGGCATATACTTTTAAACCTTTAAAAAGCCTGTGGATAAATAAACACTGCTCATAGAATAATACTTTCTTTTACTTTAGCTTTCAAACAGAAGTTAGATGAGCCTCTTTTTAAATTTTTATTTATTTTTGGTACCAAGGATTGAACTCACAACCTTACACTTACCAGGTAAGCACTTAAGCCACTGAGCTAAATCCCCAGCCCAGATGAACCTCTTTTAAGTATGCTGTATGAAGAGTTTCAACTGCCTAGGAGGAGAGATGATTAGTGTATTCAATTTTTTAAAATTTTGGCAAGACAAAATGGTAGAATGAGGTATTCCAAGCCCACAATATTACCAAATGTCCTTAGTGTTTTGTCGTTTAATGTTAAATTCATACCACTCTTGAAAGGTGGCATTTTGCGCTAAGTCATGCAGAAGTTAAAAAGTCATATGTGACTATGACAAAGCTTCGATGGGAAGATGAGTCTGTCTGCAGTGACATGCACCAGACCCTAACACTCTTGTCCTACAATAGTGAGGAAATCGATAGTAGGACATACGAAGGACAGAAGCATCAGACTTACAGTTCCTACTTCATTCTTCTATGTCTTTCCCCTTCTTCCCTTGAATAAATGTTAAAAACAACTTTTGAAACAAGTGAGCCACTAACTGGCATTTGGATAGTTAGCATATGCATGTGTATATATATATATATATATATATATATATATATATTTGAAATTATATATGACTAGAGGTAATTATTTATAGAACCAGTTTTCTATTTACATACAGACTGAAATATATATATATATATATATATATATATGCATATTTTAATGTAAATGCCAAACTGTTAATATTTCTGAGACTAGGTTGAGGTATGTTGTGTATATTCTAAAGGAAATGATTCTGACCTTTCATTCAACCCCCATCATTTGAAAGGATACATCTTTTCTTCTTTAAAAATCTCAATCAGAGGCTGGGGATATAGCTCAGAGTTACAAGTGCCTGCCAGGCAAACGCAAGGTCCTGAGTTCGATTCTCAGAACTAAAAACCCAAATCTCAATTATAGCTGAGTATGGTGAGTTCAAGGTCAACCTGAACTATGTAACTAATTTTGTGTGTGTGTCAAAAAAATCTAGATTATATCTCTGATACTTAAATCAAACCTTATTCTATGTAGTGCTCTCACTCAATTTTAGTTTCTGGTACCATTATTCTATGCTTTGAGTATGTAAATCCATATTCTTGAATTATGTATTTGACCTTGTGCTATGATCGCGGCAATTCATGGTAGAAATTTCAGATTGACTGCAAGCCATGAGCACCAGCCAGGTGATGTCATAAGGAAACTCACAAAGTGCACCACACCATCCTGGGCACAGCAAGGTTGTCTAATAATGAAAATCAAAAATGAGCTCTTTGGGGGAAAAGGATCATTTTATTTCCTGGTAATTTTCATCATTTCTTCAAATACATCCATGGAAACCCTGGGATGCAAGTCGGCGCTTAGATTGCTTAAAAAGTGTTTTTACAAAGAAATTCATCTATAATCAAAGCAGCAATAATGAGTCAACCCGGGAAACATGATAATTTCTCTGAAGGGTTAAATTGTTTCAAATCAGAAGTCAAAATTATATTTATACTAATGACAACCTTAAAAATGTAACACAGCATTCAATTTTTGCATAAAAATTACACATTTTAAATACCAAAAGCTTGATGTGAATTTTACACTCTGTTTATGTTAAACCAAAAAACTGAACTTAAAAGTAATCATGTAAATTGAATGATAATAAGAGTTCTTTTATATTTTTAGACTACTTCAAATGAATAATTTAAAAGGCATCAAGCAAAATATTTTATTAACATAAAGCTAATGGTATATTTTTATAGTACCTGATTTTCAAAAATTTGCACTAAGACATTATCATAATCAGCTCATGTCAGTTGTGTGCCATTTTACATACGCTATTTTTGAATAAAGTTAATGCACTCGTTGGCACAGGAGCTCAGTTTAAATCTTATTTCTGAACTATCACTGCTGCCCTTATTAAAATACTTTAATTTGCCAACTTCTACGTAAATCTGAAGTGAAGACGGCTTACTCTTAGAAATGCAATTTCTGTCGGTAGTGTTTCTCACCATACAGCAAGGTCACATAAAAAGAATTGAATCGTTTTTGTTAAAATAGGAGGGAAATCATAAGAATCGGCAGGTTACCCACCATGAAATGGAGCAGGAAGTATTTTCACTCAGAAATTACATCATGGTACAAATAAAACTTTATGGCTGTTACGCTCCTGTAAATTAGATATTTATTCCTTTTCCATTAATGTGCTTTTTCTCAATATGTTGGCTTGGATTGTAATATAAATCTGTAAATTACATGCACTAAAGAAAATTGGCTCATTTTCAAATATGAATTTTTTACGTATAATTCTATAGCTGATTGTATTTTTGGTATAAAATCAGGCAATTATTTAATAATTTCTTTTACACATTAGGAATAATGGACTAAATAGCCTCTGATACTACAAACTGTTCTACCTTCTTAATTGACATCTGGTACATAATATGATAATTTTAGAAATAATCTTACGGTAAGGGATAAAAGATACTTAATTTACAAAACCACTTTGAAATATAATTTATGACCTCAGCCCTTTTCTCTTTAAATTAGCTCTTTCTGCAAGTTTCACCGTCAAACAACTTGGTTCCTACCTGTGTCTCATTGCAGATACCATGATATGTGGATATTCACCTTCACATGCACCAGATCTGTTTTTTGAGTACATAGGAAAAGTAGGATTGTCTCCCCAGAGTTCTAAGCACCCCTATGCTCCACTAGCATCTCGTTTAGTTTTATGGAATTTGTTTCTTTCTCTCCTGTCTTGTGCCTAGATTGTTACAGTAAGAGCCTATTCTATTCTTGATTTACCCCAACAAGTCTTGCCATTGTTTTTCACACAAGTTCAAAATAGCCCTTTAGAAGCCTTAGAATACAGAAACAGATGAGAGAAAATAACTCTTTTATCATTGCTCCTGGAAATTTCTTTAAACCTCCATTGGCTGCCTATGAACAAAGAATCTTTTTTTTCTTCTTCTCTTGATGTCTTAAACTTTCTGTTTTCTTAGCATCTAGCTTTTTTTTTTTACCCCTCCTGTGTATGTGTTTTAGTCTAATAGTGCTTCTGAGTGCCCAGTTACCGCTGTGATAAGTGCTACAGAAATACTTACACAGAAAGATAGATTACTCTGAACTAGCTTTCATTCTCCTTTTTCCAAACACAGCTTCCAAGGATAGGAAAAAAAATGCCACTAGTTTATAAAAATCGATGGTATTTTTGTCTGCATAAGGAGTAGAAGATTATGTCAAAGGAGTGATATAATCAATATCTGATTCCTAGAAGACAGAACCTTTGCTCTAGGAAAAAAAAAAACATTAAAAAGGAAAGAAAAAGAAAAAAAAAGAGTAATATCTTAGAAAAACTAGGTCTTTGACGAATTCTCCTACACAGCCTGAAAGTGACAGGGTTCATTTCTCTCCAGCTTCAGTACAAAACTTTCAAGGAATTCAAGTTGAATAAATTACTCCAGCATCATAAAATTAAAACACAGAAAGCAGTAAACTAAGTACCATATCATAACCAATGGATGAACAACTGAAGACTCCAGTGCCGTAGAAACAAACTTGGCATTTTTAATTACCCCTATCAAAGGATTCAGGACTTTGATAACATACTATGTAAAACTGCTGCAACATTTGAGGATAATCTGAATTAAAAATTCCAATTGATGATATGTCAAAATAAAATCTAAAAAGATGATGAGGTTGAAGATGGTGTCTCTGGAGACTTCCTTCAATGCTTCAGTGTGTTTATAATCACCCGGTAAACATTTGAAGCCCCAACATGTTCAAATGATTAATTTAAAAAAGAAACAAAGCAAGAGGAATTTGGTATGTACAGGCCAGTGGCCTACTTCAAAGACTCCAAGAGCAGAGAACACTTTGTGATGGAAATTGTTTTCCTCTGGGGTTTCCCACTGCCACTCGGTATTCAAAACACTTTCCCATATTTTGCCTGACAAAGTTCAGCCTCCTCTAAAGAAACTAGACAATTCTAAAAAAGAATTTAAAAAGTAAGAAAAGAAAAGAAAGGAAAGAAGAGGAAAGAAAAGAAAAGAAAAGAAATGAAAGAAAAGAGAAAAGAAAAGAAATGAAATGAAAAGAAATGAAAAGAAAAGAGAAAAGAAAGAGAACTAAAGTCATTACAGAGTCGGTTTGTCAGTTTCATGGAAACCACTATCACCTTGAGAAGCAAATGCCTTGTCAATTCGGTGCTGCTGCACATGGTGCTCAGTTGCTTTGCATAATGTTTGTGTGCCTGGAAACCAAAGAGGAGCATTTTAATTAATTTCTAGTTTTTGTTTTGCTTATTCCTGTCAACCTCAGACTATTTTTGAAACTGTTTAAAAGCCAGTTTATCCTACGAACATTTCTAGCCTTCCCGGTTGGATTTGAACCTGACCCTGTATCCCTAAGCTTAAGTCAGAAATTCTCAGAGTGTGCTCTTCCGTGGCTACTGCACACGGATGTGTTCAGCGCTTGTAATGGTTATTTATCGCCAGCCCTGACTCACGGGCTATAGACTGTGGGCCTTTGATATCTGCAGGCCTCTCTACCTGCAAGCACTGCCCCTCTGCACTGCTGTCCGGATCCAACACCCACTGATTATTTTCATGACCACAAGGTCTTAGATGCTGTCTTTCTTCCTGAAATCTGTTTCTATGATTGTTCACCTAAAATTCCAGTCACAGTCTCTGGGAATTTGCTCCATGCTCATCTCACCTTGGAAACTAAGCCGGGTACAGTGTTTCATTTTCTGCTCAGGGCAGCCCTTGGCATAGACTTTCTGTTCAGTACATAGACTCACTTAATAGTCTAATGTGTCTTCTTTCCTTCACTCCTTAAGCGTACCATTCCCTATGTCTTTGTGAGTCAAGCTTTTAGTAGTGCTCTTGGCATAAAAATAGATGTCAGATAAATGTTTGTTGCTTGTCTTTGTGTCTTTTACATTGCCTCACACAATTCTTTGTTTGGAACAGATGCTGAATACCAGGGGCTAAATCAGATGGTATGTTTTCCTAAAATTGTGATGCCTATTTTGAAATAAACACAGTAGAATAAACATGTTGAGCTGTGTGTCCAATCTGTAGCAGTATCGTTTCCCTAAGCAGACATTTCATTTTATGCACAATGTGTTCTTGGGTAGAACTTTTAAGACTAAGGCAAGGAACTTTGAGCCAGTGGAATAATGTGTATTTCTTTACCAAAAATGAAGATGAGAGAGAGGAGGCTAGGAAAAGAGGAGTTTCCACCATTGCATGATTGGTCTAACAGTATGTAACCTTGAACACTATATTCAAGACACTAAAAGAATTACTGAAGACACTAAAAGAATTAGTCTGGAGAGATCTTCAGAGAAGCAATAAAGAAAATATAAAGTCTACACAGTTTTCCTGATCTTGGTCCTGGACTTCATTAGGGGGTTGGCTGCATTGTCCTTCTTGGGTTTTGGGACACGTTATTTATTTTTCTCAGTTTTGACATAGAGTTTTTCTAATGTGTTATGTCACCCAGACTAGGCTTGAATTTGCAACCCTCCTGCCTTAGCCTTCCAGAATACTGGGGTTATAGACACGTACCACCATGCCCAGCTTTCCCATATCCTTTTAATAAACCCCATTCTGTTTTATCTAGCTCAGTTTGGTTCATTACTTATGACAAAAAGTTTCCTGATTGTTTCAGGGCAAAAGCAAGTATTTTTAGATATATAAAATGTTTTAGGGAAAATGACTGTAATTGGTGACTACTACTGCTATAATAAATTATCTTAAACATAATGACTTAAACTAATAGACATTTTAAATCTTATGGTTCTGGAACTCAAAAAGCTGATTTTTTGTTGCCTTTTTAAAAATTAATTTAGGAGATTGTTGCAGTACCTAATGTTTATATTCCTTGTGTGGAACTGGAACATGAGAAAAACACAGCTTAATAACACATCTTCATTCCTTTTTACATACCCGTTCATTCTCTTTGCCCCCTTCCTGTTTTCTTTCTTTCTGACTTTTTTTGAGTCAGGGTCTCACTACACAGTTCAAGCTGGTCTTGATCTCACTTTGTAGCCCAGGTGGGTCTCGACCTAGCAATGATCCTCCTCCCTCAGCCTCCCTCTATCTTTTAACATCCTTTCCATCTAATTAGCAAAACTCATGATATCTCTAGGGTAGCACTTTGTCATGGAGATTTGATGGGAGAACTAATTTCTTTGTGTTTCCCAGCTCCAAAATCCTGCCAGTATTCTTAAACCCAAGGTCTTCTCCTTCCATCTTTGAAGAGCAATAGTGAACTGAGCGCATTTCACAACACATTAATTTTCTCATTTCTTCTATTCTTAAGGGTTGTGGGGTTATATTGTTATCTCAGATATTACCAGGTAATATCCTATTTTGAAGTCCTTATCTTAAACACATCTGCTAAGTCTCTTATGTCACATAAAGTAACATTCAGATGTTCTAGGGATTAGGGTAGAAACATCTTTGAAGAAGGTAGATGGACAGTACTCTACCTGCTATACTGGCTCTTAAACTCAAAGACATATATTGTACTATTTCTTTTATTTGTCTTGTTGTCATTTTCCATATTAACTACAACAAAACCTGGTACAGTGTAGGTGTTCAATAAATGTCTGATAATAATTGAATTTTTTTCAGCTCCTGCGTAAACCCTTGTAGTTCCTTTCATCTTTTATAAAGGGAGGTTTAAAGCAATATCACATAAGTATACTAATTCTGTTATTTAAGATCTGACCTTGATGGAGGTTTCTTATGTCTGTATGTAAAGGCTTCAAGTCAGAGAGACCTTGGTTTAAATCCTTTCTTTATGAAATCATTATTTCCTTGCAAGACAGAGAAAATGAAAAGTGCCCAACATGCTATAGCTAATATGCTAACATGTGTTGATCACTCTCCTAAGTATTTACATGCATATCCTCATTTTATTGTCATAAAAGAGAGGGAAATCTCTAGATGGCATTGTGCAGGGCTTTCCACAGTAGGTGATACAAGAAGTGAGCATGTCTTCTTGTGTATTCTGTGGCAGAAAAAACCCAATGTGTATTTACAAAGATGCCTATCTCCAAATTCTCAGAGTTTTAGTTATCCTAATCTTTGTACACTGTGAATATATTGTGGAATTAAAGTTGCCAGTGGAACTAAACTTGATAATCAGCTGGCCTTAGAATAGGTAGACTACCCTGGGTTATGCAAATGGGCAAATATAATCACAAAGATTCTTAAAAGTGTAATAGATAGGAGAAGAAAAAAGTCAGGTAGAAATGCAGCTATGAAAGAAAGACCAGAAAAATGAGTGATTACTGTTTTGCACACAGAGGAAGGGGCTGTGAGCCAAAGAATGTGTGCAGCTTCTAGATTGTAAAAAATAAGTGAATTGAATCCCCTCAAGATTATCTAAGATGAAACAAAGACTTATACACACACAAATTTCACTCAAGTGAGACCCATGGTGGGATTTATGATGACATAGAAAATAGGTGTGATGTTTTCATCTATCAGATTCATGATAATTTTTACAGCTGCAAAAGAAAACCAATATCAAGTCATTTCTTTTTGACCCTTGAGCATATTTCACTAGAATATACTTCTTTTAAAAAATTAACTCCTTTGATTTTCTCACTTGAAATGAAACCCAACTGTAATATGCTTTTTTTTTTTTTTGGAAGAACCCTCGTGGGACTCCCCTTCTCTTGTTTCCAATGATGCATGAGATCAGGAAAGATTATCATGCACTTTTCAGAGATGAATTATAGTCTTTTCTCTACAAATTACAGTCTATTATTCACCTGACATTTGGGCCTCCCAATCTCTCAAAATTCTTATCTTATAAGAAGGAACATCAAGATCTGAATTTGGATTCAGCCCCCTAACGACAGCCTTAGCATAAGGTGCAGCAGTGATAGGTAAGATACATACTCCAGGAGTCTGCATGCTACACTTATGCCCCTCCTAATTCGCCATGTTTCTTTCCTAGTAACATCAACAAAAATGAGATATGATGTCTGCGGTAAGGTACAATGGCTCTCGAAAAATGTCTTAGTCTTTATCCCTACTCTAGGAGCTTTTGCTCATTCCTACCATCTTACTCATTTCCCTCATTCTCTTGTCTCTTTTTCCTTTTTATTATTGCTGTCTTCCTCTTTTCAGTTCAGAGTTGAGTATTGATTATCATGAAAAAGGAAAATACTAGTTTGAATAGTCACTGATGTGTCAGCACCACGGACAGCGGTGCCAGCGCTGGAATCCACAGATATCATATGATTATTCTTAGGATTATTTCATTTAAAAATTCATTTCTAAATATATCTCTTTTCTTCACACTCTCCTTCACACATTCCTGCTCCCTCAAGCCACTGCCATTGGAGCCCAAACAGCTCATTAGGAGCTGATCAATTGTTTGAGGATGTTCATTAGAACCCTGCATTGTTAATCACCTAATATTTTGATCTGTCTTCTTAGACTTTAATCTTGGCTTTCCTCTTTTTTGTCCTTTATCACTATTTCACCCTGAAAAATTATAGAAAAGAATTTTAATCTTGGGATTCTGGCTTGTTGGTCTCAGTTGATCTCCACCTGTGAAGCATTAATATAATTGTGTTAAATCACATGAAATTTTTACACGTCAATATAAAATATATATGTAGGCAAAAT
The DNA here is from genome assembly GCA_004027295.1 of Dolichotis patagonum. Lineage (NCBI taxonomy): Eukaryota > Metazoa > Chordata > Mammalia > Rodentia > Caviidae > Dolichotis > Dolichotis patagonum. Next base: position 59,073 of record PVJX010000002.1, on the reverse strand, counting down.
GGTCAAATTACAAATAATTTCATAAGATTTTACTTGAGCCATTTTTTATTCCAAGTAATATTTCCAGTTGAGTTTTAAAAAATCTTGCTTATACTCTTAAATTAGCCATCCACACAGTTGGATTGAATAAATTATTTTCTATTTCATTGGCTAGGTTAAGTGACCACAAGAAAGGAATGCTCTGTTTTTTGTAGATTTTTCCTGTTCTTTTCTTACTATTCACTTTCTCTCTGATCTCAGTGAACTTCCATCAGTTTCAAATCCAATAAGGCCCATCCACATTTTTTATTTTTAACCTCTAAAATTTCATTTGGAATATTGGTTCTTAATTATCCTTTATTTTCCCTTTTATCACTTGACTATGTCCTTGCTGTCTGCTTTCAAATCCACTCAGATTTCCTTTCTTCCTTGAACCTGCCCTTGACATTGCTACTGCTTATGGAGCTATCAGCCGACTTAAGAAGAAAAAATAAGAATATTCTACAATCTCTACCTTCACTTCCCTTACCCCATCTAACAGAGTTTCAGCCCCTTATTCAAAGAAATCCACTCTCTGGTTCCCTAGCAGAGCTGAAGGGTTTTCCTCATCCATATCATCCCAATCCTAGATGATTTTACTGCAGTTCTCACTGTGCATTCAGACTGTAGTGCTACCCAGCTCCTCTGCTGATTTTCTACTCCTTGACTCCTCCCAGCTATCGTGGCCTCTGCTTCTTTGCCTTCTGTCATAACAATACTTTATTGGAAAATTTTCTGTTCCTGTAACTTATCTCTATTTGACTATGCTCATTTTTATTCAGAAATACTTTAGTTTCCTATTATGCTCACACTCTCTTTGCTATCTTTATTACCTCAGATATCCCCCCAAAGGCTCATTATCATGAAGAGTTGGGTTCTGACAGACTTTTGGACAGTAATTGCATCATAAAAGCACTAACATCTTCCACTGATGAGATTAGTGGGAGTTCTGAAATGAGAAGGTGCCACTTACTTGGAGGGAGAGAATCATGGGGGCATGATCTTAGTTGGGGACTCTATCTGGTCCCCAACTCCTTTCTGTCTGGGTCTTTCTCTGCTCTCTCTGCTTCTTTGCAGCCATGAGAGTAGCAGCTCTGCTCCACCATGCCTTTCTGCCATGATTTATGATGTTCTGCTTCAGCTCAGACCTATTATAGCAATGAAACAAGCTCACCATGGACGGAAACCTCTCAAACCATGAACTAAAACAAATTCTTCATCCTTTAAGCTGTTTATGGTTAGGTATTCTGTTACAGCAACAAAAAGTTTACTAAACCACTTAAATATGCCATTATCTTTTTAAATTTCTATATTTTCCCAGAGTGGAATTCGAAAGTTCCTTTTTTACTCTTATTCCTTCTCTGAATATGATCATTTTTATTAGCTTCTCACAATAATATTATAAACTTTCTCCTGTTTAATGCATAGAAAATTGGGTGCAGTAAGCAGGTCAAAGCGTATTTAGCCTTATAACACATGTGTGTGTGTACAGAGGGTAAGTTGTGATATTTAGCAATTAAATATGCACGGTCAACATTTAAATTACTACTTTGAAATTTTACTTTGTATATTATCATATGAAAGCTTCTGAAAGGTATTCAGCTAATAAACTTGTGTAACTCAGTTTAACTCAATGTTCCCAAAGTGATTTGACCTTATAAACTTTTTGTTCGCCGTTTTTAATAAAATCTTTTTGAACACTCAGGGAAATGTCATCCTAACATAACAGGCATTTCTTTTGTGTTGACAAATCTGATCAAATCTTGATTTTGCCACTTATTAGCTCTGTGGGCAAGCTACTTAGCCTCTCTGAGCTTCTACTTGGTCAGCAATAATAACGACCGTCTTAGTCATATCTTCGAAGGATGAGAAATGGCATGAATAAAATACATCACATAGCATTTAGCACACAGTAAGTGCCAATAAATGTTAGTATCACCAATGCCATTATTATTACTATGGTATTATAATTATTTATGTATGTGTCTTACCTAGGCTACATCCACATTACAGATAATCTTGAGCCTCTATGATTCTTATTCTTCGAAAAATGTCTTGTACACTGTTTTGTTCCATGAGTAGTGTTACATACCTGATATACTTCTCATGTTCATGTATATATATATATATACACACACACACACACACAGACATATATATATATATACATACACACACAGATAGATAGATATAGATAGATAGATAATAGATACAAAGACTAAAATTCAGACCCAATCTATGTCTAAAAATAACTGATTTTTCAGAAGATGAATTTTTGCAGTTAATAGATAGTTTATGAAAAACTAGAAAGAAATTAAAATGTGTTATTTTCATCATTAACTACTGTTTCCAAAATAGTTACTTGACTGATTTTATTTCTCTCTCCTGCATCGAATGCTACTGTTTGGCATTCTTATTGAATCCCTGTGCATCCATGGTCATAGATGCTGCAGTTTCTAATATGCCTTCCAACAACACTTGAGATATTTCCAAAAGATGCCACATAATTTCTCTGACAGCACACATCTCCAGTGCAAACCGAGGTTCTAGAACATCTTTAGTTTCTCCATTGATTTGGAAGATAGAACATCTGTGGTTCACTTATATAGGAGCCACATCTTATACCTTGAAAGAATAAATTTATTTTAGAAGAAAGTGATAACACAATAAAGTAAGCAAACATAATACATGATTTCAATATCTAAAGCTGAATTGAAAAGGTCAAAATGACTTGGAAAAAAATGGCCAAACCAGTTTTTATGATAATAATTGAGCACAACAGTTTGTACTAATATATCATTTTCAATGGTGCTTTTGAATAAGTCTCTTTTCTCCTTTTTTTTTTCTTTTTCCAAACACATTGTATCAAGTGGGTTGACACAGGTTGAGTGACAGATGACATTCTGGTTACAATGCCAGTTTAAATGACTTTGTCTTCTGCCAGAAGTTGCTTCACCAACAATCTCCAGCTCAAGGAAGCCTTGCCACTACTAAAACAAGACTGAGTAAAGCACAGACATTTTACTTGCTGTTCCTTCCTCCTGGAAGGTTCTTTCTTCAAAAGGATTGTAGCATTTTAAATAAAAGTTAAGATTTAAGATCTGATTTCTGGTTTTGACATTTATAAGCTCTGACCTTCAGAAACATGACTTAACCTCTATGCGTTTCTGATTCCTGTCCTGTAAAGCTGATGAATGCTACACCTCATGGGGAGATTTTGAAGCTTAAATGAATTGGTGAATGTAATACATTTAAACTGGGCGTGGCAGTCTATAACCTCAACACTTTGGGCTCTTGAGGCAGGATTATAGTTTTGAGCCCAATCTGAGCCACTTAGTGACTTGATGTGACCCTGTTTCAAAATAAAAAAAAAAAATATAAAAAAGGTGGGGATGAAATTCAGTGCAAAGACCCTGTATATTGCCAAAAGTCCTAGTATTGCACAAGATAGCAACATAGAGCGAAAGTTACATCCAATGTCATTCTTATGCCTTTGGTTCTATAGTCATTACCATCACCATTGACTTTACATGGTTGGCCCCTTCACGTTCTGAAAATCTTGGTTCAAAAGTTCCCATCTCAGAATGGTCTACATTGACTAACCATCTAAAGTGGTTCACGAGACCTTTTATTCCCAGCACTTATCCATATCTGCAATTATCTCATGCATTTTCCATTTTTCCCTTCTCCTACTTTAGTAGAGAATGGTTCTCTTGCTGTGCTTATTTATATCTGTAGCGCACAAAGCAAGTCTTTGCATTGTATAAGTGCTCAATAAAGATTGAGTGGACACTCTACAACATGGATGGTTTAAAGGACTCTACCGACTAGGGTTTGAATAACTAGAAATGGTTTCTGCTAAGGACATGCAGAATCAGTTCTGCAGGAGTGAGGCAAAAACAAAGGCCACTAAGCTTCTGAGCCACAGGTGCCTTGCACATACATCCACACTATCAATTATGAGTTAAGTCTGTCTGAATGTCTATTTCTACCAAAATATATAAAAACAACACTGTAAATTCTTTATTGCAGAATTCTATTTCAACTCAGTCTGCATTACTGTATACAGAGACACATAAATTAAAGATGATGTTCTTTTTTTGCCTATACATGAAAATTAAATTAGGAAATTGGAAATTTTGCAACCAGCATGAGTAAGCAACCAAAAATGCAATGAGTCAATAATTTTCCGTAGTCTTATGGTACCTTATATTTGTTGGTTAATTAAAATGACCTAAAGTGTTGAACTTTCTTCCTCTGGGGGATATTTTAAAATTCTGATATTTCCCTGGGGGAATGGCCAAGTTGTTTCATGCTCCTTTTCTTGGTAAGAGACTAAGGACATAAGCAAGCCAATTATTGTATCTGACTTCAGAATCTTTGGACTTTTAGAGTGGTTTGGGCCTTCCACTAACTTCATTTTAAAGGTAAAGAAAACAAAACCCAGAGAGAAAATACATACATAACTAGTTTTGGCCTTTTTTCCCCCAATAATGAACTCTGGGTTTTCTCTCATTACAAGATTAAAAAATTAAGCTGATTATGAGATTTATCTCAAAGTCTTTAACCTAGAATGTTTAGTTGATAAAAACAATCACCAGCAATAGTTATTTTGACCAGAACGTAGTCACTGAATCATGTGATATATATTAGAGGATTAATCACTTGTGCATATTAAACCTAGGTACCCCAGTGAAGTCATTATCATTATTACCATCTTACTGATGGAGTGAGGCTTAGAGGGGTTGTCTGCACATGATCACTCAGCTAATAAATTACTGAATTAGTGTTTGTCTCCTAATCTGATCACAAAGCTTGCTTTCCTGACCTTGAAACATATTGTCACCCCGGAAGCGAATTCTGGACCTCTTCCTGTTTTTATATAACATAAAGTCAACAAAAGCTTTACAGCTTTAAATCACAAGAAATTTAGATTTCAGTCTTCTTAAATAAAGTTTTAAAGGAAGACAGTCTCATTCATTCTCATATGCATTACCTGTGGCTGAGTTTCTGCCTTTACAGGAGCACTGTATAGTTAACACAGGAGACCACCACATTAGCTGCTAAGCCTAGAGTATTTATCATTTCATCCTTTCCTGAAATAGCTGATAGTCTGTTCTTGTTGATCATCAGACAATATCATTCAGCCAACATTTTGCAGTTGAAAAAAAGAACAATAAAATTATTGAAATGAAAAAAATGAGGTGCCTAGATAGAACAAATAGCTATCTCTTTAAGGACAGTTTAATTTATGAATGGAGAAGAGTATCTAAGAGCAACTATTTGGAGCCAGGGAAACAAAGCACTCTGCTAGATTCTAGTGTAGCAAACCATGTTATCCTCCAGCAGGTGATAGGTGTTCCTCTTAGGATGTGTTCTATTGTACAGTTTACCTAACAAGAAAATTTACTTCTAATCTATAGTAATGACTCACAAAGTATGGTTATTTCCAGAGGACCCTTGCAAATCCCTGAGACATTTTGATCTGTGAGATCAAAGCCGTTTTAATAATGTTACTTAGATATGATTAGTCTTTTTCACTCTCTTTCTTCTATGAATGTATAGTGGAGTTCTCCAGAGAATGAAAATATATATATATATATATATATATATATATATATATATATATATATATACATGTATTACTACAGATTGAATGTAGAACCAAATGGGAGAATCCAGCTTTTATCCTGGAGTCAGATACTAAAGAAAGTTGCAAAAATTTAAAATAATGGTGCTCTTCAGTATGTTTTTCATTTTTGAAAACTTACATATTTAGTCATAAAACTGTGTCATTTCTAACAACATATAATGGTTTATTATTTTAGTGTATTAATAAATAATTATGTTTAGTGCCCCAATTTTAATATCCAATGGAGTAAAATAGCTAGATATAACCCTGATATGCATTCTTTCTATGCCCAAAGAAATCATAAGACCAAAATGTTAATTTGCTTCACCCTTCCAGGATGAAACTCTAGCCCCACCAGGTACATGATGTCTTTCTAAACCATTCTCTAGTGTTGTATTACAGATTTCCAATCCTGAATCCATATCAACTTTACCTAGGCAGCTTACCGTTTCAGTTCTCCGTGCCCTTAACCCTAAGAGTGAAGCACAAGCTACTGAATTCATCTTGTGATGATTCTGATTCAACTCATCTTAGGTCAGTACTGGGGACTGCTGCTACAGATGATGCTGATAGTGTTTGTTATGGGCTGTCTCCTCCTAACTGTATTCTATGCTCTAACATAAAGTTTAAAAAAACAGTATCTCCTGTTCCTACTCCTTTTCTCCTCTCTTCTCTCCTTATTGTTTCCCCTTCTTCTTCCTTCTCCTCCTTTGATATTCATTTGTGTAGTGCTTAGTAGAAATCTCTAGAGCAATGATTGCTAAGCAATACTGGGCTAACTAATAACATTCATTTAATGTATTTATGTATCACTCTCCCCAAAATGTAAAAATACAACTGGAATTCTGCTAGGTACAGAGCTACTGAAGTAAGTAAGTTGTAATCATTATTTTGAAACATTGTTAGTGTTTGGAAAACTCTTTTAACCATATGCAGGAAAGCAGCGTCCTCCCTTGCCCTCTGTGTCTTCTTTATATCTAAGAAAAAGAAGCAACTGACAAGACGATTTTCAGGTAATCTCTAGCTTCAATGCAATAAATGTGTAGGTACTAAACTTGAAAGCTTGTGACATTTGACAGGATATCAATGGAATTGTTATGCACAGCTACGGTTTGGATTGACTATGTAAAATTACATCACAGCAGATGAATGGCACCATTTCAACTGCAATGAAATGATAACCTTGTTGGCTACATTTAAGTTTGTGAGACACAGAAAAGTCGAAAATGCCCCCATGGAACCACTTAGAAATGCAGGCAAGTCACATTTGCAATTGGAAAGATGTGACTTTTCATGAAACAGAGTTAAAATAGAATCACAGGGAAATGGAATGAAATGTAAAATTGTAACATTCCTCAAATTGTTAACTGTATATGCGAATCACTTTGTTTCTGCTTTATTAATATAATTGTTTCTATTTTATAAAAGTTGTACTGTAGAAGGGCACCCTTAAACACTGTATAATTATGAATCTTATGAGTCTGAAGTCACAATGTAAACTCCTATGGAAGTTGTATCAAGGTATGAGTGGAGAGGGGAGGGAGGAAAAAGTAAAGGTGATGAAAAAGGAATTAAGATATATTACATCCCTGTACCAACCCCTCACAAGGAATTTAAACATTATGTATTGCGCATAGGTACTAATAAGTCATTAAAAATATTTTTATAACAGATACAAAGCCCTTGAATCTTCTTGGTTCTCCAAAATGCACCCCAAAATGCAAAAAGCATCCTAAAATCTCAGAAATAGTTCTTGAGATCTGGGGAGATAAAACTCCTTGACTAATTGTACTCCTGTTTGCTACCACGATTTGGTATGGACAGACATTAGTTCTTGGTTTGAACAGTGTTAAGCCAATAATACTTACTTCTGGAAATGTATGCAACTGTTATGACTTAGGAAGGCTCTGATGCAGACTCAGTGAAAAAGGGCAGCATTCACTGCACTGCAAGGTAGGAGGGTGACTTCAGAACACCAACTAATGAAATCGACATCATGAAGCAAAACATAACCGATAACCGGAGGCAGATTGCCTTCCAAACTAGGGAATATGAGCCCCTGAATCTCTGCCTGAGACCACAGCACTCCTCGACATGAAACAACATATTTACTCAAATGGGCACATTTGTGTTTGAACATGCAGGGTATTCTGTGAATGCAACAGAAATCTATGCAGTCTATCATTCATGATTATCTCACCTTGGGAAGTGCCTAGGAAATTTTCTGTGTATAAACATGGCGGAAAGAGACCACACTCCTTTTATGCTGTCATGACTTTCCAAATGTGATGGAGACTTTCTTTTTTTTTCTTTTGGAAGGCAATTTCTTTAAAAAATGCAGAATGACTGTAGAAAAAATGGAATAACTTCAAGTAGGCAAGAGAACTATACCATGTATCAAGATTTTCTCTCTGTCTTCAAAGAACTTTTATTAAATGTGTAACTCACTTTTGGTGAGAAGGGATAGGTTGGTAGGATTAAATTTAAAGATATTTTTATTAAAATAATGCATAGTACTTCACAGGAGATGATGTATTCTGGTCATTAATGACTACCTTTAAGCTAAAATCAAGTTACTGAGAATCTTGCAGAAGACAGATGTTCTATACAATATTGATAATAACAAAGCAAAAATAAATTATCTTATTTCCAAGTTGCTGTTAGACTAGAGACCCATTACATGGCCCTCACCATGCAATTTTTTAATTACTTTGCTGCAGGAATTTTTTTCTTCGGTTTATGATCTTACATATCTCACTTCCTCTCTGGACCAAAAATGTCCTTGACAATATTTGTAGACCTGTGAAAGATATTTTTTATTTACTCAGTTTTTCTGGATAAGCACTAAAAATTATATAGTAGAGGCATAAAGAGGAAAAAGGCTTACATTCACTAGCTGCTGCCAGCTTACTTCAAGAAATTATTCAAACATCTATAAGACAGAAAACAAAGGTTCCTCCTTGCCAAAATACTCTCCAATACTTGCTAATATCAAGCTTTCTAGTGTTTATCTATTTGATAGATATAGAATTATGTTTTGTTTGTATTTCTGGTTTGTGATGATGATGAGAACTTGATAGCTTCATGATTTCATGTTTTATAAATTGTCTGTTTATAGCCTTTGTTCATACTTGAACTAGATTTCCTTTCCTTGCTAATTCTCAATGATATTTCAATAGGTCCCAAAATAGTGGTTATTATTACCAGGTAATACTGACAGTCAAAAAGAAATCAAAGGTATGAAATTAAAAATTTTGACAAGGAATACAAATGAAGAAGGTCAAACTTTTACCATCAAGTCCAAACAGAAAATAAGGAAACTTAGCTGATATTTCAGACAAGACGTCATTAATTTTTTCTCCAAAGAACAAATATTTTAGACGTTGTACACCCTAAGTGCTCCGTTGCAACTACTCAAATCTGTCATATTGTACAAACAGCTATACATAATATATCAAAGACCTAGTTGAATGACAATTAAAATTTCATTTAAACAAATAGTAGGTAGACCAGATTTGGCCCCTAGACCAAAGTCTGCTAACAATTTATTTGGACACAGTAAGCTTTGATTTTTCTTTATTTTGTTTAAAGTGAATTATGTACCTGTGTGGTCCAATTCTATATTGTACTAGTCTTGGAGAGTCTCACAGAATATCTTGATTTATTCTATCATAATTGAATTGTCAGGATTCATTTCACATACATTTTATTTCATAACATAAATAGAACTCATCTAGCTATATATTCTTTCCCTTATATCTGGTAGTACCCATGTGTTCTCAGTGTTACGATTAAAATTTCATGTTCCTTTTTATTACTAGGCTTTTTGTAGTTTATTGTAAAAGTCAAAATTGGGATATTTAAAACCATATACAAATATTCATATAGTTTAGAGGTTATGAATATTGACTATAAGGTTAAAATTTTCATTTGCATGATGTAATATTTTGATGTTTATTGTTGCTATAACTTGAATAAGTACCTATAATTATTTAATTATATCAATCATTATGCAATATTTGCTTAGCGTTCTTTTTTATTAGTACATGTTTGCAGTACACGGTGTTTATGACCCCTGCAGGGAGCTGGTACATGCACCTAAGACGTCGTAATTCTTTTTCACCCCCTTTCCTCCCATCTTTTCCCACCCCCTCCATCTTTTTGTTCCCTTTTCATTTAAGAAATATTTATTTCCCTACCTCCTATTACCTGGTTTTTATTTTACCCTTTATTTATATTTTAGGTTTGTCTTACAAGTGATGCTTATGCTAATATATCTGCTTTATTTCACTTAACATTATGGGATCAAGGTGCAGCCATTTTCCTTAGTATTCCAAAGACTCAAATTCTCTCAGCATTTAGGGCTTCAGAGTTTACTAAAAATTGAAATATAAACTGCTAAGATACATTTTACAAGCTTTTCATTTATTAGAAAGTGATAAATGAAAATAAGTGTATCAACAAGTATTTGTAATTTTATATTATTGAGACTCTTCATTGTTCTTTCAATTGTAAATTAGACATTATGAACCACTATCAAATTTCAGAGCAGAAGAAAGGAATCCATTTACATTTTCCTTTAGGTTCCTACACTTGTCCATGTCCCCCTTATTAGAGTATAAAATCACGAGACCCGGAGATTTAATTGACAAGCAATTAGTAGGTCTTTCATAAGAATTGAAAATGATTGACTAAAACAAGCAATTTTCATATGTGTTCATGTACTGAAATTAAATAATTTTACAAAAATAAATCAAGAAAAAAATAGGGTCCTTATATAGATATCAACTCTGAAAATATCAAACTGGGTAAAACCACTTCTACTCATAATCAGTGAAAATGTATGTGCTTAAGAAAGACATGTGCGAGGTTTATTTGCTTATGTTTCTCTTCACTTCAAATAGGAAGAGTGCAATAATTAACCTACATCAATTTGAAACTGTAGGAGACTGTTCCCATTCCAATAAATAATAGCTCTTGTACTGGTCATATAATACAAGTGCTAATGATCCTGACATCTGGCCCTTTCCACTTCAAACCTAAAGAAGATTTCTAGCCTAAAATGGACTCACTTAAGAACCTGAAAGCTGTGCATCTGTGTACAGCCTCTGCTTCATTAGATCACACATATTTCATATGTCCATGTATTTCATAAGTTATTTTCATGTCAACCTGGTGTCCACAGAATATTAAAGGGTGCCCAGAGCTCAACTAGACTTATTTTATTTTAGCACAGAATAAAAGCTTCTCAGAGCTACATTCTACTTAGAAAATAATATAATGTAGAAATGATCCATTTTAAGGATATCTCATATTTTTTATTGATAAAGGTAGAAGATTCAGCTAGATGAAATAAGGTGTTTTTATACCTTATAACATTATAACTTAGACAGTCTCTTTAAGGTTTCCTGTTTCTGGGGGAGATAAAACAAACAACTGGGATTTTAAAATTAGCATTTAAACAATGGGAACTAATTTGTGAACCAAGTCATTTATGCCAAATAATTTTAAAACTGTAAAAATAATATAGAGTACACCCAGATCTTTATCTTTATCCACTGTCCCTTCATACATCTCTTTCTTCTAGATGAGAGTTTGAGAAACTTTTCTTATTAATGGTAGTAAATCTAAAACATTTCAAAGTTCATAGGTCACAATAACTCCAATTCTATAGCAAGCAAATAGCTGCAGGTAATACATACAGGGCTGTGGTAAGGCATTAATCCAGCTTTGCTTGTGGATATAGAAATTTCAATTTCCTACAATGGTTAGGTGTCAAAACTGAGTTTTAAAAGATATTTGAAAATATAAAAACTTAGCTGTTAAAAGTATGCATGACACACTAGATTTACCTCATGTAATAAAGTCTGCCAACTTCTGTTCTAGATTACTTGCTTGGGGTGTTCATTGTATGGGGCAACCATCTCATTGATGGGACAAAATATCCAAGATCCAGAAATGAAAGTGGAGGAAATTTAATTTTGCTTGCAGTTTCAGTCCATGGTCCCCCGGTCCCCATAAAATAATGTCATAACTGAGGTTATGGTGAAACAAAATGGCTCACCTCATGGCAGATGGAAGCACAGTGGTATGGAATGTGCACCCTCAAGAGATCCATCTCCAAAATCATGTTTTGGAGAACTGGGCTTACTTCCTAACCATAGTGTCAGCTATGAGCACGGTACATATATAGGATCCCATGAGCCAATCACCTGCTTGAGAAACCCTTAAACCAATCAAATCGACAAGACTAATGCTCAAACTTTCCTATGTTGCTTTTGTTTAGTCAATTACTGTTGCCAGTCTTTGGCTGAGTCCTGAATATGATTGTCTCTTTTCTCCTCTTTGTGCCTACTCCCTGACCTCCCACTGGCTACTACTACCAGAGGAGACTGCAGTATATTCCCTAGTCCCCTCAACTCTTTTTTTCTGCCCGTGGTATCTGCAAAAGTTGAAAAAGGATATTCACTGACTGTCAAGAAGTTAAAATGTTGTTGGGAAAAGTCTGGCTTCCAAACAGTATCTCAAGAATACAAACGTCTAGGAAAAAAGGAGTATTCCCTCTATGGTGCTCTCTGTTCCTTTGATTTAAAACATCTCCCGGTACAGCAGAGTGGAATACTTCAAACAGAGTCAGCTGGATATTGGATCCTTTCATTTCTAACCCTGCACAGTTCACTTCATGTAGGTTATACCAGCAAGATAGCCTCCTGCATGGGAGAAGATAGCAAAGCTGGCAGAAAATTACATATGCTGACAACTTTCACCAGGACATTTTTTAAAAAAATAATAATCCACTCTATAATTATCAACATCACCACTAGGGTGTGATTAATTCTACATAAATCAACAAGAAGAAAATAATGTGGAAAGTAATAGTCATAAATTAATAATCATATTCAAAATGTATGTAGTTCAACTCACCATCTTATAGAGGAGAATCTACTTTGTATGAAGGAATCATACATTTGTATGAAGGAATCATTTCTCACCAGTAATACAAAAAAAAAGATATGTTTTCCTTTTCCTCTTTTTTTTCGCCACTTATAAATACTTACTTCAATGTTGCTGGAAGTATTTGTCATATTGAACAGAAATGGCAAGGACTAGGTAAGGTATTAGAAGCTTTGTACATTTAATTGTTTTAAAACAAAGAAAAGCTTTAGATAATAAATATTAAAACATTTCTTGAATTACATTTTAACTAATGAATAAACTGTCTTGTTTTCTTGCACATGATGTATCTGCTCATTCAATTTGTTTATTTTCCAAAATAACATGCATGGAGGCTATGCTCTTTTTTCCCCTAATTTTTTTTGTGAGTTCTTCTGTGGTTTCTTCTCATTTTTTTCTTAGGTGATTTTGAACCTTCTTCCAAGAAGCCTGAGGGCTTTTTAAAAAATTCTCTTCTAAAATTGTATATAGCAAATGACATTTTTTAGCACTTTCTGATATTCGCACAGCCACCTAAATGTTTCCATTTCCAACAGCATTTTAAAAACCATGTTAAGATTACACACAGAGGTTGAATTGATAGTAACATGTATGAGATACATTTGTTGTTAGCACCCCTTAACAACCATATATCCCACCTTGAGCAACAATTCCTCATCACCCTGACAAAATCCAACCACTTAGTACTTTCAGCCTCTACACCACTGCGGGTAGTCTAGGAATGGAGTATCATGGTTAGGTCTGAGCCTATTAGTAGACTGCTTTCCCTGGGTCACAGGTTTGGTGCTGGGATGGACATGTGACTAAATCAGTGCAATGAGAGGAAATCGCAGGACATTTGTAATTATCATTGGAAAACCGACTTCCTTTTTTCCTTTGCATGAGAACTTCTAACTGTGGACAGAAACCATTCTGAAAATGGAGTCAATTTATGAAGGAGGGTGAGACAAAGAAATGAGAAGAAACCAGACCTTCCTAACATAATTTCCTGGAACCAAATGTCCTTATAAATCTTTCAGTTGAGTTACCCAGAAATTTCTGTTTATTCATTTAATTGAAGACTACTAAAATGTAATTTTTCCTACTTGAAACAAGTAGTAACCCATTTGCATACCTGTAATTTTGCTTATGATATCATTTTCATCTGTATATTACATAAATATATGAGTCATTTTAGAGTCCTTTTAAAGGAGGAATATGCTTAAAGCCATGTATGAGGGAAAATAATCTAGATAATATGTACAAGTTGAGAGAATACTTCACAATACTTAGAATAAGTTGGAACATTTTTAGCAATCTAAATGAGATCTGGTGAAGATCTGGTCTTAGGGAGAGAGAGGACACAATTATAATCCCTTTTTAACTAACAAAGAGAAATCTACAACTTTGCATGGAGTTACATAGCAATATAAGGCTCCTCAAAAAAAAAAAGATGAGGAAAGACTCTTGTTTCCTTTGAGACTTCCTAGTATTTTCTTGTGGTTAACAAGATCTTATGGAGTACCCCCATGCTTTATATTGGATACCGCAAAAGTCACATCTAAAATGAGTCTGCAATTTCCCAAGTTGTGTCATATCCTTCTTTGTGATTTAATATCTTCAGCTGATGTGATATTCAGGAGGTACAAGGAAACTAGAGAATTCTTTCAAATGTTATTGCACACATAGTCATGTACCTTGATTCAGTTGCATAGTTTACAGGACACTTTTAGTTTCTTTGAAGTTTCTAAATTATGCATTTCTGTGATTCAATTAGTTTGCACTGACTCTTCTGAAGTCACAGTTCAGAGTGAAAGGCATGGTCACATTCATGAGGTATTTACATATATTCATCACAGCAAGCTTTTAAGATAACATCAATTACAACAAAATATGGGAGTCTCACTGTGTTATGAATAGAAGTCCTACAGTAATGTATACTCTGCCTCAAAGGTGAAGAGCTCTACAGCAAGACAGTCTTGAGCACTTACAAGAGGCAGTGGTAGGCACCTTGAAAACAGCATTACAAAACTGATGATTTTTTCCCCCTCTGCCGCTACAGAGGGGTCATTGTTATAAATATTAACTTCAGTCCTCAAAGTAGTGTTGAGTGAGAATTCATTGTCTCCATGAATGAAAACCCTGGGATATAATAATCATTCTGATCGATGCTTGCTTAACTTCCTTATGAGCTTTGCCAGAATTACTGATAATTGGAAATATTTTTTCTTCAAAGGTAACTGCAGTACACCTTCTGTTTTGCTGTAATAATACAGAGCACCTCCATGTCTCTAAGCTTTTCATGCTAATGTGTACTCTATGGTTCTGTACATTGGACAAGCATCTCCCAAGGGCCCATGTGTTAAAGGCTTAGTCCACCACATTGTCTATTTGGAAACTTTAAGAAGTGAGGCCTATTGAGAGGCCTCTGGTCACTGGGCTGTGTCCTCAAAGGGGATGTGGACCTTGGCTTCCTCATATCCCAATTATGAGGTACATGGTTCCCTCACAGGCTGCTACCATGGTATCAAAGGCAACAGAACCAACCAGTTAGGCCTTGAAACTTCCAAACTGTGAGTCACTATAAAGCTGTTCTCTTTTTAAGTTGATTATATCAGGCATTTGGTTCCAGTATCAGAAAACAGACCGACACATATGTATTTCTATTATTCTTATTATTTTCTTTCATAGACAAAGATACAAGATCTCAGAGGATTAAATAACTCTCCTAGACAAACAGAGCTAGGGTCTTAGTCACTTTTCTGTTGCTGGAACAAAATACCTGGTGCACACAACCTAGATGAAGAGAAGTATATCTTCCACACATTTTCAGTTCATAGTCAGCTGACTGCAGGGCAGGGAGGGAATGGGGAAGGAGTCTAGCAGAGGAATGCTGCTCACATCACGGTGGCCAGGAAGAAAAGAGAGAAGGGAGGAGTGGATCCACTGATTTGTACAGTGTGCCCACAATCCAGTGACTCTCTAAAAGCCCTACGTATGAACACACAAGCCTCTGGGGAACATTTTAGGGCTCAACTACAACAGCTAGTAAATGGTAGGACTGGGAAGTATCAAATTACAATTTTCAAACCTAAACTCTGAGCACATGTGAGCAGCCCCAGATGGGATGTAGGTAATCATTGCTCTCATTTCTTCTGTTCTTGAACCCAGAGAGGTAACTTTCCAAACCTCAGGCCTTGAACTCCAGCATGTTGGGAACCGCTCTAGCAGACATGAATGTGAGTCGATTCCTCATGTCTCTGACGGGCACCACAGAAATTACCTGGCTTCCCAAAGTCTACTTTCTTTATTGGAGTTTTATTTAGGGAAGCAGAAAAATACGTGACATACAGACAGAAAGACACATATGATTTGTGCTTGTTCATTTACTCTGCATCACATTTCAAATATAGTGCTAATTGGAGGTTAAAATTAGATTATATATCTAGAGCATGCCTTGTACTCTTCATAGTCTTCAAAATACCTTTACTTAAAATGTTGATGAACCATCAAACAAGAGCCTTCCTTGATTGGGATCTTTAAAATGGGATCTTTTAAAATTCAATTTCAATACTATTTGTTTGATATGTAGAAAGCAAGCTGAATTAATGCTGCATCAAGTGAAATGACAGAAGAGTCATAAGTTGGCCTCAAATTATACATGATGATTAGGCATATTCCTGTTTTAGCAAAATACAAATACTGAAATAAATTATGGCATTTGATTTGCTAACTTCATATGACTGATGTAATAAAACAGAAACATGACAGTGATTGAAGCTAACATTTACAGACCCTCTCCATTCTAGACACATGTTTCCCTCACCTTCACCATTTGAAAAGTTGAGCACTGTAAAGGAGGTAGTGAGGTTTCCAGCGGAGAGTTAGCCTGCATGGTCCAATAAGGGAAAGAGAGGTAACATGAGCCTGAACTAGTTCTTGTCCAAATTCCTTTTATTTAATCAGTATCCTTTACTGGGCAGTACATTTCATAGAGGAGACAAAATATTTTCCTTGTTCCTCTTGGAAAACACAAATAAAACCAAACCAGGAGGCAGCAGGAATTATGGGCAGATCCTAAGTAAAGGATCTATTAGGAGAACGGTGCAAAGTACGGAGAAAAAGAAAGTCTAACTTGGTTATTAAAAAAATTATATTCCCTAATAAAAAGAATGTCTTCTTCTTGAGCCAGAAGAGAGAAATTAATAATGACATAAAGATGTAAGTGGAGGTACAGCCTGCTCTCTGTTGTCTGGTGTTACGGTTTATAACTAGGTGAACCCATGCATCCAAGCCTTACACATCCATGAGGGGGTGGGGTTTAGGCGGCGATTGCATCATGAAACTGTGATACTGATTTTTGGATTAATCCACTGTAGTTTATAGCTAAGTGTGATTTGGGAAGGGAAACCTGATTGGAAGAGGTGGTCACTGGGGCAGCTGCCTGGAAAGGTCTCTCTCCCTCCCTCTTCCCTTGGTTGTCTTGTCTTTCTTCCACCACCACACAACGAGCTGTACCCTGTCTGCTATGCTCCTGTGCCATGCTGCCCTGCTTTGGAGCCGGATGACGGTTGAAACCTTTGAAAACTGGGAATCAAAATAAACCTTTCTTCCTTTAAGTTGTTGGTGTCAGGTATTATGCATCAGTAACAAGTAACTAACACACCTAGAAGTCAGGTAATTGGTAAGAGAATAGCAAAGTAGATTTAAAATATGCGAGCAATTAATAGTGACACATTGGTAAACACAAGTAAATCAACTAATCAATAAATACTACCAAATCAACCAATAAATAGATATGGAATATTCATAATATATAAAATATATCATAAGGCACAGAAATTCAGGTATAAGTAGTATAGTTGCCTCCTAAAAAAGTTGTAAAAAGGGTGAAGAACATTACAAGATGAAATTATCTGCCAGTTAACAATATAACAAAATGATTAAAAAACATGTCTTGAGCACTTTCTGTGTATCTGGTCTATGCTAAGAGTTTTATGTCTCACTTAACTATTGCTATAATCAGTAGAAGGAGGTAATTTTAGTTTTCCAGTTTTATAGATGGAAACTTGGCCAGGGATAGAGTTAATAACGGCAGAACTTTTTTTTTTTTTTTTGGTCTGTTATACATTGCTATCACTGCCATATTGTATTCCAAACTCTTTACATATATTGTAGTTTTTATCCTTAAAATATATTTATTCTAAATGTTAAAGCTTTTCTGCACCTACCCTGGGGTCAATTTTCAGTAATTGTGATTCCCACTTGAAACAAAATACTCCACCTTTTCCTGCTCATATAAATTGGGTTTTCAACTGTTAAAAAATTGTTTTTTTGAGAAATTTCTTCTCAAAAAAGTCTGAAAATGAATGGAGTAGATAGTACTTAGAGGTGCCTACTCATATGAAGTGTGCTTTACACACTTCACAAAACTCTGCCACAGAAGCACAATAGAAAATGTATTTTCATTTAAAATGCTAAGTCTTTGAACTATGATCTAAATCACATTAATTCAAACTCTGCCAATTTGAAATTCATTGACTTATAGAATTTTAGAGATGAGCAAATTAGGAGGATAAGTAGAAGTTCACTGGGAATATTTATCTTCCTTAGGAAAACATATTTGAGGCATTTTTAAAAAAATCTTGTAGCTGTTTACAAACAGTATGCCAAAATGAAATGACTGTTATATCACATTTGAAGTAGTCTAGCGGCACCTCTTCTTCATATATTTATATCTCATGTGGCTCCAAGAATAATAATAAACATTACTCTATCATTAGTATCCATTGTCTTAAGGTTTTTTGTTACTTTTTTTTTGTCTCCATGGATTGTCATAAACTGGTGAGCCTGGGATATATTTTAAATAATTTAGAATAAGTTGCTTAATTATAATCAAAGCACATATGACCACAATAGCCCTATGAAGTACAGTTGCAAGTAATACCACATACATTCATCCTGAATAATCTCAAAAATACTCTGACTTCTTACACAATATTTTTCATTACTTTTCAGCAATACATAAACAGGCATTGTGTAAGAGCACCTTGAGTCATAGAGACAAAACACCTGAAAAGAGTCAACTCAGAATGAGGAACATTTATTTCAATCCCTTGTTTTACGCGTTTCAGTACAATGGTTACTTGACCCTGTTGCTTTGGTCCTGTAATGAGAAGATTATCACAGTAGACAGTATATGGCAGAGAAGGCTGCTTACATCATCAAGAAAGGACGAAGGTCCCAGAATCCCCTGGGATGGCTTCCATTGGGCTGCCTAAACTATCAGTATATGGGCCTTTAAGGTACATTTAAGATCCAATCATAAGAAATATGATTTAATATTTTTTTCTGTTATGTGAAGTTTGGGAAATGTAAGGGTAGAAAAAGTTAAACAGTAGTCATTCTTAGCAGAATCCTCAAAATGTCTAATATGTTAAGATATGTGGTAAATCTCCAGAAGATTTTGTAGGTAGTGTTTCTCCAACTTTGACATCTTTGCGCACATCCATTATTATGTTTTGAAACAGTCTTCCACAAAACATTGCTTTAGCAAAGGTTCTTCTCCATGACAGGGAACAGAATCCTGTCTTAGCTAGAGTTTTTATTTTCACTTCTCCTAGTTTCCAGGAGAATGAGGTGTTTTCCTAGCAAATCACTTGAGTGCATTAGCTCCATTCCATTGCCAGCATGAAACACCATGGATCCTTACAAGTTTGCAAAGAAAGATACTCAGTTTGTGAGAAACTTTGGTATTTCTTGTTCTACATTCTAGAGGTCCATAGTTATCTCTAGATCAAGCTTTTAATGCCAAAGTATTTTTAAATATTCTATTGGCTACCTCAAAGACCTGCCACAACAGAGGTGCTGACTCTGCATCCTCATTTTCAGCTACCTGCTTGGATAATGCGTGCATTTCAGCAGTACCTGTACGTTGTCATTCATTCATTAAAGCACCCGTTTATGCCTACAATTCGCCAAAACTGAATTAGATCCTCATGACATGAGGATGAATATGAAAGACAAACACAGTCACTTATATCAAGGGTGTCATCTTTGGTTAGATGGAAACAGAAAATGAAACATTTAAATTCCATGAAGTTGATACAGTGTTAGAGGCAGAATGGATGCAAATAGAAGGGACATCTGACTTAGTCTGAGCGATGTAGGGAGGGCTTCCCGAAGGGCTTGCCCTACAAAGTTGAGCACAAGATGAGCACACGATTAGGCATTTCTTACTCAAGTGAATGATGTGTATTCTAGAGAGAGAGGAATGACAGGGAAGGAGTTTTAAATGCATAAGGCTGAAAAAAAATAATAAAAACTGATTTAGAAAAGAAGATGCCATATATAAATAATTGAAAGATAGTCCACAGAGCAGCTAGCATAAAGAATAGAAATGAAGAAAGATATATGTGGAGAATAAAAAAATTATATATATATATATATATATATATATATATATATATATATATATAGTACTGGGAATCAAACTCAGGACCTTGTACTTGTCTTGTATCTCCTGCTGAACTATATCCCTGGTGAGAGACATATATTTAGCCATAAAGTTTTAATCATGATTTACATTCTTGCCTTTTGAAATGCAACTCACTTTAAAATTATTTTGACAATTCTCCTTTCAGTTTTCTCCCCTTATATGTTTTACTTTTATTCTGTCCCTCTTTTAAGGGACAGAAAAAATCACCAGACAAAAATCACCCATCTCAGTTATCTTATACTTCCCTAGAATACCTTAAGAGTGTCTGTCATTTCCTCCCATGAATAATAATTCTGTCAACTTGAAAATAGCAATACAAACAACAACAGGATCTCCCTCCTTCCCACCAGCTTCGAAGGTCTGAGGAAAAGGTCATGTGTTCCCACCTTTAAGGATGAAAAGGGAAGCCACCAAAAAAAGCCATAAATATTCTATAAAATATTATTAAAAATAAAAAGGAGGCTGACATATTTTGTGAAAATGTCATATGCTATTCACAAATAGTCATTTCAAGAATGTCTACAGATTGGAGGAATTTAGCCAAAGAATATACCTGGGTGCACAGGGATTTCATTAAGCTCTGGTCATAATAGGGAAAAGTTTGGAAACAATTTCAATGTCTTTCAAAGAGAAATCAGCACTAAAGTGATAGCTTATCCACACAAAGGAGTAGCATGCAGCCATTAAAAATAATGAGATCAATTTAAATATGCTGCTATAAGAAGGTGCCCAGGGCTTATCATTAAATGAAAAAAATAGGTTGTGAATAAACCAGTATGGTACGATCTCACCATGTATAATTTTAGAACTACCTTGTCATCTAATAATGCTGAAAATAATAGTCACACACACGTACACACACAAACAATGGCTAATTTGGGATGGGAGCTTTTCAGGTGATTTTGTTTTCTTTACATTCCATTGTATTGTTAGACTTATTGTACATAGCATGCATAGTTTTATGTGGAAAAATAATTGAAATCTGGTGCAATTTTTATTTTAAAAGAAGAAAATCTAGTATCTTCCATGATACTTTCTATGTTCGATGACATTATCATGTAAGATGCTTTTGGCATAAGCTCATCAGGCAAACAGATTTCAAAGGTTGTCCACCCTGGACATGTTCAGGAGCTGCCTTGCTTGGGACTTCTGCACACGGCAGGCAGCCTATGGGCTGTGTCCGTGCTGGCAGGGGGCCGACTGCACTCTACCTCTTTCTCTTCCACAGATTTTGGAAATGAACTCCTGTATTAGACTGTTGGTCTGGCAGGTCTATGGGGATTTGAAATCTTCCACACAATATCTGAGTTCTGGGATTTGGAGACACAGAAGACATTTAAAGGTAAAGTTGTAGATTTTGACTAGTATTTAAGGGATATGTAGGGAGGGATTTTTTTTCCCTCCTTTCAGGAAACAACTTATACTTTGTGCGAATTCATTTACAAATGCTTTCCATAATACTTGCTCATACTGATGGTAGGATTCTACATATGAAATTGAGTGCCAATGTGGCAAACTTGAAAATAACAAAATAAATATAACCTGTTATTTTATCATTTGTACCCCACCCTTTTATATCATATTGGCAGCTTTCATCTAGGGGCTTCATTTTCTTCTCTGAGATGATGTCTTCCATGTTGCAGAAAATCTATCATCTTCAACACCTCAAAAATCAGTTCTCAAATTTTCTCAATCCTGAAAGTTTCTTTATTGTTCCATCTTGGTTCAGTATATACTATTCCCCTAAACTGCATCTCCTCACTGCATAACTCATTAGTTTCCACTACTTTTTTACACAAATGGGTAGTGCTTTGTAAAAGTTCCATGTCTACTCCATTTCTTAAATCTTTGAGTTTTGCAAGAATTCCACAATTGTACAACATCTCTGCTGCTCTAATTGTAGCATGCTCCCTCATTCCACTCCCTGATACCCACTAGTGATTGTCATGGGCTGAGCTGAGTCTTCTCCCCTCAAGAGAAAGTTACAAGTGGAGCCCCTAATTCCTAGTATCTTTGAGGATAAGGATGATAAAATTCTGATTAAGCTAAATTGAGGGTGTTGGGGGAAGGGAGCTAATACAGTAGGAATAGAATCCTTATCTAAAGAGAAAATTTGGACACAGGAGTACATGAACACAGAGGGAAAAACATCTGAATACACAAAGAGAGGTAACTATCCACAAGGGAAGGAGTCTCAGAGAAAAATGAGATCCTCTGATACCGATGCCTCAATCTTGAACTCTCAGTCTTCACAACTGTGAGAAAATAAATTTCCATTGTTCAAGGAACCCACTTGTTGGTACTTTGCTATGGGAGGCCTACCAAACTAATATAATACTATGACCTCAATCCCATATCCCCATTAACATTGAAAATTAAGCTATAAAGGGAGAATCAATAATATTTTCAAATAAATTAATTCTACCTTCCTTATTAAGCAATCTAATTTGATTTCTCCTGTACGGATTAGGACAAAATTTGCCACTTTATGTTCCATTTATATTAAAAGGGACTCGGAACTGGATTTACAAGGTAACTGTTAACTTTGGGGGAAAAGCAATAAAAGAAGATAGAATCCTTTTGATCCTAGGAGTACTTCATCGAGTATTTCGAAAACTTTGAACAGTGGAATAAAAGGATAGCCTCTCATTAATGTAACATATAGGTATTTGGGACCAAATTTACTATTTAGATAAATGTATTTATTAAGCAAAAATAAAAGAGGGAGAAGCTCTTATTCTCACCCCAAGCTAAAGTCACCTCCAGCTGCTCTGGAGAGTGTGCCAGCTACGAGCGGTATGCTGAGGGTGAGGCGTGTGTCTGAGATTGGCCTAGAGTCACTTAGGTTACATACGTCTAAGACTTAGGGCTGTTTAAACAATGAAAATGTTCCCATTTGGATTAAAGGGTGGGAAAAAATTGGGACAAGATTAAACTGTTAAAAAATCTCCAGTTGAGAATAGCATGCATGCACAAACTTTAATTCTAAGCATTTCAAAATAGCTATTTTAAAAGAATCAAACTATCATGTACACTACTTTCAGAAGCAGAGATTCTTCAGTTTACACACAAAAAAAACTAATCATGAAAGAACATTTTGATAAAATGGAATTAAATGAAATAAGCAATTTTCTTATATGTAGGCATGATTAAGAAGCTGAAATGGCAAATCATGGACTGGTGAAAGAGTGTTAGTTTTATCCACAATATAAAGAAATACATCCAAAAGAAACAGAATTCACCAGATATGCAATTTTTAAATGTAGAGAAAAGACTTGAATAGTGTTTTAGAAATAAGAGAAAGAAAAGGAAATATTCAAATAGTCAATAAAAATATGAAAAATTTTAGCTATGATTATTGCATACAGGAAAAAGCCCATCAAAACTACAACTAAGGTACTACTGTACAGATGGCTAAAGTTAAAAATTGATAGACGTGAGTGTTGTCAAGGAGTAAAATAAATGCAGCTCTCATACATTGCTTATGGTGGACTGACGCAGAAAAGACATGTAAGGAAGCTAGAGAAGAATAGATGCTAAAATGTTACATTTACATGACGCAGTAGACTGCTTCATGGTGACTAAGGTCAGTATAGTGGTTAATTAACCCGAAGGGTAAGGAATCTCAGTAGTGAAAGTTTAGGAAAAAATAACTTCAAGATATCATTTGCTGTCTTTATTAGTGGTGGTTACATGAATGTAGGTGTGCAAAGTAAGTCCCTTGGTCTTACTCTTAACATTTGTGTACTTTATGATATGTGTGATATACCTCAATCAACTCTTTCAGTGTATCTATTTCTCTATTTACAGTTCATTATTTCCCTGCTTTTTCCCATTCTTCCTGTCTTCTTTTTCCTTCTGTCCTTCCTTATCTATATTTGAAAGACCTTAATTTCACTGGATTCAGCTTGAGGTAGCTCCCCCTGCACAAAGAGGAGATGGGGATCTAAAATCACTCCATCTACAAACTTGGCTGTGGGTCCACAGACTCATTGCACAGAAAAGTATATCAGGACCCATCAGTGTGGGGGCACAAAAAGATTCATTAGATAGAATGATGCACCACCCCAGACAATAGTTTGGGCCCTGAAGAGAGGTGCATTGTAGTACAAAGTCCGGATGTTTCGTGTGACCTTTCGGTCGTCCACAAGATGGGTGACCTACTACGTGTATTCCTAGCATATCTCAGATCACCTGTTGGGTGGCCCCAGCTTACAGCCCAGACATTTGCATGTATTTGAAGCTGTGTTTCCTGCTTAATAGCACTGATTCCTTGAGGATGGGAGTCATAAAGAGCAAGTGCAGGCTCAGTTTATGGGTGAAATCAAAGGCCCAATTTACAGCCTTTCCACAGTTATTTTTAAAAAAAAATTATTGGAATAAGTTTCCTAGAACAGAAAAATACATAGGAACATTGAGTGACTTTGTGTAGTGAAGCTTCACTTTTCTTAAAACTAAAACTTTGATTGTATGATTGCCCTTGTCTCCTTTTTACCTATCTTAGTGTCTTCTATGTTACCTCAGTTGACATAAAGGAATTCTTACCAGTATCTCCACTTCTCATCACCTGTAAGTTACTGCGTCAATTTCCTGAGCCATGGATGAGATGTTTGCACTTTTATATGATATGGTTTTAGTGTATACTAGATTATCAGATATCAAAAAGCAAGCAACATTGGATGAATTTGCTATTTTAGAGTACTTACTGTAAGTTGTATGTTGACAGCAGCAAAACAGAAAAATAAAGAAAAAGATTCCTTTTATTGTCAGTTACAGAGAAAGTTGGTACTATCAGTCCCATTTTTACAGAGTCGCCCAAAAGCCACCAGCTACTCAGCAGGGAAATCAGACTGTGGCTGTGCCTTTTCTGTTCACAAGGTTGTACTTTTCAGGAAGACTACACCATAATAAGGCAGGAGATTAGGGCACGGCAAACCAGCTGAGCAAGTGGTCACAGCCTGCCAATAAAGTCAACATGTAGAAGATGAAAGTGTCTGGGTTCTTCTGAAAAGAGTAGGAAACACTAGGCTCATAGGCTCAGAAGTGATGAGTGAGTTGTGGGAACTGAGTGGAGACTGTCTGCTGTAGGTCTTATGGTCTCCTATCTATCACAAACCCTACCACTTCTTACTGTACCCATGATACAAATAAGAGTCCATGATTTTCTTCCAGTTATTGAATTTTGCCCTACTGACTAAAGAAATAGTTCTCCAAACTCAGATGTATACCCAAAGTGTACAAATAACGCAGGGTAATGGTTAATACATTGTGTCAGCTTGAGAAGCTTAGAAGTTTGAGTCACTCAGCAGAGAGCCAGGGTCCTCACTTTGTAAACAACCTGAGCCTGTGCAAGAGGAGGGCACTGAGAGAGTGTGAGTGTCACACCCACCTGAAGGTCCATAGCCAGTTCACACCACAAAGAAGGAAAAGAGTTTTGCTCCCCTTATTTCTCTCTTGGTGCTTTTGCTGTCTTCCACAGCCTTCAACTCTTGCTCCTGGGCCATGCCTTTCTGCCTTGGAGCCAGCAGATTAGGGGCTGAAACTGCCACAAACTGTAAACTAAACAAACCTCTCTTCCTTTAACTTTCAGTGGGTATTTTGTCTCAGCAATAAGAAAAGTAACCAAGACACACAGTAAATCAAGAAGACTTATTTTTTATATACTGAATGTGTTCTATACACTTGCATAGACTGTGTAGCCACTAAGCCTGTGTCCCAGTGTTAAACCCTTCCAGGAGATATTCAGTGCAATGGCAGGAGGCAGAAATACTCATTTTAGCTCGCATTTATTCATTCGGTCACTCAATTCTCTCATATTTACTGCAAAGCTACTATGTGTTGGGCACTGTAAGCAGGATCAGGAATGATGATGAGAACTTTAGGTGGTGATGATAAAAATAATATTTATGAAAACCAGGTATTATTATAAGAATGTGCTCATTTAATCTCTACAACAATCCTATGTGGTGGATTCTATTATTACCTTCATTTCACAGATGAGAAGACAAGAGTTTGTGGAAGCAAAGTAATTTGCCTAAGATCTGCTAAGGAGTACTCTGTCTTTTCATGAAACCAACCGTGTAGGCGCAGAGGACCCCAGCCCTCACTGTTCTGTATGGCGGCCTCCTCTGGTGGACATGGGGTGCAGGGTCCTTTGGCACCCTGGAGTCTAAAGAGTTGCTTTCCAACTTCCTGCAAGGAGACTGTGACTGTAGAGAGAATTCCTGCCTCACTGTGCTTCTTTTACATTTTGTTTGTTCTCAGAATTTCTCCCATGTTTGTTTAAAGTTTTATTCTGGATCATTTACCAAATCCCTCACTTTCCTATATTTTAATTAATTTCTTTTCAGATCAGTCATTGCTGTATCCTTCCTTCTGAGACTGAATGTATAAATCCCAGTAAGCAAATGTAAACAAACAAACAAAATGAACTCCCACTAATCCTCTCTGGCAATTCCTGTGTTTTATCTAATGAGCCCTAATACATTAAAATAAACAACAATTCCAAACTATTTGGTCAGAATTTAGAGAATCAATTTTTTAAAGCATTTGGGTGATTTTCTTTACTTCAGTCTGTTCAGATCTAAACATTAGCTTCAAATGAAAATTGTAGGACCTAGTCCTTTTGCTTTATTTTGCAAACTCACAAAATCTCATATATTTTGGAAAGTTCTTTGGACCATGGAGTTTATGTGGTTTCATCACATCACCTGGTTCCAAAAAAGCAGAGCATTCAGTGTTGTTTCAAGCATGCATTTTATTTCTGGTTAACTCCAGGAAAGAATCCAAAGAAAATGTGTTATAATCTTTCAAATACATTGCTTATTTAATCCAAGTTGCATCCTATTTCCAATGTGAATAAGACAAAACAAAAATTCTACTCAACTCTCTCCACACTTAGACTCCTGTACCTGTCTCGTCATTATCATGGAGAGATCTTTCCCCAAATGGCCCATTCTCTCATGTGTCCATTTAAACATTGTTTCATGTACCATGAAAGGCAGTGTAATTATCCAGTGGGCTCTCTCTCTCACACTCTCTCTCTCTCTTTCTCTCTCTCTCCATTAGCATTCTACAATAGCAGTTTTCCTATCCTATAAATACAAAATTATTTAAGGAATCAAATTAACTATTCATTTAATCTGAAGAAAATACAGGCTGGTGTTTCACATCAATCATGAGTCATTTATGATTTCACAATAAAACAAGAGAAAGCTGGGTGTGGTGGCACACCGCTGTAATCCTCACACCTTGAGGCTGAGGCAGGAGGATCACTGTGAGTTCGAGGTAAGCCTGAACTACATGGTGAGACCCTACCTCAAAACAAACAAAGGAAAACAAACAAAAAAACACCAACAAAGATAAATATAAGAGAAAGGGGAAGAAGAGATCTAGAGATATGACATGTCTTTACTAACCTTCCTCCATAATAAGCAAGTGTAATAGGGTTACGGGTGCCAAAAGAAACACAGTTCACCTGTCCTGAAAAGCCTCCAAGTAACAGGTTGGTATTCCAAGTAGGAATACAGAGTTCTAAAGTTCAATTATCTTCCCATACAGCACTAGATTCAGTAGTGTGTTGATTCCCAGAACACTAACTCCAGAATTCTGGGGAATGAATTTACAATGCTTAAACATCTCCGGTTAGGTATGCTCAGTGTCTTTCTGAAAAGTCTTTCTAGTTCAGGTCCTTTCTTCTGGACCTACAACTGTCTGTCTTATTTCTGTTCATTAATACCTCTACATACTGTTAAAATTCTCAGATTCTTGAGATTTTCCTCCAACATATAACCTAACTCATGTATTATCTGATACACATTTGCACCTACTGAGTGATTACTATGAACCAGGTTTGTTTTTCATGGAGCTACAGTAACAAATCAAAGATCTTGCTCTTGTAAGACTTATGTGTTAGTGATACGCAAATTTCTAAAAAAAAAAAAACAAAAACAAATGACATTAGTCCTACATAATAATAAGCACCAGGAGGAAAATGAAAGAGGCTAATGTGACAGCAAATGATTAAAGACAAGAGTCACTTTAGACTGAGTGACAAGGGAAGATTTTTCTAGAAACATGAAAAATGGACATGGTGGTTCCTTTTTTTCTATGAAAACCAGGTGTCGGCTGGCTCCAGTTCTCTATGCCCAGCTTCCATATCTCAATTAAGAGAGCCAAGAATCTGCAGAGGGGTGGAGATTGCCCAAGGTGAGTCCTGGTGACCTGGGGAAAGTTGGAGACCTACATTCCCAGCTTTTGAGTTTCTGGGGAGCTACCAGGATGCTGGACTGGGTCCAGCAGATTTCAGGGCCTCAGTCAACCACGCCCAGTGGCCTTGTTTCAGTTCAGGAGGCAGAAACCTTACACAAGGACTCTGGGCTCAATTGTGCTGGCCTGGAAAGGTTTAAGATCAATGCTGCCAGGGGTTGAGTTCATATCCACACCCCTAGGACAGGGGATTGTGCCCCGGGGGTTTGCTGGCCCCAGTTCTCCACACCCTGCTTCTGCCACTCAATTTAGGAGTCAAGTACCTGCAGAGGAGCTGAGACTGCTCCAGTAGCAGAGGTTGCAGAAGGGGATTCACCACACACCCAGAGGAAACTTTGGAACACCACTCAAACCGAGGAAAAAAAGAAAAATGACAAAAGGAAAGACAAAAAGGCAGGCTCAAATCACCAGCCCATCCCAAGAAAGCCTGGGAGCCATGTACATAGAAGAAAATAGAAGCCATACACCTGAAATGACTGAAATGATATCAACTTAAATAAAGAAGCAACTAAGGGAAGCTATGGAGAAATACAAATTAGAAGTAATAGCCCAGGTAAAAGAAGAAATGATAAAGTAGTGAAAGAAATAGTGAACACATCTAGTGAAGAC
The DNA here is from genome assembly GCA_004027295.1 of Dolichotis patagonum. Taxonomy (NCBI): domain Eukaryota; kingdom Metazoa; phylum Chordata; class Mammalia; order Rodentia; family Caviidae; genus Dolichotis; species Dolichotis patagonum. Next base: position 30,115 of record PVJX010000002.1, on the reverse strand, counting down.
ACAGCTAAAAAATTAGAGGAACAAAGCAAACAGATAGAATCCCTGAGTGAACACTATTAGAAACAAACAGAATTCATAAAGCAGATTCATAGAGATATACAGGAAATCAAAAATTCTATTGAAAACTGTAAAAACCACCTCAATGAAAGTGAAGATAGAATTTCAGACCTCAAAGATAAGATTGCAGCTAGAGAACAGGAAAGGAAAGATCTTTTAATAATGACAAAGAATCAGGAAATAACAATTCAACAGCTGCAAGATGATGCAAAGAAAAATGACATAAGATTAACAGGGATAAATGAAAAAGAAGGGGACAGCCCAAATGATATCAAGAGGATACTTGCAGAAGTAATAACTGAAAACTTCTCAAACATGAGAATGGAAACTGACATTTGGATTAGTGAAGCATATAGAACTCCAAATAGCCATAACCAAAATAAAACTACACCCAGACACATAATAATCACCATCCCAGAAATCCACCATTAGAACAGAATACTAAAAGCTGTTAGAGAGAAAAGACAGATCACCTATAAAGGAAAACCTATCAGAATTACAGCAGACTTCTCAACACAAACAATGAAGTCAAGAAGAGCATGGAGTGAAGTATTTCAGATACTAAAGGAAAACCACTTCCAACCCAGACTGACATACCCTGCAAAACTGTCCTTCAAAATGGATGGAGAAATAAGATGCTTGCATGACAAAGAACAGCTGAAAAACTTCATGATCACCAAACCAACCCTACAAGGAATACTGAAAGTTATTCTAGATACAGATAGGATAAAACCACCAAGAAAGGCAGACAATTAAATAGAATGGAAAGGTAAAGATACAACAGCAGAAAGATAACATGTCAACAATAAACCAATATATAACAGTTCTAACCATTAATGTAAATGGCCTCAACTCACCAATGAAAAGAAACAGACTGGCAGAATGGATCAAGAAACAACATCCAAACATATGCTGTCGACAAGAAACCCATCTTACCCAAAAGGAAACCCAAAGACTGAAAGTAAAAGGATAGAAAACAATACTTCATGCAACAGGAAACCAAAAAAAAGGGGGGGGGGAGTAGCAATCCTGTTTGCAGACAATGTGAACTTCAAAACAAGAATGATCCAAAAAGATAAAGAAGGTCACTACATACTAGTTAGGAGAAAACTTCAAGAGGAAGAGATAACAATCTTAAATCTATATGCACCAAATTCCAGATCACCCAGCTATACAAAGCAAATATTAACAGAAAAGAAAAATGAAATAAGCAATAACACAATTATAACAGGAGACCTTAACATGCCACTGACACAAAGGGACAGATCAACTAGACAGAAAAACAGCAAAGAAATAACAGAACTAAATCACACCTGTGAACAAATGGACTTGATAGACATATATAGTTTTCCATCCAACATCAGAATATACATTCTTCTCAGCAGTACATGGGACATTTTCTAAAATAGACCATATACTAGTCCACAGAACATATTTAAGTAAATGCAAAAGAATTGAAATTATCCCATACATGTTATCAGATCAATAGTGCCATGAAATTAGAAATTAATGATAAAAGTAAATGCGAAAACCTCACAAACACATGGAAACTGAGTACTACACTCTTTAGCAATCAATGGGTCATGGAGGAAATTAAAGAAGAAATTAAACAATATCTACAAGCAAACAAAAATACAAATACAACTTAATGGAATTTGTGGGATGCAATGAAAGCAGTCCTCAGAGGAAAATTTATTGCACTGAGTTCCTACATCAGGAATACAGAATGAACACAAATAAACAACCTGATGGTACAGCTCAAACATCTAGAAAAAGAAGAGCAAGCCAAGTCCAAAGCCAAAGGAAGGGAGGAAATTATGAAGATCAGAGCAGAAATTAATGCAATAGAGACTAAGAAAACAGTACAAAGGATCAGTGAATGAAAGAGTTGGTTCTTTGAAAGAATAAATAAAATTGATAAGCCCCTGGCCAACCTTATTAAAAAAAAGAAAGGAAAAACTCAAATTCATGCAATAAGGAATGAAAAAGGTGAAATTACTACAGACTCAGTGGAAATACAGAAAATCATCAATATGTATTTCAAAAACCTCTACTCTCATAGGTTCTATAACACTGAAGAAATAGACAGATTCCTAGATACATATGAACTACCAAAGCTGGATCAGGAAGATGTAAAACTGCTGAATAACCCAATTTCTATTAATGAAATTGAAAATGAAATTAAGTCCTTGCCAACAAAGAGCCCAGGCCCAGATGGATTCACTGCAGAATTCTACAAGAAATTAGCAAACAGGATGAAGCAAATCATCAAGATTATTCACCCCAAACAAGTAGGATTCAACCCAGGAATGCAGGGATGGTTCAACATATGTAAATCAATAAATGTAATCCACCATATCAATAGAGCCAAAAGTAAGAACCACATGATCATCTCTATAGATGCAGAATAAGCTTTTGATAAGGTCCAACACTCATTCATGATAAGAACCTTAAAGAGAATTGGAAGAGATGGTCTTTACCTCAATATGATAAAGGCCATCTACAACAAACCAACAGCCAGCATCATATTAAATGGCCAAATACTGAAAGCCTTTACCTTAAAAGACACAAGACAAGGATGTCCCCTATCACTGCTCCTATTCAACATAGTACTGGAAATACTAGCCAGAGCAATTAGACAAGAGAGAGAAATAAAATGAGTCAAGATAGGAAAAGAGGAAGTTAAATTAACATTATTTGCAGATGACATGATACTTTACATAGAAGACCCCCAAAACTCCATTGAAAAACTCTTAGATATAATAAATAAATTCACCAATGTAGCTGGATACAAAGTAAATACTCAGAAATCAATAGCATTCCTATACACTAACAACAAAAATACTGAGAGAGAAAAAAGAGAAGCCACATCCTTCACACTAGCATCCAAAAAAATGAAAAACTTAGGAATTAATCTCATGAAAGAAGTAAAAGAGATACACGAGGAAAATTATAATACCCTGAAAAAGGAAATTGAAGAGGACCTCCGAAAATGGAAGGACATCCCCTGTTCATGAACAGGAAGAACAAACATTGTAAAAATGGCCATTCTCCCAAAATTGCTATACAGATTCAATGCAATCCCAATCAAAATACCACTAGCATACCTCATAGATCTAGAGAAATCCCTCCTAAAATTCATCTGGAACCAGAAGAGACCTAGAATAGCAAAGACAATTCTAAGCAGCAAAGGCAAGGCAGGAGGCACCACAATCCCTGATTTGAAATTATACTACAAAGCTACAGTAATAAAATCAACATGGTACTGGAATAAAAACAGACCTGAAGATCAATGGAATAGACTGGCAGATTCTAACACAACCACAAACTCACTCAACCACCTTATCTTTGATAAAAGGGCCAAACCTTATCTTTGATAAAAGGGCCAAGCATGCTCACTGGAAGAACAACAGTCTCTTTAACAAATGGTGTTGGAAAAATTGGCTATCCATATGCAGAAGACTAAAACTAGGCCCATGCCTATCACCATGTACTAAACTAAAATCTAAATACATCAAAGATCTAAATATTAAAACAGAAACATTAAATCTGTTGGAAGTCAAAGTAGGTAAAAACCTCAAAGATATAGGGGTACATAGAGAATTCATGAACAAGAATCAAACTGCACAGGAAATACTTCCCAGAATCAATAACTGGAACCATATCTTATTAAAGAGTTTCTGCATGTCAAAATTGATTTCCAGCAGTGTGAAAAGAAAACCCACAAATTGGGAAAAAAATCTTAATGGATTGTCCCTCAGACAAAGGACTTCTGTCTAGAACTTATAAAGAATTAAAAAAAAATCAGACCCTCAAAATTCAAAGACCCAATCCAAAAATGGGCATCTGAAATGAATACACAGTTCTCAGATAAAGAAATACAAATGGCAAATAAATACATGAAAAAATGTTCATCATCATTAGTCATGAGAGAAATGCAAATTAAAACCACACTGAGATTCCATCTCACTCCAGAAAGAATGGCCAGGATAGAAAAAACTGCCAACAACAAGTGCTGGAGAGGCTGTGGGGAAAAAGGAACTCTTCTGCACTGTTGGTTGGAGTATAGACTGGTGCAACCATTGTGGAGGTCAGTCTGGAGATTCCTCAAAAAGCTGGGTTTGGAAGTCCCATATGACCCAGCTTTTCCACTTCTAGGCATATTCCCAGAAGATCTGAAAACATCATACCACAGTGATATATGTGCACCCATGTTCATAGCAGCACAATTTGTAATAGCCAGATCTTGGAAACAACCTAAGTGCCCATCAACTGAGAAATGGTTAAAAATGTTGTGGCATTTTTATACAATGGAGTACTACTCAGCTATAAAGAATGATCATATTGAGATATTTATAAATAAATGGACACAACTTGAGATCATACTCATAAGTGAAATAAACCAAACTCACATTTGTAAATACCGTATAGTCTCCCTAGTATGAGAGTTGGTAAGAGTATATAAGATTTTATGGTAATCATGATTTCCCATTTCATTGTTTTGAAGCCTTTCAATGTTGTAATTCATCAGTTGGAATGGTTTTACTCTGTTTTATTTGACTTTTTTATGTGTGATGGTATGAAAAGCTGTTTTGAAGAAACCAAAACATTATGGCATCCATTGCTGATTTAATATCATCTTCCTTAGAAGTCCTACCATGCTTCTACTCTGCTATTACCATTGGTTCTCTCAAGTTGTATCTTATTGGATTTTAATATATGTGATAGTATAAACAATTCTTTTTATTGAAATTGAGATATTTTAGTAGCCATTGATCATAGTTATTCAGTTCAGAGTGTCCTGTAATTCTTTCATTCTCTTGAATCATTTTATACTATTGTGTTATGTTTGATATTATTGTATTTGAAACTATGCTCAACTATAGCAGAGAAAGAGATATTTTGATAGCTACTGTTAATGTCCAGTTGTCTTATTGTAAAGTGTTGTGTTGCTTATGTTATTCTGTTCTGATCTGCTTTGTTCTGCCCTCTTTTGTTTTATTCTCTTTAAAATAAAAGAAAAAAGAAAAGAAAACCAGGTGTCCTACTTAGTTCCTCTTGGAGATGATTCATTTTCCCAAATATAGAAATTTCATTTCTTTTCACTACCAGTTCACAATTACTTCTCATTCTTTGCATCCATCCACTCCAGTTCTTTCTGAGGTCTATATTAACTTTTTCTATTTTTGCCAACAATGTTAATCTACTTCCATAATATGATCCCTAAGTTCTTTGACATCTTTTTTCCCGTAGGTAGATTGTCTATTTTTCATTCAGTCTTTCAGTTTTTCCTCAGGTGGATACAGCTGTCAAAAAAGATCAAGTAAACAACAAACTGTGCATCAGTACTTTGATTTATTTCTATTTCAGTAACATACAACTCTACTCATGCACCCCGGTCGCCTAACCAGACTTGCACTGCATTAGTGAACTTTAATAGTAACTGTGAACTTCTAGTCTTGATTTCCCAGCTCCCACCATTGCACTTCACATAAACCTCATCTCCTCTTTTCATTTGATCTATAGTCATTCATCTCTAGCTTGCTTTACTCTTCTGAGTCACACAAGTGATTCTTCTATGTGAGGCAGACCCCCTCAGTCCTCAACCCATCCTCTTTTAGAGCTACAGAGGATTAGGGAAATTTACTTAAACTGTATATTACTCTTTCTTTTCTGTAAAACAGGACAATGTCATATATATTGGAAACTTACTGAGGAGGTGCTTAATGAATAGCTAAGATTGCTATTGTTGTTCTTTTTCTGCCTAACCTGTTTTATTTAAGCAGATTTTGACTGCTGATGTGTACTTGGGATACAACAAAACGTTTGGTTAATTCTTACCATGGGACTGGGGAGGGTTTATTCCTTTTTTCTCTGTCAATTCCATGTAACTTGATTTGACAACAAAATTTCCACAAGTCTATTGATGGTTTCCAGTTCATGTTGACATTATCAAGTCTCACAAGTGTTATTTTTCAAATCTTTTCCTCATTTTTTATTGACTAACTGCCCCACTTATTAGAGTCTGTTTCTCTTTTTTATTAACCACAAAATCTCTAAATGACCTCCTTTAGTCTTTATAAATAATCTAATATCCCATTTTACTAATGTACCAGGATGTTAAATTCAACTCTTCTTGTTATCTTGAATTTTCTGCAGAGGCCCTTGGCTGAGAATAACAGAAGGGCTGCCAAATCCTCCCCCATTCTTAAGAGAGATGCTAAACTATGGATTTGCAAAAGAGGTGGCTGAAAACCAATTCTGCTATATGGGTCCCCCTTTTATGTGTAAGACATTGTGATTGAATAGACCATGAGAAAATTTCACCAGGGAGAAGAGTGGAAAGCTTTATATGACATCTCTACTCTTCCTCTTCCTTTTATATCAAATAGAGTACTTCTCCAAAGGACCACGAAGTTACCTTAACAGATGTTTCTTGAGTTCGAACCTAAGGTTGGACATATAATTCTTTCTGCGAAAAGTGTAAACTCAAAAGCTGGTGACTGTGGTGAGCAGGTTGGCAGCTGAGAGATGAAAGAATGGCACATCACGAGGAAACTGCTTCTCTCCCAGTTGGTGGACAGCATGCACATTTCTGGAGATCTCAAGTCAGTGCTGTCCTGAAAACATCTGAGGAACTGCGTGGGAGGATGAGGTGACCCAGCGGAACATGGGCACCCAGAAGACTAGACATAACTGTGGATGTGAGAACATCCAGCTAGGCTAGAATTCTTTCCCATATTACACAAGCTGCAACCCATGCTTGCCAATGGGAGAACTCTGCAAAACCCGACAAAAGGTATGGAGTTAAATTGTACATCTACCTCGAGGAAAAAAAGACAACAGATGAACCGAGCACAGCAGCACATGCTTTCTAACACTGGGGGAGGGGGGGGTTTGAAGGTGGAGGACTGTAAGTGTGAAGGCAGCCCGAGATAATAGCAAGTTCAGGCAAGCCTGAATTACATAACTTATTAAAGAGACGGGGGGGAGAGAGAGAGAGGCAATTATTTCAGTAACACCAATCAGGCAATCACTTCCTTACTCTACTCTGTACCTAACTGTTACGGTTTGTGCCTAGATATCACTCCAAAGCTTCATGCAGTAGTAGAAGCTTTTTTTTTTGAGGTGGCTGAATCTAGACTGTGTGATTGATTTGTGCTTTAATGCTGGGATTGAGGGTCTTGGGAATAAGGTGCATGACTGCTGGATCAGTCCACTGATTGGACTGGCACAGTCATAACCCTGGTAGGCTGAATATAATGTAAGGGACAGAAAAAGGCTTGTCATTCCTCTTGCTGCTTTTGCTGTCTTCTGCCACCATGAACTGTTGTCCTCTGCCTTGTGCCACCTGCCTTGGAGCTAGCCAATTATAGATGGAAACTTCTATAGACTGTGAGCTAAATAAACCTTTCCCCTTTTAACTTAGGATACTGGGTATTTTGTCTTAGCAATAAGAAGAGTAACTAAGACACTAACGATATGCTACAGGAGTAAAATATAAATAAGGAGTCAGAGAAGATGTGAACAATGGAGAGAGAAATATGAATCCATGTGTCCTCCCCTCTGCAAGCTGATAAAACTAAAATAAGCTTGCACTGAGGGAATGGAATTGGGCCTGAATTGAATTGCTTTCGAGATTAAATTTTGGTTGACTATTTGATTAGTAAAATAAGACTGATCTCAGGAATTAAAGAGATCAGAAAAACTGTGCTACCTGGCTGAGATTTCAAATAGATTGGGAAAGACTTCATCTTGGCATCTAGTTTAAGCAGCAAGGAAACAGAATAAGGTGATTACTTGGCTTTATCCTTGTGAAGAACCATCAGTAAAATGTCACACTAAGGCTGTTTTATGGGTACCTCTTTAATTTCTCTTATTCTTCTTAAAATTTTATATTTTCTCACTTCTTTTTTTGCTTTTTTTTTTTTTTTTGCTTTTTTCTTACAACTCCAAAAAAAATTTCCTGTCCAGGAAGGTATTTACTTTACACCAGCATCTTCATGTTCAATCACCTGCTGACTGATTTTCCTGTTGAATTTGGTCTTCTCCTATTTTCCGTAACTCTGCACTTCTTTAATTTCTTGTTGAGATAATTCCTTAGTCTCCTTTGCAGTATTTTTTTATTATCCTGTCCACTTTTCATAGATTTCTATGCTTTATTCTTGTCTACTTGTAGTTTCTCTTTCTCCACACCTTCATCTTCACTCTTGGTGTTATGCTCAGCCCAAGATCAAGATCAATTCGAAGTACAGATCAAGAGTTTCTAAGGTCTGCAAGACATCTCCATAGTTTTTCCTCAAAGATACTTTGCTTTTACTTTGTATCTTTTAATTAAATCCTATTCATCTTTTAAGAGCATCTCAAATGTCACCCACTTTGTGAATGTTTCTTCCTTTTGATCAAGAATCACCTGAAAGTTTATTCTTCCTATTGCAAAAAACAATAGATAGCTTTCAATTTTCTTTAAAAATTTGATTCTCCCATGTACGGGAATATAATGGGGCAACCTAAATATCTTATTCACTTTACATATTAGAAAATACCTAGCACAGTTCTCCTATAGGGACATTGTTGGTCACTGCTAATGTGAACTGAAATAAGTCACAGCAAGTCACTTGTGAAGGAACATGCCCCCAAACACTCATTTTGAAATACCAAATCAAGGGGCTGGGGATTTAGCTCAGTGGCATAACTGCCTGCCTGGCAAGCCTGAGGTCATGAGTTCAATTCCCAGTACAAAAAAAAAATCAAATTCACTAAGCAAGGATGTTTGTACTAGGGTTTAAAAACAGTTTTACATATATATATATATATATATATATATATATATATATATACATATGCACATATGTATACATTCATATACATACAGACTATATATGATACATGCATATATAGGCATATGTATATATTATAGGCATTATATATATTTTATATATTTTATTTATATTTTATATATATTATATATATTTTATTACAGTCATATATATATAATACAGACATGTATATATTTAGTATTATAAAATACCTTTGAAAACAAGTCTGTTCAAATTTTGAAAGTTAAAAACATTTATCCAAAATGCACAGAAAGGCAGAAACAGTACCTGAGTAAGCCCATTTCCTCCTTCTATATATTCTTATATTTTTGTAAAAATTTATTTTAAAATATTTTTCAGTTCTGCATGCAAATGTGAAAATCTTTGAGGGCAGACATTTTACCCACTGAGGAAACAAAACTGAATTAAAAAGACCCTTGCATCTCAATATCCAAAGTAGAAAGAATTCCTGACTCAGCCAAGGAAATGAGGTGATGAGAATCAGCTCTACCTAGAATACATAAAAGTGTGTAAGATACATATAGATATTAAATATAGATACATATATGTGCCTCTATTTAGATACTAGTAAAATATACCTGCTTAATGAATTTCACTTGGAATCGCAAAACGAAAATATTTTTGGATATGTTCCTTCACAAATGACTTACTCTAAAGAAACAAAATTCATATTGCAAAAATGAGCCTGGTCAGCTGCATATACTCTCCTGAGTTCTGATTTCTGATTCTTGATTGCTTCCATGACAACCATGTCATTCACTGCCAGAATATCTTATAAACAGTTAAGATGAATGGAAATATATGCATACACTCCTGAAATTAATTGTTAAGAAATAAAAGAGAGAGAAAGCTGAAGTTTTTCATTTGGGTAGCTCTATTCTACATGGATAAAAAAGACTTTCCTAACGAAGTCCTCTCTACATGGATCAAATTTTCTATGCTGCCTACTCTTGCTTAGAGATTGCCTGTAATCATTTTTTGTCATTTCACAAATGGATTTCTTGCTTCCTCCAGGAGAAATGAACATTCATAGTTCTACCTCTGTACGTCTGTTGCTTTGCCTGAGTTCTTGCTATGGGCCAGACACTGGCAATCACCTCCATGTACGTGATCACATTTAATCACCTGGAGAATTATTTTCAAGATGAGGAAACTGAGGTGCCAGCCAGGTAAGTATTTAATTCATATACTTTCAAAAGAAATGGGCTTCAATATTGTCTAATGAGTCCGACTTTCACTTACTCTTCTCCTTTTGATGTTTCTTAAGAAATTTACCATCATCAGTTACTTACTACAATAAATTCTCATATTGTTCTTATGCCTCTTCTCTGTGTGCACGTGTTTCCCTATTGTGACTTGCAGTTCCTTCATTAATGGCATGGCTTACTTTCTTATTCCATGAATTTTGAGTTTGCCATATGTATTCTTTTACCAGTAAAATATGACGAAGGTAGCCATGTGTTCAGAGCCTTTCGTCTGCTCCTCGTGCTTCTGGAGGCCATGGAATAGCACACTCTGGTCATCTCATTGAAGCAAAGAATGTAACTCACATTTGGAGCAGGACTTGAGGTAGCCAACTGCTTTACAGCAAGGAGGTAGGTCAGACAACACTTGTTTAGGCAACCCACACAGAGACAAGCAAGGACACATTATTACTGTGGGCTGCAGAGTTTTGGAGTAGTTTGTTGCACCATTTTTCTGTGGCAATAGCCAAGTGATAAAGTGGTGATGTTTGTGCTCATACTTAATTTCCTTCCACAGATCGTATGTTTTGGAGGTGTACAGAGGTGAAGTGTGCCTTTTATAAACCCTAATAATAACTCATTGCTGAGTAGGAGGGCTCAAACAATGTGGAGTAAATACATATGCATCACCTCCATATCCTAGAGATGGTTGAAAATTCTTGGTGATTTTGCAAAACAACAAAACAAAAAGAAAAAAAAATCCCAGGAATCTCAGGTATGCACAGACTTAGTATGATAAGATTATTTTCCCTGTTTTCTCTACTCATCTGTTTCTGAGAGATGGTGACTTGTTCCTATTTAAAATATCAATTTCAAAGAAGTAAACTGTATCAAGCAACTGGCTTGGGTCTTCAGACAGGTGGCTTGTCACAGAAGACAGAATGTAGATGGTGGTGGTGCAAAACCATTTTTGTTACACATTAGGAATGCCACATGGAGCCAACTCATGGACTTTTCAGAGCCTATTTCTCACACATAAAGTGAGGATAACAGCATTTTTCTTCATGAGAATTTCATGCAAATTAAAATACTAAGTAAATGAAAATGCCTATCTTTAATTTTACATTTTCTATTAACTAAAGACCTATTACACATAACTGGTTATTTTTTCAGAGCTGATACAATGTAAACATAGCACATACAATATAACATAACAGTGTTAGCCAGCATTGCATAAAATATATTTACATGAACTTTACAAAATAAAAATTCTGTGGAGAACATATTTCAGTACACCATAGTAGAACTGGATAGTTTTTCTAACACACTCAAATTCTTTGATATTCTCCATTAAAGAGGTTGAGCTTAATTGCCCAACTCATGAGGTACCTTCTATGAACTTAGTATGGCAGAATAATTGCATATCATTTCAGCCATGGATTACAAAAAGGCTGTGCTCTTGCTTGACCTATCTTACTCACATGCTCTAGTTTACCAGTATGTTCAAAGGGAAGCCAAGTTCTCTGAAGAGGATCACATGATAAAGAAGAGGATCACATGATAGATCCTCTTCTTTATCATGTGATCCTCTTCAGAGAAGAGGATCTAGATCTCTAGATCTCTAGATCTCTCTAGATCCTCTTCTAGAGAGAATAGATTCTCTAACCAAGAATCAGCGAGGCACCCTGGTTGACTAACTGCTAATACATCAGTAAACATGGAGGTGGGTTCTCCAGGCCCCTTAAACACTTGAGTGAGTCTAGCCTCAATAGATAAAGGACTAGTATATCTCAGCTTCTAAGATAGCTTTCTCAAGGAACTACACAGTTTCTTCTTGCTGTTTAAAGTGACACAAATGAAAAGAAAAAATAATCTGAAGGCAAATACCCTCAATTTAAAGGAACTTCATAGCTTTCTAAATTCTCAAAACTTTCACATAACAAATAGATCTAAAATTAAGTGAAGAGCCTATAAATAGTGGGGCCAGAAAACTTAGTCTAAAGATGCTGGGAAGAGTGTGTCCATAAAATCATTTACCAAGACCTCAGAAAGAGATCAATGGGGTCTCTGAGTTGCATTTGGTCAGACACAAGACCCACTGAAGATTCTAGTTGTGTGTCCTTTTTTTGTTTTTTCAATCAAATACTAGAGGTTCTAAGAATATTAAGGGCATTGTCCCTTACTAATCATAACAAGATTTTCAAGCATGAAAACTATACTATGCTAAAAAAAGGAGATTGAAGAAGATATTAGAAAATGGAAGGATATTCCTTGCTCTTGGGCAGGAAGAACCAACACTGTGAAAATGTCCATACTCCCAAAAGTGTTACACAGATTTAATGCAATCCCAATCAAAATACCATTGACATACCTCACAGATCTAGAGAAAACACTCCTCAAATTCATTTGGAAACAGAAGAAACCTAGAATAGCAGAGGCAATTCTGGGCAATAAAGGCAAGGCAGGAGGCATCTCAACTACTGTACTACAAAGCCACAGTGATAAAATCAGTATGGTACTGGCAAAGAAATAGACCTTAAGATCAATGGAACAGATTAGAAGATGCAAGTATAAGCACAAAGACACTCATCCACCTGATATTTGATAAAGGGGCTAAACATGTTCACTGAAAGAAGAATAGCCTTTTTAATAAATGGTGTTGGAAAAATTGGCTCTCCACATGCAGAAGACTGAAACTAGATCCATGTCTATCACCATGCACAAAACTAAAGTCTAAATGGATCAAAGACATGAACATTAAAACAGAAATACTAAATCTATTGGAAGACAAAGTAGGTAGAAGACTTGGAGACTTAGGGGTAGGCAAAAAATTCATGAACCAAACACAAACTGCACAGGAAATACTTCAGAGAATCAACAACTGGGATCTCATATTATTGACAAGTTTCTGCACTTCAAAAGAAATCACCAACAGAGTGAAAAGAAAACCCATAGAATGGGAAAGAATTTTAGCCAGCAACTCCTCAGACAAAGGACCTATATAAAGAACATATAAAGAATTGAAAAACATCAAGCCCACCAAGTTCAAAGACCCTCTCCAAAAATGGGCATCTGAGATGAACGCACAGTTCTCAGGTAAAGATATACAAATGGCAAATAAATACAAGAAGAAATGTTCACCATCGCTGGTCATTTGGTAAATGCAAATTAAAACAACACTGAGATTTTGTCTCACTTGGAAAACAGTAGCTACCATCAAGAAATCAACTGATAATAAATGTTAGTGAGGCTGTGAGGAAAAAAGAACACTGCTCCACTTTTGGTGGGAGTGTAGACTGGTGCAACCACATGGAAATCAGTAGGGAGAATTCTCAGAAGACTAGGATTGGAAGCTCCATTCAACCCAGCTATTCTCCTCTTGGGTATTTTCCCAGAAAAACTGAAAAGGTCATATCACAGTGATATATGTGCACCCATGTTTATGGCAGCACAATTTGTAATAGCTGGATCTTGTAAACAATCAAGATGCCCATCAACTGCAGAGTGCATGGAAAAGATGTGGTATTTTTATACAATGGAATATCATTCAGCTATTAAAAAGGATGATCTTGAGGCCTCATAGGTAAATGGAGGCAACTTGAAACTATCCTCATTAGTGAAATAAATAAGAATCATATTTATAAATGTCCATTGTGTCTGTAGGGTAAAAAATAATAAAAAATTTAGGAGTAATAAAACCCAAAATGTATAATTGCTACTGTAAAAATAGAGAGGAAAAGAAAGTTCTCTAAAGGATATAACTGCATGTATGTTTAAGTGTGTAAGATAGATGACCATATTACTAAGTTTTTGTTAGATAGTTGAGCAGAACTGTTTGCAGTCTCATTGTTTGAATGTGTACTTTTTATGCTTTAATTTTGTAACTTGAACAACTATTTCCACGATGACAGTATGTAATTTATCAAGTAGTGATTTCTTAGCATTTTCTCCCCCTTTGGAATTCTGTATTGTTGTTACCCTTTTTCTGTTTTTTTTTTCTCTTTAAATAAAATTTAAAAAAAGATTTTTCAAGTGTAAGATGATTTATACTGAGGAAATTATGGGTGTGGTTTTGTCTAACATAGAATCATCCAGTAAGATTCATAGAAGCACAGTAAGGTTTTTAGAGGAGTTATGCATTGGATGCTGTTAGCTACCTGAACTCAAAAGAATAGAGACAATAAAAAAATGAAAAAAGACTTTTGGACCTCAAAATATTCAACCGGGAGAAAGCAAGCTGAGACACATGTTAAGCATATACTTCTTGTCATTCAAGAAAAGGAGAAGAAAAAATCAAGAGCCCAGGCATTAGAGATGAGAAAATCATCCTTGGATGATATCCATAAAAACTATCATCAGATGATGTCCATGGAAAATTATCTTCAGATGACAAGGCCAGTTGGAGAGCATCAAATATTTACCCAGCTGAATGTCCAGAAGCTGTGAGCTAATGAAACCTTGTGTCTCTTACTGTCTCATGGTTGGAACAGAAATAAGATTAGTAGCTACCCTAACACTGTCCCACCACTCTACACATACATATATATGGTGGGCACTGGGAATACATAGCATATGCCTTTACTTTCAGAGAGAGAATGAAAGTGTATTTGACAGGCTGCATTTACAACACAAAATCTAATGTCACATAAGCACACAGGCCTCAACGTAGATGACAAGATTCCGGCCTTTGAGCTGAGGGTGCAGCAGGCTGAGTTTTCAGGTGCATTAGGAAGCTTATATATATTTACATAAGAGGAAGGAAAATTGAGGACCTGAAGACAACTTGTGGCTTCATAAATATATTCACAAATTCTTTGATATTCATTGCTTTAAAAAGAGGAGTTTCAATCTCCTCTTTTCTGGTATAGTCACATTGGGTTCCTTAAGTGTCAGTTTGTTTCTAATAAATAAAATACAGCAAATTAAGTGAAGTAAAATGAAAGTACAAGCTTAAATATTGTGTTGTCTCTCATATAGGAGAAATTTATAGTGAAAGTAAACAGGAAAGTAGAATATAAATAATAGGAAGTAGGGAGATAGGTCATTATCAGTGGGGAAGGGAATCGAGAGACGGAGGAGCAGCAGAGGGAGGAAAAGGTTAGGGGAGGGAACAAAAGAATTGGTGTGTGTTAAACATACATGGACTGACTTTCCACCAAGAATGTAAATGTTACATAATACACACATGCACTAATAAACTAAAATACTACAAAAAGAAAAATGAAGCAAGAATAATAGCTGTTGCTTCTGAGGTTGAGTCATTAACAAGGCTGTAGTTCCTATGTTGGTGACTTTTCCTGTCCTTGGGAAATCACTGTTTTTTCTTAGAGTACCATCCTAGATAAATCTGACTGCAGTGGAGACAACCACATGATGAGGAGTAGGTTCCTGGGCAGCATGGAGCGCACCCATATGGGGGAACTTGGAAGAAGGTCATCTGGCCTCTGTGGCGTCTCTAGATGACTATGTCTATGCCTGATGTCTGATTGGAACCTCATGAGAAAACCTAGATCTAAATCACATAGCTAAACTGCTCCAGATGGCTGATCACAAAATTCCATAAATAATAAATACTTGACGTATTAAACTCTCATATGTGGGGAATAATCTGTTATGCATCAAGAGATAAATATAGGGACTGCCATACAAATTCTTGTATAGGCAAGTCTTATCATCCTCACCTCTTAGATAAGAAGTCTAAATTATTAAAAAATTAGGACATTTCACCAAACCATACAGCTAATAAATGGAAGATTAGAATTCATACCTGAATGTCCTGAGGAAAACAAATAAGCTTTAGATAAATAAAAATCACACTATAATGAAGCTACAATTTTTTTGTAAAAGTAATGTTTTTTGGTTGACACAGAAAGCTCAATAATGACACACAAAACTACCATCTGCTTTAGGAATTGCAAAGGTGTTGATCAAGCAGGGCAAAGTGCAAAAGATGCTAAAATCTCTATACCACAGGGGCCAAGATATTTGGTAAGAAAGAGGTAAGCCATTCCTTCTCCATTCTAGCTTACCCAATTATGTTAATTGTAACGGAACTTGGCTTTCTGGCAAGGCAGAGCTAGTGAGGCATTTGACACACTGTAGAATTTAAGTTCAAAAGTAAAATTGTTTAATGAATGCACATCCTACTCCTTATTCATTATGCAAAGTCGAGTTGTAGAGTTTTTCAATATGTACTCTAATTCCCTTTAAGGAACGTGATTCCACATTCTTCATATTGGTGTTGGGAGGGGGGCTCTTCTGCCAGCAGAAGCTGTGGGGTCAGTTAGAAATTCTCTGCTCTGTTTCTTAAAGGAAGATATAATCCCTTTTCCTCAGCTATTGTGTTTTATTATGTTGAGGGTTGACGGCTATAAAACACAGCACCTCCCCTTCAACTTTTCCATATAACTTGATTAGACAGGAATAATCTCTTATGCTTTCATGCACAAATTTAGGAGTGACCCAGAACAAACGAGTTTCCTTCATCACCATAGCAACCAGGACTATGGAAAAATGCCACTCACTAGGCTAAGCAAGTCAGAATTCATTCCTTTGATGTTAATTAACAAATTGCTTTCAGAAAATCAATGAGTTTCCCAGCTCCCTTCTAAATGTTTGTGATACATTTTTTAGTAAAGTGATGTGATGGAGGTATAGATGCAACAGACTGATGGAAATGGAGCATAACCTTTCCCTGTTATAACAGAGAAGTGATGGGGAATGGGAGAGTATATTTGGCAAAGGGTAGAATCCATTTGGATTTCTTGGGCATTGAGATGCAAATCTAAATGTATGTTTTCTTATTACCCGAATTTTCTCTCTGAAAATGGTGACTGATTCCTTTCACGAAATAGATACATAGAAAGGCTGAACAAAGCAAAGATGCAGAAACCTACATTTAGGTGTGTATGTTCTCTCAATCTGCTTCTAAGACTATCAAATTCTTCAAGAACCATTTGGTGATCTTTTTGTAATCAAAGGTCTTGAAAATGTGCACACTTTCTCAGTCAGATTGGAAAGATACCCTGGTAGAAGTGTTCATAGGTGAATATATGTGAGTAGTCCGTACAATGATGCTAATGAAACATTTTTTAAAGGTGGAAACACTTTAAACAGCAGCAAGATACTGAAGTGATGTAAATGTGTTTTTAGAGAAGTTAGAAAAGGTTTATAAAGTTTAAAGTAAAAGACGAAGGTTAAGAAATGACAAAGACAAGGCATTTAAAACAATTCAAGTTTCCAAACAGGTTTACGGGATATGGTAAAAGAATAAACAGATTTCCAAGGTGGTCTTTTTCTTTTCTACATAGTTTTTGCTGCTGCTTGATAGAACATAGTCTTTGCTGCTTTATGATAGAACATAAAACAATTTTGACAGAAATATATAGAAGACTCATTTTCACATAATAGATCCTCCAGCGAGGTGTTCATCTGTCTTCTTCACTAGATAACAAAAGTTTATTCAAAGATACGTATCAGTGGCCCCTGAAGGTCTATTAATTGTCATGTGTTATGTGAGAATAATTCAAATAATGTATAGTTTGAATTGGTTTAATTAAGTTATTGATAAAAGGATTAAAAGCTGACATTTTCAAGCATATTGAAACATAAAAAGCCATTATTAAAACTTTTATCAATTTATAAGTAACAAAAATAACTTCTAGATAAAGTGATGCAAGGGTCATAAAAAATGTGTAAGTGTGGACAGGATATCTTTTCAGCTCCAGGATTAAATCTGAAAAACTGTGTTGAACAAAAATGATTAAAAGCATTATTTTAAAATTATTTTTAACCAGCAGGATCATTCTATTCAAAGACATTCAGCAAGAAAAGCCAACATACAAAATAATGTTTCCGGCTATTTTTCAGGTTTTTTTTCTAAACAAGTGTTTCATGTGAACTTAAAACTGTTTATGAATACAAAAAGAAAAGTTTGACAGCTAGGGAAAAATTTATCTCGATTTAAAATTTTTAATCACCTTTTAGAAACTCAGTTTTCCTGGTATCATTCTGCATCGTCTTTAGATGCCAGAATAAGTTGTAGATACCAAGTCTGCCTTAGAATTACAGACCTTTCCTGCTCCTTCTTGTGGCTCTTAGAGTATTACATAAAAAAAACCCAACCATCGACATTAAGAATCTCATTACTACCCTGCTTGATGGGCATCTTTGAGCAGAAATATAGTCTTTCCTTCTAAAAGCATAAGTTTAGAGTTGTTAAGTAAAATCACTTAACAATATTTTACCAGAATAATTTATCCTGTAACCCTAAGGCTTTTACACAACTGGTTGCATAGTTTATGCTCATAAATTGGGTCCATCTGTCATTACTGATCAGGGTCTTTATATTTTATTTTGTGTAAAAGTGATCTGATTGCTAAAACATCATATTTCACTTTGTAGTCTAATAATCTATGATTGGTTGCAGCTCTTTTTTTTTCAACTTCTATCCCAAATGGTATAATTTGCTTGAAAATTGCAATACTCTGTCCATCATCACAAATAAGATAATAAACATCAAAGAGATACTTAAAATGCAAACACTATACAAAGTAACAGGATTATATTTATGCTTTATATTTCTTAGCACCAATTACTATTATATGGCCTTAAGAGGTATTCAATTATGATTGTTGAATGAAGTAATATTTTAATACAAACCATAGTAAACTATTTCTTCTAGAATTTTTAGCCTTGCCCTCATGTGCAAATAGAGTATAACTGCTTTCACTATTTTTTTTCTTTAGATAAAAATCCTAGGGGGAAAAACCAGCTCTAACATATCAAAAGAGCTGCAGTACATGAAATACAAATTTTCTCAAAAATCAACGCCAATATAATTATCAAGAAAAAAAAAGAGTAGTGCCTCTGACCATTTGTTCCTAGGACAATATATTACACTCTCTGTCCATTTTAGTATTAATTTTAGGAAAACAATGAAAATTCTTATGCAGTTCAATGGAAAAGTGGGAAACTCCCCTAGAGAGTGGGCTGTCTAGGGCCACCGTGTCTGCACTGGTTTTGCAGGTACAGAAAACATGGAAACTCTTTTATGGCATCAGGATAACAGAACTGTTCTTTGGAAAAATGGAATGGTGGAAGAGAGCTATTTATGAGGAATCTTGACTTTGTGTAATGGTGTCAGGAAAAACAGAAATTCAAAATTATTATGTGATTATGCTGACAATCTACAAGGGTAACCTAGCACCTATTTTTGATAAGAGATTAGGTGGTAGAATTGCAGACTCAAGATGAATTATGAAGTTGTGCGTTTGAGTGGCACCAAAATTGGCCAAAGTTAACATGAATTTTTACTTGCATTATATTAGAAAGGCCTAGTATTTCTAAAGCTGGAAAAATAAACTGAAATATACTACCTAGTGCAGCTTCTCTAGTACTATAATCTATTTTCTTATAAAGGAAGCATTAGAGTTTCCACGAGTAGGTACTTAATGAAACAACACGTCTTAATTCCATATATAAGATAGGATTTAAAAGATTACTATTTAATTCTCTCTACTTTGCTTGGGAGGGGTTTTTTAAGGATAATTCCTACATAGTAAGCTGCTATAATAGTTATTTACAAATCATTTATCTTCCCCACACATAAAGCCAAATAGTAAAAGCTCTCCTAAAACAGCAGTTTCTAGTCTAAACTGTACATTAATCACCCTGGAAAGGTTTTTTTCAAAATAAGGATTCCTCAGACTATACTGAATGGTAAACTCTGGGGATAGGAGTCAGACACATTTCTAAAAGTTAAATAATACATTAAAAATATAACTGCATATCTACAAGGAAAAGAAGAAGAAATTCAGGGCTTGAATCTGCGAGTTTGCTTCTACTCAGAAAAAAACACAGCCCTTCATTGCTGGTGGTTGGGTCTTTTCCAGGCTAGTTTTCTCTGCCACATAAAGCTCCTTGCTTTTTTGCCAGTTCCTTAGAGGAAGGGTGGCCGGCAAGTTTCAGGGGAATAAGACCTGTTTACCAAACTTATCTATGATCCCTCTGTTATTTGCATTGATTTAGCTTTCTCAGAATTCTGGTAGATTAGTGAAATGGCTGGGAGGTGGGAAATTGTTGAGTGTTGAGGGTGACTTTCTGCCAGCGTGCATATTGAGAGCCAATTCTCTGATTCTGCATGTTTTATGTAGTTGTGGGTCCAGATTATCTTTTTAAAGGATGACTGTGTAGCCATAGTCTTAGAAGAGCCTATCTATCTCTGGCACAGAAAGTAGATTTGTTTCCTGACCAGGATAATACAGATAATCTCTCTCTCCAGGCAAAGGTTGGGAAGGTTCAAGTCCTTGTGAAATAAGTTTTTTCTTAGCTTGTGATTCCTCCACTGTGAATTCCTCCATTGTGAATGCACTGTGTGTGTCGCATCTATCTGGGCAATTCCGGGTTACCTCCGTGAGACTTGGGCGCAAGAAAACCAATGGGAATGCGAGTCTTGTGATTCCCACTGGGTTATGGGTAATGAAGTTACTCAGGAGTCTTCACTGACAGGCCCAGTTGTTAATATAACTGAGTTAAACTTTACAGTCCATGAAAGTGCTTATTATGCCTTTGGAGGCTACTAGATACCACGTCATTGGGTTTTAGTTTTGCCACTTACCTGGTTCTAGAACTTGGTCTTCACTAACAATAGGAGTTTCTAGTTCTGCCACTTACATGTGACAATAAACAGTGGTAATAAAAATAACAGTGATGGTAATAAATATAATCAGAGTGGTAACAATAACAGCTAATATTTGTTAATTGATGTCATAGGAAGTGCTTATGTAACTTAGCTCCTCCAGTCAAATACTCACCATATTAAACAGGAATATAAATTGCTACCACAATTTTCTCTTTGCCTATTACTGTGGAGACAAAAAGAAATCCCTTCTGTCCTCAGTATTTATGTGGTGCTCCCATGGGGCCCTTTTAAATATCTTCATCCTTGCCTACATTGTGGGGTTTGTCTAGAATTCGCCTCCTTTCCTATTCTGCACAAGTTTCTTCTTCCTTCATGATTCAGCCAGAAAAGCACTGGAAGGAAGGAAGATTTTTTTTTCCTTTATGTTGCTTTTCAAGGTAAAATACTGTTTATTTTTGCTTCTTGGGTCGGGAAAAGGAGTTCACCCTTGTTTTTAACTGCAGTTCTCACTCATGTGCCAGGGAGACAGGGCAATGTCACTTTTGTGGTGAGAGGAAGCACGTCACTATGTCCTTGACACACTCCCAGAGGCCTCTGTGAGATAGCCCCTGGCGGCTGCACACCTCTGGATCTCCCCACCAGGGCCAGTAGGGAACTCAGCCTGAGCCAAGGCAGGAGGACGAATCTGGTTTCTCTGCCAGAGACCTGAGGAGTCTTTAGTTCCATTCAGGAAGACTAATGGGAAAGCAGAGGTGGGGTGAGAAGAAGGCAGGGCACTCCAACCCTGTCACCTCCTCTAAGTCAGCTTACTGTAATGGAGCTAATCATTTTGTCACCCTCACTGCTGTATTTATTTCTGAGACAAATTGATATGGGAACTCAAGGGGAGGTGGGGGTGAACAATTGGCATATCTGGAAAAAGTCACCCCACCTTTCCTTAAGTCTCTTAGCAATACTCTTTTTGAGCTTTGAGGGCACTGCTTTTCCTGTGTATATACTTTTCCTGTGTATTCCTGTATATATATCTGCTTTTCCTATGAATTTTCATATGTTTATTCTCATGCAGCTGAGCAGGGTGCAGTCAGTTGGGCCCTGAGTCCTCAGTATTTAGTGATGTCTGCCAAACAATACACAGCACTGTGGGTTGGTATTGTGTGGTGCGCATACAGTAGATAATAAATGGAGGAACATGAGTAGCTCTCTCTAGCACCTTCTGAGTTTGTCATTCTAGCGGTTGCTTCATCATGTTTACTCCATTACAAAGCATAACGTTTAATAGGCCCTCACAAAAAGCATAGTAAGACTATCACCTCCTACCAGGGAGACACATGTATTTTTCTGTTCTTCTACAGATGGCAATCAGTATAAGATTCCCTCATGTCAGTCACTGGCTTCCAGAATACTTTTTGAAACAGAAACCAATTTCTCACCATGGATGTTCCATTTTAAGGGACCAGAAGATTTTTTTAAAAATTTTTATTTAGAAAAAAAAAAACAAACAAACAAAACAGAAAAAAGGGTAACAACCATACAGAATTCCAAAGGAAAAAAAGAAAAGAACAAAAATACCACTAAGAAATCACTAGTTGATAAGTTACATACTGTCATCTTGGAAATAGTTGTTCAAGTTACAAAATTAAAGCATACAAAGTAGACATTCAAACAGTGAGACTATTAACAGTTCTGCTCAACAATTTAACAAAAACAGTAGTATGGTCATCTATCTTCCACACTTAAACATACATGTAGTTATATCCTTTAGAGCACTTTCTTTTGCTCTCTTTTTTAAAGTAGCAATTATGCACTTTGGGTTTATTGCTCCTAGGGACAAGAAGATTTTTAGTCTTTTAAAAAATAACTAGAAGGCAAAGAGGAAATTTCACCACTACTAGGGCTCCATTAACCCCCCCAACCTCCCATAAAAATAAAACATTGAAAAGATAGCTAAAGCAGAACATGCCTCAAGACACTTCTTGACATTTGATGTAGATTAAGTAGACTGCTCTTCTGGTTTCTTGCTTCCAGGGCTGGGGCCACATGTTAGTACACATTCCTGGAAATGCACAACGAAGCTTTGGTGCTCAGAGTTCAACACGTAGTGAAGAAGTTGTCTTGGATCCTGGAAGAGTGAATCCTGCAGTGCAAAGCCACTCTGATTATAATTTCTGAACTATACTTTGACACTGAAGGCTTAACTTTAAGTTGCCAGGTACTGAATGCTGTTTTGGGAAATTGTTTCATGGATAGCTTCTCACAACACAGTGTGAAGGTACAGATAGAAAACTGAGTTCTGAAATTGTGTTCAAGCTTAGTCCATCAGATAGGAGCCACAATTAAAGCCTGCATGTTTCTTAACACAATGTCCATGTGCTATCCTTCCTCCCCCTGGTTTGTGTACTGAAACCCAGAATTCCTACATGCAGCTTTCAGAATTCCATGTTGCTAAATGCCTATGATTGATTAGTTGAGCATCTTTCCAAATTTCAAGTTAAGGTCAGGAACTAATACCATATGCCTTGCTATAGCTTAGATTCTAAATGTCACCAAGGGCCCAAGTGTTAAAGGCTTGGTGTCCCGTGTGGTGCTTTTGGAAGGTGGCAGAAACCTTTATGAGATGGAGCAGAGCAGTAGGTTTTAGATTACTTGGGGATAAGAGGACTATGAAATGTACGTCTTTTCCTTGCTTTCATTTCTGGCCATGAGATGAATAAGCTTTCTTTAACATATGTTCCTGTTGCTGTATGCTGCCTCTCCTTAAGACAAAAGGCATTAGGGTCAAGTGACCATGGACTGAATTCTCTGAAACCATGAACCAAAACAAAACTACCCTCTTCATACATTGATTATCTCATGTATTTTATCACAGTGATCAAACCTAACAGTGTATAGAACGGTTATCACATAAAACAGTAGTTTGCTTAATAGAGTCTGTGATCCAATGTCCCTGGGATTGATTAGCCTAGCTAGAACAACTTTATCTCAGAAGACCAGAATTGTTTGAGTTAGAACGATGACTAGCCCACAGTATCTGTGAACAGAAGCTAGAGATTACATTGAGTTGTAATAAAGACTTGCCTTGTAAATCTTGTACTTCTCATATCAAATATTGTGATATATTTTATACGCTATGCTGAGTTTTCACAGTATCTCAACTGTCCAAAATTTGGAAGGCTGAAGATTATTAAAAAGAAGTCCAAGGACTTTATAGAAATGTATGCAGAGTAAGTCCTTTCCAAATGCATCTATTTTCCTGAACATACATAGAGATACAGAAAAATCACAACAATATAGCTCAGAACCTTCACAAAATTAATTTGTTCCACATTTTTGGAGGAGATGGCCACATTTATGTTTGTGTGGGAAAGGTGGCCTCAGTCGTGTTTCTCATCCAAGGTAGAGTTGAGAAACAAAGACAAAATTTTGCCAAACGCTCTTGTATGAGAACCAAATTGTTCACTATTACCAGCAGTTGTGACCTGAGGTATCACTGTAGTATCACTAGAATATTATTCTGGATTCTAGAAATTATAACTTATTACTACCACTGTAATTTGGAGAGTGAGTAGCTGCTAACCTCACCGATAACCTGATGTTGAGGGTTGGAAGAAACCTATAGAAGGTGAGAGAAGTCTTGCTTTTTTTAAGGCTCAGAAAAAAAAAATATGACACATGGAGACTAGCACCCTTGTTATTCCACCAGATTTCTTCACACCTGCATGCATATAACACATCATTTTAAAATTCACTAACAACATTTGAAGTTGAATTCATTTTAACTTGGAAAAAAAATATCAAGAAAACTGCTAGCTACCAATGGCCAAAAAGGAAGACTCTTCCATACAAGGAACAATTTCTTGAGTTCTGTGAAGAGCTAATTTTGTTCTTCTTCTTCTTCTTTTATTTATATTACAGATATTTTACAAGTTCCATAAGACTCCATCCCACACAAGACAGTGAATCCGAGCATCAGAGAAGACTGAATTTCCTCAGTATTTCACAGTTACTGAAACACCTGTGCTAAGTAGTTTTCTGTATGTCAGCTGTGAAAACTCACTGCTCAATAGCCCTCCTGATTTCTCATTTTTCCCCTTGGTGCAGGATTCTGGGGTCCTCACAATGGGTTATTGTTGAAGGTTTGAAAGGATAGTGGTTCAAGAGCTTCATAATGAATTTAAATAAAAATACAACCAGCAAATTTCACCTACATTCCTTATAGACTCTGCTGCTACCTCTTTGGGGATGCTGCCTTATCTGGAAATTAATTAAGTAGAAACTAGATGAGCACAAATACCACAACATTCTGAAGCTTAATTAGCAAATGCTTTTTAACTTCACAACAGGTCTTAGCCTTGTTGGTTACTTTGTTTCTTAAAAGAGGAGAAAGCCAAGCGGTATTATTCTTTGCTTCTTTTCACAGAAGCAACAAGCATGGAAGTTTAAAAATAGATCAAGGGACGTTGGGAGGGCAGCTCCCTAGCAACCCGGGCTGCGTTACTGGTATGCTAACACAAGTGGCTTGTGTTCTGCCAGGTATGTGGGCAAGCCACTCCCACTGGAAGCAAAGACATGGAGGCAGTGGTAATGCAAAGCCAGGGAAGGCACACACGCTGGTTCTAGCCACAGGTCCTCATGGCCCACTCAGTCTGATCCCAGGGGAGGAAGGGTCAGGACGGTACCCAGCAAGTTTCTCCAGTGTGGCCTCCTCTCAGGCTGCCAGCTCATGCCCTGGAGTCTGAACAGAGAGGCCGGAAGTGAGAAGAGCTTGAGTAGAAAGGCCGGAAGTGAGAAGAGCTTGGGTAGAGAGGCCAGAAGTGAGAAGAGCTTGGGTCATGAAAGCCCACAAGGATTGAAACTATTTCCTAAATACTTGCTGTCTAACAGAAACCACTGCTCTGCCTTTTCTTCATTAAGTAACCAAAGAGTAAATGAAAAGATGGGATGTTTATTGACAGTCTTTGTGCTTGGTGCTGTGGAACTTGTTTCTGAGGTTCTGATGTGAAGAAAAGAGAAAAAAAAAATCCAGCATGTCATATAGCTGCAGAGTTACAGACACCCTGGTGCGCACTGTGAAAATATCATAGAAAAATATGACATCAGATTGTCTGCCTACAATGATACCATTTCTTATTAAAATAAAAAGCAGAAAGGTATACAGACTAACAGTACAATTCCTTTTCTCAGTCGGTCTTCAACAGGGAAAGCTACCTGGATGTTGAAGATGTTACAAAACATCCTTGTGTCAAAAGAGAATAATTAAGTATTCAGTGCCAACCCATTAACCACATGTGCCCTCACCCCCTAAAGCACGTTCTTTTTTGAAGAAGGGGGAGGAAAGCAGGGTGCTTGTCTAAAATGCCTTCAGAAGGAAAATGCTAAGAAAATTACCTTTTCTGAACATGCTTTTTTTCTTCCTTTTGTGTTTAATCTCTTCCTCCCTCTCTTCCTTCTCCCCTTCCTGCCAAGATAGAGGTCTCAAATAGCCAGCCACTCACCACTGCTTATAGAGACACTTTTCTTACTCTGACTTTTGTTTATATAATAAAAATTTTCAATAATACAAAAGTAAAAGAAGGGATACAGTGGATTTTCAAATTTCTATTACTCAGTTTAAGGAATAAAGTTTTGCAGTTCAAGTTGAAGCACATGTTTTTAGCTCCCTAGAACTTTCCTTTCTGTGTGCTCAGAGATGATTGTGACCCTAAAATATGTGCAGACTGTTTTCAAGCTTCTCACTACACCTGCATTCTATGCAGAACTTCCTGTAAACAACATAGAATGTTGTCTTGCATGTTTTCATACATTTTTACAAGTACTTATATCGTATAACCTGCCTTTATAATGCTATAATTTATTTCTTTTAGAAACTTAGAATTGCCTTATTGAGATGTTAATATATTGTTAGTCCATGGTAGTATGTTTGTTTCTATTTCATATACTGTCTACCTAAAGACATATAGCCCACCTTAATTATACATTCTTATGACTAAATCCCATTTTGGTTTTTTTGGTACAGTTTTTTAAAAATGCACTTTTTATCATTGCTGTCCATAAATACAGATAAGTCCTTATCTGCTTGATTCAAGTACTATGTCCAACATATATGTTTTTATCGCTCAGAATATGTGATAACCGCCTATGAAGTTGTTGTTTTTTCAGAATATTAAGTTGAGTAACATGTATTTCATTTTTAGGTGTTTACTACTGTGATCTAGGTATGCATAGTATTCTTATAGTACCAGTCTACAGTAGGTAATTTTATCTGGATATCATAGAAAAGGAAACAGGGATGCAGGAAATGTAACTAACCGGTAATCACAGAGCAGGCCTATCCATCACAGATAGGGTTGTTCAGTCCCAAATTCTGCACCCTAACCCTTCACACTATACTGATCCTGATGGACAGAAAACATACTTCTCTGGCCCACACCTTTTTAAATTCTTTCCAAAACAAAAACATTGAGCATAAACCCAGTGTATTCTTATTTAGATGCACTTTCTAAACATGTACCACTGTTTTAATTAGCTTACAACAATCCAATTTTTCAAAGATAACAACAGAAGTCTAAATGGATAAGATAAATATGAAGAATCATTTTCTTTCATGCAACTCATTAATGGTATAAAACATCATGTTGTTTGTAAAATATACAAATAATAGTTATTATTAATTTTATCAATTTTGCAGAAAATTAAAAGGTATTTTGTTGCTTTTGAGTTGATTAAAAGCCTAAGTATTGGGAAATGTTTATAATTAGATAAAACAAAAGAAAATATTGTAAATTGATTCATTATCTCTCTGTTTTTTCTTCCTATATTTCAAGGTGTAGAAGTATTATTATACTCATCACGATTGTGTTTTAGTGGAGACAAAGTAACTGAATTTTTACTCTGTGTTTCAGCGATCCATAGTCTTTTTCCAAGTTTAGATTTAGTTTTCTTCCTCCCTCCCTCTGTTATTTCCTTCCTTTCTCCATTTCATCTTATTTCTCAATCTCTGTCTCTGTCTCTGTCTGCCTCGCTCTTTCTTCTCTCTCAGCAAAAAGTATTACTCATTATCACTAATAAAAAGAAAAAAATTATAAATCACTAACTATACTTACTAAATCACAGTGTTTACTTTTCAATCTCATCCACTAATTTTGTAAAGTTATTTTTTGCTTAAGCAGTCCATAATTTCAGTATTCTTTGATGTCATTTAGCTATTCTTACCAACTATTCAGAAAGCGTTATATTTGTAAAGGTTAATTTAAAACCTAAAATAGAAATATTATTTGGAAGACTTTAAGATAGTTTTGAAAATAACATTTTAAAAGTTTTAAATGCTCAGAAATGAGCTTTGTTTTTTTTTTATTTAACATAGTTTTCAGCACCAAAATTGTCTATGTAAACTTTCCCAAACATTTCATTTCAAAATGTATTCTCAGAGCAAGAGGTATTTAAAAATATGTCCTCTCACACTCTTGTAAAATTATCACCTTTACTTCAAAGAGAGTGTTTAAGTATGCCTTTGAAAATATATATCTTCCAGATAACATATTCACACATAACTTATCTTTGAATACAAGAACTCTTTGAAGAATGTTGCCAAGAGACAAATCTGATAATTTCAAAGAGGAACAAAAAGTCTTCTATCAACCCTCATTTCATTATATAGTATGTAAAGTCTTCTATATTTTAATAGTCTTACTTTTATAAAATTGGCTATCATGTTGATAACGTGTATTAATTGTGTATTTCTAGCTTTTTCTTGGATGAAGTGTTGAATGAACTGTACGTCACATGCCTTTTCTATAACCTTCACCCTGGAGTCTTTTTTTATTCCATCCACAAACGTATGTCATGAATTATTCCACTTCCAGGCAAAATCCCACAAACTTTCATGCAACATACCTTATATTAAAGAAACTGTACGATAGTAAAAATATAACTTGGGAATGAACATCCTCCCTTTAGTCATTCAAAATAAAAAGTTTTCTGAATAAAGTATTGAATTAAAAATGTAGCAAATATCAGGTGAGACAAGTTATAATACCCATAAATTTATTAAACATTACAGCTGCTGCATATTTTATAATGTACCATGATAGTTCTTTCAAATTTCTGTCAATATTTTCTTTGCATCAGTTTTTAGTATTTATAAACAAATTTTATGTATATTATTTTAGCTACTTTTGCAATAACAGGGAAAACAATTTGTGGCTTTTATTTTTTGCTATTAAGAAACTTCAAAATAGTCTTCTAAAATTTAGTTGTTATGTGTAATGAAATTTTGCAAGGTACTAGAGTGAGCATGGCATGCCTCACAATATCCCTGAGACAACTTCCGGATTTGCCCTCAAGTTCTGGATGATTAGTTTTTAAATGTCTCACTAATTGAGATGGCTTCATGCGATTAACATTTGCTAATGTCTCAAGGCACAACATATATTTAGTGCCAAATAGATTCTCGACAATAGTAAATATAAATTCTCACACCAAATTTTCTTTCTGGTAAACTGGTTTTGTGGGAACCAACTATTCAATGAACCAAATTTGATTAGATAATTTACTGTGGAATTTTTGTAGCCTTTAAGAATTTTTTTCTAGCTCCCAGAAAGCAGCATCTCAGGCTGTCCCTTTGGGACCCGAAACTCCCGGACCGTAGAGTGGCCTGAGCTGTTTGGATTGAAAGTCTGCGCGGACCTGCATCTCGGTGTGACTCTTTGGGACTGGTAAGCACGCCCTTCATCCGCAGGGAACTGCCTGGAGATCGGCATCTGGGCTGGGTCTGTTTGGGCCCGTAGCCCCGCCCTTCATGCCCAGGAAGTCTCCCAGAAAGCAGCATCTCAGGCTATCTCTTTGGGACCTGAAACTCCCGGACCTTAGAGTGGCCTGAGCTGTTTGGATCCAAAGTCTGCACAGACCTTCATCTCAGCCTGTCTCTTTGGGACCCGAAACTCTCGGACCCACAGAGTGGCCCGGGCTGTTTGGATTGGGAATATAGTGGAGACTGGCATCTTGGCCAGGTCTGTTTGGGATCGGGGACTTTTCAGAAACCAACATTCTGGCCTGACTCTTTGGGACCTGTAGGCCCTTCACACGCAGGGAACCTCCAGGAGACCTGCCTGGGACAAGGCACGGAGGCCTGGCCTGCCTGAGATTCCACAGGCTCCGGGGTGGCTACACCCAGCATTCACCTTACAACTTAGGGAGGCAGGAGCCCACAGAGGGGAGTTAGGACCCTGTGAGGAAGCCAGGAGCCTGTGGGGGAGCCACTGCCCCTCCAGGAACTGAGGGTGTAACAGGTAATTTGCCACATAAGCAGAGAAAGCTTTGGAACACCGCTCAAAGTAAGGAAATACAGAAAAATGACAAAAGGAAAGACCAAAAGGCAGGCTCAAAGCCCTAGCCCT